>RSEF01000001.1:194444400-194483005 GCA_003993805.1 Himantopus leucocephalus | reverse complement strand
AGAAATTTTTCACTCTGAGAGTGGTGAGACACTGGAACAGGTTCAAGGCCAAGCTGGATGGGGCTTTGAGCAACCTGGGTCTAGTGGGAGGTGTCCCTGCCTAGGGCAGGGGGATTGGAACTAGATGATCTTCAAGGTCCCTTCCAACCTAAACCATTCTATGATTCTATAACTTAGATATTTGTTGGATCACAGAAAATGGAGTTCTTGGTACCAAGACCTACTTAGACTCAGGCACAGAAGACAATTGCACTTGGATATTCAGGCAGAGATCTCAAACATGGGACTATCAAAACCAGACCTGGAAATGGCAAAACAGGTCTTCTAACACTTACAAAATGGTGGGGGTTTGGTTCTGGTTTTTGGGTTCTGTTTGGTTTGTGTGTTTGTTTGGGTTTTTTTAATAAGTCATTCTGATTTCCTTTGTGATTTCCTCTCAGTTTAAAAAGAGTTTAAAAACCAAAATGGCTTTGCTTCAGTAGTTAAATTATTCATTCTGTTCTCTCTTATTTCCTGTTACATATTGCCCAACCCCTTTTGCAAGATCCAGAGCCCATGTGGCCTGCAGTTTTCCCCTTTAAAATACAGGGACAGGGCTGTAGCCAAGACCCTGCTCTAAGCAGAGGAGAACATGTGATTGCACTGTAAGAAATGAGAGATCCTAAGGGAAGGAAAAGATCCTACATGCACATGGGAGCAACTATTCCAGAAAAAGATATATCAAGATAACTGCAGGTACAGATCTGTCAATATCCTTACAGAATCATCAGGAGGGAAAGAACATCAAGACATTATCTGGTCCTTTCTTCACCTGAATGTGATGTCATCCATAGGTACCTCTTTCCTGGCAAAGTTTATCAAGCTGATAGTTAAGTACTGTCCACTTCCACTAGGAATGGTGATTCTGCAAGCTATTCCTGTTCCTCTGTCATCTCTTCTTTGGAGTTAATGATGTGATTCAGCCTAGCAGTTTTGCTTGTAGGTCTTTTTTTCATTCACCCTTGATCATTCCCAGTGTCCACCTGACAGTCTTCTTTTGGATCTCCACCTTCATAGTGTGAGGCATCCAACACTGGGCAACGTATGCCTTGCTAGCAATAACAAGAGTGGAAGAAATTCTGGCAGGATCCTGGAGATTCCTGTTTCTGCATCCTTGCATGACATTTTCCCTCTCTGCATGACCCCCATGGCCTGTGTTCAAAGCCTTCTATAAACTTAAAGATAGCACCTATAGTACAACTTCAAACAGCAAATGCTTAAGCCGTGTAAAAGCTAAATGTTTAGGTGGGCTTTGAAGCAGATGCCTCCTTTAAAGTGCACATGTTTATGTTGATCTGATTCATGTAATTGTCAAAGCGTTTTGGAAACGTCTTGAGGACATTTGCCAAAGTTGGGCCTATTTGAGTGGAAATAGCAGGAGATAGTCCCTAAGTGTTCCAACAATCTCATCTCTGTTTCTATCTCTGGCTGGGAGGCAGAGCTGCAAGAAAATGTGTATAAATGAGAGAAATAAAACCAAACATTTGGAGTTTTATCACAGGTATGTGAACTTGGATACATATTCAAAGACATATGAATTTCCTGTGGTGTCAGAGCCAGATGATTAATCTCTAGTATGTCTCAAAAATAGGCAGCTGCTAAATTATAATGAAGAACGAAAACCTAAAATGATTATTTCCTTTTATGTTATTTTAGATATACATATATATTTACATGTATGTACACATATATACATGCACACATATGTATTAATAGAAGGGATCTGGGCTATTCTGTAATGTGCATTAGTACATGTAATAGCAACAGCAGGTAATTGGTTTAGCACACAGATGTGTAGAAACTTTCTCCCACTTCACTGTAGGCAATCAGTTGAAAAGTAAATGTACAGCAGGTGTACTGGTATGGTAATGATACAGGTATTGTAGGAGCTGCTGTAGTGTTTCAGTATAGTGTTTCAGACATGAAATAACCTTGGCCTAACTTATCCATATGCTTTCGAGCATAACTGAGCATAGCAGCTCTGAAAAAATTGCATTTCTTAGAACCAAAGGTCTTCTTGGGAAATACAAAATAAATGTTCAGATGGTTGATCAGGTTTGCAGTTACATGACTTCTGTGGGTCATTCCAGAACACCACAGTCACAAATTTACTGCAGAAAGAAAGAAAGACAGGAGTCTGCGGACAGTCAATATGCATTCATTTATCTATTGATGCCTACCCCTGAGGGAAAAACTGTTATGATCCCTTTCGTTCTGTATTAGCTATGCTATTGCTTTGCCACCTTGGAACACCAGAACACGGAGGTAGAACATTGGCAGCCAGTCCTAGCTGCTGTCTAGTTTCTCCATGTTTCTCTCTCTTTTTTTTTTTTTTTAACTTGACACTCACAGTTTTACTCAACATGACGCAGTACACACAGGAGAGTAACTTTCAGTGATCCCCTGTATTGCCTACCCAGCTGCACATGTCTGAAAGGCATGTAGAGAGCATCCAGAGGCTAAGATAGGCCACTTTAATGCACAGAGGTGATCCCATACATACCACTACTCCTGCAAATGAATTGTGAAAGAAGTACTCAAGTTGGCTTCCTTCCTTTTCATGCCTAGTTATTCGAAGGAGAGATTCTGCAGAGACTTGGACTGTGTCTAGTACTACATTTGCAGTGCAAGTAAAGCCATCGAGAGAAACAGAAGTTTGACTGGTAAGCTAAGAAAGACTTTTGTTATCTGAGTTGGCATGTATATATCTGTAGTAGGTGCTTAAACATAGCTTCAGCTGATACTAAAATGTACATCGGAGAAGACATACCTTTTGCTCTGTCTTAAAAAACTCCTGGGAAACAAAAGTTTGAGACAGACAAGGACAAACCATGTCCCTGATATGATTGGAGTCACCAGTTTCTCTGCTTCTAAAGGCAGCCTGATATCTGTAACCATGCCTGCTTCCCCTCTTTTTTGCATTAGGCTTCTCTCTTTTTTTCTGCCTTTTTTTTTTTTTTCAAAGATTACTTTCCTAAAATAATTAGGAAAGAGGAAATTGAAGGGGAATCAACTGCTTCCCAATTTTAGCTTCTATCGTCATTCCTGGGTCGAGTCCAAAGGAAACATCTAATTGCTATGGGACCTTACTAGTCTCTGGTTAAGTTTCTTATGACTGTGGACCACACAACTTCCCCTTACACCTCCACAGGACACCAGGAGGTGTGTGCATACTGTACCAAAAAATAGTCTTGATTATAACCGGTCAAAGGCAGACACCAAATTGCTGCTCACTGCAGGAAGGACAATCACCATTGCGGGAATTTTCATCCTGGAAATTCTTTAGTCTTGATATGCCTACCTCTGCTTCATTACTCCCCCGCTGCCCCCTGGGCCTGGAAAGTATATTATATGTAGTAAAACTTGGATTCCAGTACTAGCATATAACATTTTGTTTCATTTCATTTACTCCCTGTAGGTAGCACAGAATTACCATGTAGAACCAGCCTACATCTCAAACAGGACTCGGGATGGTATACGATGTTTGTATACGGTGTCTGTATATGATGTCTGTATACGATGTTTCAGCAGATGGTGCAAGAAATCTTCATAGCAGACAACTGGAGAATAACTGACCCAGGCAGCTTGGTCTCAGCCTTCTTTAGTCAGTTTGTGTACTTACACAGAGATTTTCAACTAAAAACAAAATCTGGAGACAAAAGTGTAGCTCAATCTGAAGGCGATGATGTAATTTAAAGAGGGTACACAGTCATTAAGGAACAGCTTCCTGCTGTCTCATTGTTTTCTTGTTCTAATATTTGAGCCAATCTCTTTCCACCTACCATAAAAACCAGATTAGATATTACATCAAGCTAGTAAATACCCTGTCTGCTAAAATTTGGTGGCAATCCTTGTTTTCATAAACCCATCATTTTATGAGAAATGTCTTTTTTTGGATGATATTTTTTCTAAACACGGAACTTTGGGAGTATAGTTTGAAACAGAGCAAGGACAGGCAGAAATTATTCAGTAAAACAGTTCCTCTTCAGAAACAGCCATTCATCTCTGACGTTCATTTCATTCTGTCTACCTGGAGCAGTTCCACTTTCTGTAAATAAAGAAATAAGTAATATTAACTAGGTTAGAAAGCAGCTGTCTAGAACCTGGAGGTTGGGGCACACATATGGATTGAGGGAAATGTCCCTATGTCAGTGAATATTTAATTGGTTATGCAAAGTGAAATAGGTCCAAAACACATCAGGAATCCCTCTGCAGGATGGGAAAAAATCCAAAACAGGAAAATATTAATGAGGTACAAAATCTGCTTTCTACATTCCTTGCAATATGACTGTTCTCTAATGGCTTTTGAAGCTCACAGATGCTTATAAAAATAGTCACTTTCTGAACTTGGAACCTGAAAAGATCTTATTTTAGATATAATGGTTGCTTTAGAACTGGTAAGTTATACACATGCAAAAAGGATGTATTTCGCAGTGTGTTCTATCTCCATTTGCTAACATTGTGAGCTGAAATAAAAGGTAAACGTGACCACTTGAACAGATTGAAACACTGCAACTTGCTTCAGGCCTCTCCAGGAGACCACAGTCTTCATCTTTATTGTTATCTCCACTTGAATGCAATCACTACATAGTACACTAAAGCCATCTTCTGTTCACCTTAGATGTATGAATCACAACACGTAGTGTCAAGGGAACAACGTGCAATCTGAGATTGCAAGTCTAGAGCTTCTACAAGGAAGATTGCAGGAGGTATTTAAAAGACGGGTAGACGTGGTGCTTAGGGACATGGTTAGTGGTGGTTTTGGCAGTGTTAGGTTGATGGTTGGACCTGATGATCTTAAAGGTCCCTTCCAACCTAGACGATTCTATGATTCTATGATTCACTGCCCAGTGCTGTCTTGAGAGTGGCAGGACAAAGGTATTGGTGAATCTTTCTGCCTTGCAAAAATAAAAGTGTTACCTTGATGGTATTCAATGGCAGAGGTTTTGCTCTCTGCAGGAAGAAATGGCATGTTATGCTTCCCAGGAAAACTGCTCACTCTCAGACTGTTCTACCTACAAAAATGCCTTCTGCTGAAAATGACATGTTTGGGGTTTTTTTATTGCGCACTATGGCAGTCTGTAGTCATAGTGTCTCTGGCTGCCAGGTACAATTTAGGCACATGGTGTTACTACAAAATTTTTCAAACTGTTAGCCTTGTAATGCAGCATGAAGGCTACTGTCAGGCTGGATTCCTTCCCACTTGTACCTAATTACCCATAGCAGAGGCTCTACAGAGAGCTCTCCTGCATGTCTGAGAAACCAGTCCTGTCTTGTAGCAGAGTAAAGTCAAAGAACAAAACATATAGCTAATCTCTGGGCAGCACTTGTGTCTTTGGTTGCCACCCAAACAAGTTTTCATCCATCTAGTATGGCAACTGGTACAGTGTCCTGGTTGCCACATAACCAAGACACAAAACACATAATGTTGGGTGCCTAGATAAGTAATTTTCTGTATTATCAATGGGGAGAGATGGGTTTCTCCAGAGGACAGTTCAGAAGAGACTGGTATTCTGTGCCACCATCCAGAGAATCAAAGTCTAGCATTCTAGGCTTTATAGTTAGGTACTTAAATTTGGACAGTGTGGAAATATTTTCCCCACTGGAAATTGGGCAACACCCCCTATAAGTAACTGAGGTTCTTCCATAGCATACAAATATATAAACACTGCACAGGCAGACTTATTCCATGCTTGAAAAGCGTCTTTGAGTTAGTGGGATGACCTGTCCTATGAAAATACCTATTTCTTCTCTACATCACATGGAGGAAACACCCAGGTGACTACCACAGATCAGATGCACAACTTTTGCATGGCAAAACTGAAATGAGATGAATCTCCCTAAAAGACAGCTCTGTTATGCAATTCAAATTAGGTCGTCAGCCAGCTGAATATTCAGGGTAAGATTATGTACCATTCAGATTGTGAAAGATGTATTTTCCATACGGGAATTCCTATCTTTTTACAAATCACGACTGAAGTTCAGGTATCATATGTTTATTGAGGAGATCTGTTATGCCTTGGACTTAAAAGGATGCAAACATTAGTGGGAGAGGAGAGCTTTCTCTTCTCAAGAGAAGCTACACAAATTTAGGGCCAGTGCTCTTTAAGGTTTTTATAAATGATCTGGACTCAGGAATTGAATGTAGGTTAAGTAAGTTTGTCGACAATACTGAACAAGGAGGAGCTGTGTACTCCCTCAAGGGTAGAGAGGGTTTACAGAGAGATTTGGATAGACTAGAGAGCAGGGCAATCACCAACTGTATGAAATTTAATAAGAGCAAGTGATGGATTCTCCACCTGGGATGGGGTAATCCTGTTTACACGCACAAATTGGGGGACAAGAGGCTGGAGAGCAGCCTTGCTCTGGGGGTTTGTGTTGATGGCAAGTTGAATATGAGTCAACAGTGTGCCACAGTGGCCAAAAGGGACAACCGTGTCCTGGGGTGCATCAAGCACAGCATAGCTAGCCAGTCGAGGGAGGTGATTATCCCACTCTACACTGCACTGGTGCAGCCCCACCTCAAGTGCTGTGTGCAGTTTGGGGCACCTCAATATAAGAAGGACATCAAACTTTTAGATTGTGTCCAGAGGAGGGCAACCAAGACGATGGAAGGTCTCGAGAGCAAGACTTACAGGGAGCGGCTGAGGTCACTTGGTTTGTTCAGCTTGGAGAAGGCTGAGGGGTCTACAGTCACAACTTCCTCAAGGGGGGCTGCGGACAGGGAGGTGCTGATCTCCTCTCTCTGGTGACCAGTGATAGGACATGAGGAAATGGAATGAAGCTGCATCAGGGGAAGTTCAGACTGGACATTATGAAAAGGTTTTTCACTAAGAGGGTCGTCAGTCACTGGAACCGTCTCCCCAGTAAAGTGGTCATGCCACCAAGCCTGTCAGAGTTCAAGGAGTGTCTGGACAAAGCTCTTAGCCAAATAGTTTATTTTTAGCTAGTCCAACGAAGAGCAGGGAGTTGGACTTGATGATCCTTATGGCTCCTTTCTAACTTGAGATATTCCATGGTTTATAATTTTATGAATAGGTGTTCCTTCATACGTGTGAAGCTGAGGACAAGCTGCATCTTTGTGGACATGCTGAGGTCCAGCACGGAGGGAACAGGGATATGTTTAGGTGCTAAGAGAGGAATGGGAAACAAAGGGGATAGGGCAAAGGCATGGGCTGCTTTGGTTTTCTTGCAAAAGTGGCATTCATCATACTTCCACAAAGAAGAGGTGCAAGCCCTGTCTCCAAAAGACTGTCTCCTGTACAGCAGACACTCTGAAGAAGAAGTGGGGTCATCAAGGGCAAAAAACATCAGCCTCCAAAACTAAGGGAAAACAAAATGAATGCAATCTTTCAATGCATAACTTCAGGACTGGCTAGTAAGAACAGGAAGACAATATTATCTCTGTATAGGAGCCTTAAGCTATGGCTTCATATTTATCTCTGTGCTCTTTCTAACCCCAAAATTTTCCACATCACTGTGCTTAAACAAGCCTTACACTCAACATTCAAGAACTGTGATAGGGCATGTGCGTTCCCCTCATCCATGTTATGACGAACTGCTTGGCAAGTAATCTCTAAGTATCACTAAATTCCCGATAAGCTGCCATACTTAGCCCAAGGACAAGAAACTGTACAGACATTTGCATATCAATTTTCTACTGCTGGCTTTTACAATAGGAGCTACAGTTGGGCAGCCGCAGCATACATTTATAAAGCTTACAGCTGTGTTCAGTGATAAGATAAGAGCTTCTTTTGTAGAGACCACAGCAAAAGCTTTGTCAGTGACTGAAATGACACTTTTATCTCATCATGAAAGATGCCCCTTCCAGTGGAAGTCTAGCTGGCATGACGTTATCATTTGAATCGGGTTTTTTTCATGGAAATGAGAGGGAAGAGTCTTGCTGATTTATGAAGTAGGCTTTCCTTTTTTATTATTATTATTTGTAACATTAAAAGAAAATTAACTGCAGCAGAAAGATTTTATATCCATCTATAAACTTGGTTATCAGCATCCTGATATTATCCAATAAATAAATAAAACAAGTAACTCCAAAGAAGGAAATGGAATATTTAACATCATGGTACCACAGTGGAGATGCTCTGGTTATGGCTGAGCCGAAACTTGTGTTATAAAGCTATTTATGATTATTTTGATCACAGGCACATTTGAGTGTTAATTTAGTAAAAGTCTGTGAACTCTTTCTCAGTTGTTTTATACTGAAAACAAGGACTGAGAAATCACCCGATAACTGTAAAGTCATTCATTAAGGAATGATTTTGCGGTTTTGATATGCTGTATAAATTTGTTCTCACCTAGTTGCAAATTGGGCATCTAGTTTCAGCTCATCATGTAGCTCTATCACTAGTGACTGACAGACAGAAACCCTAAGAGGACAACTCATTTCACCTATGCTGAAACCTATTTTCCATTCACTTTTGAAGTCTCAGTGTCGACCTTATACGAGCTGGTGAGTTAATAGATAGTTTGAATTAAATGAGATGAATTGAATTAAATGAGATGAATTCCACCCCGAATTTAAAGAATAGCTTTGGTTTCAAATTGTAGGGGAAGTGTCCAGGACTTCTGCCTACATAGTCTATTGAAGAGAAGGCAAACACTGATACAAGCACGGTTTATACGGGCTTTTAGGGGATGTAACCTTTGATTATGTTTGCTTCAGCCTGTCAGGCAAGCATCTAACGGCTGGAGGGTGAAGCTGAGGTACAGTTTTTAGTTGTGAGTAATTAAGGAATGGAATGACTTATCAAGGGTGGTGATCAGTTCTTTACTACTGGCAATTTTAAATTGAATCCTAGTTGGGTTTTTGTTTCTTTGTTTGGTTTGTGTTGTTTTTTTATAAACTGAAAAAAGAATGAACTTCAGAAAGCCCTTTGGTCTGTTATTGTACTTTGTTCTAGATTATATGAACCCATCATAGCCCTCACTTTTGAATTAATAGCCACGTTTATCTCATTCAGCTTTAGCAGCTTAAGGGTTGGGCCGTGTATGTTATCCATAGTCAATGCAGAGAAATAGGCACTTCCAGATAGACATTTTGAATATATTTTTTTATATATACAATAACTGCTAATGTAGGTCACCGGGCTGATCTGCACGGATCTCTGTGGAAACAATAATTCATGTGCCTAAGCTTTATAACAATAGGGACCCTAAGGAAAATGTAAAAGCTTATGGTCATGGAAAGTGCTGAGACCCATTCCCAGAGCACCTTCAGTACTGGCAGACCAGCTGGATACCTCCTCTCTGCTACTTTCCAAAACTGTGTTCTTTTCACGTGTTTATAAAATTCCACATATAGTCAAAGAAGCAAAACTTCCCTGTGACACTGCAAGGCAAATCATGACAAACTCAGACAAATCCTATTAGTGCAATTCAGGCAAAATTTCTGCTGAAATCCACATGAGAAATGTGAATTCTCCTGATACACAAACCATAGTTTTGAATTTTCTTATCCATGTTAATTCATATTCCTTGCATAAAGAGAACACCTGAAGCCTTTAGTCAGGTATAAAGACAGGTGGTAAGAACTGTGCAACTATTATTTTCTTTTAAATGAGTTAAAGGTATTATTAATCTCTAGATTATTAAACATACTTTGCCTGAGTAAAAATTTAATATTGCAGGGCATGGCGCTAACTATTGCATAATACAAATGACAAGTACCTGCACGTCTCTTACATTCAGTAACAAGATAATTTACCAGCTGTGCTCTTCTGCTGTGGTCCTCACTCTGTAATTAATCTGTACATTAGAGATCAGACCAGACCTCTTGCCCTTTAATTTTGAAATCTCAGAGTTCTGTTCAGGTAACTAATACCTCAGTGGGGCAGCTACTGAATTTTCATCCATAGGTATATAGGAAGAAAAGAATCCGTCTTTGCAGCCTATCCAACAGCATGGGTCTGAAGGGCACAGATTTGGCCTCCTTTACTCTGGCAGAAGCAAGAATTGTTATTCTCAAAAAGATGAGGTGAATATTATTGAGCTCTAGAGTTCACACTTCAGCTAATGACTGTTTTTCAGGAAGTCATCTACATGAAATTTCCAGACTTTCTCCATTCCCTGGGTGAGTATGCTGCCTTATGTATAAAACAACTGCAGTCCAACATAGCGCATCAGCGGGATTTCGTGTTATATTTTCATCTGTTCTCACATGGTCAAAATCCTACAGCCCTTGCTTCAGCAAAACTCCCCAAAATGGGTGTGCAAATTTGCCTAGGATAAGGACAGTGATATTGGTGAGCAATGGCACTGCACAGCAGACACTGAACTAGAGCTTGAACAAAAATTGGAATTCCTTTTCCACCAGTTCTGACACTTTCTTCCCTTTTAAATCAGGTCAAAAAGCAGAAAGAGCAGAACAAGCTCTGAAAACAGATCTGAAAACTCTCTAAAGTATTTTTTTTTTGATACATTGAAATGAAAGGTTCTGCTGTCCACAAATTGAAAGGTTTTATTTAAAATTGAGGTGACATTGAAGTGCATCTGCCCAAGGAGCCATGTCACACATTACAATTGCAATTGCAATCCCTAGGTCCTCATTCTCCCCTTGGATGAGGCTACTTAGCAGATTATGAGAGCTCCATGTACCAAGATGAGACACAGAGCTCAGTTAAAAAGATTTACACTGTGTTTTAACCTCAAACTGCTCAGATCAAAACATTTCAGTGGATCACAATGTTTTCTTTTTGAATAAAATCAATTTTGACTAAATCAAATATATCTGGGATGTATTTTTCTTTTTCAAAATGAAAATAGAAAGGCAGAAGGGTGTAGCAAGGAAAGCCAGACTTCCTCAGGAAAGTATTTATTTTGCTGAAACAGCATTATCTCTAGAAATACCATTTCAGTGGAAAATTCACAACATTCAGAACAAGGTAGAATTTTTTGATGCTCCCTTTCCAAAAAGAAATGAGGTACTAATTCATTCCCAAGAGAACTGGAGGGATTTGTTGTTTGTTTTGTTTTAAAAGGAGGATATATATTCAGTCCCATCGGAACTGAAAGAACATCTCGGACCTGAATAAAGATGCAGTCCAAAAGATGTCAAGAGGAAAGCTTTTGCAGAGCAAGCCTCTTCAAGAGCTTGTTACAGCCAGTGCTTTCAACGGATAGCTTTAATAAGAGCTGAATTTATACACAAACATTTAGAAAGCAAATAAATACATAAATGGGGGGGAGAAGAGAATTTCTCAGCATCCGGTATAACATTACGAGTACAGCATTAGAGAAAACCATGCATCTGTTTTATAGTTGGTTTATATTCTTCTCTTGTGTGTGTATTTTATGCACATAAAAATTAACAACCTTTGACTATCCATTTGTATTTATAACATCTGCAGTACCAATGGGCGCAGTTCTAGTTTCTCTGTCCCAAGCTTACTAAGCATCCTAATTTGGAAAGAAAATGCCAGATAACTCTCCAGGGGAACATTCGCAATGTCAACGTCTCTTGATTCCTAGATATCCTAATGTCACCAATGGGAAGTCTATAATGAAGGAAATCCCACTGGCAGAGAAGCAGGGTACAGCGAGAAATGCCGGTCTTTGCTTTTTCTGTTGGAACCAATCGAGGTATAACTGCAGTCTGAGATTGGAGTGGTCTTTCTGCTTTGGGGTAAAGAACATATTTTGACTGCGTATATGAAAAAGGTCACTGAACAAGATGAGCTCGGGAAATTATGTTCACGCTGTGACTGCTCTACCGATGGTCCTAATCAGAGCTGGGTGGATTCCACCGTAGACCCGCTGTTCCTGAGTACCAGGACAATAAGGGCTCTATACCCGGGTTTATTCTCTGAGGACACTGGTGTTCACCACTGCCTTTCAGACAAAAAAACACAGCAAGAAAACGAGGCCTCCAGAAAACCACTGGTACAAATCCCTGAAGTCAGCTGGTGGGACTATTATTGTGATATTTTTAAGAGAGATTAAAAAAAGAGAATTTTCTCTCCTGCTACAAATTGCTGCAGTGAAAATGTTCCAGGTGGTGTGCAGCTGGTTCAATTCAACAATTTCCATTTGCAGATAGATTCTCTGGCTGTGAGGAAGTTGCTAGTTGTTTTGCTGATAAATTCAAGATTTCTTTTGAGCCTGCTGTGCTGTGGGGGAGCAGCAGAGTATCTCCAGAGGGAAAATGAAAATTTCTGATGAACTGCATCCAGTAACACAGTGAAACTGCATCTGGCTGGGATTGCCAATGAGTACTTTTGATGTTAGCCCTTCCTCACCAGGAACAGGCAGAAGTGAGACAATGGATTATGATGGAAAGCTGTTTTCAGAGAAGTATCGGCGAGGAAGAGGCCATGTCACAAACTTCAGGTGAACACTGAGTCAGTTGAGCTGGGAAGTCCCCTTCCCAGTCTGTGGGGAAAGTCCCATATACCCCAAAAGTGCATAGTATAAACCAGAATGTTTGATAAAGATGTCTTTGAGACTGCTGTCAACACTGGCTGTGCCCGAGCCCTCTGCCCGTACCTAGGCACAGGGGAGCATGCTGGGGTTCTCTGTGGAGCACAGAAGATCTCAGGGCTCTCCAGAGGAAAAACCAACCTGGAGGCAGACCTTCATGAACAACGAGGAAATAACCAAGGCATCCATGTGACAGAGAAATATGAATTTGGGCAGAACTTCCTTCACTTCAGTCCTTCTTGTCAGCCATGAAAACCCTGCAGGTCTACTTAGTTGTTACAGAAACTCTCCTCCACAACACCAATGGCTCCTTTGCAGATTTTACATTAGAGAAATAAGAACTATATTTCAGCTTGAAAATGTGTTTTCTCAAGCAGGGGTTTCTGTTTGTTTATTTGTTTCAGCAAGATGAATAACACCCAGCTTAAAAAAAAAGAAAAAAGCCATAAGCTTCATATATTTATTTTGTTCATGTTCGCTGTGCTGTGGGGTGTGTTTACCTTGGCTAACACATGCTCACGGGAAATGAAATAAAAGCTGCGTGGAAAGGAATATGTCCAAAATGAGCAAAGCAATAGAGATTGTTCTTAGCAATCAATACTGGTTGTGTGCAACAGTGGAAAGGGACTAGGGCCTGGTGTTACTGTGTTGCTTCTTGTCTTGGTCTGACTTACAGTTAATAAGTTACAGAAAAAAAATACTAAAGGAAAAAACCAAAGGAAAGGCATTTCTCTCAAGAAGAATGGAAATGGCTTTTTCTGTAGAGGTTAAATCTCCCATATTATTAAGAAGCAAAGGGAAATGTCTGCCAAAGAGAGAGATGGCAGGTGATGTAAATTGTCAGTAGCCAAAGTCAGAGCCCCACATATGCTTTCCGAGGGTGCTGTCACTAAAAGCTGCAGTCTCAGCTTACCTACCAAGTCCCTCGTTCCCCTCCATGCAGTTCCTCGTACCAAATTCAACTCACTTTTTTTCCTTTCCTTTTTGCCTTGTTAACTTTAAGTTGGAGCAGGTCCTCCTACCCCTCTTGGACCCAACTGTTGCAGGGGTGGAGGAGCTGCAGGGCTGGGAGCGAGCAGCAAAGCTTTTTTTTGGGCTGGACCCTTCTACACTGTCTTCAAGTGTTTGTCAAGCACAGCCTTACTTCCAAAGTCTTGCAGGCTTGGACTCTGGCTTTTAATTAGCCCGTGTTCTCTTCAGACATCTCTGGCAGTACAGGGCTCCTTTGCAGAGTCAGAAAGTTATCAAAGGCAGTTTATCCAATGACAGAGCCACAGAATTACTCTTTTTTTTTTTTTTCCCAATATTGGAGAATTGAGGTTTTTCATTATAACAGGGTTCTCCAGATAACGTTAGTGCAGAGATTTGTGTGTGTAGGAACATTAGTTTCTGAGTAGGCCTTAGAGAATACTAAATGTGTTACCTTACAATAATCTGCAGGAAGCAGGAAACCGTTGCTGAGACAGTACTTCATATTTTATGATGAGCTTAGCAGCTAGCAAAATGTATACATTTATAAAATTATTCATCAGTTACCAAAAAGAGCAATTAGCAGAAAGAATCTTCTCTGTGTTACAAAATACATCTTTGGAGGGTGCTGTTTAAATAACCTGAGAGAAATTCCACACTCATTTTTCTATCGAGGTAAACGAGCTCAGACTGTACCTGCTGTGATTTGTGCTGCAGAATTCTGGGATTCCCCTTGAGAAAACTTTTCCAACTCTACAGAAGTCTTACACACAATTACACGGCACAACAGCTCTGCTTTTGCAATTACCGCATTTCTGAAACTGGCTGTTATAGAAGTAGAAATCTGCATTAACTAACCAGCAAGTTTGGTCACATGTATGTAGCTATTTGACTGTAATTTTCACCTGTTGTCTTGAACATATTTTCTTTAGATTATAAGATGCCATATACCAGTCACCAATCCACCCAGACACCCAAAGTCTGCTTTTGGGCCCAAATCTGAAATGATTGACCTCTTTTTTTTTTAGCTTTTTGATATCAGCTTTAGCTTCCTGACAACAAACTTGAAAAGACTAAAAGAAGTTTCTCTCTTTCAGAGAGCTATCTAACTTTTTACAATGTGCCCTCTGCATGCTAAGCCAGGATTTGGGGGCTGTAGTCAGCAAAACATAAAAGCATCTGCAGGGCTATTCAGTGCCACTAAAATTAGTCTCTTGACTTCAGGGTATTTTGGAAATTACTTGCCACTCGCATACAACAGAATATGGACACCCAATAGCTCTCTATTGCTCTTTCAGATCCCAGTATTCTGACTTAATTTGACTTAACAAATGCTTCAGTAGCCTGAGATGAATACTAAAATCAATGGACAAAAGCTCCTGAAGGCAGAATCCAGCATGTTGTTGAAAAGAATTACCACTAAACAAGCTTCAGAAATTCATTTTTGGAAAACAAGAACTTCTCCTAGGCTTTCCTTCATGTACCCCCATGCTTTTGAAAATTCTTGCTGTCAGATTTTCTCACTCTGATGCAAAGTTGGTTAACTTTGCCAGGCTGGAGTTGGCATCTCCAGCAATTTTCTACATCCAGTGAAGCCAGGAAGTGTGAAAACTGGGGAATTGTTTCCCCTTAAAGTATATTTTCAACAATTCACATATGTGGTGTTCAAGATATGGGTAGAGGTCTGCTTTGCTTAGCTGAATATCAGAACTGGGCCTCCTGCCACTATCACATCCTCATAAACAGGTTTTTCTCAACTTTTTGCACTGCTGAAATGGAGGAAAACGAACCTACTTTTTATGTCTTGTGAATCAATACTTGACCCTGTGTCTTGCCTATACCACCCTAGGCTGCAACCTGTTTTAAGCATAGAGAAAAGCCATTAAAAAAAATTGAATTCCTTGTTGGTAGTTCTAATATGACATATTTTTCTTCATTTGGCTGTGGGCAGAAAGTCCAGTGAATGTCTTGAAAAGCAAAGGTTTGCCAGTTCTACCACATGCTTCTCACATTTTTGGTGACTACCATACATGTGTCAGAAAAAAACACAAGGAATGTGAGTACCTCAGGCAATACAAGACAAGTTTTCAACTGGGTCTACAGTAGCTTTTGGAGCAGAACCGTGCTCCTAGCTGTGGGCCAGCTAGCAAAAATCAGTCCACCCCTCTCCCAAACAGGGGTTTTATTATACTGCACTGCAGTAGATTCAGCTGAAGCCTTTGAAAAGACACAACTGTCATGTTTTAAATAACAGAGGCTCAGCCCAGCGGCTGAAGCCTTACTGGAACTTATGGCTGAAGTAGACTGAGATCCCGATTCCAGACAATTTAGAAGAAAATTTTGACATGATGTTTCCATTCTGGCAGCATGTCAGAGAATAGTCTATTAAAATAAATGTGCAGTTCTATGCACATTCTGCAATGTAGAACAACTGTAGAGTTGGTGTTCAGTATACAAAAAAAGATTTAAAACAGTCAGTAGAAGTGTATTAGATCTAATTGCTTTCAGTACTAAATTCCAGGGAAGGTCTTTCCAAGGAAACTGTCTTTTTCTAGAGGAATGAAAAATAAACAAACAGAGCCCTTTTAAGCAGAAAAAAAAATAAAACCAAGGGCTAGGCATGACAGGGTAGGATGCAGCACAGGTCGCTATGTTAGCCTCGAGGGCTGCTCTTAGTCTTGCCAGCAGATCCAAACCTCTCCCATGCTTCACCCACAGTAGGCCCAAGTAAACTAATCTTTCCTGAACATGATCCTGGCTGTTCTTTCAGCCCCATCACCTGAGAAATGTAAGTAGTTTCTCTATTCTAAGAGTAATTATAATTTTGAATTAAATTCAAGTGCGGACACAAACTAGGTTCCAGTTGTACTTCCTTTCCATCTGCCTTCCAGGCCTCTCTCTACTTCGGAGCTCCTAGGATCATAGTTGCTTTGCAATAGCCATCCTGTTGTTGATTCGGCTTCAGCTTCATTTCTCTAGGACTCTCAGATCCTTCTGCAAGGACAGCTGCCTGCTGTTCCTGTTCCAGGATTTGCCCCTTTTATTGATTGAGTGAAGCTTGTCCTTATTGTAGTCCATCCACTGTATTTATTTTATCTATTTGAACCCATTTGTGAAGATTTTTTGAATGTTAATCTTCTCTTCCAAAAATTTAGCAGCCCTTCTTAGCTCATCTACAAAATGTCAGAGTCCTGTTTTATAGTCCATTTTACAGGTAACCAGTGAAGCCTGAGACGGTTCACTGCAGAGCCCTGATCGTCCTTCCTGATGCAAACCATTAAAAATACTGTCCATAGTTCATTGTATGGTTTTGCTCCCAACCTGTAGGAGGTCTTTCTAGGTCATATTCATCAGCTTTTCTTTTAGGGTTGAGAACAGGGAGCTCTGATGTCCCAGTCCCCTTTTTTTTTTAAAATGACCTTGTGGCCATGATAAAACCTTTACCTATGTCTGTCTCAATCATTGTCAGAGAAATTTGGATAACGCTATTTTCTTATGTGCCTCGCAGTTGTGCTGCAGGGCTTCATCGCCTGAACGTAAGATGCTCCAAAGAGAAGAACTTCAGCAGTAAGTGCTCCAAATTGATATAGGTCCTAGTGGAGAGCATCCATCTATACAGGGGGAAAAAACATGATTCACTTTTCATCTCCTATGAAAGCTGAACAGTTTAATTTCATTACTTCAGGGAATACCAGCAAGAAAACAAACACTAAAGAAACCCTTAAATCAAGGCAATATTCATCCCCTCCCTACCAGCCGCAACTCAATTCAATTGCTGATTTTGCAGAAACTCTAAATGCTTTCCTTTGCCTCAAAACACCACTTCTTTATCAATTTTATCTCTCAGAACTTTAAGATACTCCCCCTCAGTGCACTTGCAAACACCTCTCACTGGACTCCTCTGTCACCCTCCGTCTCTGATTTAGAGCATAATTTCATGAATGACAAGCGATGACCTCTCTCTTGCTTCCTGTGTGGGTTGTTCTCAGCTGGTTTGTTCAGCACAGTTCTGGTCTTTATTGCATAGTGCTTCATCTTTATAGCAGTTATCAGACATTTATATCACTTTCCTCGTATGCTGGGTATTATTGGCAGAGGGTCCATTGTACAATGCATCAAACGTATACTGGAAAATTGCTTTTGGCAACGATTCTGGATTTTTATTTTTTTTTTTGGTTCAGCTACCAGGCTGCAGCACTGTTACTTGTTGCTTTGCATGGGCTTGGGACTCAAAATGCAGAAAGACAAGCATGCTTTTCAAAAGAGAAATCTGGAATTACTCCTCAGCACTCCAGTCTTAGACTGGGATGACGCAGAATAGGATCAGATGTGTCATACAAACATCTGATACCACCCAAAATATCTGTGTAGATGAGTATTCATACACATAAGGAAACATTCTGTAAGCATAGGTCCTCACCCTCTTGTAAATCAAGAATAAAACCACTGAAAATATACCTGCTCCTTTAGCACAGCTATCACCCGCGCAAAAGAACCTGCTCCCTTTTCCCCACTGAGGATGAAGAAGACACGTTGTACATAACATCACCCTGAATACCATGGGCATTTGAGAAGACTTTCAGTACAGATTGGACTCCTTCCTCTCAAACCTCACTCTTCTCTTCTCCGTGGCAGAAAACCTTACCAGAGCCTTAGACTGTGAGGCTGGAGGGAACCTAGGAAGTGATGTGCTAAACCTTCTGAGTAAGGCACCAATTGTTCCACGCTTCCCCTCCCATGAGAAGTCCACCACACAGTCTTGCTGAGATTTGCTTTAGACCTTTGATGAAGTCAAAGGCAGATGTTCCATGTTAGTTTGTTCTAGCAATTAATCGCCTTCGCGGCTGAAAATTCATGCTTTACTCCTAAGTTGAATTTGACTGGCATTAACAGCCTTACATTGGTTTTCATCATGTCGTTCTCTGATAGGTTAAGAAAAATAATAATAACCTGAATATTTGCTTGTCATATTAGAATGCAGGTTGCCTCTTGATGTTGTATGCAATGAGCAAAGGGATGTTCTTGTATCTCTCATTAAAAGCCATTTCTCTATTCCTCAAAAGTTGTTGTCGCTATTCTCTGCATTGTTTCCAATTTTTCACAGCTTCTTTAATACATGAGCTACTTATATCGCTATTTTTTTTTTGAGAAGCGTTGTTTGCAACTCAAGCAATATTTCACATTGTCATCACCACCATTCTCATTGTTGTCGATTGAAGACAATACTAACTATTAAGGTGTAGGTCATAAGTTAAAGTATTTTGGAGACTTCATGCATCTAGGCTTTATGGACTTCCTAGAAGCATTAGGAGGGGCAAGGATGTCCTTCCATAGGTCTCCATCATCTGTTCCAACTGGTCAGGCACATAGGAAGAAATAAGCCAGTAATGCATTTCCCCCTACTTTCTGACCTTTCCTCATGAGGGAAAGAGTTTTGCATCCCTGCCTCACATGGAAAGATTATCTGCCATGCCTAAAGGGTAGAGAGTCATAAACCACCATCAGGAAAGACCAGCACCCACCTAGATCAAGAAATCACAGACAAGAATGCCTGTTTTCCAAGTACTGTGCTCTACAAAAGGCAGATTGTACCAGCACAATTTGGCTTCACACATTGCATCACAAAAAGTGAATAAAGGCAATACCTCTAAAATATTCCACTAAGTGGTGTCTCAAGCTGCTCACTATTGCTTTTTCCCTGTCTTTCCCCTGCTCCTTCCATTACTTTGCCTACTCTAAATTCTGGTTGTAAATTCTTTGGGAGAGGTGCTTTTTATGTCTTTGTAGAGTAGCTGGCACAATAGATCCGTCTGATCTAAACAAGGCCTTTGAGTGATACTGCGAGGCTCATGAATAGTGATTATTGCTTCCAACCACTAGAGAACTCAGCAGCTTTTTCAGAGACGTTGACCTACTTAAATTGTATATCCAGGTAGTGCTTGCAGCATTTTATTAAATTGCTCTAACAAACACTCAGAGAGAGAAATGTGGAGGATGCCCAACTACCCTGCAGGTCAAGATGCGTACCAGGAAATGAGAGCCTGCAATTACAGCGCAGGATTTGTACTGAGGCACATTACTGAGAGCTTGAGGCTGTCCTTATGGGAGTTGAGGGATCAAATGTGAGGTACTAACACTGGATCTTGTGCCCAAGACAGTGACTGGTTTGATGGACTGAAATAGCTGGGAAATTAACTATTCAGAGCATGTCTATCTTGTCAAGCATTGTTAATACAACCCAGATCTAGCATAGACCCACATAGTTTGACAAGGATTTGGCTTCAGCTCAGTATTTCTCTGACCCTCTGTCATTCGTTCCAAGGATTTCCAACTCTCTGTTCATCTTCAGGGCCCTGGAAGGAGCTTCTGAGATTTTTGGAAATATTATACGGTGGTCCAGATCTAGGGTTTTAAAATGCTGATAGATAGCAAATCTACTTGTGGTCTTTCAATCTGCTTTTCCATTCCTGAATTATATCAGAAGACATGGAAAAAAAGGATAAATAGTAACCAATCAAAAGTGAGATGCTAAAGAACTCCCTTTTATGAATGAGGACATTTTCAGAAAGGTAGAGGTAAAAAACAAGTAAGAAAAAAAATAGTCAAATATTTGCTTTCCCTCAAAACATAGAATATAGACTAATCATTCTTGTGCATATATTATATAAACTCAATGGAAGAAAGAAAAGAGACAGATGTCACACTGAAAAATAAACCACTAGGGTACTTATCAAAAGTGACAATACTCCTACAGAAAAATATTGCTGCTCTACTGCAACAGACATTAGACAGTGTTCCATAAGCAAAAATAATTGTCTTGATATTTAATGTCAACAATTTACCACCTCCTACAGAGATGTCAGCAAATATATACCTAATCCAAAACATTTTACATATGAAAACAATAAGCCAAATTAGGAAAAGAAGTATTTAGCCAGATGCAATGTAATGGATAAAACACTGTGTTAGAAAAGAGCTGTTGTTCAACCAAACAACTATATTTATACTTACAGGATGAGACATGTGGGCAAATGAAATAGGGCAGGAAGATGTGGTCATGAGGACAAAGGGGATGACACCCTTAGTATTCATATGACTACAATCTCTTCCTGTCCTAAACCAGAAGGTCTCATCCACTCCATCTGTTGGCAAGAATCTTTGGTCTGTGCTGTTTCCTGAGATGTGTCTCAACACTGCCTGGGACAGTGTGAGTTGGTAGGGCCAAAGATGGGCCAGGGAGTGTGATATCCATTAATAGCACAGATGTCCATATGCAGACGTTCCTGACCTGTTAATATTGAAGCCATAATCGAGGCCAGAGCTGGCCACCAAAGTCTGCATTGCTATCCGGTAAAAACTGTGGGTGCAAAAGACCTACAAGGGTAAAAGTGAAGAAAAGGTCATATGTGAGAGCTATCTCACCAGACTGCAGAGTTATAATGCAGATGTCCACCTCTGTGGTGGTCCTTCAAGGTTCCCTTCATACTCAAAGAGGAACAAACATGCTGAGGCCAGGTGTTTGGATGAACAATGGTCTTGATGTAGCCATTTCTCTTCACAGATTAAACAGGGAGTCTAAGCAACTAGTTCAGATGTGCACATGTGCACCTGAAGGTAGGTGGTATGACTCCAACCCCAAGAGATCAAAAATTAAAAAATAAGAAAGGGATATTTCTCATAGCTTGTTTCCAAAAGATGGAAAAATCATGTTTATGGAAAAATGTCTCTTCAGAGCTTTAACACATAGTGTTATTCTATATTTCACCACAGCAAGCGACCACATACAATGTTAAGCAAGTTTATTCTAAACTAACCTAGTGTCCCAAGAATATTGAGCCTCCTCCCTGCCAAAAAGAGAACCCTAGCAGGCCATGAGCAGTTTGAGAGTAAATATTTCACAAGGTGATAGCAATTTCCTAAGTCCTCAGGATAAACAAAAAAGAGTATCTGCACGATCGATATGGAGCACAAGTTTGTGTGGGTCACACTTCTGTCTATGGAGTTTCTGCATAGAGCTGTAAAGCAAGGTCACGTTACAGTCTGGTGGTAACTGGGGCTACTGGTAAAAATTACATGGTACTACATGCTCAGCTGCAGATCTGAGTGTATGTTGCTAATAAAAAAGGGTAAAAGCAGGCCTACAAGAATTCAGGCCAGATATCTGTAATAATGATTTTGGTTCCCTCACTTCTTTAGTGTCCAGTGTTTGATTTTACAGAAGTGGGAATTTTAAAAAGTTTTTGCTCATTAGCAAAAACATGAGAGATGAAACGTGGAAAAATTGTTGCTTGTTTCTGAAAATCTTACTTCAAAGCTGTAAGTGAAATGCCTCTCTTGTGTATAACAGGGCTCCTGCATTTCCATAATGTGATAAAGTGTCAGACCTATCTTTCTATTTACAATAATTTGGCTGTATTAAATACATGGTGATATGTCTGAGTGGTTTTTTGTCTCATTTTTTGTTACGGAAAAATGGAAAATCATCATCAACAGCAAGAGATGGAAAATATTAATGTCAGCTCAGCAGAAGGGGAATTTTCTACCTTCGAAATATGCAGCTAACATTAATCACAAGGCTACGTGGCCTTTGGCCAAGATCCAAGAATGGAAGACACATTACTTAAGCCAACAGGGGAGTCTCCACCTCCCCTGGCCATGAATGCTACAAAAAGATGCTGAGGATGGTTCTAAGACTATTAAAAGCAACATGGCTATAATAGATTTAACATATAAACACGGGCATCCGTAGTGCACACCAAGTCTTAATAGTAAATATTGTGGTTTACTTTCAAAAAGTGATTAAAGAATTTAATTATGTGCAGAGCATTCTTACAAAACAAAAATCATTAACTGTTGGGAACATAGTGATCTTTTTTGCACACAGACAATAAAAGATATGGAAAATTTCCAATAACACTATAGCTTTCAGTGGAGTTTGAATTTGCTTTGACTGCAAACAGTTTAAGCACTGGTGCTGGAAGGCCAGGCTCTGCTCCTCTTTTAAAGAAATCTGTCAGAATAAATGGAATTGCTTTGGATTTGCCCCAGATTCGGTTAAAGCAGGATCTGGTCCATGAAGTTCAATATGGTCACTTATACAAGTTTAAAATGAATTTCCAGGAAGATCTCTGCATTTTCTTCTATTTTATTATAAAATTATGTGAGATACAGCTAGATTTTCATTAGGGACTACAGATTTTAAGAGAAAAGCTGCTCATTTGTATGTTTTAGAATTCCACATTCAACTCCAATCAATTTTAATTTAATTGTAATAGCTGTTTAGGTTTCATTAAGCAACAAAGCAAAACCAGCACTGGTCTAAAAGCTCCCCAGACTTATCTTTCTACTCAGGTCAATATCCATTTTCCTCCAGAGACATGGACAGTGGGAGAAAGCCAAACCTGTGTCTCTGCAGCCCCAGAATTTCTCAGCTTTGGCTTCTGATTAAAATCCCCCAGGTCCACTTTTGGGCCTTGTTTGAAGGAGCTGAAGGATGCAAAGCTGCTTATTGTCAGCCAGTGACTTCCCTAAGCTCCTCCTTCTCTTTCTGCCCAGGGAGAGGCTTGGGCAGGCCCTGGCTGCCTTAGGAGCAGACTTTCTCCTGTTCAGAAAACCAGACACTGATAGGATACACTCTTGAATCATGTGGGGTGATGGAGGGAAGAGGGGAAGACTCTTCTTCTCAGATTCAGACACTAGTCTCTCCTATTCCGCTTATTTGTGATGTCTGCCACACAAACCTGGAGGGAAGGAGTGATCCTGCCAAGCCCTTGGCCAGTTGCTTCAGCTGAGGATAATTGTTATGTATATCCTGTTAACTGTGGCATCTACCCTAGGAACTGCCTGCTGGAGCGTTACAGAAAATTTAGAGTCAAACATTTTAAATATATTGATCAGATTTGGCTCTAAAACTCTTTTGAAATGGATCTGGATGGCAATGTGATGTGACACCATCTGGGTTTTTCTCCTGTTTGGACATAAAGTGGGTGGATGCTTTGGCATTGACAAAATAAGAATGTTATCAGAGCAGTCCATGTTGACGCTTCCCCAGTGAAGCCGATGCCAAATCTCTGTGGGTGAAATCCTGGCCCTCTTGACATCAACAGGAACTTTGCCATTGACTTCAGGATGACACACATTTTCCTTCTATTTTCAGATAGCATAAGCTCAAGCCTCATATCTGAAATAATCTCACAGGACAGAACCTACAAGAAATGGATCATGATACAGCTTTTTACATGGTCTTCTGGCAGATAAGACAACAAGGAGCACTATTCTTTAAAAACATAAAAGTGTAAAACACTTATTTGAAACAAACTTATTTTATCATCCTTCTGCCAAGCAGTTCATTGTGTGCACTAGCTTGAAAAAAATTGAAAAGACCCATAACTAGCTGAAATGTAAATGTTTGGGTTAAAGTCCTTTATAACATTGGGACTGGTAAGCCAACAAAAGAAAAAAGAACAAAGTGCCCTTACTTGGCGTGACTGCTGACAGAGTAATCTCCAAAAAAGATGAAACCAACAAATACTACAGTGTGTTCTAATTCTCCAGTTACATTTTCTATTTACTTTGGCTATAGTCACTTAGCACCAATGAACTTGTGACAGAGAAACAGTGATGACTAATGAATGCTATGGCAGGTGGTATACATTTGAACTTTCCAGACATCAGGCAATAATTGCTCACATAAAGCTGTGGAAAATATGATAAAAAAGAAAATCTAGAAGGTCCAAAGGTCTTATATTAGAAGAAAAACAACAAAAAACACCCAAAAAAATGAAGATTCATGTGCCTTTCATTCTGGTAATAAAGCTGCAGATGTGAACTCTGAATACGTCAACAGCTAATTAGCTACATCATGGCAGTGCAAATCATGTGCTGTGAAGTAATGAATGAGAAATCCCTTGCTGTATCATGGGAGTTGTTAAAAGTATATATAGCTTGAGAAAGGAATACCAGATCTGTGTTTCTTAGTGATTCCTATTGTCATTAAGAATGCACCATTAATGCAGGCACAAAAGCAAGGAAAAAAGACTTTAAAATGTTTAGAGGAGCATATTCTTGTAACACCAAACATTAGGTAGATTATTTAATTGAAATCTTTACGTACCACACTTCATTTTACACAGCATTTTTCATCCTGGAGGATGCAAAGTGCTTTCCACATGAGGTTTGTAGCTGCAACACAAGCTCAACAAAAATCATTGAAAATGTGCAAATTTAATCCCAATAAAGCCAGCAAACAGAAGCATAAATTAGAGTGTGAGAACAAAGATGGTGTTCAAAGAACAAACACTTTGTAAGAGCGAAGAGCAACATCAATAGGAGATGAATTAAGTATAAGTGAAGCAAGAAGCTCATGTAGAATCTGTGAGTATCCTGGCCAGGAAGCGGCAACTAATTAAAAGGAGGAGATTGATGAGAATCAAGGTGGTTGTCTGCCTCAATTTTAACGACTGGAACAGTGAGCAATTCTCTGCCTCTCCTACCTGATAGCCACAATGAGGGACTCCTGAAGACAGAGAAGACAGAAGAACAGGTGCGGGAATAAACTCCATACTTCCATGCTTGACACCACCAGGTCCAGGTGATTTACCCTTTAGGCCCCTTCTACAGGTGTTCATGCATGAAGTAGCTGAGCTGTTGACTGCATTTCTCACAAACAGCAGCCGCTTTTCCAGAGGACTGGAAAGCAGTAGGCATTGCATACATTTTAAAACTGATTCTAGAAGTGGTCCAAGAAACTACAGTTAATGATTTAGATGTGGGAATTTGGTCAAGCTGATCGTGAAGCACAGGCCATAAGCTTATGACTTGGCCCACAACCCTTCACTGGCAACACAAAAAGCAGCAGCAGATCATAGTTTGCAGCTCTCGTTGACCCACAAATGGTGTTCCAGCACTGGACAGAAGAGGTAAAATACAATGAATAACACAGTGCTAGAGCTTCTATTCCTATTGCTTCACGATGCAAGGATGAGAGGTCAAGGACAATAACAGGTGAGAAATTCAAGTGTGTTTCTTTGCACATCTTTGAAAAGACTGCCCTGGGAATTTGCTGAAGCCTCCTGAGAGGATCCAGCGTAGTCGAAGAACAGGAAGAGCCAGAGCGGTCCAAATTAATAGCACTGCAGCATTTGTGAGGTGTATTAAGGGTCATCCTTCATAACTGAAGCTGATGCCTGATCTTGAGAGACAAGTACAAATGAGACTTATGGAGGCAGGCAGCGCCCATTTGCCTCTTTCAAGGATTTAATGCCATCTGCTGAAGGCACCAAATTTTTGCCATGACAAAGCCAGGGCAAGAGACTGACCACGGGAGGGCAATGGTTGGATCCATTGCAATGCTGCATCCGTGTGCCACAAACACTCTGTGTGCAGAGCTGTGGGATGCCACGTGGCAGCATCTGCGCTCCACATCACTCAGGTGATGGGGAGTTAAGGAAAGGGTGATGGATCACCATTTTTCTTGGCAAGCATGCGGCATGGGCTGAAAGACCCCCCCACAAGGAAGTAGAGTTTAGCATATCAAACCCAACCGGATGGAGGGCTGCTACAATTTTATCTGTATTTTCAAGAAATCTAAGCACGTAAAAAGCCAGTTCTAGGCCCATAAGTGAAACCAGCCAGAAGTATACATAAGCCCTGAGTCCAAGCAGCCTGGTATGCCCGTGTCCATCCAGGTACACTCTCTTTGCTTCACTAAGCCTCTCTTATCATCGTTTCAGTCCTCCCAGTGACAACATCCCCTTGTCCATGTCAGTCCCTGAACCATGCCTGGATAAAGCCCAGGAAATTGCAGGCTGGGACAAACCAAAACCATGCCAAGGACCCTGCTGACAAAGGACACAGACAATCAAGTGTCAGCACCTGGGGACATGGCCTGGCCTAGGATTTGCCGGTGGGGCCCCACGGAGGGGCTGTGACCAGGTACAGAGTTAATCTGATAAACATAATCATTTTTAGAAACATGTGCTCCCAAGGAGCATAGATCAGAGGTCATTTCATCTCAGCCTAAGGTAAGGACTCAAATTAGGATAAAGCCCTTGAAAAGCCTATTTCTCTTCACTCGCATAAAAGAAAATTAGCTGAGGAGTAAACATCTATAACTCAGACACTTACAGTTAAGTAACATGACTCTTACTATGAGGCACCTGAATCTGACTATGAATCAAGAGATTGCGATTTCCAGAATTGTCTCCTGTGCTGATATCGCCTCTCACTATGCATTGCTTCCTCAGTCCCCCTACCTGCAGCTGTAGTAAGGAAGGATTACATCCTTCTGCAGCATTGAACCATAATAGAGATTAGTTAGTGCATGTGGCCAACAATAGTTTTGCAGAGCAAAAGGGTTATTAATCAAGTCTGATACTTAAACCAAGTCTCTCTATTGTGCTTTAACTATAGGAAAGCACACATCAAGCAACAAAAGGTAGGGGAGCTGCGGACACGCCATCTGCAACTACCAGTACACATTTGCTCTACATGCCATGGCAACCACGTTATTGTGACTGTCTCTACTGCTAATATGTGCTATTGTTTTAGAGGTTTACATTGTCACCGGTATTGGATTGCCAGGCTTCAGGCTCCTGCCTCTAAGTGAAGGCATCCAATCTTTTTAACTTGACTTCCCCCATCCACGTACTTGTTGGCTCTTCCTAATGAACCCATCCATCTTTGCTCAGTGACAATTCAGGCATGTCAGTTCTTTGAATGGGAGGAAAGATCTTTAAAACATTTAGGAGTGATTTCAAAGCACTAGGATATCTTCGCTGAGCTAATAAATACTCAGCTAATTTTACAAAAGAACCGGAGGAAAAGGAAACATACATATGCAGTCAGTGATGTCTCCAATTTTCTACATCTCTGGGTAGAAATGGTATTTTTTAATTCTTACTTTAGTTCCAATTAAAAATTATTCTAAAGCATTTTGGGAAACTGGAAGAAGTGAGTAATCCTTGAGAGAAATTTATGGAATATTTATGTTTGGGGGGAGGCAGGAAACTGTCCTTGTGTGCATCTTGCCACACATGGCCTGGGAGCATGAAAAAGGTGATAACATTTGGGAGTGGCAGAGGCATTGCATTTTTCAAGTCCTCTGAAAGGTTCGGTTGCTTGGATTTGGAGGGCGTTTGCTCGCAACTATTCGCAGAATGCTGCCATTTGTCCTGTGAGGGTTTGTCTGCCTTTTCAGAGGAGAGCTTCAGTCAGAAAGCAGAGAAGAAATGGGCCTGGTGTAAACTGAATAAATTTTTCAGAAAGGCTTCACTGGGGAAAGGCAGAAGACAGACAGATAGCTGCTGTTTTAGAGATGGTACAGGAAGAACAGTTCGCACGTGAAATCATTTGTAAAAGCTTTTTAGCAGCACTGGCTAAAGAAACTGAATAAACAAGATTCAATGTTTTGTTTTGAGTATGGGTCAGTTAGACACAACTCCAGGAGATTCAACGTAGTCAGAAAAAGGAGAGTCCTATCCATAGTCACCACAATATGGATATGTACTTCCGTAGGTTTCTTACATTGCCAGTGAAACTTCTGTGCCAAGAATGTCCTCCTAAGAGATCTCTAATACACTGCGTTATTAAAAAGAGATATTTTCCTCCGCAAGATGATGTGTTAAGACACAGGATCTTCAATAAAATGAAGAACACAAATCTAACTACCTGTTTTCATATGAGAGCAACCTGATGGCTCAGAAGAAAATGCGATTTTTCTGTGTCTTAAAATACTGTAGGACTCTGTAAATCTTACTGATATTTCTGAAACCATAAAGAATAAAGACAATATTATATTAAATAATTTGCAGGATAAAAATACCTTTTTATTATCAAGTACTTGCAGAGAAGAGGAACCTTAATGGATATATTCTTTTATCAATTCATTATTATTATTGCTGTTGTTGTTTTTATTGCTGTTACTGCTGTATTGTTATTCCTGTGTCTATTTTAAACCACAGTCAGGACTGAGGTTTCACTGTAATTTGTATAAGTAATCCATAAAATCTACATAATAGATTACTGTTACTGCAATACATTAGAGCTTGCATGAGGGAGAGGCCTTTTCGCACTGAATGTTTTCTCAAAGGAGGTCCCAGGAATAAAGTGTGAGCAAGTATCCTGCTCCCATTGCACAGCTCTGTGGCTTCACAGTGGCCATGTGGGACAGCTTGTCGGGCAGCACTTGATTCCCAAGTTTTCCAGTCATAAAAATGTTGTCTTTAGTGTATACTTGTACTAAGGTGGAAACCCAGAGATCTTCGCTGCCTGCCTGAACACACACCAAGATATTAGTGCCTGGGATTTCAGTGAGAGCAGGGTCTTCTCAAGGGCTTAACTCTTTTCTGTACTGGCTGTGAAATCCCCTTTCATCAAGATTTGTCTTTCAACATGGGCTGCTGTCACGTGCGCCTGAGTCCCGCTTTCTCAGTCTAGGCTGGCACCTGGTCAGCCTGTGCTGTGGCTCCTGTTTGAAGGACCTGTGTGAGTTCATTTGGTGTGGTAGTTAAAATGCATTGGAGCAGGAGAAAGGGAAGAACATGCCTGTTCTTGCCCCATTATGGGGTCAAGACACAGATTGGACAGCTATGTGGAAGGGAAGATGCTCCCAGATACTGCAGTGTAGGCAGCCACTTCAATGCTAATTATTGACCAAAAACATTAAGACAGAGAACTTCTTCCACAAATCCATTTCTCTCTATGAAACTCAGATCAGACCAAAGCAAAGCAAAACAAACCGAAGCAAACCACTTGGCTTTTAGCTTGCTGCCAAACCTTTGATGCCCGTGCACTGGGCGTGTTTGCATTCTCCGGTGGGAGGCTACAGAACAACCGAACTCCTTTCGCTGAGGGGTAGGCCAGGGCCATGGCAGTGTTACAGCCCCTTAGTCTCCATGGCAAGAAAAACAAGGAGGGAAAAAACCAACTTGTTTCCAAAACATCATGGTTCTGACACCAATATTGCAAATGGGAGCTTATAGGAAGGCTGGTTTTGTGGATCGCTCAGCCTTAGGTCATATATAAGCCCTTACACCTACGTCATATATGAGCCCCAAATCCCTCTTAATCCTCATGAACACATCTCTGAGACAGGTGAATAATATTCCTAGTTCCTAGGTGGAAAAGCTATAGTACGGAGATTAATTCCTAACCGCACAAAGAGAGTGAGGAGAAATTAAAACTGCAGAGACTTTGCCAGCCTACCCATCTCTTTGAAGTCCAGAATCCCTGGGTTACCTACTGCTGCGAATCCAAATATATGCGGTGCTGGTTTAGTTCTCTTTAACCTCCTAAAGCTGGCAAATGAATCTCCATTCCCTGTATGATGCTTCTGAATAAGAATCTGTGTCTGTTTTATCTCCAAACTGATAGAGGCTTCCATGGCACTTTCTACAGTTACCTGCTTCACCCAGATTTCCCTCCCCATGCATTGAAAGGCTGGCACAAAACCCCGAGACAAACTGAAATACCCTCACTGACTTGCCAAGGCTGGAGATCAGCCCATCCTGGAGGTGAATCCCACCTGGGGCTGCAGACCTGCGCTCAGAGGTAGGATGTGTCCAGCCGTGGCCACTCAAACCTGTGCTCACCTGACTCCAAAGCACAGTGGAGAGCGCATGGTCCTCTCTGAGCACAAAACCACATATGATCACAAAAGGAGCTGTTGCTGCTTTCTTAGGTGACAAGGGGAAGAAAGGAACCAAAAACTGAAGAAACTACAGGAATTGTCCATAAGAGTATTTTAACAACATGCTCCTCATACAGTTTCAGCAAATTCATGTTGAAGCCGGGGACACAGACGTGTTTCCTGACAAATGCAGATAAAATATTTAGAGCACAGCCCAGTGTCCAGCTGGTATATTGAACATGTTTGACAGACGTCACTGTCACATCCTTCTGGTTTCATCGTGAGGCCTTGGCAATGCTGTCTTTGTCTAAAATACTGCCTGTGTCCTCAAAAAAAAAAAAAAAAAAAANGAGTCCCTACTCCAGCCATTGTTAAATGCATTTGATTTTTCAGTCCCTTGGACACTATCCTCTGAGCAGACACCAAACAGTCTCTGTTCACAGCTACATCCCCACGTTCTTTACAGGTCCTCAGCTCACTTCTCTGTTCCCCTCTCCTCACCAGTCCTCTTCAAGTATCTTTCCCTCCTGGATGTCCAGACAATTTCTGACAGGGAAGAAATACCAGGAGATCCAGTCTGACGGTGGAACTCTGCTGACCCAGGAGCACTCACGTCAACCAGCAGCACATAAAATATTCAGGAAAACATCCACGAATCCATTGCAGGCACTCTGGGTAACACTATACAGGCATAGCATTCACTCTTCACAAAGACGATATGTTGCTCTGGTCCTTACTGGACCCAGAGGCAAAGAAACACAGTCTACAATGATGAAATAGAGTTAATTAAACATATCAGCTGAGGGCTGATCAGGAAGAGTCATCTTCTCTTGGGAGCCAGTCACCAGGAGCCAGAACTCCATGGACCTGTCTCTTACTCTCCTTTTTTTCACCCATGTGAATATAAACAAGTCTATAACATTCAACACTAAAGTTTTGCTCTGTTTGAAAGCTGGCCAGACCAGACATGGGAAATAGTTGCCAGTGACACCTGAATTGCAGTGAATTCTGAGCAAAAACATGATCCGAGAAAGAGCTGACAGTGAATGGAGGTAAGGGCGAAGAATCCCAGTCCTTGTATTTGCTGGCAGCTGAAAAGGAAGCAGACGTCTTCATAAAACAGCTTTCCCCCTCCCGGGCTGAGACAGTGCTGTCGGATCCAAAGGGCACAAACACCAACTGCGCTGCCTGACATGCTTCAGCAGGGAGAAATGTTGCAGCCTGCGTTTGGCAGGGTGATGTTCCGTCAGAGAATGTCATAGCCTTGGGGTGCAATTACCAAAAGCTCTGGCGCCTGCCGTGTTCAATCTGTGTTTAGGTACAGTCGATAGGCGGGCACCCAAGGGGCATCCAGCGAGAGGCGGGAGGGCAGGATGGTGAGAGCACCTGGCCACCATCCTGCCTCATGCAGGGGGAGCAAAGTCAGCACCAGGATGTGGACATGGTGAAGGGGCCATGGAGCAGGCAAGGGAAGCGGTGGGTCAGGTTTGGCCCAGGTGGTTGCTAAGCCTCCCCAGCTGCATGCAGGGCTGGGAGAGAGGGGCTCAACAATGAACAAATGCAAAAAGGCCAGCCTGAAGGTAAAAGAAGAATGGGGAGCAGAGCAGGGGCTGGCGACCTTCCAAGGGAAGGGGGTTTAATCTGGGGCTTTTGGTTTTTTTTGAACGGCTTTGATCCTCTGGTGGGAAACAGATAAGGGGACTGCAAGGTTTCCCACGGGTGCTATGCACGCGGAGCGAGTTTTTGGCCCATCTGCCCCAGCTGCTGGGCTCGGCAGGCTCGGTCCCTGCTGCCCACCAACAGAATGAAGAGGCTGGAGCTGTGCTTGCCCTAAACTGCAATATCACTGGCTTGTAATCACAACATGAGGCTTCTCAAAATGTCTCTATTTTAAGTCGGTCAGATACAGCTGATCCACTAAGGCCCTATCAGCTACGTTGGTCTTTTACAAGTGTAAGAACTCCCAGGATAACTTGAAGACAACGCAGTTTACTTTGCTGTAAAGCTACAATGAGACATGGCTTTCTTTTACACCTTGCAAGAGAGCCTCAGGATAAAGCTAATTCCACTCTGTCCTGTGCTCAAGTTCTCAGTTCCACTGTGCACAATCCTAGGCTCTTTTAAAAGCACTCACCAAATAACATATCAGAATACGTGTCAGATATTTTTTAATCTGAGTGTCTGGAAAATATACGCAAAATCAAAATGAAAAAAATCATGTAGTTCAGTTCACTTGCTTGTGAAACCTCAGTAGAATATTTTTCTCTGAAGTCTATGCATGGAAAAAACACAGGAACAGCTGACAATCTTTTTTTTAGACTTCCTTTACTGAAAAAATCCTGCACTGATGAGTGATGTTACTAAATATAAAAGCGGATCTCTACAGTGGCCACATTAACAGATTGCTAAGTATTATGAGGCAAAAGTGTCTGTGCAGAGCTGCAAAGAGCAGAAGATAATGAAAACTTTGGAATCAGCTAGAGGTGACCAGCGGGACCATGAGTCAGTAGTCACAGTACATGGAGTCAGAGCCAGCACAATCTGGAGGAACCAAAACAAACACTGCAGTATTTTTGGAAGGGGAAGGCTGGCAAGCATAGCTTTACCTGGGCAAGATGAAGTGCAGCAGATGGGAAGATCCTGAGGGGGAGAGAAACTCAAAGGTGGGAAATTAAGCCTCATGGTCTTTGGCAGTCAACCAGGAAGTTGAGAAAACTCAATTGAAACTGTACGACAACAGCAGCAGCTTCCCCCCACACATGAAGTTGTGCCCTGAGCCGATGCAGCAGTGAGTAGAGACGCAAGGGACCCAACTCAATGGACTGGTAGCTGTGTGCTGCTCACAGAACTTGCTGACAGCCGTGGCGGGCAGCCATCCTTCTCCTCCTTGGCAGTGGAAAGCTTCTTCCTACAAGGAGCTCTGTTCACTGTGATACAATGAGGAAGTCATAGTCCAAAAATGGCAGAGTTGTGGGAGACACTTTTGTTTTTTCCAAGATTTAAACCATCCACCCAACTTGTCAGGATTTAGGCAGCATGATCCTTGCACAGCTGACTGGTTGTTTGCGGACCAAAGCTGTTGGTTCAGAGGGGTCAGTTTTGTCTTACAGCTTCTGGAAAGGATAGAAGTGGGTGAATGGCTATTTCTGCTGTTGGCCATTGTCTCAGTTTGTTTCCTCAGTAAAGACAGGCTGAGATCTACCATGAAAGCTAACCTCTGTTGAGAATGTAGAGGGGAGACTTAAAGAACTGGGGGAGCCATGAGAGTTCAGAGATGAGCAAAACATAAATAAGCAGGGAAGGTATCTGAGTTAGATACCCAAAAACAGGGACCTGGAAAGGGAAGATGAGCAGAGCAGTGTTCATTGCACCCTTGTGGGCATCCGAAGCATCCAAGTAAAGAGTCAGTCTTGCCCAGCATGGCTTTCCCCAAAGAAATGGCAATGGTAATGAAAGCAAAGAGTCGCCAGAGTCACCAGGATGGATGGCCTTCTCCCCTGCATCCACTTTGCATCAGTTTCCTCCCCTTGCTGTGAGTTGAGTACAAGGAACTCAGTCACAATTACTGTGGAGAGCAAATCGAGAAGAGGGTAGAACAAACTGACTGAGGGAAGGAAAGTTATTAACATGCAAATCAATGTAGATAAGTCAGGGGGCAAGGGGAATCTGAGTTTAATTCATTTAACAGAATGGAGATGTGAGGACCAGATCTGACAAGAATTTTAACAGAGGGATAATGCCTATGTGAGTGTTATCTGTGTTTGTGTGCTTCAAAATGGCAACAGGGGACGGTGAAAGAATATATATCCTTGTGGGCTATAACATTTGCTAAAATGACTTTTCTCAACGCCTCTGAGTGTCCACTCCTGCACACGCATGCGCTCTGCCAGCCCATCCAGCACCCCAGTTCACACCATCGAAAAATTACCCAGCAGATTTTTTAGGATGGATTACTGTAACTACTTCCAGTTATGAGCACTTAAGCTGTATTTATTTGCCAAGTAGTGTTGACTTCCTGATTTTTATGTGAAAGAGTTTTTATTTCAAAGGTAAGCCATAAAAGTAGATTCCCCAGTCTCTCTTCTCAGCAGCCCAGGCAATACAGCACTCCAAATCTGTCATAGACTGAGGTGGGGATATTTTTTCTGAAAACCTGTTGTTCAAATATTGGCAGCACAAGGCTGTTTTAACATCACTGATTCCAAACAAAAGGAGACACAGACATGAGAAGATTAAAAGACTAAAACAGAAGCGTATTTTGATTTCCCAGAGAAGACAAGATATGCAAGAGTTGTGTTTGCGGAGGATTGGCAGGATGAGGATTTGCCGAACTGGGAGCAGCTGTCATAGCAACCACATCCAGGCAGAGAATTGGTGTCAAGTCAGACGTCACCTGGAAGGAAATTTCAATGCTCAGAGAACACTGTTCTAGAAGGAAAACTTTGGAAGCTGTTGGCAAAGGCACCTTCAAAAACCTTGAAGATGCAGGTGAAAGAGTCCCTACCAGAAGGCAGTGATGCTTCATGGGAAGGGCAATGGTTTGAGAAGGAAACCTGGCTCAAAGGCCTGGTTCTGTCTTTGGCTTGCACAGGAAGGTGTTGGCAAGACTACATGAATGTCCACCTCATTTTCCCTATTTTTCAAATGGGGAGAACTGTTCACTATTTTGCAAAGTCCATTGAGACCTGCCAATGGAAAAATGCTGTACATGCTGACATGAGCACCGGGAAAGATGGTCATGCTTCATTAATGACTTCTGGTTTTCTAGAAGATGTATACACAGACATATATTCAGCTGGCTCCTTTGCCTCCCTTATGGGGTGGCTTTTGCACAGTCCCACAGTGTAGCGATACTAAGAGCCACTCAGCAGGGACTGCAAAGTAGGTTGCCTTGCTGCACATCCTCCGTCCTGCGTTTAATGGCGTAGGTATTTCTAAAGCCTCAGCAGAGCTGCTTTCAGCATGGACTGCCTGGGCTAAGTGAGACAGAAGGAAAGCCACAAGCTGAACACCGCTGCCCAGCACCCATCTGCACCAAACCCACCAGAGTCCCATGCCCTGGAAGAGAGCAGGACGGAGGCTGGTTGGCTCTTATGACACCTTCTGTAGTGAAGCTTTCCTCATGGCACAAGAGGCTGGCATCACGCTCACCAAGTGGAGGATGGCACCCGCTGGCCACACCAGACTACCTTGGGAACAAAACCAGCCCCAAATCTCTCTAGGTACAGCCATGCAAGATCTCACACTTATGCATGCTGCCCTGGCTGTGCTTGTAGTGGTGTGGAGATCCTGACACTGCTGTGGGTTGTATCAGCCCGTGCTCACAGATTCACTTTCAATTTGCATGCTCTGATCCTCTTGCAATGCCAAACAAGAAATACGTATCTGTACGGTGCTTTGTCCAGGCTAGTTTATCTCACTTCTCAGAGTGCACATGCCCAAGGCCATGAGTCACTGTTCAGAGATGTCTCAGTATTGTTCATTTAGTGCCTTTAATTTAGCATAGCTGAGTGTATAAGATATATTATTATGAGAAATCTGGTTGCTTCCCTTTAAGTTCAGCCCTTTCACGTTGAGAACAAAAAGGTTGTCATTGTGCTGAACTGTAGGATGCTAAGAATAAGTGGGTACTTTGTCACCAGCAGTAACACTGTAGAAGGCAGACCAATTTTCTTCTTGCCTCCCTCAGGTTGCTCCTCCATTGCTAAAGCTCCCCAGTGTGTCCCTTCATCATGTTCTGCTATTTTTAGATGCCACTTCTCCACAGGCAGTTGATCCACAAATCAAACAAAGCTATGGAGTCTCCCAGTGTTATGGAGATTTTCAGAGGTTTAGTCCTGAACTGAGATCAGATGACAGTTGAGAATTCCTTGACTTTTTTTTCATTAGGCAGGGCTCACAAGAAGGAGCCCATGCTGTGCCCGTAATCCAAAGCCTCCTTAAGAAACCTCAAGTTCTGTCAGGTCCCAGGAAAGAAACATCCTCAGACCTAAGGAATAATAATGCAATGGGGCCCATCGTCATAAAGCCAGCTCTCATATTCTGTGCAAAAAGTGTAGGTTTCTACCGGATTCTGGTTTTAATATTGATAAAGTCAACAGCTACATCCTTGAAACGCAGTAACATGTTTAACATATTTGCGCCAATTTTCTGTTTCCCTTGTATTAATTTTCTATACAGCAGTGCACTAATAAAAAGCCAAGAGATAAAATGGAACACTGACAATGTGGGAGAGTCATTACGATATCCTTCAGCTACTGGAGGTGACATTGTTTTCCTACAAAACAAATTGCTTATCACAGACTCCATTACTCAGGAGATAGTAAACAGTTTCCACAATGCATGCCTCTTAGGCACTAAAAGGATCTTCAGGACATTTGTCAGCCTCACTTGAGTTTTTGGGGGAACATTTTTTATGCAAATAATTCTAACTTCATGGAATATACTGAGCAACAAAGATGTGTTTCTTCTTCCTTTTTTAACCCATTAAGAAAACATAGGTGTCTGTAGATACTGGTGTGGATTCAGACAATTGAATTAATAAGGAGATTGGTGAGGGGTAAACAGATGCAAAGCTAGAGGTAAGTAGACTGGAAAAAATAGTGCTAATATGGAAAACATTGCCTCCTTATTTGGAGGACGACCTCTTTTTGCTGTGTCCTGGAGACCAGCTGGTACTCAGGGCAATTAGGGTGGCAGTCAGGGTCCAAGTCTATTGCCTTAGCAGCTTAGCTGCTGGCCCTGTCAGAAATGCTGTCCAAGATGTGCAGAAAAGTTCTCAACCACCTCTTTTTATTTGCTTATCTCATATGTGCCATGGTTCAGTGGTCTATAGTCATCAGGTGCCAGGGACTTGACCTCTCTTCAAGCCCATGATGTAAAGGAGAAAAAGATTTCTAATTTACCACTGTTCCTGAGATCTCTCCCCATCCACAGTGTTGCAGCTGGTTAAAGCATCATCACAAGGTGTACTGGGAGCAATACCTGTGCTACGTAAAACACTGGGCAGCTTAAAACCACCTGCCCCTAAAGCTGGGTTCTGAATTGCTGTATGTCTTGAGCAATGCATTTAAGGACTGTCAGCGCCTTCGCTCTGCATTGCTATGAAAGGAAATAAATGTTCAGATTGACTGAAATGGCTCCAAGCAGCTAAGAACATTTTATAATTGTGCTGAAGGCAGCTCTGAATGGTCCCGCTGTCTTAGTGGCAATGAAAAAGGAACAGCATGTTTTGCTGCTAAGTACATTTACTTCTTGACTGTTGAAATCATCTGTCTGAATGAGGCTCAGGCAGCAATGTTTCCTAATTATGAAGGCCAGTGAAGTACCCTGCACTGAGTGCTGCATTCACCGGAGTTTTACTCTGTCTCCCAAAGGAAACTGCATAAGAACTAGATGGCTGAGTCTTTTGTGAAAAGCACTTGCGTATTTCAAAAATACAGCCCGGAAATATCCACGTATGGCGTTAAAGTATTTGCACCAGGGAATACAGTGGCTTCCACCAGGAAGAGCAATGTCCTGTAGGAGTAGAATTAGGGGAGGAGAGAAGAAGCGAGAAGTGTGAGGTTTAATAAACATTTAATTAGACCTCAATATTGCTAATATTGGATAAGCTGGAGACAAAACCGCCTCCATTGTGTGGAACAGAAGTTATTGATAAACTGAGCAGCAACCATTTTATGCTCACATACGTGAGTCTTCTGATGCAGTGTTGCGAATTTCAATACCAATTATTTTCATTCAGGTTGTGTTACCAATAATGCTTAAAAAAAAAGTTTTCAGCTTATCTTATTTGCAGACCCCTATCATTTTTTCAGCACTTTCTGTCTAGTCATCTGTTAGGTCCCTCCGGTTACTTGTTTAATAGCTGCAAGTTAAGCATAGCTACACTGCAGGCCGCAGGTCACACAAAATCAGCTCCTGAAAAGGAATGCTTCAGTGATCTGACACCATTAGCTAAAATCTCTTTCAGATTCGCCTTAAGAGACAGACTGGCCCAGAAATCTGCTCTATAATTCACATTACTTGATGTTGACAGTATGCGCAGGCATAACAACCTACCGACTGAGGAGCCGTGAAACTGCTCCCCAGTATGTGACAAAACCAGAGCCACTCTTCTGAGAGGTGAATACCACTTCCACACATTGACAAAAAATGCAGATTGCTTAATATTTCATTACAGATCTAAACATTTAATGTGATTCCTCTTTGAAATGTCACTGCACATCTGGGTATGGCTGGCTTTATTTTCTACATGCTGCTGCCTTGTAAAAAGGTAACTTCTTCCCTCTTACTACAGACAGGTCTGTCACCTGTGGTGTGACTTCTCCTAGTTTTTCTGCCCCCAGGACCTGAAAAAAAAAAAGAAAAGGTATTAGTGATGACTAATGCTACCTTAATGTTGTTGAATGGTCTGCAAGAGAGTGAGATGCATCTCACTCTTAGATGTACCCCATGCATCGGTACAGGTTAGGGGCTGACCTGGGCTGGAAAGCAGCTCTGTGGAAAGGGACCTGAGAGTCCTGGTGGACAACA
>RSEF01000001.1:194387145-194444300 GCA_003993805.1 Himantopus leucocephalus | reverse complement strand
TTGGACTAGATGATCTCCAGAGGTCCTTCCAACCCTGACCATTTTATGATTCTGTGAGATGTAAAAACAACTTTGGAAATGAAACACTTAATTTACTGCCGTGCACTATGGTGCCTTTGCTAATGGGTTATCCTGAAACAAAGTACTCTGATCCCTTAGTGAGAAACTGCTTGAAACTTTCCACAAGTGACAGCCATGCTCTGCACCAGCAAGTTGTAGCAGAAAGTGTGATGTTGAAAATGGCAGCAAGTATCCTGCTCACGGCAGGCTTTTGAGAAGAGGCAGAGTCAGGCCCTTCCCGGGGTGGCTGTAAGGTGCACAGACTTGCTGAACTAAACATGCAGGAGCAGGGTGAAACTGTGCAAAAGGAGTTCTGATTTTAGCCAGAGGGAGAGAGAGGTGTAGTAATGCACTCAGTCTTTTTAATTCCTGTGTGCACCATAATTAGGTATTAATCCCAGAAGTGTAGGAAACAAATGGTATGTTGACAGCTACTTGAAAACAAATAACTCACACTGTAATTCTTAATATGGCTGCTGAGCTTCAGGCAAGAAGTATTTTATCTTTTCAAATGTGTAGTCCTAATTATAGCTTGCATTTTAACCGAGATTTCCTTTTTCTATCTCCCTGCCAAAAGATACCACCATTCCGTAAAACAAAATCCTTTACTAATGCTTACTCTTGCTGTGGATTGGAATTACTTTACTTTAGGATAGGACCCAGGAGCCCTACTGGTAGACTGGGAAATATTTGTCCTGCGTGCTGTACAAACAGAAAGCTTACTGATACTTTCAGAGGTGTAACATGGAGGAGAATAACCCAAATGCTTCGTATGGAGAGTTACTGAGCCACAGTGAGTGACAGGTGCAGAGCATCTACTACCACCCTATAGTGGCATCCTCAGTAAACCCCCTGGTATCTGGACACATTTCTACTTTCTGTTTTTTGTCCGTTCCATTTGGCAGTAGAAAGAGTCCCTTTGGACCCACCCAGCCTGGTAATATCAGCTAAGAACCACAGCCTTACATCTTATAACAGATTTTACTTAACATCCTTTGAAACGTTCATTATGTTAGTTAATCCACTTTTCATTTTCTTCCTCTGGAACAGGCAAGATAAGGACGCACAGCTGGCTTGCTTTGCAAAAAAGGTGCTCTATTATCCAAATCCGGCTGCTTGTTTGTCTGCAAAATCAATACAAAACATTTTTTTTTATAGTTTCTGATCTTTGAAGACATAACTCCTAAATAAATACTATTTGCCAATATTACATGCCACATAGATTTTGCATTTGTAGGGTCTTGTTTTAGTTAATTCTCAGGTGTCAAGGAACACTTAGCTAAATACAAAACCAAGAAAGATATAGGGATTTTTTTGTTTATAAAATGTACGTGTGTGTGTGTGTGTATCTGTGTGTGTGTGTGTATTTTTTCCACAGGAAAAAAAGATGGACAGTTTACCGGAACATAACACAAAGCCAGATATAGAATAGTTATGGCATTTTGCTCATTGAATCTGTGCCTGAGTTAAGTCCATGGACTTTTCGCCATTGACTCCTATAGTTTTTGGATCAGGGTCATGGAGTTTGGTCCGAGCCCACTGAAGTGACTGGAATCCTTGAGAAAAAAACAAAGTATTCACATGAACTGCTTTAGCAGCTACCATGCTTTCAAACGGCCAAGGATTTGAAAAGCGGTCACAACTGGCAGAGGTCTAGGGAACCAAATAAAATTATTGGGCTGAGGGGCAGAGAAATTTGTAGAAAACCACCCACTCAGGAGTCCTGTGTAGGAAGCTGCATCCATTACTTGATGAAACAGTTCTTTGGTGACGAGCTGGGGCAAAAGTGCTTTGCAGCATGACTGTCTACACAGCCCAACAACCTTTATTTATTAAGTGTACTTAAATATTGATTTTGCTGGATGGTGTAAAGAGAGTCAAAGTTACCTGAGGCTCCTGGAGAACAAAAAGAGGGTGAAGACATTTATGTATACAGAGCAGGGCTGCATGTGGTTTTCAAAAGCACATGGAGCACATGGAGCACCTTGGCCACTGGTGTTGTCTTTGCCCTACGCTCCTGGAGCTGAGGCTTAGTGCAGGGATCTCACACATCAGGGATGCTGCAGGAGCTGTACATGGGCATTTCCCTTTGCTGCAGGTGGGACTGCCTCTGAGGGGGACAAGCAAGATGGGAGCACTCTCTGTCTTTAATGTGTTGTCTTGGGAACTTAGGCAGTGGCCTCCAGGCCTCCGTATGTGCCCTATAAGAAGAATGTCTGGAAAATTACCTGAGTGGTTACAGACTCACAGACACACTCCTTGGGCTGCTACTTTTAGTGATGCTCAGTATGGCCCACAGCGCTGGTTGAGGAGATATTTGAGGGCCACAAGATATCCCTGTGTGGTGGAGGATGCTTAAAGCCGAGTAGCGTATAGTTTATCTGCTCTTAGGCAGCCAGGAAAGCTGGCAACAATGTGCTCGGCCCTGATGATGGAGATATGTATAATGAAGTTGTGCCATATGTTCCTTTCAGATTATCATTTTCCTTATGATGGCTTAATTTAATATGCTTGGCATAACAGAATATCCCTCACACACTGATATTCTTAGCAGATCCTTCTACCAGACTAAAAGGTCATAAAATTGTCCATGAAAGGAGTCAGAGTCTGTCTTTACTCAGCTAAAATATCCATATAAATTTCAGTAAACATTCTGTTTCTTGGTGTGGAACATGAAAAAAGGCCACCTATTTATGTTTAGCCTAATAACCATCCTTCCTGCCCCTAAGAGAACTGAACTTGAAACTGTTTTCAATCTCTCCTCATTTTCTCTGATCCGTCATTATTTAAATAATAATAATAAAAACACTTAATACTTACTCAAAAGCATATATTTAAAACCCTGTCTGCTTAAGGGATTACACTAAAATGTCACTTCTAAAAAAAGACATATCTAATTTCACCATTGTCTCTCTGAAAGGTTAAGTATGTAGAGTAGAATTAATGCTTATGTTGATGTACAGATTATCTGTCTTGTCATTCAGTTTGATATTTTTCATAGACTATTTCAAACTCTAGAATGACAGATAAATTGCAGTTGCAAATGATTTATGAATTTTCTATCAAGAAAAAGGAAATAGAGGGGTTAAACCACCTCAGGAGCTATCTAACTCTCATTTCAAAACATTTTTAAAGGTTTGGGTTTTTTCATAGACAAATATCTGTATTTTGGGGAGGAAGCAAACTCTACAGCATGTAGTGAAAATTTGAGTCATCCAATAACATGTAAGTCTTGAAAAGTAATGGCTTTTTTTACAGAAAAAGCATAGTGCCCTCTCAAACTCCAGAAGGGGCCTTCACAAGCTTCATATTTATTCAGAAAAGCTTCTCCCTGACAACGCTTGAATACAGGATTTACATTTTCCTTCTCAGGAAATACTGCGTAAGTGCTCAGGACAAGAGTCTTGGCACGGCACACCATGCTGCATGAATGAAGAAAGTTCTCAGCTCTCTGGGGTTTGGGTGGGAGAATTTCCTACTCAAAATGTGTTCTACTAAAGTCATTCCCAAAGACCAAGACCCATGTAAATAAAGTATCACACCAAGTTCTTCCATGTCCACTTGCCTCACTCAAACATATATTTGAAGTAAATTCCCAAAACCCAGAGCTCAATTTTTTTCCCTACCCTTCATATTTCTAGATTTGTTGATGACCATTTTTTCTGTTATTTAGCCATGCAAAACAAAAGCTAAGCACACAAAGGCAACAGGATCCCAACACCTTATTTCCAATGGTAGCCCCACATGACCTCATTTCAGTGACTGGCAGCAGTTAGCATGCATTTATCAAGAACAAACTGTGCCTGATCCACCTGGTAGCTTTCCATGGTAAAATGACTGATTTGTGATTGAAGGAGGAGCAGTGGTTGTAGTTTGCATGGATTTTATCAAGGCTTTTGACACAGGTTCCCACAGTTGTTTTTTTAACCCAGATTGGGACATTATAGCCTGGATGGGTAGGCAACCAAATGGGTAAAAGCCTGGTTGGATGATGGGGCTCAGAGGGTCACGGTTGCTGGTCAGGACCTACCTGGATCCCTGTGGTAAGTGGGGTATCACAGGTCTGTCCTGGGACCTGTCCAGTTTAATGGCTTTATGAGTGGGAGAGGTGGAGGAGTGTGCTCTCATCAAGTCTGCAGATGACACCAAGTTGGGAGGACGAGTCAATATACAAGGGGGTAGGGCTGCCATTCAGAGGGACTGAGACAGGCTGACAGGAATCTTACGAAATTCAAAAGGACAAATCCCAAGTTCTGCACCTGTGAAGGAAGAAGCCCCTGCGGTGATGTAGGCTGGGGGCTGCCTGGCTGGGGAGTAGCTCTGAGGAAAGGAAAGGACCTGGGGGCCTGGGGACAGCCAGGTGCATGGCAGCCAGCAGCATGACATGGAAGCAATGATGGGCAGCAGCCTCCTGGGCTGCATTGACAGAAGCACAGCCAGTATATGGAAGCAAGTAATTGTCATCCTCTAATCAGTACTTGTTAGACCGCATGTGGATACCACATCCGGTTTTGGACCCCTTGGTCTAAGATAGACATCAATAAACAGCAGCTGCTCCAGCAAAAGTCACCAAGTTGGTCAGGGACTGGAGCACTTGCCCTGTGCAGGGAGGCCAAGTATTGGGCCTTGTTCAGCCTGATGAAAAGATGACTTGTAGCGGGGAAGGATAACCCAATAGCAGCCACCCAGTACCTATGTGGAGGTGACAGAAGGTGGAGAAGAGCTCTTCCCAGTGATTCTTCATGAGAAGATGAGAGACAGTGGTCATTACGAGATCAATTATTACACTGAAACGAGATCAGTTATAAGGAAAGCTGTTTCCCCATGAGGACAGTCAGGCAGTGGCAGAGGCATGTTGTGCATCTCCGTTTGGAGGTTTTCAAGGCCAGATGAGAAAAACCATGAGCAACCTGTCATGGCCTCATGACTGACCCTGCCTTTGGCAGAAGGCTGGACTACAGCCTAAATTATCCTGTGGTCCTAAGATAGTTTCTGGTAATGAACAGTAGTCTGTGACCATACGATTTGCTTCTATATAGCTCCTGTATTAGTTAGGAGTGACAGACGAAACATGCTGCTCACAGAGTATTTGTTGGAAGTGGACTGAGACTTCTGACACCTGTGTTGCCAGAGGGCTCCATAATACACGGTAATCTGGAGTTAGGAAGTGTCTAATCACCCAAAGAGTGAGATTTCGGAATAATTTTTCCAATGTAGTTGTAGGGGGAAAACTGCTTAAATAGTTTTAAAATAGAGGTTGATAAATTCATGAACAGGATTATGTGATACGATTGCCAGCAATGGCAGGGACATTCCTAGTGACCTAGGAACTTGTGCAAGCTTACGTCTTTTGTTTTGACAAATGCAAAGCCAAGCTCCTCATCTTGGAGAATAAATAAATGGAAAATTAAACATAGTAAATACTGTAAATATTTCATTGACAATTCATACTGTGAAATTGAAATCAATCTTTTGCCCAGTTCAAAGTTATTAGAGTTTGTAGCTGTGTGGCTTGATAACCATGATAATAAATGGTATTTATATTCTAGTGCAAAATGGATATCAGAACCAAAATGCACAAATATGGACAAACCTAATTAAGCTGTGATTGGTTTATTCATACCACAGCAGCTGAAGGTTATATGATAAACAGCTACAAAGCAGGTGCAGCATATATCATTGGCTTGATTATTAAAAATTGGCATTTTATTCAATTCCAAAGTAAAAAAAAGGAGATTGTATACAAATTCAGAGAAAGTCAGTCAGGCTATAATTGTATGGCATTGTAACAAAAACCTAATTTTCTTCATGAAGTAGTTGCATAGTTCCAGTTTGTCATGATAAATCAAGGCCAAATCTGAGCACAGGAAGATCTAAAAAAAGTCAAAATGTTCTCCATAATGCATGGGCCAGGATATAATCTAAAGAGGGTCAAATTTAGAATAATAACACTTATATTTTTATAGCCAAGTCACCGACACTTTGTATAGCAAACTGCAGTTTTAGGGGAAGGAAAGGCATGTTTCCGCAGTAGCATACTGTACCAAGGCAACATTTTTCTATTGAGATACCTACCAAAGATCTTCCTGGAGCCAGGGGAACCACAGCCAAAGTTGTCTGTATATCTCCTTTGGTTTTAATAAAGCAGCAGTCCACAACCCTAACAGGCATGCTCATCCGTACCATGAGGGTATACAGAATGCCACTGACCTCCTGCAGCAGGTTTGGTTATGGTCCTGAGCGCTCATGAGAAGGGATGAGCTCTGAAACCTGGAAGCAGCAGGGAAGAGTTCCGTGTCCTGCTGCAGCTGGTGCCACTGGAAGAGCGTGCAGGGAGGCAAGCCCCCATGGCATGGTTAGTTTGCGTCTCAGCAGAAGTGCAGTCGGATGCGATAGGGCTATTATGGGCTAATCTGGGAGGGGTAAGGTACAGCTTTGCTTTCACTGCACAGCACCATAGAGTGAATAAATAGTGCTTAGCCTACAATGAAACTCGATAAAATTCAGTTCAGTGATATCAGGATTGATCACTGTAAACTGACATTGCTATTTCCACGTTCCTCCAAAAAGCTACCCAGCGTAATGTATGAAGCAACTGCACAATTTCAGAGTTGCTACAGCTACAAGGGTTATTAACCAGCAGAACCGCAACTAGAACATAGATGGTAACTTAGAAATACATGACAGAAATATATTGGGAAAACAAGAGCAGAAAAACAGATTTGAAAGGGAATAACATCAGCTACTGTCATGACTGAAAACCCTTGACAAGTTCCTATGCTCTAAGTTCACATTGTTTTCCTTAAAGAAAATAAAAGATTGGTTTTGAGTTTTGTGTGTGCAGTGCCAGTGCCTTGTGCATGGTATACAGCCTGCTAGGCACTTGATCAGTGTCAATGCCATTTAGAAAGTAAGGGCTTGTTTCAGTCGTCTAAACAGGGATATGCAGTGCTGTGTGAGATGCTGAGTCCGCAGCAGCAGCCAGGCCAAAATAGGGAAGGTCTCCCTGAAGTCCTGCAGAACACCTGACAGCATCAGGAGAAAATGTGGGATATGCTAGAATGTCTGTCCTCAGGCAATGTACCTGAACCCTAAATGTATGTGTTTTATAGGGAGAAAGGATACAGCATGGTTATAAACATCATGATTATTTCTGAGGATTTTTCCAATGGGGATGGGGAGAGGAACTTTTCCATCTAGTGACACGACACTGCAAATATTGATCAAGGAAAAATTTATTTACAGAGATTTTTCAAATACAAACATAAAATAGCACATATTATATATATTTTTTTTTTACAAAAATGAATATTGAAATAATAAACATGGTACAGCACAATACGACATCAATGAGCTAAACATAACAGCAACAGAAATCTATGTCTGGAAGAAGTTTCCTGTTAGTCGTACGTAACCAACAGAGCTCTACAGTACTGTGAGTGGAATTTCCAATGGACAGAAAAATGTCCATTTACTGCACTTCATAAAAGTACTATAGGGAAAGGCTACATATGCCAAGTAATTATGTTGCATTTTTGCAATAATGCTGAAAACACAGAGGCTTAATAAAAGTTATATAGGGCTGAATAAGCAGTGGCTAAATGTTTGGGGAAGAAAAATGTGTAGAGAATATACAAAATACTGATAAAGTGGCTTATTGGTCCTTTTATTAAGTTTAATGTATAGATTAAAAAGTGTTGCAACACTGAATTTTAAACCACCAGAGAGAAGTAAAAAAAAAAAAAAAGAAAGAAGAATCGCACCAAAAAAAGTTTCCTCTCTACTCATTTTGTGCCATGGTCAACATCTGTGCGTGCGTGTGTGCTTTCGGGAGCACCGTGCTGAGGGGCTGCTGGGTGTTACCCCGGCCCCCCGGCCCCTCACCAACCTCTCAATTCATCGGTGCACGCAGAATTTCACCATATGCCAACGTGGAGTTTTCCTTGCTTATATTTTTGTGGATCAGACCACGGGTGGGCTTGGGTGAGAAAGCCCATCCCTGTCCAGCCCAGCCGGGTGGCTTTTCACCTCCCTGCCCTCCCTGGGGCCACCCGCTGTCCCACCCCACGCCCGCTCCAGAGAGAAAGCACTTAAAAATTTCTTGTTCGTCGCCATTATCCAGAAGACGTCGGCAAGCCCCTTGGGCGTCTGGCAGCGCCCGCGTCCCGGGGCCAGCTCAGTAGGGGTACTGCTTCTGCTTCTTGCCCGAGAAGCAGGCCAGCCAGGTGCACACCAGCATGGCCGCCGCCGCGCCACCGCCCGTGCAGTAGTAGGCCCAGCCGATGTGGCAGGTCCCTGCAAGGGAAACAGAGCGACATGGCACAGCGTTAGCCGGGGAAAGACGCACCGTCGCAACCCACCTTTCTGCCCACCCAGGAAACAAGCACTTTTCTAGGCTTCTGCCCACTTGTATGTCCACCTCAGACAGGGAATGTGGGGCATAATTCAAGCAATTAGAGAAGCCAAGCTGTTCAAATGGCTTAATTTTCTACAGCGGTTCAGCAGACAGGCCTCCAAGCTCACTTGCTTGGCTGGTTGATGTTTTCCATACCAGGAGAAACGCCGAGGCAGAGGCACCAGCCATGGGGTGGGCGTCCCTCTGCCTGCCCAGCCCAGGGAATGCCCATGGCACTGCTCTCCACAGGGGCTGCGGTCGGAAGAAGGGTTTTCCCACCCTTCTCTTTCTTCTTCTCCTCCAGGCAGCGTCTGAGGATATTTTGATTATTTTTGACTGAGATTTTGAAGGTTTGTACCTAACATGGGCCGGGGCCTGCTCCTTTCAGAAAGAACTGGGTGTGTCCACCTCTGCTATCTCAGTGACAGGGCTTGAAACTGGACCCATCTGCAAGCTACTGGGTGACTATAACCCAGGACACTGGGGCAAGAAGTTCTCTGGATTGCCGCCATCAAGGGAGAGAGATCACTTCGCAGAAAACCTTCTAATTAATATTGACTGTGACGTTCATGGTATGAAATAATCCTGTTGACCAGCTTGGGTCAAGTGCCCAGGTCTCATTCCTCCTCATCCCTGCACCTGGCGAACTCAAAAAACACTGAGACCTTGAAACCCAAATACCATAGCTGGCAATAAAGTAAATATTTTCACAAATTCAGACACTAGAGTCTTCTAAAAGTGCAGTTTTCCCAAATATTAGAGGATAACTTAGTCCTGTGTCACTCAAACCAGGACAGTAGGATATTGTCAGGCCCGCTTTGTAAGGACACGTTACTGGGAGGCAACACTTATGCTCTTGGCCACTCTCAAGATCTCAGGTTGACATCGCAGCAGGAAGCATACGACTTGTTTCATTTTTTTCTCCATAACCCTCAAAAATTTTTATTTAAAAAAATGTCCAGTGAAACACAGATCCCGACGTGACCAGAGGACCTGAGGAGCTATGGCCTTGGCTTGAGCTCATTAGCCTCTCTCCTTCCTGTGCTGGAGCAGACAGAGATATTTACTTGGTTTTGTAATCTGGTTATGCTCTGTAGATCAACACCATTCTTGGCTTCCTTACACAAGACCACACAGAGAGTCTGATTTCTTAAAGAGAAGACCATCAGAAACAATGCAGAGCCACCAATCGCCTGGCAATGTCACTGATGCTGATCCTTTCCCAATTGCACAGCAGTCCCTGGAGAGACCTGCCTCTGAACCATCTATTACTTTGCCTGTGTACACACACTGTCTATACCTTCTGCTGGGAATTTCAAAACCAGACTTAAGCATATATCAGATGTCTAAATCCATTAGATTGCTTTGAAAATGATCATGTTTATACCAGGGTGGGGTGTGCTAAAGCATTTTTTGTGATAAGATGGACTCCATCTGATAGGTCTTTTTAAATTGCTAAGTATTCCTAAAACTACTAGAGAATTGTAGTAGCAGCTTGAAAAAGTAAATTTTTCTCACTGTGATGCTTCCAGGTAGAGAAAAAAAAATGTCAAAATGCTACTTTACAAAGAGTTTAAAGATTCACCTGGTAGCACTGCCCAAGGCTGTGACCTAAGTGGGATAGAATGAAGCAAATTTTGACTTTTGAATGGTGTGATTTCAACTTTTGTGCCTTGGCAGTGGGAGAGGGAGAGAGTGTACCTGATACATATCAGGAAGAAAGGACTGTTAAATCAGTGTCAGAGATGTGCTCAACAGATATAACACACACATTCAATCTTGGCTGAAGAGAGTAACATTTATTTCTCCATACCATGCTCCATTTACCCTAAGGACCACTGCCCTACTTAATGCTCCGAGGCATGGCAGGCAGCCTCTTGATCTAACAAATGCAATGTAGTTCACAAGTGTGAGTTGGGTCAAGATGAACAAATGAAAGAAAAGGAGAGTGCAGGAGAATGGATGAACAAGCCGGGAGCCTGACCTTAGAGCAATAATAACACAGCAATAAACCTGGCCATTATTTCCAGTCTGTGTCAGGAGCAATGGGAGGCCTCGGATAAAATAGCTTTGATGTGTACTGGGATGATGCTGAGCAGAGCAGCGTTTCAAGCTATTGTGCTGAAGAGGAGCCTGCAGTGGGGAAGGTGTCTGAGGGTATAGGACTTAGCTAGACTTTTCATTGTAAGTATAGGTCAGTCCTAGGTACATAACTAAGTATAGCTATAAGGCCTGAGATAAACCATCTCAAAGGTACCTGTTGCAAGGAATGATTGCCTGCGCTGCACAGCCACATGTCAAAATGAAACAATGCCACCCCTTCTATAATCCTGTACTGCACAAGGGAAAAAAATATTTTGGAGTTAATGTTTCTGCTCTGGCGTTCTCATTTTACTACACGTATGAGCTATTTTAATCAACTGCACCCTTAAGAAAGATTGTTGGCTGTCAATAATTTGGTAATTTAGTTGCAGTTTAAATTGTAAAATGGCTTCTGCTTCACTTTGATATTAAACACTCATTTTAAAAGGAACATGAAGCTTTACAAAAAGCAGGGTTGATAAGTAATTAAATGTAACACTAAATGAAAAGAAATACACCTATAGAAATATTACATTTCAGAGAAGATAGACTTTACTTTCTAGCTTTATGTTTTTGTATTGTAATAATGGGTACCATAGAAGGACTCTTTGTCATGTTCGAATTTTGTTGCACCGACATCAGTGGGACTAGTCATGTACTCAGAGGTAAGCAAATGGTTAAGAGCTTTGCAGAACTGGGGCTTAAATTCAACCACCAAGTAGAGCAGTTTGCCTTCATGGAGCCCATCCATAGTAAAGATTAGAAATGCTGCAGTTTCCCATTTTTTTAATGTCAAAACTCTAAAATGAAGAGCAAGATCACCTAATTTCTTGATAGAATTAAAACAATTATTGAAACCGTATCAATTTTCTCACACACACAAAGACGCAAAAGCTGCTGTTTTCCTTTAGGATGCATAGGAATACGTATATACAGGTAGAAGTGTGCCAGTCCATTGAAGGCGTGGAGATGCGTGCCAGAATGTGTACATGTTCTTGCTCATAAGATGGGCTGGATCTGGCTTCATGCCAAAGTAAATTCCCCAGCAGCTGAAGACACTCTTCTAGCTGATAGAGATGACATGCATCACAGCAGCTTCATTCTCTGCACAGAATTAGTGTTGCTTTTAACAAATCAGTCTTTACCTGACAGGTCAGAATGGAGGGAGAAGCTGTGGCTTCAGCATTTTGTTAGTTCTGGATCCTGGTTGGTTTGTTTTTTGAGGGTTTTTTTTTTTTTGGTAAGGAGAACATAAATAATGGGAGCTCTTGGTTGCTCAGTGAAGCAGGACTGTCCAAGTTGGCTCAGGTAAATTTGTAGCCAGCCATTACGAACTTTGTTTTCACATCTGTTTTACTGGGATTGGCAGCAAGAGAGTGTCAGGATGAACTCTGAAATCACAGAATAACAGACCTTGCAGCTATAGGGCTGGATGGCCGTTTTCCAAGCAAATAAAAGAAGGGAAGAGTGGAAAGATTATACTCCTCTCTTTTGTAAAAGGACTGAAAGAAATTGAAAGAAATCCAGTCCCTGAGGATAAAGGACAAAAGCAAGGTGAGTGAGGACACTATCAAAAGAAAATTCAGCAGCAAAGAGTCCCATAGAACATAAGACAATATTTGCTAAATCGAAAGAAATCAAAGAATGAAGAAGGGTAGTTTTGCAGTGATGGATAGGCTTATTAAAAAACACTTCCATGTCTTTTCCTGATTTCTAATGTGATCTTCAAGGCCATGATATGTGTCCCCTAGCTCCCCCCCTCCTCTTCAATATATAAGGCAAATAAAGATTACGACAAATTTGCGAGTGAGTGAAATTTGGCAACAGAAAATCTGCGGATACTTAATCTCCTGTGGAGCTGTGCCAGGATCCAGTTGCCGAAACAGAATTTTACCAGGATTTCTTCTTATGATGTCTTATCAATAATTATCACATATAATAACAAGGTCCAGGAAATAACATATGATTTTCATCTAAAATAACCAATAATTGACACTTATGAAAAAATAGCCAGAATATGAGAGTGTCTTGTATGCAAACCTGTTAATTGCAAGACTTAGTATCTTAAATATTTGTACCTTCTTTGCTGTTAATGTTAAGACTATTCGGGGCTTGCAGTCTGGACTATTTGGCAAACTCTAATCATTTATCTTTAAGTACTGCCTATTTTCTAAGATGAAGGAAAGAAGGTTTCAGAATTAGCTGGGCTGAAGAATACAAATGATATACCTTCAAAAATAAAACCCACGACAAAACTACAATTCCTTCTTGCAAAAAGTTGTGCAGGAACTCTAATTAACAGCTTCACATGAGAGTCCAGTACTACAGGGAATGTGAATTCATGTAATCAATCAGGGTGTTGGAAAAGTAATCAGAGAAAAAAGTAAGGAGTGTGATGTTAAGGGATATACAGGGATTTGGAGATATGAAAGCCACAAATGAATGTAAAAGATAATCAGCTAATTAATAAGAAGGCACAATTATTTTGAAACAAAGCCAAGATAAATTAAATAGCTGAAGATTTTTTTTCTTGACACAGTTACGATAAAAAAATGTCATGTGAAATCAGCTACAAAAGCAGGAAAAGAAGTTAAAACTTGGAATGCATCCAGAAAGGATTAAACTAGTTGTGAAACAAAGAAAGAACACTATATAAGGTAAAACTGCAGCCAAACAATAGCTTGATACAAAATAATGAATTTAGTGAAGCTGGTTTCTTTGTCTGTTGCATGGACATTACTTTCTCAGTGCATTTCTCTTTTTAAAAAATACATAAATTCTTATGCATGCACAGATCAAGCTATTTTGGTTACTGATAACTGGCCAAAGAAATTGCATTGGTATTTTGGTCTGTAATTAAATGCATAAAATCCCATAAAGTTCAGAAATGTAAAAGAGTGGAAAAAGAAGTGCCAACTTGAAATTCTTCAGTTCTGCTGTATGCAGACACTCACTCATATGACCAAATTTTCCTTTCTTTGGAGGATCACATAATTTTGTTTAATCAAACCTCAAATTTCCTGTAGGTGTGCATTTATCGTGGAACAATGAAGGAGAAACCAATACCATGTGTCAATTACAGTGCTCAAATTCCCAAGAGCAAATAGCCTATGCCCTGCTAGTGAGGAGCTCTCCCAGCCTCCTGGAAGAAGTCAGCAGAAAGCTCACCTATTGCAGGAAGTGAAATCAATTTCACCTCTCTTTGGACATCCACAGTGCAGAGACCCACACTGGACTAGTCCCCCAGACTCCCTCTGGAGACAACGAGGAGAAAAAGTCACTTAGAAAAGTATATTGCATTTCATCTTAAGGTAGACATCTAAAGTACAGCAGGTGAACCCTGCTCTGGTGGCACCTATTTTTCTCCCTTTAACTATGAAGGGATTCCAAACAACCAGTTTACCTGCCCTTTTCAAGTAACAGAGAGCACCAGGTACTAGCTCTCAGGTGGTCTGAGCCACTTTCTGGATGCTGCTGCTTCTCTCCATTGACTGCAGAGGATCCTTGCATGACCATGTTCTAACTCTGGCAACAAAGGTGCCTTGTGTTAGACAGAATATACGTGGACCTTGATATAGTCACCAAAGACTTACAAAGATTTAAGAATGGAAGTGATCTAGGTAGCGCTAAAGAGGAAGCGTTTCTTGATGAAACACTTTCTTTACTAGCACGTAGGCTGACTCATTCATTTATCTAAGAACTCAGCAGCTGCATCCCAGGTACGCTCATAAAGATTGTGCTCAGCCCCAGTCAAAAAACTGAACTGGTAAAATCTCTGAGCTGTTTGCAGAGGATTTGCGAACAAAAAAAACCCCTGGTTTTGTCAGATAAATTGCTCATATAAAAATACAGTTTTGAAGTCCTTGCCTTTAATAGGATTCTAATAAATTGTCCTACCCTCTAAATCCTTTTCTTGATCGTTTTGGCACTGTATGTCAACACTCAGCCAGATGCTGAAATGATGCCACCTAAGGCCAATTAACTAGTTGACAAAGCTTTTATGTATTCACTGCTTTCTGTGGGGTTTTTATGTTGTTGTTTTAGTAACTGCACTGTTTGCTTTTAAAGTGCTTTAAAGATCATTTACTGTAATATTTCTACAGCAAAAGTAATTATCAAGTCACCAGTTCTCTTGAAGATATTTCAGGCCCTCTCAAAGTGGCAAAGGGGAACCTTAATAATAATGATCTTTAGGAACAAATATCCCTCAAAAGAGAAGTTTCTGAGAGCTTTTAAGGGCAATTCAGCTGCTTGTTTAGTTCAGGATGGGAGCCAGCCTTTTAAGTTGCTCTCTAGACAGCTGCTTTGGCCAGGAAAGCCCTTTCACAGTGGTTCACAGATGGATGGACCACCACAGAGGTCAAGCAAACGCACGCTTGGAACCATCTGCTTTGGTTGCTGCTGCAGCTGGGGCCCCAGACCAAGGATGTCTCTGTGCCTGACAGGTAGTGATGGAGCGTGACAGCCAGAGAACGTGAAACAACTGGAGAGGATCTAGGAGGACCTGCAGAAGAAACAGGGCAGGAGGCTACTCCCAGCCTTGTAAGGATGGCATGAACTCAAACAAGCACAGAATGCATTTTGGGCAGGCTGCGGCAGCAGCTGCCAGGTGGGTAGTCAGGGCATAGCGTGCCGATGGCCATACCTGAGCCATGCGAGCCCCTGCTCCCAGACCTGTGATTTTCACTGCCTTTACTAGCAAAGAAAAGCATCATGAAACTCAAAGATGACCCCTGAAGGTAGTTACATACAGCAAACGCCGAGCCATGCTTGTAGGATGCTTCTTAGCACAAATGATCACCCAGCAGAATAAAAAAGTAGGTCCGAGGTAGGAAATGTATGACATATAAAGTAATCTCTCACAAAAAGGGGTAGGACATAAAGAATTCTGGAGCACTGATCATCCAGGCCGCGCCCTGGCTGCCCAAACACACCATATTTCCTCAAAAGAAGACAAATTTTTTTCCGAGTAGTTCAGCTTAAAAATTGGAGTTTATAATTTACTGTCTTCATTCTTTCAGGTTAATAAGGTAAGTACATATTACCTTTTCATACATCTGGTGGCAGGGAAGTAGCAGCTGGAGGCCAGATGAAATTTCCTAGGGCAGCTACAATGGCATGAGTAATCTACGTTCAGATAAATGAATCTTACTCTAGATAACCATTTTGCTGTTTGGGCTCTTAGGTATTGGTTTGGTAGTGCTGTTTCACCAGATGCCAACCAAGGCTCGATTTTCTGAGTTAAACTGAGCGTGCCCTGTCCTCTCCGGGACCTTCTGTGGGATTTAGCTGCCTCCACACCCATCGCAACAGAAATGAGCAGGCAACGACTGAGCAGTCTCCGTATGCACATCTAGGGAAATCAATGGCCCAAAATTAAGTCTCATATTGATTTTAGATATTCAAAACAAATACTAATGTATTTGCACATATAGACTCGCATCACCCTTTAAAAAGCAGGCAAGTTCAGATGATTTCTTCACACAGTTTAAGTTTTGCAAAATGTGGAAGTTTTTGCAAATGTCTGATGCAGTCTTCACTTTAATGCATACACTCACCTTAATGTTGGGTCCCCCACTTTAATGAATTTCCTGCTAAAACCCTAATTTTTCAGCTGTCATTATTGTGTGGTACATTTAGAAATGAAAACAAGATGGTATTTGTGCCTCTAGCTCAGCAAAACTGAATGTGTGCTATATGATATGCTATAAAGATGCTTGCTTTTGGGAAATTGCCTGCTAATTCCTTTTGCAGACCATGGGATTGTGTAGCTCTGACTCACTTTCACACCCTTCAGTCAGCAGCTCTGTACTGCTACGCCATGTCAGTGCTGTCCGGAACGGGCCCACAGGCAATTCCAGGCTGTAAATAATGCAGCATAACAATAACAGCTTGCACGGTGACAAGAGATTAAGATGATTTTGATCCATCATCAGACATTTGGTAAAGTGAAAGGCAGTCCTTTTGAGCACTGCTAGTTTATAACTCCAGTCTCCACCTCAGGCATTAGCCTGGGACAAATGCTAATTAGACTAAGGACTTTGACCTGGTCACTCGGCAAAAAAATGCAGTAGTTTAAAACATAAGCATCTCTCTTCTCTTGCCCCCATTTATTTATATTGCCCTACTTCTAGGAGTTACCACCCTAAAAAGAGTGGGAGAAGACTGTTCTAGTTCACAGTCTGGTGTTCTGGTGGGAACTCTGCTCCATCCAGGATCTGAGATGGGATGCCGCAATATGGAGCAGGGCCCCAAGACCTCCATACAGATCCTGCTGACTGCCAGGGCGCTGGGAACCACAAGCAAAGGAACACGGCAGAGACTTGTCATGGCCTTAACCCCTCAACAAGATTTGCTAGAGGTCATTTGCCAAAGCACTAATCTATCACTGTGCTTTTTTTCATGATGGCAAAACCAGACTGCTGGAGAAGAGCAGACAACAGGCCCCTCTACAGGGCACCGGTCTCTCTGTCTCTCTATTTATGGAGGTTACTCCCCATCCTCATTAGCAAAACAGCTCATCTATTGAATGCAATTTAATCAACAAATGGGGTTGTCCTTGGCAGGGCGTCTTCAGTTGAAGAATGACTCCTTTTTGTAGAGATTGAGCTGTACAAACATTTTCATTTGATTGAAAAAAATTAGCCCAATTAGATACATAAATGTTTAAGCAAACCCTTTGGACATAGTTCACTTAATAAAAAACAAATAAATATCCAATTTTAAAGAGAGCAGCAAACTGCTGGTCATTTCACAATGTCAGCTCAGGTTTTCCAGAAAAGAATACCCAAATCCACTTACACGTAAATTAAAGGCATGGTTATTTTTCCTGCAGCCTTTTTAAATATTGCTTTGGAATGTACACAGAAATGTGTGCATTCGGTGGGGGCGGAGGGAGGGGGTCCCCTCTCCACAATATGGGCTATCTCAGCACTATTTGGAGTGCCTATTAGTCTAATGCTTTTTCAGAGTGCCTGAAGACATGAAGAAGCACTCCTTATCTAGCACACCCACTAAGGATTAGGCTTTTTTATGGGTTCTTAGCATTGCTATTTATTTATTCTATCTAGTTATGAGCATGTTACGGGGGTTGGGGGTTTGTCTTGTTTTGGTAAAGCAACAATTTTCATCTAATTGCTAATTCTGCAATATTTCTGGTTAACGTTACATTTCACAGTGCACAATTCAGCTGCTTCTCAAGTGAGTTCTTGCAGTCCCTCCTCTGCATCTGCCTCTTGTATTTCTCATCCTCCTATGATGTAGATTGCAGCTCCTGGATTATCTCTTCCACCTCCAACCTCAACCATTTTTTCGCCTCACCTTTTGCAAGTCCAGGGTGAATCTCACTCACCGCTGAACCTCCACCTTTGCTGGCTCTGTGCTCAAACCTGGTGTGCTTTGACCCTCCTTTCCAAACTGCACCTACATGTTCCCTGTGGCCAAAGCCGCGACAGTTGCTCTGCCGTGCTGGAAGAGAAGGCTGAAGGCTGTCTGCCTATCAGCATCCCTTTGAACACCCTCTCCTTTGGGAGTAACCACGTGCGCTGAATTCAGCTCTCAGTGTCATCCTCGCTAGCACCCACAGCAGCAGGAGGTGCAGGACCAGCACGCCCACCACCACCATTTCTCCCATCAGCAAACCAGTGCAGGGCTCGCGGCAGCTCAACTTCTCTCAGGGCAGATTTTGAACGCAGCGTGTATATATGTGGTTCTTGAGACAACTCATTTCACAGACTCAGGAAGAGAAAGCATATCATTGCAGCTTAATCAAATTAAATATTCAAATGAAAGCAATAATTACTTAAATTTGTCTTGAGACTTAGTGAGATTAAGTCTTTGAAACATCATTTTTGGCCTGTAGGCTATAATGAGTAAGCCAGTCTCTAATGATTCAGAAAAGACTAGAGGGTTTGGGTTATCACCAACCAAGAGGTATTTATGAAAGACGATACACAGTGTGGTTATTAAACGGCCCTCGGACAGTACCTCTTCTTTACAGATGACTTTGCTAACACAGCATCAGCCAGGCACTGACATCAAGTAAAAAAAATCTTAGCCAAGCACTTAAATTCACTGCCAATGTATGTGGAAAAGAGATGTTTTGTGGCAGAGCTGCCTGGTGGAAATCACTACAGCAAATTTCAGCTGTCATTATAATCTGTTAATGAATGTGTTAACATACGTTTGCAGCAGATCAGTGAGACCAGCGCTCCCGTCAAGTCTAGGCATGCATAACACATGCCCTGCATGCTCTGCGTCCAGAAAATATGGTAAGAGTACATGACTTCACAGTTAATGTAATATAGCGCATGGTCCTTATGTGTATCTGAAAGAAAAGCTGTCAGCTGAAATCTTTCGCATGGGTTTCTTCACTGACTTTAATGGCAGAGTGATTCAATTTATGCAAATAACTGACTCATGAGTCAAGACTGAGATGGCGAAGGTGGCCTCAGAGACTCTGCTCTGATTGTGGGCACGACTGTGTTTAAGGTCACAGTTTGTAACTGCTGAAGTGCTGTCTTCAAGGAGCTCAGACCGGCACGACGCCCACCTTCTTGTGGGTTTGCAGAGAAATAACCTGGGAAGGTAACATTTTTCTGCAGTCTGGGGAGAGCAATGACTGAAGCCTGGGAACCAGCAGGCTGTCAGGAGACACAAGGCGGAATCATGGAGCAGGGCTACTCAAATGCTTGGCGTGAAAGAGCAGGCATCAGCATCAAGGTGCACCAGCGAGGTTATTGACAGCACAGAAGGATATTAGAATTCAGAATAACAAGGTAAAGCTTCTAGAGCACATTACACATCCCCTGGGCAACACCATTAGTCGCTGCTGATAACAACATCGGTGGCAGCAGTAGAGATGGGTGTTGATATTGGTAATATGGATTTCTGGTCCCATGCCAGATCGAATGTACTCCAAAACACCACAGGAATGGTGTAAGGGAGTGTGACCTGGAACATCCCTCTCAAAGCAGTATTTTTTTACCTTTCAACCTCAATTCATTTGCATACCTTCAGAAGAAACATCTCTGAGATGGAAACAAAACTCCTTACTCCTGAAGCCTGACAGAAATATCAATGTAAAATGAAAAGGTAACACAGCAGGTTTGTGTTTAACCCAAGGAGACCGTTTTTGTCCATTGTTCTTTGCACTGGGATTACTGCCAGGCTGCCACAAGCCCTGCACACGAAGCTATGGGAACAATTTCTAACACTAACCGTAAGGTTTAGCTGGCAGGGGCTGGAAACAGGCACCTGTGTGTGCCCGTGCTTGGGAGTGGGACCTTCCAGGCCTGTGGAGGGTTGGGGTGCTCAGTCTCTCCTGCTCCTTCAGGAGGATTGCAGACCCCTCATCTTCCTCAAGTGACACAGGATCAAAAAGAATTATAGAGTGGGGTATTGGCAGCTGCATCGATCCTTCTAGCTAAACAAGGATATGCATGCAAACATCAGATCCTGAGTGTCCACATTGCTTAATCCATAGCTCCCTGCTGGGCCTTTGTTTTCTATCTAGAGGTGGCACTCTAGAGGTGGCTCACCCTGTGCCATGTAGGTGAGAGCCTGGCTTGGCCACATCCCTGGCTCTTGTTCAGCGCTCAGTGCAGACACCACCATTAAGACCAGTGGCTTGTTTGGGAAAAGGCTGACACAGGGAGAAGTGTTATTTACCAGCTTCCCAAGGACGTGAGTAACCAAACCCATACTCTTGAGGCTTGGGCTAGAAGGCCATAAACATGCCAGACTTCAAAGACAGCTAATTGCACTCATTGTGAATTACCCTCACCTGTGCTGTGCTGTGCCTACCCTGTCAAGATCTCCAGGAGTGTTAGCTCCAGTATTGCAAGACTATTAAATCTGATGTCTTAAATATACACCGACATACATACGTTCCTTCGTTTACTTTTATAATGTTCTTCTGGAAAATATTTCCAGCAAATCTATCTGAAATCCCCCGCCTTAGCACCATACCAGAATGATGCAATATGAACACCCTACCACGCACAACTGGGTTGCTTCTCCAAGCCTGTGCTCATGTCCTCGTTTGCTTTTATGGACAACACACAGAAGAGTCTCATGTGGCTGAGATGCTCTGATGATGACTCACCCAATTCAAACTGGTTGGAAAGGTTACCACAGGTTTGTCTGACTTCTTCACTGTCCCAGCCAAGAGGATAGAGGGCACAACCAGAGCCAATCAACAAACCTATGGAGAGAAAACAAAACAGAAGTTTATATAGGTGATTGCCATGAGCTCAAACACAGGCTGCCACTTGGGAATAAAAGTGTCAAATTGCCATTTGGGAATCTCAGAGAAAAAAAATCTCTTACTCTCCTAAAAACTGCAGAAAATCATTTGGACTTCTACTGCTGCATTCTGTTATGCTGTTTCACAGCTGGAGGCAGCCTTGGCGGTTCAGTACCAGAAGCCATCCCCAGCTTCTGGAGCTTCTGCCTGAGAGCTTTTAGACTCCCCTTCTACTCTGCAGAACTGCTACATACACTGTTTGGAAAACTCAACGTGGGCTTAAATAGAAGCTGTGTTAATCACAGCATTTACAAGCTGATTGCTTCTGATTAATTAAAACAACAATCAACCACGGTCTATCAAGGTTCTAGCAGGAAAAGTAAACTGACAGTTGTGCTAATCCGTTGTCATTTTCCGTTGTTTTTCACGCTTTCACAAGCCAGAAAAGAATGGTTTCATGTTCCCTGATCAATTCATACCACAGGTACACACTCCACAAAGTTTTCTCAAATCTTTTCAGCTAAAACAACTGAGCTCTTGAGCCATTTACTTATTATCACGCTTGGCTTAACATTCACAACATGCTTTGCTTTCTCCAGCCCTCACGCTGCCCCAAACAGATGTGTTTTGGCTAAGCCTTTCCCTTCACAAGATCTTGCTGGGAATCACCACCAATGGGCCATGATTATTTTGCAGAAGTGGCATTTTTATCATATTGCATTCTCAGCTGTCACTGCAGCAGCTGCCAAAAAGCGGGTGTAGCTGGCAAAGCTTCTTACACGGACAGCCTAGAGAGAACATTTCGATGTATGCTACAGCATTTAAATGTTACCTCCTTTGTGTCAGATCTTATTTGCAAGACTGGAAACGAATCACTGTCTAGATAACAGGCTGGGCGTGCCTGACACTTCACAGGCTGTAATGGCAAGCAAGTCCTCAAAAAGTTTTCAGTGTGGGTTTGCAGTGGTGTCTTCTAGCTGTTAAGTAGAGCACAGGACTGGGACAAGGTTTCAAGCTCTACAGCTGTCACTGGCTGACTTTGGGCAAGTCCCTTGATCTCATACCACCTTGCTTTTCCTCCCTTGACAATAAGGACAAGGTGCTCCCTGGCTAAGGACAAGGTGCTCCCTGGCAAAGCACTTCTGCTGTTGTGCTCCTAGTGCAGCAAGCCCTGGGTGTGGTGACAGAGGTACGGTGGAGGTCACAGCAGACTAACAGGACTCCTGAGAGTGATTCTGACCCAAGGCCTGGAGCTAGCTGTGCACTTCTGCTGTCTCCATCCTCAAGATACCTAAGTTTCTCATATTTCTGACGCTCCTGTAATACACAGAAATCACCTCATGTTCCTGATTTGCTCAAAGACACACCTGAACAAGTCACTGAAGTCCAGAAGTGGTATCCCATCTTTCTCTCAGCATCTTAGCTGTTAACAAAGTAGGTCAGCAGTTCCTTTGCTGCTCCTCCAAGTACATCTGCCCCTGTTTAGTGCCTTAGATCTGCCTCCACTAAGTTCACATTTCTTCTTCCTACTCAAGCCTACTTCTTCCTTTCCTTGCTGAGCAGTCACTGTCTGCTCCTCTCTCCATATCTACATCACATAATGGAAAAGAAATCCCTGAGGCAGCCCCCTCTCAGATGGTGCGTTCACCCAACAGCTGTAAAGGGAGAAAAGCAATTAAGGACACATGAATGCTAGGTATTTTCAGAACTTTGCCTGACCTGGATATGGTTGCTTCTAATGTCCTCACTAATGGCTTTCACAGTATCATCTGATTTTTTTCCCCAGGGCTGCAGAGCCAACGGCAGCTGGTAGAATCCATGTAAATGAGAGTTGCTTCTAATTAAATTCTCAGAAAGGATGTTTCTCAGACAAGAGAACTTAGGCCAAAACTGGGTCTACGTTTGTTAAAGACAGCTTAAGACTCTTTGAAAAAAAGACTGGTTCTCACTTGAATTGTTAAACCAAGAAGGGCACTGTGAAGTGCTGACAGAACTGCTGATGTGCTAGGAATGGGCAGGACCCAATGGGACAAGGAGGAACATCACCACTGATGATGAGAATGGCTGGGAAAGGGCAGAAGAGCACCCAGGTGCCAGACACAGCCTCACAGACTGGTGGACCATGGCAGCCCTGGGCAGTCCTGCTGTGGTTCTGACCCCTTCCCACATCAGCCATGATGCCCATGACCTGCCTGGTGCCAGCCCTGGCAGACCACAACCCAGAAGCTGCTCTGGCCAAAAATGAAGCACCCTGGCTGGGCTGGTTTCAATCAACGTGTGCCGTTTAACAGACTCTCTGGGAGACCTCGCAAAGGGCTCCACGGCGTGGGGCAGGGAGATATCTGCAGGGGGCAGGAGGGAAGGCAGGCTTGCAGCGGCCTGCATTGGACCAGCTGAAACAGCAGCCAGCCCTTCCTCACAAATAGGTCCTGGGAAAGCCTCCTGCCCAATTCTTCCAGGAGAACACAACAGCAGCACTGCAGGCAAGTGAAAGGACTATTAGCATAACAATGCTGCCCCTCCAAACCCAGAACAAGCTCTTACTCAGCACTTGCCAATTACTCTCCTCAGGTGGCAAGAGTGTCTAGAGCCCATTGCATTCACAGAAGGCTGTTTGTTTTCAGCTCCCTTTAGTTTTTGTTGCAGTACCAGGTTGTTGTTTGGGTTTTTTCCCACGAATATTGCTCACAGCACTTTCCACTGCCACCCTCCAAACACAGCTCATCCTCTTCCAAACACCATGTACCTCTTCACTCTTTCTGCCTCCAATGCTACGCTGGATACAGTGGCCACAAGCCCTGGCAACTTCCTTCCTTCCTTAGCAAGACCTCTTCATCCCCCTGTCACACCCTCTTTCCCATTTATGTGCGTCCATCTTTGTAAGTCCAAAGCCCAGTTTCAGTCAAAATAAATTCTGAGGGAGACAGGCTATGTCACTTACTCTGGGTTTTTAAAATACCTCACACAAATGTGCCTTGACCTGGATTAAGTCCCAGCCTCTAACTTTGGTCTCAATTATTGATGAATAATTGCTATTAAAAATAATCCTAGATTTCCATGTTTCTTTCACAAAACTACAAAAATCTGATATATGCTCTATGGAGTAAACACTTTCAAATATAAGACTTGCTTAGGCAGAGACATAGTGTCTAGTCCTGCTCTCTGATCAACTTGAGTAAATCTAGAGAAATTAAATTGGGGGACAGGTGAGAACATCCTGGGAGAGTAGAATCGGGACCTTCCTTATACAAAAATCCTGGTGATACAGTCAAAAATTCATTAGTGACTCAATATGCTGTAATTTTAAATTGCTCCCAAGGAGGATATTTGCCCTTAAAGCCAGTCCATGTTCTAATAACCAGCTCACAGCACCCACCACTGAACCTCACCACTAGCTGTGCCTTCCAGAAGCAAATAAACCCAATAAGGGCAAACTAGTGTGCTGTTTCGGAAAACCTCCCTACCCCAGTGACAGCTGGCTCCCAGCTGGGGATGGGATTTAGCAGTGCTGAGTTGTGTTTGTGGAGTACCAGCCATCGAGCACTGCAGGTTTTTTTCTGCTCACAGCCTGCGCTGACTGCGACGATGAGATGAAACAGGGAACTGCCGCCTCACCCCAGTGTGGCCCCTTGGCCCCAAAGCACAAGTGGCAGCATGTTTACGTGTGAAGGACAAGGTATAAAGCCACAGGTGAGCTCACACGCTCTGTTTAGTGAACACAAAACCTGCCAGAGACCAAGGGGGCTGCCAGGAGCACAGGGATGCTTTCCCATCTGGCAAAAAAGGCTTATGCCTATAAATACCAGTTTTGTCACAGGTACCAACTGGCCACAAGTCTTAAAGCTGTTGTTTTGACATGTCCTTTGATATCACTGGTTTTCAGCTGATTTTGATTCACCTTCAAGCGTTTCCCTGGAGTGGTGTGTACGTGCTTGTTGTGGATTTAGGTCTATTGACACAACAGTTGTGTTCCCCGGTACTTCTTGCAGGCAGGGCGTGAGCCTAACTCAGGGACCTACCGTCAGTGTAACATTTCCACAAAGACTTAGAGCCCACAAGTCAGTAAGAAAACATTTCACAAGTTTTGCTTTATGCCCTGAGGGGGCTGTGTGTGTATATATATATATGTAACGGTGCTGGATCTGTCCCATTGCTTTCAGCAGGATTGTGCACGACTGTCACAGGGCTGGTACTGCTATGGTCTGCATGGGCAGTGAAGCTGGGGACTGGCATTTCAGCTCCCTTATTTTACGCACTGAAAGTGTGGGGTGTACCTCAAAGCCCAGGGTGTTAATTGGACTTGGACAAAAGCCCCTCAGCCCCTTCCTTCCCTTCAAGACAATCCACCCCCGTTTATAAAGAACTAAAGATGTGGATCAGACCCTGCAAAACCAAAAGGACTGCATACTATTACTGCTAATAATTCGTACATGCTCATAGCCAATTAGTTTAATCACAGAGAATGTATATCCTGCTGAACAGCTGCAACCTCCATTTAAAGATCTAAGTTAAAACCAAGGGCTGGAAAACCTTAAGCTAATTTTGCAGCTTCAGTAGAGAGCAGTTACTGGTTTAGCTCAAAAGTCACATCCTGGCCTGCCCTATAGTTATTGTATTTAGCCAGACACCACACCCATCTTTACAGCTGCTTAAAATGCTTAGGATGCCTATAACATTTCTTAAGAAAGGAAAAAAAAAAAAACCAAACCAAACCACCGTGCTGTAATTACCATCATCTGTCATCTTCCATTATCCACTACAGTCATTAAAAGAAATAGAAAGGGGAAGGAAATAAACGGCAGCTTCACGAAAAAGGCTGCAGCTTCGAGACACGAGGGAGCTGGTCAGTGGGACGAGGCCAGCCGGCAGCAGAGGCGCTGGTGGCACTTGGCTGCTGTTTTGGCTGACGTGCCATGCACCAGTGGAGGTGCTGGCACTGTCAGAGACCAGCTCTTCTGGAGCAGTTTTGCATTCAGGAATGAAACGGGCTCCTTGCCCTCATCCACGAGACACTGCTGTTGCAAGTGCTGCGGCTGGCTCTGAGCTCTAGCGAGGCATGCGGAGAGCGCCACGGGGCTGACAATGCAGCCAGCTTCGGCAAGGCAAAGCTGGGATTAAGTGCTTGGTTTCAATATTTAACAGGGTCCCATTAAGCCACTGAAGTCTTTGTGTAGTCCATGCAGAGAGCTGGATACCTTAAAAAAGTGAGCTACACCCAGCCAACGTGCTAAGTGAGGAACCTGCAAGTCGCAAAACTAAAAACCAGGGGGTCAGAGGGTGGATGCCTCAATGGTAAACTACCCAGAGTGATCCTTGTCCATCCCAGACTGCCTTCCCTGTCACTCTTGCTGTGGGTATAATGCGTGGTCATATTTTATTAACACTTAGCACTTGAAAGACAATCTTGTCTGTCTGGAGTGGAGCTTGTGATCGAAAATAATTGCATATAGCAGGTTCTGCATATGGTGGATGCTGCTGAGCAGGAGGACGGCAGGGAAGGGGCAGTAATTACATTAGTGGCTTGGCACAGATCTAGGTTTCATCTTTGAAGTGATAAAGACATGATTTGTGGCATGCAGCAATCAGCTTACTCCAAGAGGTAAAATATTAACCGCTATTAATATCTCCAAGAATAACTTGGATATAGGCAAGTCTCAAACAATAAATAAAGAAGGACTCGTAAATGAAGAGACATTAACCAGATGTTGCCGTGGGCAAAATGACTGCACTCAGGAAGACCAAGATCAATCGGCCAAAGTCAATGCACAAAACCAGAAGCTTGCATATCCTCAGACTGCTGCTGTGGCTCTAATGGGAGCCTCCACCCAAAGATCTGAGGTGCTTTAAGCAACCCATGTAGACATCGCACCATAAATTAATTGTCTGTAAATGTCCTGACAGTTCATAGGTAGTAAGTCCTGTTTTACAGACCCGGCTCTTCCTCTCAGTTGTTGAGGTCACAGCGTGCCCCTGATTGCTATATGGCTCACCCTTGTTTTGTTGTCAGCACATTTGATCATTGCAACCTCAAAAGCCTGTTAAATAAAGCCAAAGCATCCCCAGTGTCCTTCCTTCCTTGCATAGGGTAAACCTAAGCACACAATTCAGCTAAATCTGATGGGGAAAACCATCAGTTTGACCAATAAAGAGAGGTCAGTAAATGAGCGTCCTGGCCTAAACCATGACAATGAGGCACTTGGCTTGGGATTCAGCCTCAGAGTCTTGCTGCTAGAAAATGCATTTTCACATGGGAACTAAACCAATGGTGGCTTTCCTTGATTATGGGCTTTTTAAGAGCCTTCTACATGGGCACTAGTAATTGTACTCCTTTTTTTGTATATCCTCAGCTCGAGTCACAGTTATACCCTATGAATGCAGTGAAGGAGATTGCCCAGGCACCATCAAGGGCCTCCTTGGCCAGCAATTAGAGAGGGTCTGCACCGCTGTAGCGGAGGGGGTGCCTGGGAAGCCACTCAAGCAGGAAGGAGCCCAGTGTTACTGTGAAAATCCAATTTGTATTTCCACCTAGAAAAATAAAAGGAATGTGTCAGGCTTGATATATGTACTGCAGAGAGAAAATAAAACCAGAACGGAATGCTGCCTTTTGTACAGCCACTTTTTAGTGAGAAAAATCTTCTTCGGATTATCTTCCTCCTTTCTTTCCCTCCATCTTCTACTTTTTCCCCTTTCATTTTCGGACCTGACCAAAAAGAAACCTTGCCATTTTTTTTGCTAGGCATTTCTAATGAATACTGCTCATCTGACAGATACTCAGGCCATCTGGAGAAGCTGACAGACAATAATTTGGAAGTCATCCTTTTCAAGACCATTTTAATGATGATTTTTCCTTTCACAATTTTTCTCTATTAGCCCATCTGAATCTTCAAGGATGATAGAAAGTTTTCACATTCCCATCTGTCACTTGAAGGTACAGTAATCTCTACAAGCAAAACAAAACCAATTTTTAGATGCAGCATGGACTTTGACTTGCCGATTCTTGTGATTTAAAAACTCTCCTTGATGTAATGGTTTTAAAGCTTTTACCTGCTGTAAAAGTGAGCCTGCAGCATGAAAGTAAAATTGAGCTGGCACATGAAGATTGTCTGCTGCTTTGAGATGTACCTTAGCCAACAAACAGCGGGGTTAAAGAAGAATTGGTTAAAAACTGTGATGTGAAATACTTCAGCAGATACAGCTTCTGAAGTCCCTGTTCAAGAAACTCTCCAGGAGCTGCAACCAAGCAGCAACTGCAGAGCGACAGAAGTGGGCCAGAGCAGGTTCAGACAAACTCTAGAGCTGGGGACAAGCAGCAGGACCCGCTGGAGCAAAGAGGGGAGCAGGGGGAGCAGTGCTATGCCGGCTGCAGACAGCCTGGCTCCCATCCGTGCAGGAGTCCAGCCTCAATTCAGTTAGGGAGGGACGATGACTTTATGCTGGCAGCTCCCAGCTCTTCACCCAGAAGCTCTCCCTCTTTAAGGTCACACTACTCCTGCTTCTCCTGTTATCATTGCTCTGTCATTTGGTTTCTCTGTTGTTCTTCCATTAAAGGAACAGTATCACATCAGTCCCTTCCATTCCTGTTAGTACCTGTCCCCAAGGAAACCCAGGCATGCACCTGACCTGGCTTTTATTAGGCTTAAACATGAGATCAACACTTTGGGCAACAGCTGTCTGTCAAGTTAGTAGTCACTGAACATGGGGCATTTGACTGGTTCCTTATTGAGCCTGAACGGCAAGTGCATCGTTTGAGAGGGGGTACGATTGCCTACAACATGAATGAACACAATAAGGGACTCCCTTGTCCAAGTGTTCAGGCAGGGGTCCCCAGGGGCACACAGATAGAAATTACATTTATGCCACGCCAAATTTCCTCCCACTCCTCCTCACAAGGGTCATGGCACGGGAGATAGCAAGGCAGTTCAGAGCTTCACTCAAGGTCAAGGTGTTTCTGCTATAGACTTTGCTATAGCAGGATGCTAGAGGGCCTCTAGACATAAGCAAAATGAAATATAAGAACAACAACAAAAACCAGAGAGAATAAAATGCTACAACCTTCGGCCTTGCAGATCCTGCCTCCAGTAACACTGCTTCACCTTGAGCGTGATGGAAACAGTAATCGTGGGTTTTCAGGCAAGGGCAAAACCCCACCACCCTTCTGGTTCTGATCGCCAGGTTCTAATTCAATGCATTTGGCTGTGCTTAGCTCCCCTCCTTCTGCCTGTCAAGCCCCATCCCTCAAATGAGACTTTTTGTGTTATTTTGGGTTACTCTGCACCATAAGCACTCACTGCCTGGCAGCTGCTCAGCTCCGAACCTCAGAGAACAGCCACAGCAAAAAGCCACCACCAGCCTGCTGCCACTTCCCAGAGCTCTCAGAAAGCAGGGCCGGTGGTAGATGAAGCCTAAAAAAGACATTACAAATGCCTGCCAGCATCCAGCACAGCAAAGTGCTGTGTCATGGAAGAGTTGCCAGCCCTGGTTTTCTCCCTGACTTCGGCCACGGGGCAGTGGAGGATGCGCATGGGAGTTTTCCAGCAGATGAAGCATCACTTCACTTTGATTTTTCACTTTGATCAAAGGCAGTGGGCTCATTACTACAGAGGTGCTTCAGGCTCAGAGGGGCAAATCTCCCCACCCGGAGATGCTACATTGCTACAGAAAAGCTAATGGCTTTGTCTGCTTTATTTGGCCCTGGGCATTTTTAAAGCAATACTGAAGGCTTCAAAAAATGAGGATGGGCGCTCGGAGAAACCCAAAAGAAACAGTGAAGTAGGAAGAGTGGAGAAATCAAACACAGAGCTGCTACTAAAAGGAAGTGAATTAGTTAAAGCCGTTTGGTAAAAGGGCAAGTGACAGGGCCATGACAGCTCCCACCATGGAAAGGAAAGATCCAGCACCAATTTCAAAGCCCTCTAAAAGAAGTGCTGGTGCAGGGGGTTCCAGGAGGCTGCAGCTCCCACCAGTTCCAACCACCAAAAATCACCCCTGAAAGTACTCCTTGTAACTAGATCTTATAAAGCAGCAGTAAACAGGCTCCACAGTCTGCACAGGTTGGCACTAGATATTAAGAAACTCAAGAGTTTAATCCTATTTTATGTGTGCAGTAGGAGGAGCAATATGATCTTTGAGAACTAGTTGAACTACAGTGTATAGCTGGCTATGTCACTGAAAACTCCTTTATTACCATTTATTATACGGCACCATTCACATGCAGGGGGATTTAGAGAGCTCCAAGGAAACAGGTACCTGCCCATGCAATTCATATCTTATTGGTTATGGTTAAGTAGGGCTAAGGCTGGCCACAGAGTCAAGGTGGAAAGTATCTGGAGGACATAGCAATTGATTAAAGAATGAATATTCACTGAAGCAGAGACTCCAGGCTGATTCCCTTACCACCAGATCACACAGTCCCTCTTATATTTTCATTCTCAGCCAATGACGATACAAGTATTTGGTACCAAGTAGAATGTCCTACAGATAGATGCTCCACAGATCCCAGGGGATGAGAAAACAAGGTTCAAGTCAGGGAAAAAAAAAAAGGGGGAAGAAAAAAAAAAAAAGAAGGATTTCACCATGCTTATTCCTCCCAACCATGAGTGTTGCATGTGGACAATTGGATGTGAGAGACTAAGCATCACTGGGTTTTCTCCTTTGGGCTTCCTGCAATATATACTGGTTACGTGCCCATGGATGAGGTAAGTGGGGGAGTATTGACACTGTGAATCCCCCAGTGTTTAGACACAAGGCACAGCACTAAGCAGTCTGGATACGCCCAGACTTGGCTGCTTTTGTTTGTCTAAGGGGATACTTGGAGGCATGAAAGTGATTATCGTAGTCATGATTCAGGGTTGGTCCTGCTTTAAGCAGAAGGTTGGACTATGTGACCTCTCGACATCCCTTCCAACATGGAAGACTTTAGGAATCTGTTTTTCCATCAATCAGGCATGTCAGCCTAAGGCAGGTGGGTGTCAAGTCACATACATGCACATAGGACTACTTTCATTTCAGCTGGGTAGCCCACCTGGAGACCAGGACGTGCTCCAGAACAGCATGGGTCTTCCTTTCTAGGTGCCTCAGATGGAACAGGGCACATCAAACCTATGGAGATGCCTCTGCAGCAGCAATTGAATTGAGACCCCTTGTCACCACAATCAGTGGAGTCCAGGAGACAATTTCCTCATCCTAAAGAATACATAAACCTATGTCTATGACTAGGACACATCTAAGTTCACCTAATTCTAAGACAGCAAAGACATTCACATGGGACTGGCAGACATGACACAGAACCAATAGGGAAAGCCAGATGCTCCTGGACTAGCAGCTGGAGGTGGGATAGACAAGGGCATCTCAGACAGCACTAGGCATTTGTACATCAATGACCGAATTGTGCTCCACTGGCAATATAGACTCAGAGCAGGATTTAGCCACCCAAATATGTCACGTTCTGTCAGTTTAAGTGCTGTTCAGTATCTTGGTTGGCCTCCAGCTGCCTCTCCAGAGCAGTGCAAGTTTCCCCTAAGTCCTGTCATACCTGCCAGCCCACGCGGAGGTCTTGCAGACCCTAGGGTATCTGTAACAGTACAAAGCATCTAGATTTAGGCTAATGAATTTCACCCTAGATATCTATTGATCTTAATGTGAGCTTGGAAACCTACGTCAAGGGAAAATATCTGTATTGTAAACACCTTTAAAAACTGTATGAATCTGTAATTGAATCCAGCCCAAAGTTACCTACACGTTATTTTAACCCTTATCTTCTATCCTTCTGCCCTTCTTCTGCCCTTCAGTTGCAAATGTCTCAATTCATTGTCATGAATTCTGCCTTCCTTTATAGGAAATGACCTGAATGTTAGGGAAGAAGAGAAGATTAAAGGAAAAACTGTCTTGCTCCTGAGTGTAAACCTGTATGCTCTACCTTAAACAGAAGTTCTTTCTATGGAATCAAGTTGCTGCTTCAAAATGGCCTTGATGTGCCTCAATTGCTACCACAGAGCTAGACCACTCAGGACGAGCTTTGGTGAGTGTCTGCATCATTCCTCCCAGAGTTTGTCACACAACGAAATGATTGACAACTCTTGTTCTGAAAAAGATGTGACATGGTCCAGTTAAAGACAGAGTGAATCTGCAGAGTGGAACTGAAATGCTTGAAGAACTCCAGAAAACACTCTGGAGTTTGACTGTCAGCTCATTTTTGTTTGGCAAGCCATGATCACTGCTTGTATATTATAAGCTTTGTGGGGAAAAAAAAAAAAAAANGGGAAAAAAAAAAAAAAAAAGCCTAAGCATTATCACATGCCATCAGACTTCTTTATGTGACAACCCATCTGTGTGCTCACCCCATCGTTTTGTGGCTCAGAATCAAATGTTTGACAGTTCAAAGAGTCTAAAGCAGCATATGGCATATGACATAGTGTATTTAAATAGAAATCACTCCATTAGAAACACAAGAGTGCCTACTGTAATTAATAAAAGGTAGTTTAATAACTAGCTTCCCAAAATACATAGTTCTCCATGTAGTCATAGCAGATAAGGCATATCCTTTTCATTAATATGAATTTCAATAGCAACTGGAGACCAGACAAAACTAGCCAGAGCTTTTGCACAAGCTCCATGCTCAAAGGATTTCCCAGTATGTGAACTGATCTCATGAAGGACCATGAAGAGAGAATGAAGGAAATATATCCTGTCGGTGAAGATGCCTCAGCAGACAAATGGATAAACGGACAGGCATTGCCATATCTTTTCAACACAAACTGGGCAGACTAAGGTTGTTATAAGCATTAAGGAAAAGTCTGCAGCAGCCCAACTCCTGAGCACCACTCCATTGATTTTGCCCCTAGATTGTCCCAGCCTTTGGAAATATTCAGACAGGGATTAAATATTGCTTTTTTTTTTTTTTAATGGAATTGCTTTTCTATGTCTATTAGTTCACTGATCTGTGAAAAACAATAATTTGTAGACTCTGGATAAAGCAACAAAGATGTTCAGCCAATTCCTTCACTTTGGTGGCATATCCCCAAAGTGACAGGGGAACTGGAACTGATGCAAAGCATACATCCAGTGGGGGAATATTGCATACCAGCCTTTTGCCTGTTTTTTTTTAGTTTGTTTATTTCAGTTGAGCTGTCCAAAGATCACTGGAAGATCAGCCACTGCACATCTTAGTAAAACTTCAGCCATACTCAAGGCCTCAAAGTAGCATTTTCAGTACATGGTCTGCAGACCCTCTGGCAAACAAAGGAGTACTTCCAAGCAAGTTCATACACGCTATTAGGCAATCTGGCCCTGGAAAAAAGATTGAACGGATCTGCATTTCTACTGGAGAGTCAAATCATGTGATTTTGGAAACCACTTCTCTAGATAGGAAATATATTAAGATAAACTGCTATAATGCTGTAAAAGTCAGTGGCAGTCACCAAACACAGCTGAGAATCAGTTTTCCCTTTATACTATTCTTACTGGTGCTTCACAGGTTTAAGCGTCCCTCTACTCTGCAAAAACGTACACACTAGCTTAGTTGATACACAGGCCTGCAGCCATCGAATGCATCTCTCTCCTTACAGCGTAGAGCTCTGATGGATAAGTCATAGACATCTAAGTGTTGTGAAATACAAGGGAATTGGTGAAGATGTCAGTTTACTTCATTGTTTGCTGGTGTACCTGCAGCACTTTTTAGCAGTTTTTAAACACCTTCCGCATCCACAAGGCTACTTGCAGAGCACGCAGCTAAGCACGTGAATTAATCCATGCATGAAAAAAGGTATACTCCGTGCAGTTTGCCTTTGTGCTGAACTACAGTGTAAAATCCAAAGACACGTAGTCAAATCTAACCAATAATAGATACCATGTGAAACTGATCATTCGTATGGCTTCCTCGATTAAACTAAAAACAACTATTACGCCATTCTCAGCTACTTTTTTTTTCAGTAAGAGATGATAAGGTTCAGCACAGCTCCAATGAGAACTTTGTGACACTCAGAATACTGTTTCCATACTGTCAGATTGTCTGTGTTTTGTTTTGCATTATTTTCATATGCTCTAAAGTTTGCTTCATGTGGCATATTTTTAAAAACAAATGAAAAATACGGAATTTTCTGCGCTTTCTATCCAAAAGGAACTTAATAACTGACCCAATTTGCAGAGGAAAAAAGTACTCTATCAAGTCAATTTCCCTCAAATAAGTCCCATTTTTCAGTTTGCCACAAAATGTGATAAATCATAATTTTGGATAGGAGCTGCAGTTTGTTACAAATATATTGCACATCTGCAGCTCAGAAAAATTTGGCGCTGCTGCTTATCCTCTCCAGAGAGAATCCATATGGACAACCTTACCAACATTTCAAACATACTTAACTCTTTCTGGTAACGAAGACCAGTGTGTGAGAGGGAAGAACTGAGTAGACGCGAATGCTTCTCCCATGATGACCTCATGAGCCCACTTTTGACTCATTTTGATATCCTCTTCTCCCCACCCACCTCTGAGTTATCCCAAGGCAACAAAGTAATGCCTCAGCACTGTCCAGCTCTTTATGTTGAGAATATTTTGCTTCCCGTCTTCCTCCTGTATCATTTAGAAATTCTTTTATGCAGAGAGCATACTTAAAACACAAAAAAGTCTTGGAAACTGGGGTTGGAAGGGACATCAAGAAGTCATCCAATCCATCCTTCAGCATCAAAGCCAGCATAAGCTCTACTTGCACCTTCCAAGAGAAATATTTGTTTAATCTGTTCTTAAAAAGCCTCTCACAATGGAGATCCCACCACCTTCTAAGACAATCTGTTCTTGTGGTTCTGTGTCTGCAACAGAAGCTTTTCATGTTGTCTAACCTGTATCTTCCTTGTGGTAATTTAAGTTCACTCTTTAAACCATGGACTTTGCTAAACCCCTACCGGGGCTCTGAGAGAGTGGTTTATTTTCTTCCCCTTTTGCAGCACCTTTCTCTCCAATGGATAAAGCACTCCCAATTTATTCAGTTTTTCCTGCTAGAATTGACCGTTCCATACAGCCTTCTCAATCCAAAGGATTTCTGCGGCTGCTGGCTTCAACAATCTGTTGGAATTTTTCCTTCAAAAAACAAAAAGCAATGCCAGAATACTATCAGAGCAGCTGAATAATGAATCAAACTCGTTGCTTTCAGCTAAGAGAAACCAAAAAGAGAGTTAAATCAAGTTAAATGAGGACCTTGAAGATGGTGGCAACACTAACTAGCAAAACCCTAAAATGAACTGTATGACTCTTGGAGCTCATTACTGCTCTCTCTTCCTAAAAACTTTTCAGAAATGATGCTTTATGAGCAGCGGAAGACTCTTCAAGTACATCTTTGCTATAAAGGCTGTCCTTGATAAAAGCCTATCAGCGCCTTGATGCCATCCCCAGCATTTAATATTTCTGCTCCAATTTACAAGATCATTGCCTTAATGGATTAATACTTGGTGACTGGAGCATGCAATTGCTAGATACAAGACTGCATTCTTATTCAGACCTAAGAGTAGTGAGTGCTAAGAAGCAATAGTAGTATTGGCGGGACCTCCTGCAAGGACTGAGAGAGAATGTAAGGGAAAAAAGGAAACAAACAGAAAATGACCAAGCTATGAGATGAACGTTAGACGGCTGCAGAAGCAACTAATGATGGCACTTAGACTGTTCATAAAGTCTTCAAGGAGCAAGGGGAAAAGTCCCTTATTTTCAACTCTCCTCGTATACTAACTATTATTTGCATTCTTAATTCAGAACCAGCTGACTCCTGTGATGCATCCACCTCCTCACTGGCCACTTGTGCCACTGATCCTTGCTTGAACCTCCTCAACTTATACTTCAGATATGAAATGGGTGACCTATGTTTGCTGTGATCCAAATAAAACCACATGCAAGTGTTTCCAAGACAAAGTTGTTTGATGGAGTAAAGCCTTCAGCAAATAGCCCAAGACTGGAGCTGGGGTGAGGTTTCTGGTGTGGGGGCTGACCCGAGCTACTTACAGAGGCTGCAGTCCCTCCACTGCTCTTGGTCCCTGCAGTTGGCTCCCGCTTCCTATAGTTTTCACCCAACTCTGTCCATACAAAATGCTGTTTTACTTATATATTCCAAAAGATGAGTTCACTTCACGGCTTGGACAGGGGCTGGTGGAACCATGGCACCATAAGGCGTATGGGATGTATTTTTAGACTTGTGAAAGTATTACATTTAACATACAAAAGCACACATGACTTTGCAGGCCCAGTCTTTTAACCTACCATGCAAGTAGATCTAAGGGGGGACAATTGGCCCCTCTGAAATCCATCAGTTTTGCCACCGATTTCAGTGAAGCCAGAGTTTTAGCCACAGCCTTTAGCTCACTATTTCTACAAGTAATTTCCTCTGCTGAAAATTGTTCAAACCCGCGTATATTGTACCATGAGAGAAACTCTGTCCTTCATTAGCTTTCTATTTAAAACGAGAAAAATACCCAGTAACTGCTTTAAGGGAAGGTATATTCCCTCCCTCCTGGATCTGACAAGACTTTTCCTTATCTAACTTATGTACTCCAGGGGCACCTCCACTGTAGCACAAGATATATCCAGAAGCATCAGAAGAGCCCTATAACTAAGTCAGAAACTTGGAGATCCCTTTCGTCCCAGCTTTTCTGAAATGTAAATGTTCATTTTAAAATGATACAATCACAGCTTCCAGGACCAGCTGTTCATTATTTTTTTCTTTGTATTTTACTGCCACTCCATCCTTGTTCTGAATTATCAGAACAATAATTAGATTTGGGAAGGGGGGGACAGGCATTCACATCCCCTTGAGAAGAAGAGATAAAAGTTTCATTTCTGAAACTGATGTGCCAACGGTCGATAGTAGGGAATTGGGATTCCTTCTTAACTGCATGGGAGAGTTCAGTAAAGTTTATTAATAAAACAATTTAGATAAACTCCATTTATGCATTATTTGTACAAGTATCTTGGCAACTGCTTATTTAGCATCTTGAACACATCAGGAATTTTAAAGAGGAGGACTGAAATCTTGCCTCAAACTGTAAAAGCTTTGACAGAAGTGGGTCTGGGAAGTAATGAGGGTTTTTCCTTTTTCTGCTTCTCCTTCTTTCTCTTCCTCCAACTAAAAACAATTTTCTAATATCCTTGGCATAACTACTATAATGAAGCATAATTTATTTGATCCTTACACAGCCCCCTTAGGATTACTTCTTGCAGATAGCCAATTATAAACTCTTACATACTTTATAGCCCTCATTATGTGTGACAGAGGCACACTAATAAATAATGCAAAACCCCTTTTATACCCAGTCTACCTTGTGAGAATACAGGGGTCTGGTATGGAGGGAAAAAGCACATTGTAATGCATTCTTACGTCCAAATGGACTGAAAAACTTTCTAGCTTCAGCTTGCTTCCTTGGGCCACTTCCTTTTTTTTCCCAGACTGGACTCCCGTGGCTTGATTCATTACTAGATAAAAATCAAGTTCAAACAGAAGTGGACCATGACACACAAACTGTCACTGCCCTGTCACTTCCTCGTGACACCCTGTCAGCTGCAGACAAGAAAGGAGGTCTGGAAGCAGAACAGCCAGGTTGAATACAAATGAATTGATATTCAATTGTAGGCTTTTCACGGTAATGAAGCAGAAAGGGCCAAGGCCCAAAGAGCACATTTCACCCTGCCTTTCTGGTGCAACTTCCAGGCACTGCTAGTGCTCAGGTCAAGGCTCTGAAGGAAAGCAAAGCAGAGCATAGAGTAAGCAGCTCAGGAAAGACATGGGGTTGAATATACATACATAATGTCCTGGTGGACCGCTTTATTTCTGTCTTTAGCTGACATGATGTTGCTTTTTGAAGCAAAAAAGGTGCAACTATAATGACAAGAAATGTTACCAAGATCACTGCAGAGACCTGGGGAGTCACGAAAGCTACAGCCAACTTCTGTCTCCACCAAGGAATGCTGTGCAACCATTAGGTTACTTATATTGTCCCTTGAAGCCTTCTTTTCCCTACATGAAGAAGAGGGGATAATAGTTCCAAAAGGCTCAGGGGTTTCTTGCCTCTGTGTGGTGCTTGGAGACCTTGAGGGACAGAGGGTAGGAGGAGGGAAGGTGTTCACAAAAGGTTTGAATTATTGCAATCCAGAACAAAAGTAAAACAAACAATTGGGTGAAACATGTAATTTTATTAGTGGACTTAAGCTGGACTCAAACCCATTCAACTTTCTTTCCTTCTATCTTTCTATTTAACAGAAAGGGGAACACTTAAAAAAAAACCCCAAAACCAACCAACAAACAAATAAACAAGCCAAACTCTTCCAAGGGCAGAGCCCACCACAGCCCTTGCTCCAGGAGGAGTGGGCACAGCTACTTTCACAGCCTGTCATATGGTCTGCAGGAGTCTGAACATACAACTCTTGGCACCAAAACTAAGCATTATTCACTAAATGACACATCTCTCCAGCTAGTGCCTAGATGGCCACAGCTAATTACAGTCTGAGATTCCAGCAGACATCTGGGTCTACTGCATCTTCTAGTATGCCCATGTGGCTTAACACAGAAGTGGAACGAGTGCATAGAAAGAAGGCAGAAGGAAGAGTGGCTGTATAACATAAATACCTTGGATATGGTTATGTTAAAGCCCTGCCACTGAGTCCTACTAGATTATGCAATTAAATCAGCAGCCCTTTCGTATCTAGCTGTGGGGGATGGCAATGAACAAAAGAAACAGAGACATTTGTCTTTGTGTGCAGCTACAAAGAAATTATCTGCCATTTTAACTACAGGGTTTGACTAACGTACACCGAAGCACTCACCTTCAATTAGCCATTTAACCTAGCAGATCAAGCTGTGATCTGAAGATGCTGAGATACGGGTAAGCGTTCCTCTTGCAGAAACCATAAGGACTGGCCAGAGGATGCTATAAACAGGTATAATCCAACAGGCTGACAAATCCTACATTTCCAGGAATGAACAAAATCCACAGTATCTTTTCTATTTTGTACGCTTCTGCACTTATGGTAATCTCAGCAGCTACCTACTTCAGTTGGGAACAACATGTCCCTGGGAAACAATGCAAAAGTGTCAGTTACAGATATAATACTCTACCTCAGAGTTTATGAATGCATCTTTTGTTTGCTTTTAAATAAGCGAAATAAGCATAAATTAAATATGAGATGCTTTTTGCAGTTTGCAGGCAACAACAAAACTTGATAGTGTAAACATTTGCTATTTATGGTTAAAACGTCTCTGGAAATCAGCTTTTACAAAAAAAACTAATCAAGACAAGGTTTTCATGTCTACATCCCTGGAGGTGTTCAAGGCCAGGCTGGACAGGGCTTTGAGCAACCTGGTCTAGTGGGAGGTGTCCCTGCCCATTGCAGGGGGTTTGGAATTAGATGACCTTTAAGATCCCTTCCAACCTAAACCATTCTCTGATTCTGTGGTTCTACAGTCTGCGTCTGAATTTGCCCTCTGAAAAACGTGTTAGCAGTGTCAGGGTAACTTCAGCAAGGTCAGCAACAGGAACCAGAATTAGGCCATCTTCCCACCTGGCCGTGACAAAGGGATGGTTTGAAAGGCGTCCTTCTTCCTGTGCACACCCTTCTGCTCACAACTCTCCCCATCATCACTTCCTCAACTGCCCCAGCAGGATATTGCCACAAGCTGCTTAGGAACTGATACAGCAGAAAATAAGCAATTTTTCTTCCTGAGGACAAGGTGCAATATAGAGTCAGGAATGAGAGGTTGACAAGTGATAAATACTTAAACCAGCTTAATCTATCAAAAAATAAATATAAAAAAATTGTGCCCCTGTACCCTGCAGCAGATCACTGTGTTCCAGGTTTCTGAATCTAACAGAACCAGCAGAGCTGTACAAAGTGGAGGTAGAAAAGGACAATTTGCATCCAGTCCCCCCCTCGCAAGGGGCGGTTTGTTCCCTGAGGTAGTCTGTTGTGCTTTGCTCCCTGAAGCACATTGCTTTCACCTGTGCTGAACACCATGGTGTGTCCAGTCCATTTTCAAAGGTCTCCAAGCAATAAAGGTTTATGGCTTTCTTGGGGCAACTGTTCCACAGCCAAATGGATTACTCTGGTCTGACTTCAGGGGAGCAGTTAAATGGAGGCTTATATCTATGGCTCACCAGGAAAACACATCGGCTCTTAAGAGCTCCCCTAGAACAAATTTATATGTATATACACGAAGACAACGTCGCTTCCCAACACTACATGACAATCTTCTGTCCCACCACGTTAACCTTTCTTTCCCATTGAGGTGGCAAAGACTCAGCTTGCCCCCATCCTCACATTCACCAAAGACCACATGGTGGGGACTAGCAGCACAAACCAACACCAATCACATCCCCAGACTCCTCTGGAGCACAACAGCCTGCCGCTGCCTTTGGGAAGTGTTCAGTGCTACTTGCCATGGCCACATGGAGAGCTGAGCAATGGAGCTTCTCTATCCCTCGGGTGGATTTCCAGGTGCTCCAGCTCACCACGCACAGTGTGTGACCAGCTGCACTAACAGGCAGAGGTGGCAATACGAGGCACATCCAACAGGACTGCTGCTACCCAAAGCAGCCTGCTCTTATGCTGCTTAATAGGCCACAAAATATGACTTTGGGGTGAGTTTCATGTCACAGCTGAGCAGATCTAATGTTGTGCCATCACTTAAAGGGATAGTTGGACACTCTATACATTCTCAGCTATGTCTTCCTGCCCCCTTCTTGCCCCTTCCCTTGGGCAATTTCAGGCTAACATGAACCAGTTCAGGGAGCTACATCGGCAAAAAAAATCACTGCTTTTTATAGGGTTATTATTCTGCGGGCGCTAACTCTCCAAGCTGGTGTACTGATGGGTAACATAAGTGCCATGCCAAGGGCAGAGGGCCACCTCCTCCCAGGTCGCCAGTAAATCAGCCTGGGCAAATTATCAAACTGTAGCCCAGGTCAGTTTGTTTTGAGCCCTCTGTGCAAAAGAACCCAAACAGGTCAGGAGTCCAGTCTAGATACATGAAGGGAAGAAGGGGCATCCAAACAGTGGTCTGGCACCTGACCAAGTCCTGGAGGTGTGGGCAGAGCCGAGGGGACCTGCAGGGCTGCCCATGGCAAAGACTGGCTGTGGAGCAACACGGTTAAGTGGGGCTGAGGAAAAATCCTTGGAGACAACTGCACAGAAATGAGACCAAGAGGGAACCAAACACTGCAAATGTGACATTGAGGAATATTCAGAGACATAGGAAATAGGAGCAAGATGAAAGCTGAAAGCTGAAGGAGCACAAACTTCCAAGAAGATGGGAATAGCTTCTATATTAAAGGCAGTTAAAAGGCCAAGGAGGAAAAGATTGTGATAGGAGCCATAGAGTTAGATTACTTGCATCAATAAGAGAGAATAAACTGTTGTGTAATACGAAGGGGCCCTGCAGTCAAAAGGCAATTGGTGTCGGAAAGAGGTTTCTTAAGAGATAATCCCTTCTCAGTTCTCTGATATACAGCCTTGCTACTGTACTTCTCACGTTTGTTCGTTACAATGATCTGCCTAACTGCCTAATAAGCATCATTCCGTCTGTCATCGGAAAAGGAGTTCATGACTGCAATAAAAAGCTTGGATGCAATTCAGCAATCCAAAACGCCACGGCTCTAATTTATTCATTCATTTAGTTTTCAGTGGTGCAATGACACTGGCCACAATAGTATTACATGAGGCTGGTTTAAGTATCCAGGAGAGCTCAGGGAGCGGAAAATTCAATTCCCATTGCCATGGTGAGCGATGTATACCACCAAAGAGAGCTTAACTCCCAGGGCAAGAAGGGTGGTCTCCCTGCAATATTCCTTTTGAGCACAGGCACTGTACTCACAAAGAGCATTATCAAAAGTCAGAACTCATTACTCCGACTGGGGGTGAAGATCCCTCCAAATCTCATTTGAGTGGAAGCTCCTCCCAGCGAGCGGCAGTACTGAAAATATGTTGCTGACAATCATCAAATAGATTTACTGTATCACACATTAAAAAAGTCCTTTGCAAAGCTGTGCAAGGGCACCGTTTTCTACTTCCTTCTGAACTGTCACAAGACAGGCCTTCTGAGGAGTCCCCTGTCATTACCCTGCCACTCAGCTGACACTAGTTCAGCTGATTTTGGATATTTCCCAAAGGCAGACTGGCGTAGAAACATAAACAATTTAACTTTATTGACTCTTCACGCCATAAAAAGGAGTTGGGTGGACAGTTCGCAACGTAAAGTCCCTGCAGCAGGTACAGCTTGTCTTTCCTCTGCGGAGCTGTGGTAAAAGGTGTCTTTGACACCCACCTTCTGGTGCTCACCATGATGTGACGCCTCGAAGCAGGGGTGCACAAAGCACCACGTGCTGGCACTCGCTGCATGCCCAGAGGCTGTGGCGCGGTGAACTGGGGGGGAGCTGCTTTGTGCCCGACTTTACATAGCTCCTGACAGGCCTATGAGCACAAGTCAAGACAATGTTATTCATATAATCATAAAAATAACAGTGGCTTGCAAATGTTTACTTGTTCAATTATATATAAGCCTTCCCCAGTGAGTACATCTGTCTCGTTTTGCTGCTCTCTGTCAGTCAAAATGCCTCTTGAATGCAGAAGGTGAATGCTGCAAATGAATGATGAAGATGAATGTCAGTAAAATTCTCCTGTCAGCAGGGTCCGTGAAAAGCAGGGACAGAGAAATTGGAATTTGTATTCTCCTCTGAAGTGTTCTCCAGGCTGGAATTGCCTCGGTTTGCAGCTTGCCTTTTTTAAGAAGCCTTTTGCTTTGGTGAACGTTATGCAATGATTTTTTTTCCTCCAGCATGTGAAATCAGGGACACCCCGTGGTCTGTTATCACTACCTAGAGCAAATCCCCCAGCCAGACCTCTTTTCTCAGATGATGCTTTTACAGACAGAGTCATAATAGTCATGCTTTCTGGTGGGAGTGGAAAGAGAGAAAGGTGGCATGATATTTTACTAAAATACCAGTTTGAATCAGTAGGTAGGAGTGAGCTGCCTGCAGGAACAACCTGCCTCATACTAATGGGAGAGACAACAAAAGAAGGTCAAGGTAAGTCAAACTGTTTTGCATTTGTGGCAGGTAAAGTGCTCGCCATGGGGCTACTGCAGCTCAGTTGATATGGGGCAACTAAAGCCCTGCATGTTTAACGGTCGATGTGGTTCCTATGTTTCATGGGTACTTCCAGTGAGTCCATTCTGCAGCCTCCAGGATCATTAGAGAGGGGCAGATCCTGTGGAAGACAAGAGCCATTTCTATGTCCCCTTGTACCTGCTCAGTTTTTATTCATTCTTCCCAGCTATTAAAGGGGAGATGGGAAACCGGATGATCTCTTTAACAGCATTTTCCAGGTGAAATTTCAAGGTGGAGGTGTCCAGAAACAGGCTGACTCAGTCCTTGCATGGTGGCAAGGTGGGGTGGGGTGTGTATCAGGCACTAGTGGCTGCTACCCATCAGCAACAAATGAAATGCTTAAGACATTTGCTTAGCAGAGAGTCATGAAAAACTCCCATTTTTCCCACAGTAGAAGAAAAAGGAAATCATCACAAGGTTTCTTGCCTTAACCTGTCACTTTTATTTTAATAAGACTAGTTTTTCTTGAGTTTCAGTACAGGAAAATCTTAGCCAACACATTTTAGGTCAGCTAGTGTGACTGATTTAATACAGATGGAAGAAGCTAGGGGTGAAGACTAGAAAAAATAAGACATTAATATAAAGTAAATCCTATTTCAGCTCCTGGGAAGAATATTGCTTTCTCCAGGGAGCAAATGAAATGCTTACGTAAGAAAAAAAAAGATCCAAAGAGTTTATTTGTGGGTCTCCTTCCTCAGCTCAACAGCAAAAAAAGAGTTAATGCTGCTGCTTGACATCAACTTTATAGTCAAGGAGATTATCATGATCCTCTTATGGATGTGGAGCACAGCAGCACCTTTCCTAAAAGGCAGCGGTCTGCAGGCAGTGCCGGGGACGGGACGGCTCGGTGAGCAGCCCTGCTCTCTGCCTTGTGAAACTGTGGTTAGGCATTGGACGGGCAGAGCCAAATTAGGTCAAATCACTGCATCAAAGCCAGGCAAGAAAAAACAGTGCAGACATGGAGCAATAGTTGTGTGACCAATTTCAGGGGATGTTGCAGTGCGTGCGGGGGTTGGGTTAGATTTTTGCCTAATCTCCTGGGAGAAATGTATTATTTATTGGCATTATTTTGCCAACTTTTTTAATGCAATATTTATTAGTGCATTAAACAATAAGCCTAAGCTCTTTGTAAAGGAAGAGGAAGATATTTGTTTGGTCTCTAGCAGAACACCCAAGCACAGCCAGGTCCCACTTGTCCTCCCCCAGAAGTTCATTAGTGAATGAATTGCTTCAAACAGCTCTGTCTCTCTTTCTTCCCTGCCCTCCCCCTTTCCCGTCTTGAACTTCCAGCAGAGAATTGAGTCTTTGTTATCACTCAGGCCGTTGGTGAACTACAACCCTCTCCAGCAGCCTCATGCGCCCCCATGGACCATGGTCCAGTCTGGCAGTGGGTGAAAACAGCCCCCCTCCATCCTGCCAGCAGGATCAGGACCCAGGACTGGCCCGTGCCTGTGTCTGGATATGTTTCAGGGCTCTTCAGCACAGAAACTGGGGATTTGCAGCCACTGAGGTGTTATCATCAGAGGATTTCAAACATTACAAGGAGGGAGAATGTTTTTAAAGGATGTTCCTTCATTTCTAGGCATTTCCATCATATGCATCCCAGTCTAGGTGATACACTGGCAATGAAAATATGGGAAGAAGCAGAAGAAGCCTTGGTTCTGTGACACTGAAGTGTCCCATTAATGGAGTTTATTTTTTCCCTCTGATCTTCTTAGGGACATTAAAAAATTGCATCGGATCCTAATTTCCTTTTCTAGACATGAAAAATGCTGTGAGGGGTACCTGCTATGCAACCCAGTTACACTACTAATGCACCTGTGAAGTCTAATTTTCAGGCACATTTTCAGATACAACTCAGAAGCACCAAAGTGCAGTTTATTAAGGCTGCAAGGGGAACATACTGTGGGGTCAGTTTTTATGTTGCAGTAGCTCCAAGGGTTCAGCAAGAATGAGCTGGACTACAAGGATGAAGAAGCTTTTGTCAAATTTCATGCTTTGGATCATGCCTGCATTAAGAAAGAGATCACAATTGTTCTTGTCAATGGTTGTGGAAACCAGATGCCACTGTTTGGTTATTGAGGTTTTATTTCCAGGAAGCATGTAAATCCTCTATTTTATCAATGCATCTCCTTTTTATAATATGAGTGACAGATGGAGTAAGTGGAAATTGCATAATAAAATGAGCAGAAGCTGATATCAGTTTGAATTTGTTCAGACACTGATGATTATCTCGTGCTTTGAATAACAGACATCTGCATGCCTCTCATCAAAGCAGGAGTCTTTGAGCTACCATGTCACAGCTGCGAGTTTTCCTAAGTTTTCCAAATAAAATAACTGGTTTAACCACCTAAACCTCAGTGTTGTGGTATCTCAATAAAATTAAACCGCCTTGACTTTTCAGGACTCACTGGCTTCTTTGCATTAACATCAAAGTCCCACAGAGGCAAAACCCACTGTGGGATTTACAGCATGTAAACAGTCAAATTAATCCAGAGCTTGGTGAGAGATTAACACAAAAGAGCAGAAAGGTGCAAAGCACAGTTTAATTATATCATCATATCCCACAATGACCAGCACACGGATTATGAAGATTCAGCTTTATTAAAGTCCTGGACTATTTATATATGCTTATCCTATGTAATATCAAGTTCATTGAGTAATAATAATAATTATTATTATATGGCCCAGATCCAGTCTGATCACTTTATGCAGGAACACACTGATGGTTTAGATTTCCAGCACTCAAAAGCCCTGAGTAGAAATAATTTAGCTAGCGTTTCAAGACAGTGGAGAGAGAGAAACGCAGCTGAACATCACCAGAGGGTGATCCAGTCCTAAATCAGATCTGCTTACCCTGGATCTGGGCCCTAGTTATCACTGTCCATGAAGTCCAGCTGAGGCTGTGATCGGTGACAGACAGGCAATGAGCTTAACTTTGCTTTCTCCGTCTCTTGAGGGCTGCAGGCTGCTGGGGCTGATCAGTCAGGCCAGCCCGTGAGCTAGGTTGGCTTGCTGGGCAATTTTAAGAAGGAAGCTATTCTTCAGATTAGCCCTAACCAAATGTATCGATGTCACAAAAACCACACACAGCTTGAGAAGGAGTGATGGGAACAAAAGCCAAAGGGGTGGCCGAAATAGGAATGCTTGTAAACTAGGAAATGCAACTTTTGTGAGCTGAATAGCAGTGAGATGGGAGATAACTGGTGTGAGCTACTGAGGACATGGAGTGATGGGGAGGAGGTAGACGTGGTGCTTAGGGACATGGTTTATCGGTGGTTTTGGCAGTGTTAGGTTGATGGTTGGACTTGATGATCTTAAAGGTCCCTTCCAACCTAGATAATTCGATGATTCTATGGGACTTCACATGGGAGGAGAGTTCGTACAGGAACTCAAAGTGGGTACCTGGAAACAAGGGATGAGCACAAAGTGTCTATTCAGTAGATTAATGAAGAGTCAAGAAAGTAAAAAGCAAAGGATGGTTTTGTGCTCAGAGGCATAAGCAAAATGCAGTTGTCCCATATCAGTATTCACAGGTTTATCTGTGCTGCTTAATAAACCCCACACCAAGACGTTGGGGCACTGCACAATGAGTGTCTGCACCATCTACCACTCTGAAGCTTTAAACCTTTCCACCTGGGCCATGTTGCTGCCCTTAGCACCAACCCTGCACGGTCCTGGGGGAAACCGTTGGTTCAGAAGCCTGCCCAACAACTTCTCACAACTCTGCTGATCATAGAGGCCATTTATGCCTAACTCACTGCTCCTTAACTCCATCAAAATGGAGGAAACTATTTCTAATGCATGTAAAATTCAGGCCCAAAGCTTCTTCAAAGATCCCAACAGCTTAGTTACCATGAATCATTCTGTTATGAGTCATTATGAAATCCGTAAGGCTGCTTTCTGTTTATCTAAGAACAATCAAAACCTTCATCACAGGACTCCCTTTGTGCAAGATCAGTTGGTGTATTGAACAGTTGCATATTGTGACACAAAATAACTTTTTTGAGAATGCTTTTTTCTTGTAATAGAGCATTAACTGCATTTGTACAATACAGAAGTACATTATTTTCTGTGTGGTTTTGTTTCCAAGCCACATTACCAGGCAGAAAAATTACTTATCATTCACAAACGTCAGTTTTGAAAAATATTTCTAAGGCACAATAAATCATACAACAAAAATGCTCTAAGAAAGCCCCTTACTGCTTCATTCATGCCCTGGAGCTTGCTAATGATTACACATAAAACACATGCTTATTCTAATAAAATGCATTAAGATTTTATGGCACAGTGTCTTGAAATCACTCAGAAACAACCTAGAAATGTCATTAGTGGGTGACTGTGCCATGTGAATTATAGCTTTTGCTCAGTATATTATTTCATACTCTGAGAAATTTGATCTACTCAAATCATAATTATTTTCGTTTTCATCTGAATATTAACCCCACTCCATCTATGGGTGAGTGACTAACCTGGCTCCAAGTTCATTCCCCTCGGAGAGCAGAGCGCACGCCAGCACATTAGGAAAACAAAGAGCCAGTCTCTGTTTCATGTTAAGCTGAAAACATCTGGTAAAATAGTTCTTGTTATATTTGGTACACCCTGAACGGCTACTTCGAGATAGCAGGGCAAGTACCAGTATTTCAGAGGAAAAAGGGTAATAATGTGTTATTTTCTCACTTGGCAAAGAAGATGCTAAATAAATCATGCGAATTATTCAGTGCTGAGGGACACGTTAGATTTTCTATTTCTGCTCTCTGCTCAGCCTGACATGACTTTAGTACACGCAGAGGTGAGAGAAAAAGGCCTTTCTTAATCTCTGAAGTATGGCTTCCTCAATACTGACTGCAAATTGGGTTTTTCTAGGTGAATGGTCAGAATCTGGGGCAGCTGGAGTGACTGCAAGGAATGACAATGCAAGGTTAAATCAACGTCTTAGTAATCCTAAAGCTCCTTCTACAGCTGGGCAGGCCTTCCCCACTTTCCTCCTTTTCCTTCCTGCATCTTTCCAAACAGTGTGCTGAGCCGAACACTTGTGTCAGCAAATTTCTCTGCATCCTTATGTCACCCCAGAAGTCCCAGTGGGGAGGATGCTCACAGTTGCTGTGCTTACGTGCAGCCAAATCCCACTGGAGAGAGCATGTGGAGCGGATCCGTGAGCGGCGCGAGCAGCTTTCCCCTGGACGTTTATGCCTCCCTGCTCGGAGCTTGCGTCTGACAAAAGTTATGATACCTGAAAGTACTCTATCAGAATAGCAATAAACATTCACTAACGCAACAGAGTGCCCGACTTTCATGAAGCCCTTCTTCACAGGCACTTTAAACAGAGGATTACAGTCCCCTTGATGTGGCATAAATCCTGGGTGACATGTGGGATGCCATGAATCAAATCCACACTCCAAGAGCTGCCGCCAGGCAGTGCCTGGCTCCTGAAGGCAAGGGCAGGAACGCCCCTTCCCTGCCTCACCATGCTCGTTCAGCGCGAGAGCTACAAGGCCATCGAACTAATCAGCATCGTAAAAACATGATTTTAATGTCTCTAACATGTGATGGCAATTTTTGATACACTGCCCTGCTAATTTGTCTCAGCTGTCTTCTTTGGTCTTCCACACTGTGAGAGATACTAGATCGGTGCTCAGCATCTCAGGTAAATCACACCTCTCAGGACACCGGCCTTTTGTCCTGGGACATGTGCCTGTCACCAGCCGAATCCACACTTTTACCACGGGACTGCGAGAACCTTCCAGCTTTCCGCTCCTCTGCGTGTGCCTTTTGCTATGTTCTGACTGTATGCTGGCATGAGGACGGCTATGTGCACCCCCTGGCTTAACCCAGTGTTGTGGTTTAGGTCAAATCGGCCACTGGGGATGTTGGGGACCCCAGATGGGACCGACAGATGCTCCCCTCTACCCCTTTTCAAAGAGAGAGGGAGAGGAGGAAAAAAGAGACTTAGGAGTTTAGAAGGAACTAAACTACTTTAATGAAATATTAATAATAAAATAAAAAGGAAATAATGAAATATATACAAAACCGTATCAAGCTCCCAGGATGACAATCACGACAGTGGCTGGCACTGGGGAAGTCCCAGGCTGGACTCAGTGATGGACGGGAGGGAACTGGGTTCTGGATCTGTATTCAGGATGGGGACCAAAGGCAGACGAGCAGAGTCCTCCTCAGATGTTGGCCATTAAAGGAAGAGAGAGAGACCCTTTGATCCCTCAGCTTTTATACTGAGCATGATGCAGATGGGATGGAATACCCTGTTGGTCAGTTTTGGGTCACCTGTCCTGTCCGATCCTCCCTGCAGGTGCGACACCTCTACACTTTTCTGCTTCCAGTCCTCCAATGGGCAAATAACAAAGTTGGTTGGCCTCGGGGGTTATAGCAATAAGTATAAGCAGGAGCCTCTCTGCATACCATGCCTGGGCAGCAACTATAAACATTGGTCTTATCACTCTGAGAGAGTGAACATTGTCTGCACAATATGCTGTTAATTTCAGTAGTTAGAAGAGGCCCAGCTAAGAAGCAAAGTTACTGAATAAAATTGGTCCTGTTTTACCTCAAACTAGGACACCCAGGGACATGAGTGGGGAGGGTAACCGTGGGACCAGGACCCCACAATGCATCAGAAACACCACCGCTCTGCTCGCTGGAGAGGCCAAACCCAAAGAACTGGGGGACACTGGCGGCGGGGGGGAGGGAAGGGAGACTTTTTATTGCTTTACTGGCCTTTGTTGTTTTCTCAAATGTAAACAACCACATTCACAAAGACATATAGGCTTGCATTTGGGGAAGGGGAAAAAACAGTCCCCTTCTCAAAGGTAAGCATTTTGTCTTACCTGCAGTACACACTTTGAAATGGATGTAGTTTTGAATTGCAAAGTTGGCCCAGATGTAAACTTGGACCAGGGATTGCAACTTCAGCTGAGAAACACATGCTTTTCAGGTGTTCTCACTACTCCTGATTTGGCTAGCTGGATACCGCTGCTTTGGCAATGACTGCAAAGCAGAGTTTTTGTAATAGATAAATGGGAATAATTCCATGAACGTAAATTGATCAAGTATAAAGAGATCAAATATGGACAGATGTAACAATTACAGTAGACTGCATTTTCAGAAAGACTGCTTGTCTTTTTAAGAGGTTGGTTACAGTATCAGCCAGGTTAATATTTCTTCCTTGAAGTCTGATTTTCAAAGAATTGAATAATGGCTCAAAATATAGCTAAATGTTATATTCATATTGTTTCTCTGTAAATGATATGAGCTTAAAACTTCGAGACATCATATAAGTACCGTACACTCCTGGTGTGAAACCAGAGAGCTTGTTTAGTAGATGTGGATATTTGTAAAGCATTAATTTTCATATTTCAAAGGTATATAGCCTTCCTATATGATATATAGCCTACACGATGTTAAAAAGTCATATAAAAAAAAACCAAAACCCCAAGTCTCTTGTAAACTAAAAAGAAAGGAAAGATTCTAAGGAAAAATGTAAATGGAGGAAATGACTCAAAGACATGGAAGGAAATAAGTAATCTAATCTAAGCAGCTGTAGTATCATAAATGCAAAAAATAATTTGAGACATAAGAGAAACATGGTCCCCAGTGATAGCTATACAGCTGTGTAGATATAAAGATGTGGAAATACAGAGTTCATATCATAATGCCTTTTCCGCTTGGAAAGATGCAGTCAACTTACGCCATATTTCTTTCTTGGAAATAATGAAGGTAAAACCCCCTGAAATATGTCTTTAAGGAAAAGCAGTACTTAAATATTATCATCTTGTGTGGAACGTAAATAAGGAAAAGGTTGAAGAAGTGATGGGGAAGGACAGAAAAGATGCTAGAAGAGCAGACTGAGTTTAGTTCAATAATAACAGAAGATTCATATTGATCTGGAAATAAGAAATCCATCATCCAGTTCTTCAGTGGTGATGGTACTCTTGCTGCTACAAACACCTTGGAGCAACAAAGATGTGGAACTCAGTTATAGATGGTGGTATAAAATAGACTGAATGAAAGAGTTTTATATTGGAATCTGTCATTTGTCAAAGAAGAACCTTTTTTCCCCCTTTCATTCTAAAAAGTTTCTTAGGCTGAAGATGGAATCACTGCCCTAAAATGAGGGTGAAAGGCCAATGCTCATGCCCAATGGTAAATTTATAGGACCTGTAAACTCAGGAATCTCATAGGAAAAGTTAACACTTTCTTTTCCACAAATGAGTGTCCCATCAGCCAGATTAGGGACTCTTGCTAGTTTGATTCCTTCTTTTTAGCATCGTTTGATCTCTATGATGTACAACATAAAAGTCTCATGCCACCACCCCAATGCTCACAGCTCGCCCTCCTTTCATTTAACCCATGGTCTTTTTGTTTTTCTTGAAAAAATCTCACCATTGAAAGTATGAGAATTATTTTGAATTCTCAGAAATGGAAATGAGGATACCATATTGCAAAACAGGAAGCCTTTTACCTTAAAATCTTCCACACAGCAACATGTAAGAATAAGTCCCAACAGACTGAAGTCAGTTTAAACATCTTTTACTTTTTTTATCTGACATTTCTTTCGGGCTTTCTAAAGAAGATATTGCTTAATGGCCCTAGTTTTTCCTTCCATGCTGACACAGGGGCTAATGTGCTAAAATTCTTGTGGATTCCTTGCTATTAGGTAGAAAAGGCTCATTTTTCTCTTTATTGAATTAGCTACATAAAAGGCAGATCTTTTACACTTAACAATCTACAGCCAAATGTAGTGAGAGAGTTGCAATTTTATAAAGCATCCTTCACTAAATGAAATCCTAACAAATGAAAGTTCAGCACAGAGAAATATGCATCTGTTCAAACTGTCATGTAAAATCTCTTGCCTTTAACTTCTGTTATATCAAAGTTTCAACTTATATCTAGAGCTACAAAGTCAGATTGATTGCCAATGTTAGAAATGGACGAGTCCTTTAAAAGCTTTCTCCTTTAAAATCATTTTATGCAGTCTTCAAAGCAATAACATCAGAGATATTAACAGCCCCAGAGGCTTTATTTTAAAGACCACATAGAAAAAAAGGAAATATTTTAATATTAAAAAGTCTTTTATATAACCACCCTTGTCAGGGAGTGGGGGGAGAACCTCTGCTAAACCTTTTCAAAGTATGTAAGCCAGCTTTTGCTGCTGATCCTGGCTCAGGCTGGGTGTCAAATTGTATTAGCTCCCCTTCCATTGCTCCATCCATGAGAAGGGAAGCTGAGAGTGTTACTGCTGATGGCATATGGACTGTGACAGCATCAGTATAGGAAGGTGTACCTTGGAAAGTGCAGCAGTCGATATGCAAAATATAAATCGATTACGTTTCTTTGTAGCTATAATAGCTGTTGCCTGCCAGACTGAAGCTGTTCAGACTTGGTTACATGTTCCTGATAGCGCTTGGATGATGTAGTAAGACTTGCTTTCAATAGGCATTACCTATCTTCTGTCAAATCTTTCTTAACCTGTCTGTGAAGCTATTCACACAGCTTCACTTCCAGGAGCCATGAGCCTTTGTGAGGAGGCACACTACCTTGTTGCAGGCTCACTTCCAACAAGAAATATTTCTCTGTGACCAAACAGTTATGTAGTACCCAATGCAATGCCAACAACTGAGAATAATGAAAGATTCCCAGAATGCTCCTTAGACCTCTCTCACGTCTGACGATTCACTGTCGGGTGAGGTTTACATTTTTTTTAAGTTTGTGCATCACCAATGTCCGAGGGCTCAGACCCTGAATCTGAACTAAGCTTTAACTCAGACATATTTTCTTTGATGACAGGGTGGGAGCTCTGATGTGTTGGGAGTTACTTCAACATTCAAATATTTTCAGGAAAAGGACAGTGAACTAGTAAGAATCAAAGCAAACAGTAATTTCCATCATTACAATTAGCCTGAGAAAATTAAAGAGAAGATTACACTGATTTCCCAACCAAATCCTATCAGTTCTTACTTTTCAGTCCACATGCATTTCTAAGATACCCTCAGCAAGCTTTCTGGCCAATGCCAATAGATGTTATGATGTACAAGCAAGAATGCAGTATGAGATATGACGATATTACCCTTAACACTTTTTCCCCAAGAAGCCAAGGTAGACTTCATCATGTTGTTAAGAAAACATCTCTCTGAAGTAGTAGATCTCAATTTATGATCACTGTCTCAGTCTGTGTCCGTTCCTGACACAGATACCAATCTGCAGCAAAAATGAGGACAGAGCTATGCAGAGATTCCTTCAGCATCCAGATTGAAGGGCCTCCTCACATGCTGAGTGACTATATGGAAACTAGCTCACTGCTGGTTTGTAGTCCCCTAATGTCATATTAGGTCTCTCCAAGCCATAGCAATTGAGCAGGATGGCACCGGTCCGCTTTACAGCAATGCTCCAGTACTTCCATCCTGCTGTTTCTGACTGAAGCCACCCATGCACAAATTTATTTCTCCTGTCCTTATTGATTGTTGGTTCACCTTGCTTGAAAAATGGCAACTTCCCTTCTTTGAAAGGTCCCTAGTGTTTTCTAATATCATCTAATGGAAGTTCTTATCAGCTGCTGTAATATATTTGGCACCTCCGTAAAGCCGTACACCTTGCTGGACCACAAGAGGAAACTACAAGCCTGCAAATATGCCTGTCTTCTTGTCACTCTGCTCTCCAAGGATGCATCTGAGAGGGATGGTGAAGGCAAGAAGCCTGCCAAGGTCTGGACCTGTGCTGGGTGGTGGGGCAAGGAGTCAGGAAAATGCATTGTTCTACCTCAAGGGTCTTCTTGTCAGAGCTATCATACAAGCAATCCTCAATGTCAAGTGCACACTCAAGGGAGAAGTGTAAATGCTTTGTTGTATTCCTTAAGCAAGCCATGTGTTACATGGGTTTGCTTTGAACTGGAAAAGAAACATAAGGTGCTAGACATCTGGGACTTCCCTATTGATAATAGAATCATAAATACTGTGGGTTGGAAGGGACCTTTAAACCAGAGCAGAGTAGAAGGGCAGAATCACCTCCCCCAACCTACTGACCACTCTTCTTTTGATGCAGCCCAGGATATGGTTGGCCTTCTGGACTGCAAGCACACATTGCCAGCTCATGTCCAGCTTTTCATTCACCAGTACCTCCAAGTCCTTCTTTGCAGGGCTGCTTTCAATCCCTTCATCCATCAGCCTGTATTGATACTGGCGGTTGCCCTGACCCAGGTGCAGGACTCCACACTTGGCCTTGTTGAACCTCATGTGGTTCACACAGGCCCACTTCTCGAGCTTCTCCAGGTCCCTCTGGATGGCATCCTGTCTCTCAGTTGTGTCAACCGCACCACTCAGCTGGATGTTGTCTGCAAACTTGCTGACGTAGCAGTGCATCACCTGTATCTCTCCCTGTTTCTTTTTATTTTAATTCTGCTGCAAAATCTGAAAGAAAAGCTCCAGTATATTTCTGACATTCCCGCTGCATCAAGAGAGCTCCCGGTTCTACCACCTGACCATCAGGTACTTCAAAACTAAGCTTCTTTCCTTTTCCCTCCCCTTTCCAAGGTTTTATTCATGCCCGAGAATGTCACAAAACACCCACAAATCAGACATGGCAAATAAATTTGTAGAGATGCTCAGATAAAAGGTTTTCTCCAGCAGATTAACAGGTTACTGCTGAAGAAAGAAGGAAAGCATTTCCTTCCTCCCACCCCACCCCGTGTTTAATAGATGTATGGTCCATGTGCTGGGAGCAGATGTCACAAAAACGGTAGGAGCTGTGGCCAGGGTGAGTAAAATGCTCTGTCATGAATGCTTACAAAAGAGAGGGAGAATACGGTTCACAATTATCCGATGGGCAACCTGCACACCTTCCCAGCCTCTTAAACTTTGCTCCAGATGCAAACAGTACTCTAAAAAATCATACTCTAAAAAGAAAGACTTGAAATATAATAAGCTTCTATGAACAGCTTTAAACTTAGGATCTACATTTATGACACTTTAAATACAACAGATGGATCCACATAATTAGCATCTTATCTGCATATATTTGGAGATAAGAAAAGAATACTCTTAATGAGCAAGCAGGGACCCTGTATTTTCCTAATACTCTGCAGTCTTTGGGCCACAGCTCTATCTTTGCACCAAATCTAATATTTCTACTGGCATCGCAATGAGCAGTGCAGGTGGAGAATGCCTTAATCTTTTAAAAGTGAAGGCTTTTAGATGCCCTGTCTCTCTCTCCTACCCACCCCCTCACTTTCTAGAATTCAAAATGTGAAGGGAAGAGCAAGAATAACTAGGAAAGAACCAACCTTACTTCAAACACTATTAGACCATCTAGACTTAACTTTTTAAAACTGCCACTAATTATATGGAGCCTGATGGAGCTCCTGCTATGAACCTGACATGCTCCTTTCTATTGCAGCCAGTAGCTTCCAGAAAAGATAAACTATTTTTGCTCGTATGTCGTGATGGATGCTCCAGGTACAAGAAATACCAATGACAGATCATCTTATTTCTTCTTTCAGAGATCAAAATTAATCTTATCAAAAAAGGAAGAGAAATCAAGAGATTATATGGTCTTATAAAAAATGTATAAAGGAGAACTATCCTTGACTTTTGAAAATCCAACTTTTTCTCCTCGTAATTGAGCAGAGCTTGGGCTCCAATATTAACAGTGTTCATAAACTGACTAAAATGAGGCTATAGTTCATTGACTTTCATTTATCCTGCCTTCAACTATTTAAGCAACTGAACCAAAAGTCATACATCAATAAACAACAAGCCCGTGGAGAGGTAAGAAAATCATTATAATGTCTCTTACCCTTACTCAAATAGGAAGAATATTCACCTGAATGTTGTTTTAGTTCACTACTGCTGAATTACCTCCCCATGAGCACTGTGAAAGAAGTAAGTATTAAGGAGACACAGTAGGAGACAAGAGCTGTGGACTAGTGAGCAATTTCCAAAGGATCTGACGGAAATGCTCCCGATGGCTGGGAAAAGGTGTGGGAAGAAACAAGTGGAACCAATTAAAAAATGAGAACTAGCGCCCTTGTAAATCCTTTTAAGGTTGGGTTGGGTTTGTTTTTTTTTTTCCCTGTATTGGCCCTGTATACTAAAAAAAAAGACTGAAATTTCTTCATATTTTAACTTGGAAACTGGACCAATCTTTTAAATTGATGTTTCAGTAAAAACGAATTTATACTTGAAATTGTGAATTTGATAGTTTCTGACAAACTTTAGAAGGAAAGTCAGATGTAAAGTTCAGATTTGAATAATGCAAGTACGGAGCAGCAGGGACAAGCAGTTACAGACATAATGTGTTAAAGACGATTATAGTCAGAAAGATGTGCCTGCAGATTCAGCACAGCAATTCTTCTGCCATTTTTTAATTTGAAGAAAATTAAAGTAGGCACCGTATGCCAGCACAAGGAACCGCAAGAGATCTATGGCTAAAACATTTTTTTTCCCTCTTTCGCTTTCCTTCTTTATTTCCTTTTCTTTCTTCCTTTCCTTTTTTTCCTTCTTTCCTTCTTTCTTCCTTTTTCTTTCTTTTTCTTTCTCTTTCTTTCTGTCTTCCTTCCTTACTTACTTTCCTTCCTTCCTTCCTTTCTTTCTCTCTTCCTTTCTTCCTTTCTTTCTCTCTTTCTTTCTCTCTTTCTTTCCTTCTTTCTTTCTTTCTTTCTCTGCCTTCCTCCCTCTCTTGTTCTCTGTCTCTCTCCTTGTCTTTCTCAAAAATCCCTTTTGCTAAGAAATGGTACAAAAGGAGCAACTGAGCAAAAGAAATTACCAAGCCAAAACTATATCAATAACAAGTTCGATAGTTTTTGTTATTGATCCAGCAGAATTTCAATCTATTCAAAATCTGTGAGTTTCAATGTATTCAAATTTTATAGGATTAAGAAACCTGAAATTTTGGATTGTTTTATCTCAGTGTTTTTCATCCCTGATTTTATTTCAAAATAATCATTTGTGACACAAAAGATAATCCTTATCTTTTGCTTAGTAAATGATGTAATTTTATAGAAGGACTAAACATATTGACAACGATACACCCTTCCCAAGGAACAGAAGAAACTACAGCTAATCCACCACAAGAAACCACTGCTGAGTTTAACAGGGGCATTAGCTAACACCTGATAGGGCAGAGTGCTGCTTCTGCTGAAATAAAATTAAGGCACCTATTTTGAATGCAAACTTTTTATCAAAGCCATGCACGTGGAGCTCAGAGTTATTTCACAGAATCACAGAATGGTCAGGGTTGGAAGGGACC
>RSEF01000001.1:194293901-194387045 GCA_003993805.1 Himantopus leucocephalus | reverse complement strand
CAAACTTGCTGAGGGTTCACTCTATCCCTTCATCCAGGTCATTTCAGGCCTGTGCCGTGCTGCATCTCTCCCTCGGTGCCGGGCAGACTCCTCTGGGTGATGGTAACGGAGGAGTCCATGGGCAGTTCCCACTCAGGACCGCCGATTACACACCTGCGTGGCCCTGCCTTTATCTGACAGTGCAGCAACAAGTTCTCATGTGGACATCCTCTCTGTTTGGCAGTAGAAATGATAAATGGAGGTTTTTTCTTGTAAGAAAACCCTGTAAGAGCTTGAATGACCAGAATGGGGTAACCACTGCAGACTCAGGGTCTGCGTGGAGTGCTGCGCCTGGACTGGAGAGTGCTCCGTACCACACAACTCAGCATCCCCAGCATCTCACAGCAGAGAAGATTATTTATGCTATTGCCCTTCTCTTTGTGGTGTTGGATCCAACGAATGGAAGCTGAATTGATACCATGCAGAGCCTGAGTGACTTTCTTACCAGGGTCATAATGAACCAGCATGTCCCAGTCCAACACAGGTGCCTATGTCCACGCCACCAAACCAAGGCCGTTCCCCCAAGAAGGCCTTCTGTGGTGGTTAAAAAAGTGGTTTTGAATGAAGCTATAGTGGGTCAGCGCAAAGAGCGAAAAGGACAAAATCGTTCAGTGGTCTTCTGTACAGATGGACGCTGTTCATGTTACAAACCATATTTCAGAGTGACTTACAGCCAGTGAAAAGATCACATTTACCATTTCACCCTCTGCTCTAAATTCCTATCAGCTTGTCTTATGTTTTTGCGAAAAAAAAAAAAAAACACATGATGAGAACTAACGTAAAGAAAATAAAGACAAAACGTCCCTTTTCCAAAAAAAAATAGCAGAGATCAAGCTGCTGGAAAAAAACACGTGCTACTGAGTTTCATTTTGACATTTGTCCCCACAGGAAAAGTTAAACTCTTTCTGCCAGGACTTGGTGAGACACAAACAGCGGTTAGAGGAAAGCGGAGAGTCACTGCGTTATTTCATTTGGCAGTAGCAGTTGTGTTACCCTCCCCAGTGACAGTAAGACACCTGAAGGGAGGTTTGCAGCAGAAGAACAACCTGGGCTATATAACATAGAAGGTAAAATAACACCTTGTGAACTTCCCAGCAGATGGCTGCCTGCTTTAACTAGGTCTCCTTGTGACTCTGCGGAGCTCTCAGCTTCCTGGTCTACTGCCATGCGAAAGTGAGCTGATTATTTGGGGGCAGTTTCAGGAGAGTCTGGTCCCAGCAAGCTGCCAAATGCCGGTGAGGATAGTCTTATCCTCACGAGAGCTACTGACACCTCCAGACACTGCCGAGTCCATTAAAGAAGTGACATAATTAACCAGGCTCAAAACCACCTATAATTAGGTTTCGTCTAAAACCTTCCCTTTACTTCGCTGACAACTCTCTGCCCTAATAGTGAGTGGCACTGCAGCATTCACTCAAAATCTCCATCATTCATGAAAAATCTAATTGAGAAAAGTTTGCCATTAAAACAGGAAAGAGGTTAGAATCACCTGATATTTCCTCTATGACACGGATGTTTTTCAAAATGAATTGCATCTATGAAGGAGAGCTCAAATGAGACACAGTAAGCCGTTTCCAGAGTTTCTATTTTTCATTTCATTTTCCAGCTGGTCCGAGTCAAGTTCAAGAGGCACAAAAGGGATCATCATCAAAAGGGATCAGACATGAAGGAAATCAGTAACCCAGGCAAGGCTGAGAACCAGCTCCTGGTGCATCTGGCTAGTGAAATATTGATGTGGGATCCACCAGAAAGAGGAGTTGCTACATGAAATACACATAATAAAGATTTTCCAGGGTATAAAGAGTATTGTCCAGAACACTTAGCATGTATAAACCCCCGAAAAGCCAGAGATGCTGACAATTATGTTTGAACAAGTACAGAGAGAGTTTTAGCACTCCCTTGCTGACTGATGTATTTTCCTTTCAGCATTCAGTCTCAACACAGGCTGGAGAGTCATTAAACGTCAGGAAAGATCCTGTTTTGGAAATGAAGATGTCTGTGTGGGCGTAAGATTAAATGTTCCCCCATATTTCAAATGACTTAATGTCTGAAGGACCCAAATGCAATGTTTTGGTTGAAACGCTGCTTAATCCAAGCCTAGCCATAACTTTAACCGTTCATAAAGATCTGCAAAAGGGCAAAGTATGCTATCTGTCATTATACTGAATTAGGAGATTTTACATCCCTTCTGTTCAGTGCTTGGTTCTCTTGGCTGTGTTGTCAGGATTAAGCAAAACAGCACAGACAGCAGGATTTTATAATATCCTTGACACGTCTGCTACCACCTCTAGTTATTATTGGAAAGCTATTTGTCTGAAGCTACAATCTGTTTAGCAAATGACAAAAACACAAAGTTGGGAGAGAGGAGAGCAGGAGAGAATTTTCAACAAAGACCGTGAATTGTGGTTATAGGGACCAATTTGTATAGTCAGAATTTGAAGTATCCTGTGGGATACAATTTGGGCACGGGTCCACAAGACTCTCTATCCAGTTTTTAGGGTGCCTTGTATCAGAGCAAAAATTGCAACAGCCACAAAACATAAACTACTGAACAGGCAAAAACTCACGACTATTCAAATTTGATAAAAATTTTGAAAGCATTACTTTTTCCTCGATAAGTTTGTTTCAAAGGACCTAAAGCACTCCAACTTCAGGCTGGACCACATGTCACCTGTCACCCAACAGCCAGCACAAAACTCAGTGCGCACCTTGGCAAATTCAATAGGAAGAGGACCATGGCTTAGTGCCTGTCCTGGATCCCTCTGGCACAACCAGGTGATTTTGCAGTGCAAAGATCCAGAATTAATGAATGTGGAATGCCGACCTGATTTCTGTTCCGATAACTAATTAGTGATGAGCAGAGCCGTTCCCCCAGAGTTCGTCCGGAAACGCACACTGCAGCAGGCATCACTAATGAAATGAGGGGGGCTTAACACGCTTCAGCTGAGTCTATCCCTGGCATTAAGCCCTCAGCCTCTGAAATTCAGCCTTCTGTAAGAAGATCTCCACCGCGGTGAGGCAACATAATCACTGGTTACTTTTGAAATTATTGACCGTGGGCTATGCCCTCTGGATTTCTGAAAAAAACACCTGTGACTGTGATTTGTGGTGAACTTCCTTCACCAAAACCACCGCAGGCCAGGAAGATTAAAACAGTATGCCTCAGAAACTCAGCAATTCACCCTCGAATTATTTGATGGATAGAGTGTATTCTTGTGACTACAGCATGGCATTGAGTCACATCCACCAAACTCCAGCAGCTGCTAATACTGGGAGTAGCAGAGAGGGACTACAGAGGTAGGGAGAGACTTTCCCCAGACTGGAGAAAAGCCATGAAGGTGACAGCCCAACGCCCTGACATTCACAGCTCTGCATGAACTGCTGCAGGGATTTGAGGTCTCCCAAGGAGAGACCCAGGGAGCTGCCACCACCCACCTGTAAACTTACAGCCCATCCCGATGGGTGCAGCCGCTTAGCAGCTCCAGGGCCAAGCTACGCTCCTCCTTCCCCACTGGAAACATGGGGTTGTTCTCCAGACCTTCCTCGGGGCTGAACTCAGCCTGCTCTGGGAAGGCAATGGGAAGCAGGAGCTCAGTCCCACAGACTGAGAAGCTCCAAAGTCATCAGGCAAACGCGTTATGGAAACAAAAACTACAGTTTCCTTTCTCTGGGGAACAAGGCTCTCAAATATTGTATTACCTTTCCTCTAGCAAACCCCATGGTATTTATTTTCTGTTGCACAGTGTATACATTATCTGCATGAATCATTAGTGCTAAACAGCGTTACAAGGAAAGAAAGCAGATGATAGCATTGTTTAACAGCATTAAACTATAAAATGAAGGCAGCTCGTCAAGTGAGTAAAACACCAGAGTTGAAACTGAAACAGTTCAGCAATGAAAATACAGAGAGAAATAATTATTGAATGATCCCCTATATCATTGCTAGCAGGGTTATGTCATAATTGGCCCCTGCATCTGAAATGAAAACAGCATTGGCTTGGGGAAAAAAAATAAATCAGATAAAGCCAAAAATATGTTTCCTTTTTTTTAGCATTTGTCAATGAATCAAAAATCCCAAACAGATTCATTTCTGTGTCAGCACTTTGAACAACAGCAAAGGCCATGAAAAGCTCATTTTTGGCACATTTGCACCAGGGCAGTGCCAATAGCCCATCAGTTCACGCACCCACCCAGGGCACCTCAGCAGCAGACTTTGTTCCCTCCTGGCCTCCCCTGCCACACGTTGGGGTCATCCCAGCCAAGTCCCAGGGCTTGGACTTGCCCCCCTTTGCATGGAAGAAATAACTGTTCTGTGAAACAAAGAGTGAAAGAGCCTGTAGTCTGCTTGAGAAGGGGAACTCCTATTTTTCCATCCCAGTGTAAGGAATATTTAAGTACTTTTATACTTAATAAAATAGCTCCCACAAGTAGGACCGAAACCAGCCCCCCAGAGACCAATTTAGCCACCCCCAGGGGACAGTGAGGGCAGCACCCGGCTCGAGCTCTCAAGTCTTCTCAGAGACCTCCTGCTCCTCACCATCCCCCTTGGTGACCCTCGTCCTGAAAACATCTTCAGCAATTTCAGGGCAAGCTCCCAAATACTTTCAGAATGACTAAAAGCCATGCTTTTCAACACGGCATCTACTCAGCAAAGGGGAAGGGGTAGGAGGAACATTGCTTGGTGCACAGGCTTGCACGAACCCGAGCGAGTGCTTTACGAGCCTGGTTTTGTCATCGTCTGGTTCACTGGCTGCCGGGGTTACATTAACCAACAGAAAACATCACCCTTGGCTAATTTGGAAAAGTCAATCTGTTATGAGCGTTCACTTGCTAGAAATGATCCTGGATGAAGAGATCCGCGTGGATAGAGTGAGTTTTAAAAACAGGCTTTCAGCAGTAACCTGCATTGTCAGGTGTCAGACAGCAGAGGAGTCCCCTGCTAATGCATTTTACAAGTAAATCCTCTCCTCTCCCCACACGGCCCTCACTGTAATATCTATCTATATCACTATTATTGTTTTCCTGACAATTCCTCTAGCTATCCAAAAAGAGAATTTAAATGCCCTGCTGTTCCTCTGAGAGTTTGTCCTTTGAAGCACATTAAATCTTACTCAGCTATGTATACCTTAGAGAAAATAAACTGCTATGCCACAATTAATCACCTTGGATCCAAATATATCTGTGAGGTGGAGATGCACTGAGAATGACTGAAGATGTTGAAGGCTATTAGAGCAAATTGAAAAAGAAAGAGAAAAATGAAAGCCTTTGTGCACTACCTGGAGGAGGGGGGCGGGGAAAGAAACCACCAAAAACACAGGATTAAGAAAAAAACCGGAACCACAACCCAAACAGGACCTCTTCCTACTTACTTGCAAAACGATGTCACTGAATAGCCCACTGCTCTTAGGGAGAGGGTGGAACTGAAAACACATGACAATAATTAGTCACATGGAGAAAGACACTTGGATACTACAGTGATGAATACTGTGTCAGGAAGGGAAGATGGTCTGTAAGGGAAAGAAGAGCTTCTAGGTAAAAAAGGGAAGGAGAAAATGATACGATAAAATTCTGGTACTTAAAATGACGAGGGAATAATAGCTATAAAGATTAGATCCCCCTCCTTTTAAAAAAAGATCTTGGTTTAATTGTGCCTGGCTTTTAAATATCCTGGGTCCAAACCACTATCATCCTAATTGACTTGGAAATTGCGTTTTCCAAGCAAAACCCACTGTTGTAACAGCTGCTTCTGGAAAATTATGTGCCTGGAATGGTGTATACCTGCTACACAGTTCCAGTGGCAGTGATCTAGCAGGAAAGCCACTGTGGAGTGAGACCAGATGGCAAGACAGAAATAGGAAGTTTCTGCAGTTTTTTTGAAAAATAAAGAACAACTAGGGGAAAAGCAGAGAAAGCTAGGGAAAGGCAAAGTGCAGAGGGAAAAGAGAATGAGAGCAAAGCCTGGTGAATCAGGTACGCAACTTGAAATCAATGTAAGACAACCACTCCTGATCCGCACACAATGAAAACATTCCCTATCAACACCATGGATGTCAAAGGCATACTCTGCTTTTTGCAGTTTACATGTGTTTGTTAGCACAGGGTTCTTCATTCCGTGACTTTTCCTCAGTTTGGTTCTTCAGACGACATCCTGTGGCTTTAGTACCAGATATCTGAAACAAGGAAACACTAAATCCTACTTTTTACTTGCAAGGTTCCTCTCACCCTGCTTTCCTTGTTAGGCAGTTTTCACACACAAGTTTCACTCCCACAAGGGTTGCCACTGCCAAATGATTTAAAGGGTTTCCTATATCACCAAGGCCTGAATATATTATCCCACACAGACTAGCAGTGCTATGGTGTTGCCCCAGAAGGAGACGTAGTCCATGTCAGACCAAAAAGCCAAGAAGGAGTTCAAAAGTCAAATACAAAACTCCTCTGAGGTGCCACGACCTTGTCTTCTTAAATCTTGTTGGTTTACCTCCTCTTTAGGGAGAGACCACCACAGCCTCTTCTTTTTATACTTTTTAAACAGTGTCCAGCGGCCCCAAGGAATCCTGACTCCAATCAAAACCGTGCTGCTGCTGCTCCCAGGGCGGATCGCAGCAGCAGGGATCACTGACGGCCGCTGACCGTGCGGCGTCTGGCACAGCACCAGCACCATTTGTCTTGTTTTGTTAACTTCACAAAGGGCCGGGGTGCCTCTCGGCCGCAGAGGCACATCAGAAAACAAAATCAAATTAAAAGGCTCAGTGCTGGTGCCAAAGTGATATTCAAACTATTCTGAATACCTGCAATCAGCTTAAATATTATAAAACAGCAAGCTGCATCCTAATCTCCATACCCTCTCCCATTTCATTTATTTTTCATTAAGCAATAAATTCCTTAAGTTACTGCTGAAATCCTTTTTCTGAGCACCATAACTAATTAATCCCTCTGCAAATGGATAGTGTCGTTCCAGAGGAACTGCAAATATGGTGCTTGTCAGTTTATTTGATAGCACTCGATACATGCGGCAAAGCCTCAGCTTCGGGATCAAAGTTCCATCGACACTTATCCAAATGAAAGCCCTCTTAGAGCTACTGAGGAAATATATCCAAGGCTATAAGTAAGAATATGAAAATTAGTCTGATTTTATTGATCCTCCAAGCTGGCACTCAATTCCACATCTTTCACACATACACTGCCATTGCACATTACAAAGATGCCTCTTCTTTGGTTTCACCTTCCCCTCAACAACAGCCTTCTTGGCAGTAAACAGAGGATGTAAAGCATGAATCCTATCACACAGTGAATACACATCAGGAAAAAGGCATTGTCACCACCGGCCATCATGTCACAACTTTCAAGAAGTCGCAGGAACAACAGCATTTTGAGGCCAAGAATTGCTAAATGATTAAAACTCAACCAGATGCACTGTGCAGCAGTAGCAGCCTCTGTGGAAAATTCACGAAGGTTATCCTTTGAAAATGCTAATCAAAAGAAAAATGATTCGCTTTGGTACCAGCCACTCTTTAAAATAACAAAGAGTGTGCTCATTTGGATTGCAAGACTATTTGTGTAAAGACAGGAAGAACATCGGTTTAGCATAATGATGAGGTCATGTTGTCAGAAGCCAGCCCAGGCGAATGCATCCCCAGGGGCCACCGGTTTAAGGCAACAGAAAGAATCACCGTACTGGACTGCAGGGATTATTTTTTACTCTGCAAACAGCACGCTTCACTCTGCATTAGTGAAAACGAAGGTACAGGGCGCTTTTTCACAACTCAGCAGCATGTGGGCTTTGGCATTGCAGAGTCCATATCCTTTTCTAAAGCCCAATGAATAATAGGTATTGATAGCCATTACAAGAAGTACATGTACGCTGTTTCAACCAAACGTGTTTGATTTTGAGATCCAGGACTCTATCTGTGAACACATCCCCAAACAGAGTAGACATTGTCTTTGTTTTCTAGTAGTTCACCAAGAAATTCCCAACTTTCTCCAAGCTTATAGGAGCTTATAGGAGCTTAAAGCTCCTATCAATGATGGGAAGAAAAAGAAAACCCTATCCAAAGATCAGAGCTTGACCAATATTTAGAAACTATTTTTAGTACAGAGTTGTCATAGAGAGTATGGGTTGGTAATTCCTTAGGTTGTGCCTACACAGGCACGAGGCAGCCAAAGCCCCAAAGCCCGACTTCACCGATTGTCCAAGGAGGCAAAGCAGGTTTAAGTGCAAAACTATTAAAATATGTTACTGTACAAAGAAGTGTTGCTGGGAGAGTGCCATCCTCATAAATACATCTCTGCAGAGATGAAGCAGTGTCAACTCAAGCTGCAGGTTGCCCAGAGAGGTCGTGGGCTCTCCATTCTTGGAGGTATTAAAAACTCACCTGGACACAGACTGAACAACTTGCTGGATCTGCTTTGAGCAGGGGCTTGGACTAGAGACTTCCAGAGGCCCCTTCCCATCCATGTCAACCTGTGACTCTCTTAAGCCAGCTTGCAGCACAGGCACAACTGGCTGCAAGCATCTGTACTTGTGTAGATACATCTGCCTCACAGAGGAAAAGAAATAGAGAAGAAGGTGCTGTTTCAAACAGGAAAATACCCACCACTGGTTCCGCTGGAGCAAGGCAGGTATTACCTGCACTTTGCAACTCAGGGAACTGAGTTGAAGAGGGCTGGACTAATGTTCTCAAACCCACACAGTAAATCAATGGGCAGTCCCGGGTCTCGGGGCATTTCAGTCAATGACCTTGCCCTTAATCCTTTATTCCATGCTATTTCTCAGAAGAATCAGGGATTATCAGAATACGTCAGTTAAACAGAAAATGGTTCATATTTTGACCTCATTCAAAAGTGTTCTTTGAAGTGATTAATTTGTTTGTGCATTGTAATTTCATTTACACACAGTTCAAAGGTGGAGCATTCTCCTTTTTTATGGAAGCAATTAGAGCCTGTGCTTTTTTCCAATTAAGTGACCCCCCGTCTTCTTCTAACGGGTTGTAAACCAGAATTAAGATGATTCTTGGGGGAAAAAAAATCTATAATAGTAATTCATGCTAGTTGGCCCCAGATGAGGTACTGAATTCAGATGATGAAGTGAATTCCTCTATCAAAGGGTCTTATTCAACTGAGGTGTGGGAATACCCTCCTGTGATAAAAGCACATATTAGTCAAGAAATAGCTTTCAAGGATGGCTGCTGCCAACCAGCATAAATCAAGGACTGCAATTGATTAACTAATTTAAACACTAAAGACAGCTTTGGTTGCTATGGCAATAAAAGAAAGGTCGAAACCCTGATGACCTTGGAGGCTCATGATCCTCTGGAGATTTCAGAAACTAAAGTCTGGAAATATATTAAAAGATATAATGCTAGCCAGATTGCCTTGTAATGGCTTGGCTGTTTTGTCAGCTGGAAGACAGACTTCGCAGCATGTTTCGCACTGGTCTCCAGTGTGCAGCTAACTCTGACTACTGATATCTTTTCAGCATCAAAAATCAGCTGGGACATCTGAGAGCCTCAAACATTTCCTTTGAGCTCCATTGTTGGCCTGTTACTCTCAAACATCAGTTCCCTTTCTCATCGAGCACTTTATTAGCAAGTTCTTGTGACTAAGTTAGCTTCCTGGGTAGCTGCTCCTAAATTCATTGTACTTTTCATCCTGCATATTCCTTAGAGGTTTGATTCGGAGCCTTTTGATGCATAAAAAGCCACTTTAGAAAGTGGCAGAAAAGCAGCGCCTGAATGTCCCAGGAGAAACCAACACAGCCCACGGAGCTCAGTGGAGCCCCACAGATTTGCACCACCTGAGGACGTGGCCGGTGATACTTATGAAATACCTGGGCAAATGTTGCACCTAACTGCTGCTTGATCTCGACTGTCTTCATCAGATCATCATTAGGATCCTCCTGCTTTTACCCACCCAACCCTGAGAGCAGCAGGGAACTCGGAAACTCTGCCTGTATCAGGTCTGAATTCAGCTGTCACGTTTTATTAACAGGCATCTGTGAGAGGCAAGCAAAAATAAGATGACTGTGTGACCACAACAGCCTGATTGTGTAAAGTATTTGCCAAAAACGTCTCGAAATTCAATAACGACATAAGCAAGTCTATTAGCCTTTTGGGGGAAACATGCTCTTCATTTCGAGACACACAAAACAGTCATATGTCTTATGTTTGAGTACAAACACCGATTTCTTTTGTCAATATGGTAGGCATTTTTTCTGAAAACAGGGCTACTTCTATGCAGAAGGGCTTTGCTGTTTCAAAATAAATGCTGTTTCCAAGCAAAAAAACCTCAGAACATCAAGATTATCTGTTTTTCCCCATTGCATTCACAAAGATTCAGATTACATTCCAATCTTACTTTCTAGAAAATATCTAAGCGCACTTTCCTCAGCTTTTAATTAAGATGTTTATCTATATTTGGCATTACATTAGTATTGTATTGTATGTTAACCAGGGCAGCATCCACACTTCTTCTGCCTAAAACCACAGCCACCAAAATTACCTGCGAACTGGCGAAAACCCTGAAAGAAATGCACTGTTGAGCACTTAATTTGTAATTTTGATTAGCCATTTAGGCTTATTTGTCTGTTTACTGGTTTTAAAATATTTTAAAAGCTGACCAATAAATTGGAGGCGCATGCTTCTTACCCACCAGGGGATTTTACAGCCTTCATGAAGAACACAGAAAAAGTCATTTTTGCCCGGGCATCACAGGGGAAAGCAGCACAAGAAGGAATGAGCCAGCTCATTGGCTTAAGTAAGGTGATAAGATGCACGGATTGAGGACAACGCTTGAAGTTTTTTGTTACAATGACACTTTAGACAGTGCCTGATTCGTCTTCAGGTACAGGACACAAGAGAGCATCAGTTCAGCTACAGTGGTCCCTTACTTTGCCGAAGGGAAAGCATCCAGTTGGCTGGCTTTACTTTTCCTAAGAAGAACACATCTGAGTCAACTCCATAGGACATCAGGCTCATTTGTATATTAAATATTTTAATTGCCACATATCTTTATCCTCTCTTTTTTCTGCCCTGAATCCATGAAAGCTTTTGTGACAGCTGCATGCTGTTTATTTATGTGAGAGCAGATTATGGCCCACTTGGGAATGTCAGTCTCGATGCGCAGAACTCCCTCTGCATTGCTCCAGCGAGAGCAGAGGCACTCATCCTTCCACTGTAAAACTAGAGGGTGCTGGAAAGGGTTTCACCTGTAAACTTTATAGCTGTCAGCATATCCACAACCTTCAACTTTACTGTACAATACTGATATGTTATAAACTTCCACCTCCACCCACAGGAGAGCTACTGTCACCTGGATATCCACCTCTTTTCCCTCCTGGAAAAGAGGGTTTCTGAAGAGAAACCGTAGACACTGCCCTGGTCCACCTCTGCATGGCACATCCACCCAAACTCAGTCTTACTTCACTGTCAAGCTATGGCAATAACCAGGCTTTTCACTAGGAAAGCTGAAATTCTCATGAGGAGAGCTGCCAAACGGGAAAGTCTTGGGTAGCTGAGTCCCTAAATTCCCCATCCTCTTCCAAGTTTCCAGCCACGGTTACTCCTCCCTATAACACTTCACAATCACCAGCTAAAAAAAAAAAAAAATAGCCTCTGGGTCTTTTTTACAACATTTCTAAATCTTGGCTTTTTCCCCCCATCAATAGGAAGACGGAGCAGAGACAGGGGAATCAGCTTCGGGGGAGGGAACCTCTCCCATCCCCATGCGAGTGCCACCCCATGTGCCTCCCTGACTGCCCCACGGTGCCTGCCCCATGGGGGGCTGTTTAAATGGCTTTAGCCCTTCTAGCTGAAGACTTCCTCAGGCTGCAGCGCCAGGACGTGGTGCAGTGTATCATCCTCATGAGTGACTGGATGCGCAACAGGGGGGATATAATGATAGAAAAGGTCTACAAGCCAGCAGCGAACTGTCTCTCCTTAGCAGTCCCTCTCCCCTGCTTTTCCAATCCATACTATTTCTTTCTCTTGCCTTCACTCTCCTCCCCTACCAGCAGCAGATGATGTCCCATCCACCATGTCACTGCCATACCGTCACAAAATAATGCGTCTGGGTTTCCCCCTCCCCTCTTCCCACCTCCCTGGCTACGTGGCGATTGCCCAAGGTTTACAGTGGAGGAATGTTAATAGGAAAACCCGATTGAACTAGGCAGACATTTAGCAGATTTTCCGCTCTGCGCTGCTGGCAGGGCTGGATGTGGAGCTGCTGGAGCATGGGCTGTCGATTGAGGCTCATCAATGGCTGGGCAGCCAGCATATGGCATGTTTTATCTTCTTGCCCTGGTGCACCGTGGCAGGAAGCCCTCGCTGCCGCCCGGCCACCGCTCACAGGCACTGTGTGTGCACCCCAGGGGTTTTCGATGAGCCGCCTACAAGCACTCTGCATCCTGTGGCTGTGAAAGTGCTATAACAAGTTTAAACAATAGAGTCTTGCAAAGTAAAACTTGAGCTTGCATACTTTTTTGTAGCCTGAGGGATTTTCTCCAGTCTTTTTCTTAAAATACATTCAGTCACTATAACTCTTAACCTGCAGACCACTGAGTTTCATAAAGAGCCTCAGGTTGTCATTTAATTGATTTTACTTAATTTCAGAGTCCAGAGTTTGGACCCAGTTCACTGAGTGCATCACCTGAGGGCTGAATCCCACCTGCAAACCCAGCTGGGCCCTGTGTCTCTTCTGTGGTGGCCTCAGTGAGGATGGGCATTCAAAGCCACCGCACCTGGGTAGGTGCTTAAAGAAATGGGGAAGAAAGTCCAGCTCACATAGAATCAGAGAACCATAGAAGAGTTTGTGTTGGAAGGTCCTTTAAAGGTCATCTAATCCAACCCCCCTACAATAAGCAGGGACATCTTCAACTAGATCAGGTTGCTCAGAGCCTCGTCCAACCTGACCACTCATGCATCTTTCTCTGACTCATCCCTATGAAACCAGGACGGGTTGAGAGCCATCTCATTGTCACCTTACCCCTCTCCTAAGCTTGGGCCAAACAAGATGCTTTCCACAGGGCCCAAGAGGAAATGCTGAGGAACAACTGGGAGCCACTTCTTATGGTGAACTGGGAGATAAGGAAAATGTTATGACAGGGGAGGATGACGGCAGGCTGTATCTTTAGCCTAGGCTCCAACTTTAAGGGAGCCACTGATGTTTTCCTAAAAAAAATATTAAAATTATTAATTTATTAAAATTTATATTTTATTTTTTGCAATTTTCTTCCCCTCTGGTTCTTTTGTATCCTGTATGGAAGACTTAAAAATACTATTTATTACCAAGGATCACCTGATCATTTTTATTTGGCAAACATTGCATTCTCAAGAAGTCAGTCCCAGGAGGGAGTAATACCCAGTTGTTACCAACTGTTTAAAAGAACCTCGGTTTGATGAAGGAAATACCAGTGCTGCAAGCCTGCTTTTGTCTAACACGTTGCCTCAATCCCACTAGCAAAACTGGCTTATGCATATTATCCTTCACTCCGTAATTCCCTGACATGATTCAGTAACCCTAAGCAAGGGCAACATGTTATAATCCATTACTAGCCCTTTTCCATCAATGCCAAATTGTTATAATTTATCACTCACCCCAGGCAGTTAAAGTTTATTCCATGTGATATGCAGACTGACATTCACAGTCCTGGGATATTTGATGGTTTTTGCCTGAGCTTCCCATTTTCAGAATATGTTTGGGCTATATATTCAGCTGACAAATACAGCAATAATATTAAGACAAAAGTCATCTTATACAGTTTGGGTAGAGGCCAGTTTATACAGCAGAATCTGATGTGCCTAAGCCTTGATTGATGCTCACCACATAAATTCCCCTAGTAATTAACCTGGAGTAATAACTCCCAGCCATGCTTAGGAGACCACCCTCTTGCCCTCCCCAGCTACAGACTCATCATTTGAAGTCAAATGCCTTAGTGGCTGCTCCTGGCAGGTTGGGGAGAAATGAAACCATAAACATGTCTGAGAGTGAGAGGAAAGGTGGGGAGGAGGGAAATCACACATCAATGGGTTCCCAGTTGATATTTTTTTGGTTTTGGAAGGATGCATTGGCTTGTTCATTTTGCTGATGTGAATTAGGGAAGAGGATGCCGGATACAGAGGGTGAGCTGAGGAGGAGGAGGATGGAGGAATTCCAAGTGACAGAGACAAAGGAGCTCTGGAAATCTCTGGAGTGATGTTCAATTTGCCTGCAGCAGCCTAGCAGGCTTGGTTCTCCGTTATGCTAGGAATTTCATCCTACTCTGACAAACTAAAGTGAGCTTAGCTCACTAGCAAGATGACACATTTTCATAAATAGGAAAATCCAAGAAGAAAGAAAAATCCCAAAGGTATTTACAACCAGGAGAAACAACCCTCTGCTACCTACACAGGACTCCCGTCCCTTCCTCCCTCTCTCCCTTTTGCTGTGCCTCCTCAAGGAGCAGACAGAATAAAGGCTGTCACGCTTATGGTCCTCAGGATAAGGAGTGTATCAAGGGCATAATTGGAGTGTGCTGCTCTCCTGTTACTTGTTTCCCAAAGCCTGTACAAAGATAAGCATAAATTAGAACAGCTCTGAAGTAGCTATCTTCATATCAGGAGCTGGCAGGCCTTGCAATACACCCTGGAAAACACAGGACCCAAGAATTCCCCATGGTAGCTTATGCTATCTTTACCTTTCCATGTCTTTCCCCAGCACAGAAACAGACAATTAAGCCCAGCACACGTAGCTCATCAGTGTACGGCTGTGGTTTTATGATTGGGAAAAAAAGAGAATAAAGAAAAAAGATGCTTTAAAAAGCACTCTAAACATACTTTAAAAGAATAAGCACAGGATTTTGTTCCTTTCTGCATGTCAGTCTTCCAGGCCATACCAACAGTAGCATGCACCCATATGGTTAAAGCAGCAAGCAGCAGGCAATGTGCATGTGGAAGACCAAGAACATCTTTAAAAATGTTTCAAGCTGACCCTCCTACAGATGGGTCTTTGGAACAGATGTTTCCCTATCTGGCCATCTGAAGAAGAACAGAGTAAGCGTGTACAGACACTTCTCTGGATCATTCCTCCAGGCTCATAGACTTTGCAGCTCAAGGACTTTCCCAGCCAGAGGCAATGTCCTTATACTCAACAGCCCTTGGGGAATTTTTCTGCCATAAAAGAGGCAGTTCGTCAGTTTCAGCAATTGCTATGGACATTGCTCACTACCTGCGGGAAGAAACACCTCCTTTTGTTTGTTTTGAACTCACTGCCTGGTAGTATTCTTTGATGCCCTTTAGTTTTTATAATGGATAGGAGAGTCTGCTATTCACTTTTCCTTATAACTCACTGTTTCATAAGTCTTTCACATAATGTTTTCAGTAACCTCTTTTCCAGGCTGAATAGTCTTACCTACTTAGCCCTTATGTAGAAGCCATTCTGTAACTTTTAGCAAATGTTACCATTTTTATTAAATTCTATTTTTTTTCTCCTTCTATTACATCTTTTTAGGGAAGGAGGGGAAAGAGAACCAGTATTAAACACAATATCCACAACCTGTGGAAACCACAGCGTATGTGAGGATCTGGTACACCCTGGAGTCTTGCCCCTAGACAAAATCTGGACAGAGCCACCCCAGCTCCTGCATTGTAACTATGCTCCCAGGACCTCAACAGTCAACGGTTCTTAATGAAAAAGAGTATACTCAGCTCTTGCAGAGGTTTAATTCATCTCTCTCTTGGCTCCAAACAACTTTCTGGTACCCCTTCCCCACGGGCCTTCCCTACAGGTTCTTCCACTGGTTGTGGTCTCCTTCCCAGCAAAGCTCTGAACAGACCCCCAGGAAGCCTTAATACTTCTCCAGGCTGGGTTACCTATATGGTACAGTTGAGCTCTCTCTTCTCCAGACATCAACCACCCAGCCCACGTCCCTTCCATACATGTCTACCATCCAGGCACATTTGCAGTGCTTAAGGGATGAGCAGCATGTAACAGAAAGAAGGAGCCATGTCTTTTGACTTCCAGTTCAATTTTTCAGTGAGCATGAAGAGGAAGCCAGAGTTCCTGATAAACACAGAATTAAAAGTAAAAAGGGAAGATCAGCCTCAAAGAGTGTGTCCCATCTCTCTGCACCAGAACATGAACCAGACATCGCAGCTGTCACGAGCACATCACTTCTCATAAACGTTACCTGGGAAAGCTGCTGGAGTGTGCCCAGCGCAGAAGCAGCTCAGACCCTCTGAGCAGAGGCAGACAAACACACCTGGCACTGCAGGACATCTGTGAGCTGTGTCCCCTCATTTTGCAAACACTTAAAAAATAATTATTATGTATTATATAATTTATATTGCATTGCATTGTGTTATATTAATTATAGTATATCATATCATATATATTGTCTTATATCAATATTACATTTCAGGACATTTCACAACCAAGCAACAACATGATAGCTTCCATGAAATCTTCCCTCTCTCTGCCCCAAAAATCTACTCAGCTGTACAGAGATTCCCATTGCTGCCCACACATCTTCCCTCTCTTGCCTTCAGTCCACTTAGGTGGAATCGCTGAGGCAATCTGCCTCATGAATGTATCTGCTGAAGCTGGTCCACAGCTTCAGGGAGAATAAGGGATTAATGAAAACAGAAAGTGCAATAAAACAGTATAGACAGCATATGAAAAGGGAATATTCATTATGCAGCTGAGGTTAAAATATTTTAAAACTACGTTCTTTCAATGCTTGGAATTGCCCATCACTTAATTTGGAACAAAGCTTTTGTTGAATATCTTCGTTCAACTTTCTTTTTGCTGTTTGTGATCAGCTATTTACGCTTGTGTTTGCCTTAGTGCTGGCTTTCAACAACAGGGATAAAAGCCAGTCAGATCATTAAGTATTATTAGTTATCGCTGTGTATAAAGAGATTTGGGGGCCCTGGGTTTGTTAAGGTTTTTATATTTAATTGTGTTCACCTTGAGAAGGAGAGTTACACAACCACTCCACTTCCATGCAGATGGGATTTCTTACTTGTGAGCAGCAACTAGAGCTTTTGGGGGCTGCATTTGCATAAAGGCTAATTAATAAAAGCTAAATCATTTTATCAGAAAAGTGACATTCTAATGAAAGCAAATTCAGCTGTTGTAAGTAATGTGGATTCCACCTTGATAAATCACTCACCTCCTTTCTCATTGATTTAGCACTGTAATAAAAGACAATGGGCTGGTTTTTTGGTTGTTTTTTTTTTTTTTCTCCCACTGGGTTGTAATGATTTACAACTGCTTTTTTATTTCCTTTCACATAGTGCCCTGGAGCTGCCTCCAACCTTTTCCCCATAAGCACTAAGAATTCAGATCCTTTGTTCCAGAGGAATAAATGTAATATTCATCGTCCGGCAGCGCGCTAGCTGGCGAGCAGCCGTCCGGACGCGAGGCAACCGCTGCCTTCCCTCCTCACTTTGAAGACAGGTTTCCTCACCTGTGTCACCGGCAGTTTGTGCTGTAGGAATAAAATCTTCCCTGCCTCAAAGGGACTGCTCTTTCCTCTTTCACCGAGAAACCAGGAGGTTCTGGGAGTGCCCTGGGAGCACTAATAAGTTACTGTCCTGTTATTAATTCATTTGCAGGAACAGGGAACCCATAGTGGATGGGCACAGGCATCTATAAGCTAGAAGCCCTCTTCTTTGCAGCAGCTGAGGGAAAGGCAGCATGCTCCCCGCGGGCCTCTTTGGAGATCTGAGCCTAAAAATGACCTCCTGCTGCTGTGGATTGACAGCAGCATGGTGGGTAAGGGAACACAGATCAAACCCACCGATGTCTTTGGAGCCTGACTTCTGGAGGAGCTCCAGCTGGAAGTTAGGTGGCAAGTCCTGACCCAAGTACCTAAAGACAGTAGTGAAACTCTTCTCCCTCCTTTTCACATGTACGTGCCCATGCACCCCTTTTCAGAAGTCTCAACAGAATCTCTGTAAGCACTAAACAAAGCAAAGCCTCCACCATGGCACCATACCAGACAGGGCAGAATAAATGATCACCTTCCTTTGCATCAGTCCTTCATCCCATCTCTCCATCCTGTCATTGACGTCAACAAACCTATCACCGTTAGAAGCCAAAGGGTTAACAACATCATGCACTTAAATCCATATTTGACGCCCAAATGAAGAGACTTGACTTTGCAGTAAGGGCAAGAATCAGAGGGGGTTAAGCAGACTCCACAGCTCTAAATAGCAAATGGCTTTGATTTTGGGTTTGAGGCAATGTCAGCTTTTGGATTAAAGGTGTCCGAGTCCATAAACTCTGCAGATGAAATATTCTCACTGGCAAACAAAATAGATCCAATGGAAGAGAGTAAAGAGAGCACACGCCTACTTGCATAGTGAAAAGACCTTGCCTTCCCCTATATTTAAAGCCTGATACACCATTCCAGTAGTAAATAATAACTGTAAAATCTCAAAAGCATACTGCTCAAGATAGGAAAACCCTGCACTTTTACAGGAGGGAAAACCATATTCAGCTCTCAAATGACTGAGTATGGAACTGTTCCGTAACATTGAATTTGCAATGTCGAAAACAAGTTAATCTCACGAACAAAAGACAAGGCTACAGGAAAGCAACTCATCCCTGTGCTGTTACTAATGATAAATGTGTGTGCTCTCAGCCTTGGCAATACAATGCACTCTCCCCAGATGAGTAATACGCTCAAACAACCAGCCTCGGAGACAGCAAATGGGACAATTTATTTCATCTTTATTTAATGGTCAGCGAACAACACATTATAATTAAACCGGGTCCCATCTTCCATGGCATGCCCAAGGATTTTAATCACATGGGCCTTCCATGGATACACTGTAAAGCAAGAGTGAAATTTCTGAGAAAGTTCATTAGTAAAAATGACTTTTTACAAATGAATTAAAATGTACGTGCGCAGGCTGAGACTACAGCTTGGACCACACGCTCTTGCAAGGGAATAAGAAACGCCTCCACTCCTTATTTCCCTCCTATGGCTTATGTAGGCACAGAATAAAAGATATCCCCTCCCTTTACAGGGCTGGTACACAGCCAAGAATGGGAACAGGTGAAGCCTTCAAGCCTACTGGCCAGTAACATGAGATGCTTTACTGCTAGTTCAGGGCAGCAGCAAATTGCTTCCCAGGTGCACAAATAGAATAATTGCTCTTTCTAAGGGATGCTGCTGGAAGCCACGGACGCATGCTCACAACCCCACAGATTATCTTGATACAAAGAGAAGAGAGGTGCCAGGCTACAAGTCGTCCTCAACACTGTCTTTTGGAGTCTATGCCTCCCTTGGAAGTTGCTCCTTTTTTTCATGGCACAGACACTAAAAAAGGAACTTAATTCAAAGATAATTTAAGCTATTTTCCCTTTTTTCCACCCACTAGAACAAAAAATACGGATAGCTTATCAGTTACCCCTGGCTGCACCGGTTTCACATTTGTTTTTTGGATGCTGCTCCCCTTCACTCATTAGGAGACACGTGCGATGAACCCTCCTCTGCACTGCTCCAAATTAGGCGATAAAGGCTGGGAGAGGAGGTCCACATGTGTGGTTTTTGCATGTATACACTGACAAGAGATCTTTACACGTTTGGTTAACTGAAGTTATCTGTAACTGCCTAAAGTTGAAATTTTAGAGGAATTCAGGTGCCCAAACACACACATCTAGTGGCATTTTAGACATCTTTGCAGGGTCAAAATATCTGCACAGGCCTGGCAGCTACGGCACAGCACTTACCCTCCAGAGTGTCAGCCAGAGGCCAGGAATACCCTAAAGCACACGATGGATAGTAGGTACCTACGTTTTGGCACCTGAATCGCTTCCTTCATCGAAGTTGGTCGCTTAGCCTGTTTGTATGGTCAACAGATAGAGACAGGCACCTCTGGAAGGTGATTAATCCCATGCTGTGAGATAACTATCATAAACATCTTTACAGTAAGTCTTTACAGTTTTGGCACTGTCAGCACACAATACTCCCACCCCCTCTGTTTTCTGCCCAGACTTCACTGCTCCTCAGAGATGTTGGCCCAACTTTTTGAGAGGACATTCTGTGAATCAGACGACAGAACTAGTCCAGCTGAAAAACAACCCTCAAATTAGGTTAATGCACTTCAATGCACAGCCACGTGAAGAGCAGTACTGACCCATCAAAAGGAGAAACATGGGAGCAGGAACGAGCAGCCAGAGCAGGAACTGCTTTAAAGCAGCACTGCTGCCAAGAGAAATATTCAAGGAACCACAGCTTTAGGGTAGATGGTTGACCTTCAAGGACCATCACAGGTGTAGAAGAAACCTTGATCACATTTATATAAATGGGAGCACTGCTGGTGACTTCAGCAGAAAAAAAAGATTACAGGAAAATTCCATTGAACTAGTCTTTCCTGCAGAATTTGCTGATTCATTGTTTAAAAAATGTTTCATACAGGCAAAGCTTCAGAAAGATCCAAGGAATTCTGCACAGGAGTCTGAGACTGGGGTTTTTTTTGGTGACCAGCTCATCTGCCATCTGCCATGGGAAAAGTCAAGAGATGAGGACCTTCTGAGCTTCCAGCTTCAACAGTAAAAATAGGTGGAGAAGAGTTAATATATTCTTTTGTTTGTTATGGATGGCTGAAGGCAGAAAGCCTTGCCTGAAAATATCTGGGTTTTGTGAAAGCACAAAAGACCAGTATTAAAAAACCCACAACAGTTATTTGATTTTATTTTTTTCTGCCAATGGAAACCAGATACTTTCTGAGGTTGATTGTTTTTGATATTGCTATGTATTAAGACAAACTGCAACATTTCCAGCACTGGTGCAGAACAATTGGTTCTTCAAAATCCCACAGAAACTAAAAACCTACCTTGAGTTTATCTCCCCTGATTTCCTGTTTATTACAAGTTTTCAGTTTTACTCAGATAGCAGTGCAGCATAACAACGAAGACTGTGCACAAAATAAATACAGTGATATTTACAGCAGAAAAGAGCCCAGTAGAAAAGTTCAAATCTCCTCTAAAGATTAAGGATAGGACTTTAGCACTGGGCCATGACCAATTTCAAGAGAAAGCAGACCTCATCACACTAATAACGGTTTTCATTTAATTCTTTTACAGAACACTCGGGGGGGGGAATGTGTTTGATATCACAAACACGTTTCTCAGCCCAGCAGAGTAGATGCCTAAATTTCTGATGGCTCCATCTCTCCGAGCCAGTCAGATATAATCTGGAAGTTATGTAGTTCTATTAGTCTGGCACAGTGCTTGAACTAATTCTGTGCAGAGACATGGCAGTTTTGCAATTTCCAAGTGCAGATGGAGAAGCTTCAGGTGGCTCAAGGCTGCGCCTACTAACCTTTCTGCATGTTGGTAAGATACTTAGAAAAAGCGGATCGTGTCGCAACAGATACAAATAGCAGAGAGGAATATGAGTTTGAACGGCTCCACACTGTGCAGAAACTTAAAAGCAAATATCTCACCTGGCAAGGGGTTTGCATTTTTTAGTGAAATGCTCATAGGAACTACAGACTGGACCTAATTTCCAGGAGTCTAAAGAACAGGCCATCAGTTTTATATTTGTCTTGGTGCTTTTAAACCAGTAAAGTCTCCTGTATGTTCTTCCGCCAGCCACACACTGATTTTCTCATTTCCTGAAAGCCAGCTGAATTCAAATTTTATTATGTTTGCTTGGATTGCAGCAGTCTGATTTCTATGGAGGAGACTAACTTTCCCCACACACACGGAAAGGTAGACTACACACACATATGTGTCCTGTGGTTGGTATACACTAAGAGACGACTCATCTTACCTCCATGTGGATATCCTCATCTGATCTGCTCACCTAGTCAGCTGAGAGAAAGAGACGTTTCTGCGCCAAAGCAAGACGGTTAAAATCAGCCAAATGAATCACAGCCTAGAAGTGCCCACTTCTTCCCCTTGAGTATAAAGGGCATCTAGACAACTATTTCAGACATAAACATTATGCTGTAAGCATTCATAGCTGGGATGATGAGTCCCAACCCTAATATTTTAGCACTATATTTTTCTAAGTTACTCACACTGTTTCTAGGGCCATTGGTTATCAGTTTGACTCCGCCTCATAAATACATGATACATCCCACCTCTCTCTGATATTAGATATAATGAGCATAGGAAAGGAAACCTGTGAGTAGGTTTATGTCATTAGACAGCAATGTATGCGCCAAATACTAATACGTGTCTGTTTTGGCAAGAAAGCAAGAGAAATTGTGATTGAGGCCTCCACAGAGAGAGAAGGGAAGGATACCTTTTCTTGGATCTTCATTTACTGTGACTCACCACATTTGCAGTCTCTTTAAGGAGGTCCTGCTTTGTGGAAATACCTTGAAGATCAGCAGGTCGTGAAGATGGTGAAGCTAGACTCTAGGTTCTGTTCTCTCCCATACACTGATCTAGGGATACACTTTATCCCTAACGACATAATGAAAGGTAGGTTAGATAGAAGGTAGGTTAGCTACCTTCTGGCCTTCCTCATTCAAGAATTAGGTACAACATCTGGGCATCTGAGGATGTAGAGGAACTTATGTGGCTTTTTGGTGCCATCTGAAATAGCCATTCACGCAACTTAGAGCTTCCAAAGCAATCCTTTCAAAGCTGTCAAAGCTTGGAAACTTTTCCTTTTGAAATACCTTTTGAAACAATCTTCAGAAAGTGTCTTCCACAGACTTTAATTTCTTGATCACATGATATGTCTGTTTGCAGTAGCATCTACCACAGTGCGTTCTTAAGTGCTACCAATAAATAATGGATGACTCACCCATTGCCTTCATTCTTTTTAAATAAGTGAAAAGGCTCTAAGCATACCGAATTACCACATCATTTATGATGTCCTAATGGAGTCCCCGCTTAAATCAGCCAGAGACAGGAAATCAGGAAAGTGCAGTGACCAGCTGAGGTTTCCAAGCATAACATTAACATCAAAAAAACAGGTCCAGGAGTGAAATGATTTTACCATATCGTGAAAGGCTTTCCCTGAGCACTCTGAGTCTACACGAGCCAATCCTTCACAATGGCTGCATTCTGGGTCTCAAGTAGCACTGGTGTGTAGCAGCTTACAGTGACACTCTTCTTGCCAAACTTCAGTCATCTGAAAGTTAGCCATTTAATCTAAGCTACTTATCAAGGCTCCCCCTACAATCAGTGAAATGAAATAGGTGCCTGGAGTGAACAAAATTACTCCCAAACTATAGAAAAGTTGCTCAACAAGATGCTGACTGCAGCAGGAAAAATGGTTTATAAAACTTCCATTTCCTACCACCCTCAGTCAAGTGTTCACACTCTTGTAGTCCAGTTTGCCACCTTCTCCGTTGTGCCATTACAGCTATTTATGGAACCAGGTTGTAAAGCCTACCACTGATCTGACCAGCATAAAAAGACTTTACGGGGGACAGTTCCAAATCATGGAATCACAGTACTGTTGAGGTTGGAAGGGATCTCTTGAGATTAGTTAGTTCAAACACCCTGTTCTATCAGGGCCAGCTAGACCAAGTTGCCCAAGACTGTGTCCCGTCAGGTTTTGAATATCTGGACACAGTCTTGGACAACCTGCTTTAGAGCATGACATAACCTTAAATCTCGCCCAGTGACTATGTAGTGTCTGGTTTCATGAGTCATTTTGCATCCATGGAAATACACACTACTGCCAAGTGGTCTGGCCCAACCTCCTCCACACTCTCTTCCCTCACCCTTAGTGCTACCCTTCTGGTAGGTGCAACAACAGCAAAATCAAGGACATAATGTAGCTAAAAAAATTATTATGCTTGGTACTGCTCATTTTTTGTTTGATGATTTCCCCAAGTTCATCATGCAAGTACAGGAGCACCGTGCTGACACAGAGAGAGGATGGAAACACATGGCTGGGCATGTAAGGGAGGACCAGACCACCCTGTCAGAGAGGAGGAGGGAAGATGACCCAGACCTTCACCTTTCAGTGTTAATTAGCCATTAAATCTGCTCAGCTGCCTGTGAAACCATATCCTTAATTTCCATAAGAGTCTCTTGTGAGGTTAAAAATAAGCCAAATCTATTCAGTTTCCCTCCTCTAGCATGGTCCCAGCAACAGCTGTACCAGCACACCCAAAAGGAGGTGAATTGCAAATTCAGGAGCAGAAGCTACTTAAGCCAGCTTTGCCATTGAAGTCAGCATCTCAGCAAATGAAACCTTTAAACACACCCTTTTAGGGTGAAATGAAATGCCCTTTGGAGGTACTTCTTTCCCTCTACAGTGACTAAAGACATAGCATAGATAACTAACTTGGATTAGACAGCTGGCGTGTAGACAGCTACAGGCAGCTGAGATGAATCCCCTTCCTGTGGTCGTATCTTGCTGGTAAGAAAGCTTGGCCTTCAAATACTCTTGCATTTCACGCATTTCACATGGAGAGCTGAAATACTCCGTCCCTTAGCAACCACCAAAGGCCATTTATTTAAACTTGCAAAAGCTTTTGACCAAGTCCCTCACTAGAGACCGTTATGAAAAACGAGTAGTCATGGGATGAGAGGTAACATTTCGTCATGCATTGGAAAGTGGCTCAGAGACTGAGATCAAAGAACGAAAATAGTCAGCTTGCTTTTACTGTGGCAAAAGATTAACAGCAGGATGCCCACAAATTCCACGCTAGATCTGTTGGTTATTGCATTTATTAATGAGACAGAAGCAAGAGCAACAGTTAGCATTGGCAAAATTATTTATGTTTACATTTCAGCACCAACCAAACTATGAGAAGGAAAATCATAAGGGATTTTGTATCACATACATGTTCCCAACTGATAAAGTTTTGAAAGCAATCTTCCCATCAGCACCAATATGGAGCATCCAGAACTGTTTTCAGATGCACTGACCATTACTGGTGAGAGGATAACAGATTAAATTCACTGACAGCATCATAACAGACAGTTGTTTGCTCCTGTGTAATGTTGAAGCGGACCAGTAGACAAAGACATAACGCTTTGTCATGGGGAAGGTACCAAGAAACACCCCATAGCCTCTCATTCTAGTATTTACTATTTTATGGAGTACCATTAAATTAAGTAACGTTGTGAAGTCTCCTGTGAAAGCCAAACTGCTTTGTCTTCTGCTGGTTTGCCATGTAATCTAGGTGATTGTCATCCAAGTCATCCACTATAGCCATCATCTTCTTTTCCATTCAGTGTCTCATAAGGTTTATCTGCTCTTGGAGAAATAATTAAGTGCGGCATGCGGTGGTGTTCATAGGCTGAGCCAGTCTCTAAAGCTCATAATATACCTGGGACCCCAGGCATGCAATTTTTACAGATGAAATAGCCCATCGCAAGGAAAATTTTCACATGCTGCAGAACCATCACTACATAGCAATGACCAGTCTATTACTGAAAAATGGCAAAGTAATAATGTGGAGAATGTTTTCCCCCCTTAATGTGGTTGGACACCTCTAAAGCATTCCTTTCAGAGGCAAAGACAAAAGCTGCAGAGTTGCCTATAGGATGTAATTAATCCTACATCATATTAAACCACAGGTGTAACAAAGTTGTCCCAGAACCCAGAACAAAAACATTCCAGGCTTTTTAAAATACGGTCTGCAGGTGGCTACATGAAACCTTTGCACTAAAATGATAGGGCTTTGCCATCTGAAATGCATAAGCCTATACAAAATCTAACTACCTGCTGTAAATTGAAGCACTATAAAAATAAAATTGAACAATTACCTTTTGTGGGCAGTGTAGATTGAGCTATATATCAGCCTTAACATGACTCCAAAGCAGTAAAGTCCCACCAAATGCAGCTGAAAGGGCTCCGGCCAATGCCCTATTTAAACTTTGGGCTGGGGGTACAGATGGGGTTCAGGAGACAGAATTTCAGAGGGATCGTGGCAGTGGCAGGGGGCAGGGAAAGCCATTGTGTCACCACATCTATTCAAAAGCTTGAAGTGACTGGAGGAGTTCAAAATGAAAAGAAAAAAATTACAGAGAAGCCGCAAACGATGAGACCCAATTCCACTGTCAGATGCATGCACAAGACTCCTACAGGTTTCAGTGTTCTGGATGAAGGGAAATGAAGGTGTTCATGCTTATAATAGCTCTTCTTTCTTTCACTGCTTCCTTTGATGTCTCCTTAAGAAAAACTGGGACCGAACAAAATCATTCTTCTGGGAACAATGACAGGACTTCAGAGATAGTTCTTTATTGTTCGCCAGCTCTCCACTAATTCAGAAGGTGCCTCAGTTTGTTCTTTATCTCGGTTTGTAAACTATACTGATGATTCTGCTTAGGTAGAGACAGTGGTGTTGAGGAGTGGTGGAGTTTTAGGGGGGACAGGATTTCTGCTTTTGGGCTCTGGGAGATTCTCCATGGGATCTCACCCAGCTAAGTAAGAGTATTTTGTCACTGCAGGAGCATGTATCTTGCAAGGCAGTGATGTTAGCTGCAATCTTGTCCAGTCTTGCAACAGAGATGTTTAGTGCATATCTAACAGACAGGTAGGCATACCCCTGAGCTCCACTACTTGTGTTACGAGTTGAGCAAACTACTATCTGCTCTGATCTGCAACCCTTCACTGCCACATGACTGCAGTAATGTGCTTGAGTTCAATCTTCTTGCAGGCCTTTGAGTTAATACGATATGAAACAAGGCGTGTTAAACTCAAACACAACCTGGCACTAGAGCAGCTTTACAGATCCTGAAGCCATCCAAACCAGAGTGAAGACACAAGATCTCGCCTCAGCCTGCTCTCACTTACATGAAAATGTTCTTCCTACCCACTGAAATCCAGTCAGAGACAATTAGCCCAAGGAAGGCTTACTCGTAGGAGTAAAGCTTGGCAGAAACAGGCCTTGTGAAGCTGAGATGGCAGTATCTCTATCACATGCCGGTGTGGAATACCTTGGCCCTGACAGTCTACCTCCAGCTGGGAAAGCCCCTAATCCCCAAAGGACTTTGTTTAAGGCAACTACCACAAAATAAACACAAGCCACCACCCATAGTCAGCTGCAGGCAACTTCAGCTTCTGCCCACGTCTATGGAAATATTTCCATGCCAAAGTATGCAGTAGACTTTTTTGTTATATCTCTTGGCCAAAGATAATCAAAGAGGGGGAAAATAAAATCAATGTGTGCACGTAATCATTTATCATCACTTACATCCCTCACGGCACCTAAAATTCCTATGCCTCCTCAGGTTTTTTGCTGTTCAGGATTAGGCTGATATGGAAACCTGTTTTCCATCCTCAAAAACTCCTGGGATTTCAAAAATGCTTCCTGTTCTCCTTTAGAATTATCTCAGTATTGTTTTCTGAAAAATCATGAAATGCCAACACCAAGCCCCTAAACACTCTTTCCCTGGAGCAGGCAGCAGCCAGGTTGGTTAAAGCTTCTGTCCTGGTCAGAAGCTTGCAACTGGTGTCCCAAAATCAACTGATTCAAATCAAAGACCTGAGCCAGAGCTTCTCACGTCTGATTCTGATGAAGAGAATGTATGTTTCCTCAGAAAGCCCCCAGATATCTCTGCTTACTATGCCTCTCATGTCATGATGGAGGCAAGCGTTTTTACATATGCTTTATGAGTAAATCAGCCAAGATGCAAGATTCAAGGTTTAACTTCTTTAGGGTCATCTTGGAAGATAATGGTAAGGAGTCTTCTCAGCTAGAAAGATGCTAAACATGACTTTGTGACCCTTTTAGAGACAATTGCTGTTGGTGAGCATTGTGTGACAGTGACCTTCAACTGACCTGCCATCAAGCACAATTTGACTAGGTCTCCATGACTGCAGAAGCACTGTTGAAGGCCATTTTAGTAAGCCCAGATCTGGGAATTTATGTTCGGACATGGCCGATAAGAACTGTGTCATCATTGAAGGGCTTCACCCTGAGGCCGGGGTTAGACAACCCGTAGCAATGTCATTTAAGCCAATGGGCAGCTCCTTTCCTCCAACTCCAATGTCTTGTGTCTGCCACACAGGGAGCAAATGAAGGGAATCCCATAACCTTTATTTTTTCCCTCCTCCCCGGTTACTTTTCTCAGCCAGAACAGTTCCCTGGCTCAGTTTGCTATGCAGTTTCACAAACACCAGCACCAGCACAAGCTGAGGCCACCAAGAGCTGTGGATGGGCACTGCCCGATGCCAGTGAAAAAGACTTACATGGAACAGTTTGGGCTGGAGAGCACTTAGCACAAGAAGGGGATGTTCAAGCCTGATAGGGAAAAACTTTCTATGGCTTATATTTTCAAATGTGTTTGAGGCACTTAGAGATACAAGATTGATTATTTCTGAATAGTGGAGTAGACTCTACTGTACAGTAGACTCTGGCATCATGTTTGGCTTCAGGAGTGAGCTTGGATTTTTTTGTTAGTATAATCCACAAAAAGCCATTAAATCTAGTAAATGGTGGTTGAGTCTATGACCTGCCCCTCAAAGAACGGGTACTTAATAAAGCCCGTCTGAGGTGCTATCTTGCTTGTTATGGGTTTAGGTAGCAATGCAGAGACCTATAATAAACACATTCCAGTGATTGCACCCTATCAGAGTTTCCTTTGAAGATACTTTTACAAGAATTAGTAGGTTTCAATATTATCATGACTATTTAAGATTGTGTTTAAATGCCTCAAGGTCAGGTCTGAACTTTTTCTCCCATGTAGGAATGTAAGACCTCAATCACAACCCAGTGAGAGAATGCACTTTTTTCCCCCTACTTAAAAATCCATAATGCCATTAAAAATGAATACGTTGTTGTTAAATAAATGTATGAAGCTCAGATTAAAACTGTTTGTATTTCCTGCCCTCTGTCAATTATTAATAGTGCCCATAATAGAGAGATTAATACCTACACAGTGGGGGATAAACATCCAGAAAACAATATAAGCTTTCTCTTTGGAAAGAGAATTATTTGCTCAGGTTTCACACCCAACAGGAAGCAATTCTGAAGGAAGGAGCCTACTTTTGCACCGCTCAGCACATGACTGAGCAGAACAAGTTGCTGCTCAAAGTCTGGTCACAGAGAACTGGCAAGGGCACGGCCCATGGGTGGATAAAACCCATGTGTTTGCATCCACAAAGTCAATATGGGAGGAGAAATGTATTTCTGAGGACAAGAACTGGAGTCAGAAGCTAAGCAATTAACATTGCTTTCATGCCCTTCTGTAATTAACGCAGATCAAAGAGGACCTGAAACCATCGATTTCACCAGAAACAGGAGACAGCAGAGTAAGCACCAGCACTAGCAACTCCACAGCGGGAACAAAAGCACCTATTGCAGCCGCAGGCAGGAGGCTCCAACACTAACACAAAGCACTCAGAGAAAACTTTGAAATTAAAGAACAGAATTTTAACACGCTGAGGTCTGTCAACATATGGACAGTGTATTAGAAAAGCTGTTGTTTTACAAACAAAGCTAGCAAGTAGGGTTTATGCTAATACAACTTGTATTTATTATTCAAGGATGTGGTGAGGGAGAAAACAACACGAGATGCTCATTCTATGGGCAAAGACATTAAATACAAAACTTATATATCCACAGAGAGAAGGAGGGAGAAAAGGAAAATGCATCATAGTTCTTTTGATTGCATGTTTTCAAGCTGATTTTCTTTATTTGCATGCCCCAGCTGTATCAGTAGTAGGATTTTGTTGCTGCAAAGAGTGTTACATTTAAATTCAGGAGTGATGAGTTTTGTGCTTGGCACCACCAGGTGAATGTGTTTTGACTTTCCATTTGTTTGCCTATGAGAAACCAACAAATACAGGGTGGTTTGCAATTAAGAAGCATAAAATTCAGAAACTACCTGAAAACCAAAGCAGAAGGCATTGCACAGAATGGGACTAATAAGTGAGAAAGACTAACTCAAAACCATGAAAGCGACACGCAATGGCTGTACTTCCTTAAAGACGAGAATAAGAAGAAGCAAGTACTTGCCCACTGCATTATTCCACTTCCACAATTGTGTTTGTTTGAAAAGTGATGCCTGTGTGAGCTACACTCATGGGTGATGTTAAAGGTAATAAAAGTGCCACAACTACAAATCAGCAAATCAGTATAGTATACATGAAGCACAGAACAGGAGGGAATTACAGAGCAGGAAAAATTCCCACCAGGAGATAAAGGACAATAAAACATAAAACCGCTTTTGCCTATATCTAGTATTCTTCTGTTGATACCATTTCCTGGTGTCACTTTATCTTTCTGCCCTTTTTACCCTTTCTGCAAGGTGAAATTCTCATCTGCTCCGCAATATTTTTTCACTGATTCCACAGAATCATAAAACATTGGGTTGGAAGGGACCAAAGATACAACCCAGCCCTGGTTCTGAGGCAGGATCAAACATGTTTTATAATTTGTGCTAATTCCAGGAAATTTTGGATTGGCAAGTAAACTCTGGACTGAACTTTGATTCCATCCTTTAATGTATAGCAGCCCCAATATGTGCTTTTTTGTTTAAATACAAAGAATCATAATGGATGTCCGTCTTTATTGGGATCATTCCATCTCAAGGATTGCTATTAGGGTCTACTATTATGGGGCTGCATTAGCTGCTGTATACTTCATGTTGGATCAGGCAGTGGGCTTTGTTGGCTTATGCTGTTTCCTGAAGATTAGCTCATTGGCTGTACATACCAGGAGACTAATAATGGGGTTTATATTCAGTAAATAATATGTTGTTTGGCACATCCATGGACTTCCATGTGCAATAAAACCCATCATAGCAGTAAAATGATAAATCAGTCAGATTAATCCTGTGTTTTGCTTGAGCATCTTGCCACAGATAATACTAATAAACAAGGTAAGAAATAAAAATATGTGTAAAGCCTTTAAAATGATTCCCATTCATTGGGATTTACAAAGGACTGTGATCATTTACAAACTGAATCTTTTATATTTAGATGCCAAAAGTGGTTTCCTTTTGATCAGTCTGCCTACAAATGAATTCAGACCCACTGAGAGGCTTTAGTGGTAAAGCTCCTGAAATTTCCATTAAATGCTGCTACTGAATGTTTGCATGTATCTGATCAAAAATTACCATGAAATATTTCTGATAAATGTTTATAAAAGCTGGAGCATGATAAATTGCTAAGTGTACTAGCTTAAAGCAGTTTAAGCAGAATATGGCTCCTTGTCACAGTGATATATTCAAGCAGCTTTCCCAGATGAAGAGACCTGTATAATCAGAGAGCTTCAGAACTGGAGAACAACCAGTTGTGTCACTTAACCTCTGCGCTCCTGTCTGCTGCCTGGGCTAAAGACAAATGCACAGTGTGAGCCTGCCCATGCCAACGGCTGGCGCTTTAACTATCAAGTGCTCAGCTGCTATTTTCCCATTAAACTGCATTTCTCTTTTACTCAGAACAATGCCACCTACTTTTATGGAAAGCTTGAAAGAGGCTTCATCAGATAAAGTGTAGTGGAAGCGCAGCTGGTTCACTCCTGTCTCTTGTGAAGGCAGGCTAGCAAAAGAGGCAATTTTAAGGCTACAGTAAAGAACCACTTTAACCTGGCTTAAATCCAGACCACTCAGAAGAGGTCTTCTGGCACTCCCCTGGCTCCTCTTTCCAGCTGCATCAAGGTTCTAGCCCTAGTGTTTGTATAGCTGCATGGTGGGGATCATCTCACCAAGCCAGATAATATTCTTCTTGTTTTTTTCTTTTTTTTTTTTTTCCCTGGCCAGGTTAGCTTTCAGCTGCATCCCCTACCTAGTATGTCTAGCAATGCAAGTCTATGAAAGTTTATGCTGCTCAAGGGAGGTGGCAAGAATGAGCCACCTGAGGCAGAGAAGAAGGTGAGCCTGCCACTCTCAGAGGCAGCACCGATGCTTCTGGGACGAGAGAGCCTGTATAACCACAGCTTAATGTTCAAAAGGCAAAATCCCATAATGAATGTAGCATTCTCAGTGACGTACTTTCCTAATTTTAGGAGGCAATTGACTACCTCAAAAGAAAATAAATACCTTTTAGGTAAGGGTGTTGTATGCTGTGATCATGTGCAGTAAGAGAAGACTAAACTCAGTGACACAGGAGTTTCCTTTCAGTTTTACAGATTTATCATTGCCTATTAATAATAATACACCACGACTGACTTCAGGATCGGTGCTTCATTCCAGTAACAACTGTACAGTCACACAAAGACCAAACACAACTGCAACCCACTAAACAAAAGAGGGGTAGGGGCTGAGCTGAACCTCTGGGCCACTGCTGATGTTAACACACCTCCCAGCTCTGTTTTTGTCAGCTCCAACCAGCTTTCTCCAAAATAAACCTACTCTAGAAGTCCTAAGTACAAGATGCAACCACTCAACACCTTTTAGGGTGAGGGCCAGGGATCTAGCAGACACAAAACCAGAAAATCTCTGCCTGAAGAAACTATGGTCTGGGGTCCCCGTTACCTGAGAGCCATGCCAGTGGGTGCACAGAGCCTCTCTGAAGTCCTGGGAGCCCTGTGGGGATACCATGAGGTGTGGGGTTTGGACCAAAACTGGGAACTAGGAACTCAGGGAAGCCTATAACTCTTTGGGGATCAACAGGCTTGTTCAAAGGGAAGATTTGAAGGAAAAAGAAATTAAGAGTTATGGGAGAGAAAGGAAGGGGGAAAAGTGCCAAGAAGACGAAAATGAAGAGGCAGGAAGATAAGGTGTAAGATACAGGAATGAAAAAAGAAAAGGCTTAGGGAAAATAAAAAGAAGGCTTTGGGCCAAAATCTTTGTCAAGCACTCTGAGGAGAAGCAAGACTTGACGGTGGTTTGTAAGAGCATAATGCAGCAGCCTGGCAGGGTAGATCTGAGAGCAGCAATGAGATCCCAAAGAGGGTAAGCATCTGTCAGAGTCAGTCTCTGTCCAATTTCACGCTCCAGAGAGAGTGGGGAAGCTCAGGCCACCTCATTTTCCACCCAACCAAGTCAGGCTGCAGCATGAAACTTTCCATGTTGTAGGCATTTATTCCTTGAGCTTGTCACCCCATAATGAACAAGGACCACAGCTAGTCATCTGCTTATTCGAGGGAGCGCCGGGATCCTGACAGCCTGTTAAACAAGCGGCAAAGCTAGGGAGGAGTGGAAAAGGTGTGGAAAGAAATGTGAGAGATCTCACAGATAATGTGGAGCGGAGGCAGCGATGTAATTATAACTCTAGTTTTATTTTCACTTGACGGCACGAAAAAGGAAGGTGAGGAGAAGCTTTTAAATGAAACATGACATTCCCTTATTAAAGTCTGATTTAGACTTCAGCAGCCTTGCTGCTTTGTATATGTTCCAGGGCTCCCACACCGTGGGTAGCCAAACAGTAGAAGTTTAATAAAATAAAATAAATTTAAATGGTAATTTCCTGAACAATGAGGGCTTGTTTTCTGAGCAAACAGTCCTTTTGGTGTTGTTATCAAAGATGACAGAGCTAGCCATGTTGTAAATATGAGGAGGAGAGATATGGTCTCATTTATAGACTTAAAAGTCCTGTTATGCATCTTTGTTTCCTGAGCAAACAAATCTCTTGTGGGGACTGCATGGAAAAATCTCATTATCCAGTTATGTGTGGGTTGCCCTCATTGGAAACGACTGCATTGCTGCCTGTTTGTCAAAAGCATCATTGCCCAGCATGGTCCGCTGTGGCCCTGACGAGGTCCCAGTATCCATGGCTGAGGTCTGATCTAAGCAGCTTCCACTCATGTCAAAGTGGAGCACAGGCAGCAGTCCCTGCCACATCTTGGTGGCAAATCTGCTGGATTTCTGGCCTGTGAACCTGGGAGTCACGGGGTTTGTTTGGGTCCAGAGACAGCAGTAAGTAATCCCTTTCAGTCATTCACAGTAATCTCTCTTACCCACCATGAAGGACATCCCAAGTAGAGTATTTATATTAAATAGGACATATGGAAGGTGGCCTTACATTTTTTTAAAAAATGGATAATAACTGAACAACCGTCAGGAACATTATTAATAACGCTTTCAGACGAGCAAGTGTGGGTTTCTCTATCTCATCAGCCTGCCACTGCAGCCACGGTTTGCCATAATAGGATTCAAAGCTCCTCCCGAGATTGTATCTGCCCTCAAGGGTAAATAAAGTCAGAGCTGGAACTTTCTGACACAACTTTGTCACTGGCTTATTAATATTGGCAGGCAGTGACCGGAGAATGGGCGACACCAGCGGCATAGCAATTTTAAGGAAACATTTCCTATAATGAAAGCAGCAGCAGCGGCCGCCAACAATTGCACAAATGCTGTTGGGAGGCTTTTCCTCACTTACTTTTCTGTGGAGCCCACTTTTCTCGATAATGCGCAGTGGGAGACTGCTTTGTTGTTGCTGAGTTCAATGGAAATTGCAAAGTTGCCACATAATTCGATATTATTTGCATTTAGGGCCTGACTCAAAGCCAACTGACATCAATGGCACGACTGCTATTACAAATAGCAAGGACTGTGGTTTGGGCTCTCCTGGAGAGGTGTTCACAAGCATAAAGCCTTGCAGAAGATTATGAACTAATTAACTACAGCACTGGAAGGATGCTGTTTGGAAGGCAACATTAAGCTTTCAAAATTACTTTAAAAAACAGGGTTTGGTTCAGGTTTGCAAGTCGGCCTCTACCCAAGGAGCACTATGAGCATTCTTTAATCCTTATAATCCCTTCCAACTCACACGCATTTCTAAGGATGCTATTCTGGTCTCTCCTCAGGGAGATTTTTGGGCCGTCTCCCAAAACTGCAACGTAGTAAGCGCACCACCTTGAAAAAGCTCTCAGAGGTCATGAGTTTATGCTTAGGTATTTTTAAACACTTTGTTACTCAGTGCTGCAGTAAAACAGGGCTGATGGTTGCCAAACTGAGAACGTAGCTCAGGGTTTATAATGGTTACCTGGGGTGCAGATTAAAGAACAAGCTACTGTAGGACGCATGCCATGTCTCCTGCTGTTGCTGCTCTCCATGGCAATGCCCTGAGGTGCATCAGAGTATCTTGGTCCTCAGGGAACAGAACAAGATACCTCAATGTCACGATCAGGTACAGAAGTTAACACAAGTCTGCCAGCACAAGTGTGGGACTGGGACCAACTTTTCTGTCTGGCTGACCAGCCATGGAGACGAGAAGACAGGAGGGTTGTGTTGCAAAAGTGAATCTGCCGTTGCCCCTGGCTCCCGCTCAGAAGAACTTAATCTTTCAAAGCTAGCAGCCCTTTCAGATATGAAATTCTCTTCACAACTGCATAACAAGATGTATGCTGTGAGAGACAAAAGCTAATTCATCCCAGCATCATCCAAAAGCTCATCAAAGCTCTTTCAATAGTAGGTAGCCTTTGCTTCTCAGTTAAGGAAGAACCAAGTCCCTTCATCTAGTGGGATTAGACCACAATGTCTTCCACCCACTCCAGTGGAACAAAAAAAAAAAAACTTTTCAGAGCAAATGCTTTGAAAATCAGGAAAGTAAAGAAATCAGTATGCTGAGATATGGCAGCTTTTGTACAAGCACCCTGATAAGAAAATGATTTAATATAGATACGCAGTGGCACCCTTTGAATTCCCATACACTCCAAAGGCAACTCATGTCATGTAGAGGGCCAGCTTGAAGCCTGAATGCACTAAAGACCTTGAATGGTTCTTACCTGATGTCTATTTGGGTCTTTACCATGTGTTTGGAATTAAATGTTAGGTGCATGAGTGGGACTTCGAGGATACCCAGGTTTTGTGCTGGCATGAATGCTGAATTACTCCCAGTGAGGAACCCTTTCAGAATGTCTAAATATCAACATTTAGCATGTCTGCTTTTGAAAGAAACCAAAGATATCCTGGAAGATTCCTTTATTAATGCAGACGTCATCAGTGTATAATGGGGTCATTACAAGGGTTTCATTTTGTGACCTTTGTCATGAAACCTTCTGTGCAATGCAGTTCGCAAAGGGTTCTGTAGGGACTTTGAAGGACATTGAACCAGTCACGCAGCACTGCTTTTCCTTGAAAAGTGCAACTCAAACTCCATCAAGTTCTCTGCAAGCTCCAGCATTTCATTCTGCCACCGTACCCACAAGATTTGGGGGCCACAAAGACAGAGGCCTTTCCCAGAAAACTTTGCAGGGAAGTTTGCAAAGATACCTTCTGCTGCGGAGCTGCAGAAACACAAGATCAGCTGCAACCTCTCCCGCAGATTCAGGTGCCCAACTGCCCTGCAAGCCACATCCTCCTGAACTGCTGCATCTGTTTTTGAAGAGACCGAGAGGTTTCTGCTTCCCCAGAGACATATGCTCTGCACTGAATGACCTAATGTAATTTGGGGACAAAGCAGCTATTAATCACTTTTATTGATAAACAGTAGCTTTATTAATAGAAAAACTGCCAGCAGGGTAAATTATTCATACACATACGTATGCATATTCTATACAAAGAACGGAAAACAGACTTCGCCCTTCTATCAGCACAATAATTGGTAGAATAACGAGCATAGGTTTTAATAGTTTTAAAATATTGGTTTATATCACTCTCATTTCCTAATTTATCTCTGCCAGGCAGCAAGGCAAGCTGAGAGCCATCTGAATGCTGTGATTAACTAGCTTGCTGATTATCTGTGTATTAACATCAGATCTGTGATAGCTTCCCATTGCCATGCTACATACAGAAGCAGAGAAAAAAATGAGTTGATCATAGGTCATTAAGGGCAAAATTCAATAATAGATGGATTGCACATCTGATGGCAAGAGCAAGCTCTTTCCCCTCCTCTCCCTTGCACATAAATTGCAGCAGTTGGTGTGATTCAGCAGTTTAAACCTTTTTCCTCCTCCAGCTGTGAGAAGTTACCATGGTCCAGGGCTCTGCCCCAGACTCCTTCCCTACGTGGCAGGGCAAGTGGGTTGGAGGGGTTGCATCTGGGTCCCAGTAAACAGCCGTCCTGCCCCAGCAAGACCTCTGCACCCCAGGTGCTTTTCCCTCCTGGGCCGTGCTGAGGAACCAATACCGCCAATGAATGCTACAGGGATGTCAAGAGAACAGATTCCCTTGGTGCTCATGTCGTCTCACCATATGGCTGCTTGTGATATCAGAGGGCTGGATTTGATGATCCAGGTCCCCTTTTCTTCTCGTGTAAGAGAGGAACAGCATTTAGGTATGAAAGAGGTTCAGGAGCAAAGCCTTTTCCTCGGTGAGTGTTGAATGCTGTCACTCACCGAGAAGCCCATCTCCCCTGGTTAAACCCTTGGTTTCAAAATACATAAATAAATCTAAGAAGTTCTACAATGCAGAGGTTCCTGAGGAACTAATTACAAGCTCTTCTTTGTTCATCGCAGGTATTTTTCCGTTAAAGTCGCATTGAGTTTTCCCTGTGTTAACTTACATGCCCCAAAAGCCCAAATTCTGCGGAGGCTTAATTACAGCTTCACGCTGCCAAATCCCTTTGATTCATCTTCTTGTAAGTCACACTTAACATATGTTATCAGCAAACTTAAGGCCCTGCAGCAGCAACAACAACAACAACAACAACAACAAGAACCCTGAACAGCTATTCCGCATGTCTAGGAGCCTCCAGGAAAAGAATACAACACATTTCCAGCCAGCTTTCATACCATCCAAATGATGTAATTTATTTACAAGCCACCTTGCATTCCTTGGCTCCTGCTGCAGATACCAGGCTGCAGATGAAGAGGTATCAGCCCAGCAACATGCTTCATGCAAGGACTCCACCTCACCAGCACAAGGTTACATATCCCTTGGCGATACATCTGCCATGTTATGAGCCACGTGACTCGTAAACGTTTCTCACCTTTGGATAAAACAAAGCACAAAGCTACAGCATGTTGAAACAGAGTTTTTTCTACAGGTGACCCTGCCTTCTCAGCACAGAGAGGGCAGCTGAGGTGCTCTTTCACAGACTGAAGCATCTGTAATGCCCCTACACCCATTGGGACCAGAGATCTCATCAAAGCTGACACATTAGGTCGCTGTGTGCTCTTGGCAAAGTCGTATGACCTCCTTAAAGCTTAGCAAACCAAGCCACAAAATGACTGGAAAGAAGGTCCTTTATAAAAAATAGACATGATTTCTAAATTAATAGAAACAAACTTTCTTGCGTAACTTAATAATTATTTCCACACAAGGCACAGAATAACATACCTGGGTGGAAAAACACCTAGACTTAACCTGTCTATCCCTTCAGAAGAGACCCTAAAGATCAATATGGTGCTAGACCACCCTTCATTTTTGTTATCAAGTTGAAGAGGAGAAAAAATTGATGGTTACATAGATAATCAATTGAAAAGTTCCTTTGTAGCGGCTGAAGGTGGATCCTGACCAGCTGGAGCACTAGTCTTATCCCATACGACCATACCTACATCCTAATATGATTTTTGACTAATGTTGTTAACATTAATATCTGTCTTAAGTTTTATACAGCATCCAACATGGGGATATCAAAGCAGTATAGCTGAAGGGGAGTGAGTAATTCTGAAGTCTCAATGTGCAGCAAGAAGTAAGTTTGCTTCCTAGAAAGTTAATTTCAGAAATCCTACAGTGAGGTTAACGGGATTAGTTTTCTACTTGCCACTGACTTTGCAAGAATAATACCAGATGAAGACTGGAGGGAGAGAAGGAGGGGGTAAAGGGAACTGTGACTCTTCAAAATGCTGGTTAATTGCAAAGAATCTGCTACTGCTTAAGATGTGACTTGCTGACAGGGAGAAAAATATATCAAAGCACAGAGAAGATACATCAAAATATCAAAATTCAGCTGAATAAATCTCAAGGGATGACAGAGGATCCATCGCTTAGAACTCATCTAGAAGGATTTCTCATCCTCCTTGCATTAAGCAGTCTTTTTTCTTCTTTTTTTTTTGGTGCAGTTGAGTCCTATTCCAACAAAGTGTGAACAGGTTTTTTCAAGACCCGTCAGGAATTATTCTGTACAGACCAGGAGCTGAGACTTGAAGCTAACAGTTGGTGCAGATAAAATATCCATGAAAATAAGGTTAGGGAGTTGCATATCCAGCAGGGATGGGAGGTGGCTGATAGACTGCTCTCGGAGATGCACGGCATTATCCATGGCAAATGTTACTCTGAAGGCAGATGAACTTCATCAGTCCAGAAGTAGTTGCTTTTAAAATATGAATATGTCATGTTGTTTCATTTGCTGATGTGAGGGCTGATCCCCTCACCTGAATTCCCTGCCTGAGGCTAGGGTGAGGCAGCAGTCTCATGAAAACCTGCTTTGGAGACCAAGGGAAAGAGAGGGTGAGAAGATTTCCCTAGGGAACTGCCTTTGCCAAAGAAGCCCACAGATAATCGCTAGCTAGGAAGTTTCCACCGGCCTGAGTGACATTTCCAATAGCCTGCATCAGCTTAATTTCTCCACGCAAAGTTACAGTTCAACCTACTCATTAGCAATCAGCAGAAATCAATACTCTGCATTGGCAACTGACATCCTCTATCTAGAGGACAAACTGTCATCGCCGTGGTGGCTCAAGTGGCATCTGAGGTGACGGCAACAAAGAAGCTGAAGGCATAAAGAAAAACTCATTCGTCTAGAATTGCTGTCAAAAAGTCTCTTCTTAAATAAAGGCAGAGGAGTGCTGGGCTTGGGCTTGCTATAGAAGGGCATTTGCTACGTGCTCCTCATCCCACTTACCCCCATGACCAGGTAAGAATCTGCATAAAAGTCATCTTGCCCTCAGGAGGAAGCAATACAGAAAAAGCCATCAGGGAAGAGTAATTTCTGGCACTGTGGTTTATCAGAGGGGCTGGTTTACATCCCAACGGCCTCACTCACTTCCTGGGGGGCAGGAAACCCCATGTCCCCTACAGCCCCTATCTGTACACCACTCTGGGGGCTTCTGCATATTCTGTGTGGTCCTTCTCCTTCTAAATTTCTTTACCAGAGAACACCTGAGGAGGATAGTTTGTCACAGTCACCTTAGGCTTCCGGCAGTCAGAGCCCAGGTGACAATTCAGAGACACAGCAGCACATTCAGATATACACTCAAAGACCCAGAGTGAGCCACCTGGTGCAATTAATAAAAAATGATGGAACAAGCATAGGCCATTTGGTTCATCAAAGTTCACTTAGCTTTTCTATTTAACGCTCTATTTCCTCCAAGAAGGCAGCTTATGATTTACCAAATAACACCAGTGTCTTTCTACCTCGAAGGCTTCAGCTTGGAACACCAACTGAAAATATGTTTTACTCTGCACATCCATAGATGCCTAGTTTTGTGGTGAAGACACCCAGTACGGACCACCTCTCCTTCCATTCGCTACCTGTCCCTGTTGGGAGCTACCACCCATTTAGGTAATACAGATTCTTACTTCTACCACCCTTGCCACCCTCTGGCCCAACACTACATCCCACCCCAGAAACCCTTTGGCACCAGACTACATGAGAGGAATGTGCAGGTGCGTTCCCCACTCAGCCTCCTCATTACTGCTGAAACTTGGCATGCAGTGTCCCACCCACTTGGAAGAAGTGTCCTGAGGTTACTCCTGAACTTAAATGCCATGATCTGGGAATAAGAAGGAGAAAAAAAGCTTTCACAATTTTCCACTTAAAATTTATTTCCCCTGTTTTCCATTCCTACTTTGCTCTGTCAAATCCCGAAGAGCTTCTTGACCTGCAACTGCCTATTCATATCAGGGTGTGCGTGCAGCATCCCCAGGCCTCCCACAGCGTACCAGGGAAAGCCACCGGCTTAAGATCTGCCCTGTTTCCTCCTCCCGGTCCCCTGGAGCAGCCAACAGCTTTTAACAAGGAGCTCTTTGTTCAATCAAGCACTACGCTGCATATTACCAGAACTTTAAAAACGGATGTTCTAAAATTCCCCATGGACTTTGTAACGGGTTTTCTCTCAAGGCCTCCCAGGGTCCTTTCCCCTTGCCCTAATGGACAGAAGCTTCTGCAGCTCTTCGCAGAAGAAGGACTAAATTCCATTTTCCTCACACTTTCAGAAGACTGGCTGCAACAGCTGAAAATGAGGAAATCCAAGGAAATAAGAGCAGGCGCCACATCCTGCTTCTCCGGTCCCTGACCGTAGCCCATCTGATGAAAACAATGCTCCCAAGCTGAAGAGCCCACTGCTGTGGTCATGCATCGTAGCAGTTTCTCAGTTTTTGATTTATTTCCTGGAAACTGATTTCTCAAATGTTCGGTCCTTTTAGTAAACCAGGCAACTGCTATTCCAAAGGCTTCCTTTGTGAGCTGTTCTCATTAGCTTCATTTATTTCATGTTTTTACCTACCATTTTCTTTATATTTTCACATTAAATTCCATTTGCTGCACGGTGACCCAGTTTCACAGTACATCTGACATCCCTTTGATTTCTTTTTGCTGCCTGCTCGGCACTTACAGGTGAGAGCAAACGTAAGAAGTCTGCAGCTGGTTTCTTTGTGCGGGTCGTTTCCACAGATTAGAAACACTGAAGGAAGCACTAACTCCTCTTCTGGCTTCAATCAATACTTCCTCCGAGTTTGACACAAGTCCTCTCCCTATTTTTAAACGATTCTTTGCTATGTGATACGCTGACTGCCTGATCCCTTCAGGTTGAATAGGAACCTGGCAAGTGGCACTTCAGTAGGTTGCTGCAGAACCCAAATAGCATGTCATGCCAAGTCCCGTCATTACCCAGCCTTCTTTTTTATGTATGTGTATATGTGCTTGTTATGACAGAGGCACTAGAAAGGAGAATAAAGCTAACAGAAGGGAGAGGACGTGTCAGCCTCAACCCCGCTTTCCCTGACTGTAACAACTGAACAGCTTCCAGCAAAAATATTTAGCTACGTTCATTGTGTGCAGGCTTCAGTGGTGCCTTCTTGTCTCCACACTTTTGCTAAAGTCACCCCAGTAAGTGGATGCATCTGCAGATTTATTCATTTCAGCTGAAATGTTCAGGAGTCTCCAGCATCACTGATGACCCTGAGGATGCAAAAGCCACCTCCTTCATTTCCTTTCCACTGCCTGGGGAGAGATAGGAACCTCGGAGGCAGCAGCAGTGGCACACGACCCAGTGGTCCCCCTCAAACCAGCCCTGTGGCAGGGCAAGATCAGAGGCTCAGCCACCTCAGGGCAAAGCTGCAGCTGGTCCAAGGCGACCAATGCTGGAAACATGCAGACACCTTGACTGTGATGAGCCTGGTAACCTCCCTGCTCTGCTTCCTGTGATGTGCGAGTCCCGGCTTGGTGGTCACCATGCTCACCCACCATGTGGCTGCAGATTTGTCACCCCCCAGGGATGCCCCGGCCAGAGGGACTGCCCACCACAGTTGCCACGCTGCCAGCCTGAGTCCCCTCAACGTCCAGCTCTGCACCCTGGCACAAGCAGCACAAGTGGAGATGACCCAGGGGACTGGTTGCCTTGGGTGTCCCCTTGTCTTCCCCCCACCTTGCTTTCTCTGGGAGAGAAGCTGTATTCCTAAGAGCGCTTTAAATTCCCCCACACTTCCATATGTTTACACACACACACACGCACACACCCCCCAGGAGTCGTCCCTCTCTTCAGGTCCCCTTTGTTCCCCCGGGTTTCTGGAGCGACTCCTTCTGCGCTTTGGGATCAGCATTTGTCGGGAGGGGGATCCCATCCCGGATAACACCACACAGCAGCAGGAGACAGCTCTGCCCTTCCAGGCATTTTCTCCAGGGCTTTCCTCTCCCTGCTTTCATGATCTCTCTTCTCCTAAAAACCCCAGGGGCTTTTTTTCGCTTGTAGCTCTATTCTCTCCCCACTTTTAATATAAAGGTGAGTCAAATTGTGTTCTTTGTCACTCCATCTCTAGACCCAGCGTCACAGAAGAGCTCAACAAAGTTATGCTGGATTTACACCGGGATAATGAGAGCGAAAAATTGGCCCTTTGTCTTTGTATTTTAGCTTCTTCCCATCATATTTTTTATTTGTGGCAGCGTTATTGTTAGATTTACTTTGATGTGCCTGTTTGAAATTCATTAATCTACAGCACGCTCTAGGAAAGCTCTTTATATTTGTTCTCTACTTAGAATATAAAATTACTTCGCTTTACAAAGTATGTTATAATATTCTAAATTTATGACATTACTATTATCTGAGGAATCTCCAGCTATTCATGCATATTCCCTCTTTGTTTCAGCCCCTTCAAAGTTAGTACAGCTAATTCTACATTTTCTTCTCTTGGCATCAATTGCACATTATACTAAATGCTATTAAATTACAGATCCTCACTGCTTTTCCTGGAAACTTGCTGGTTGGCAGAGTAAGATTAGATCTGGATACTATACGCAAGGTTTTTTCAACAGCTTAGGTTTAAGATGCAGATAGTATATGAACCTTCAGTTGTGATGGCGTCCTTAAAAGCATTAAAAAAATTACATTAAGCTAAATGATGTCACTTCTAATCAGAATTTTTATCCCTTTCTTTCCTGATTAATGCAGCCTGCGCAGATTTACTAAATATCTCTGCTAGCTCCAACGTCTTCACCCCATGGCATCTTGAGTCAGCATTTCTGGCAGCGAGCACTGCCGTCAAGTGAAATTCATAACGTAAATTAGCATTCAGCACTGGGACAGAGGAGGTCATTAGCAAATGTTTCCAAACGACCTGTGGCAATCCCACCTCCTCACCAGGCCTGCTTTAGGAAAAATCTTAATTATTCCTGGAGGGAAGGGGGAAGAGCTCCCTGGTGTGCACTTGGGCAGCCGGGCAGCAGCAAGGGCAGCAGCCACGCTGTGCTGTGCTGTGCAGGGTGGTGCCCACGCAGGCATGTCCCGCTGGGGGCAACGCGTGTGTCTCTCCATGCCCAATGGTCCCTGCGACAGCAAACCGGGAAGTCCTGGGGCAACGATGGAGATGCGGCACCTCTCACGCCTGCATCCTTCAGAGAAGGCTGATGCCTCCCACCCATTCCCTAACAGAAAGAAGTCGGACGACCCCATGCGTCCTTTGTTCTTTTCCTAATTCAGTAATACAATATGCTTAATATAAATTATAATGTATATCGTAGTAATTCAGCTATACAAGTGTGACCTAGCACATTTGTTAATTATTGGACTTCTGAGAATTTTCTCACTAATTTCACGCGTGCATGCCTGCGTTTGCCCATGTCAAGGCTCTTATTTGTAACCTAACTGATAAAAGCAATAAAAACCCGTCTACAAATTTGCAGCCTACAAATTCACTCTCTCAGAGTTTCCTACGTAATCTGCATGCAGTTGCTTTCACAGTTTTGTTTCCTTTGGAAGAAAATATAATTATAATTTTTTAATATCTAATTATATACAAATATAATTTTATAATTTTTAAAAAACACCCTTTGGCATGTTTAATGTTAGAAGGAAGCTCATTAGCTATTATTTGCTTTGCCGGGAAATGCTAGGTGAAGAGCAGATTGAAAGTAAAAGTTCATCTAGCCCAGGACTCCGTCAGATGGGCCAAAGGAGGATGCTGACAGACTAGCATGACTTAAGAGGAAACATACAGAGATATTTGGGCAGAAAATATCTCCTTATCCTGCAACGAGAGTTTGCAGCTCAGGGATTTTCTGAGTTAGAGGGTGTTAACATGAAGGTTTATGATCACTTTTTGCAGCACTGCCTTTCCCCCACCCCTTGCCCAGGTGCTGTAGCCTCCGGACATCCCCGTGCTGCCCGTAGCTGCCCGGAGAAGCAGGTGGCAGGTAAGATCAGACCCTGCGTGGCAGAGCAGGCAAGAGAGAAGATAAATGGGATTTTTCCTGAGAGAAACGAAGGCAGATCAGGACTCCCTGTGCCCCACTGAGCTGATAACAGCTCAGCCCCTGCAGTGGTGTCCAGCGCCGGGGGAGATTCTCCCAGGTGATCTAAAATAAAAATACTCTTTGTCTGCCAGCGGCTATTTCTCCGTGGTGCCCTCACTGAAGAGCTGTCCCGGGAGCAGCAAGTTCCCAAAGGCGGCAGTGAGGAGAGACGGCTGCCAGCTCCTCTCCCATGCTGAGCATCCACGTGCCCCACCACTGCCATCGGCACGGGACCTGCTCTCACCAGGGCTTCTCATTCACAAGGGTGGGAACAAACGCAGATTTAATTTCGGAGGCTTCACCCATGGCCCTCGTTTGAAGCCCATGCCAGCCGCGGGGGTGGAAGCCGTGCAGGAGACAGGCAGTAATTAAGGCTGGATTTTGAAGTAGAGGGATTCCTCCTCCTGCCCTCACCCTCCCCTCCAGCCTAAGCCCCGGGACTGTGTTCCCAGAGCAGAGATAAAAGGGCAGGTTGCCTTCCCTGAGTTTATTAAACAAAGCACAAAGGTGGTAGGACAGGACCGGTGGCGTTGCTGAGCTGCCAGGTCGCACAGGCTGGCTACAGGATTCCCGCACATGCTGTCCATCTGGGCTCCTCCACCAGCAGGACCGCGTCTCACATGCACGTGTAGCATCGACTCAGAGCATCTCTCCCACCCAAGAGACACCAGAAGGACTTGCCACCCAGCTAGCCACGTGGCAGGCAAGAAGCTATACACCCGTAGTCCGGACGCGGGACCCAAAAGATTGTCAGAGTCCTAATTAAATGCAGAAATTGTATGGAACGATGCAAAATGAATCTGTGGCTTTGAAGGACTATGACAATCTCAGGCAGATGGCAAGATAGGAATTAGCACTTCTTGCAGCACCCAGTCAGAACAGATGCAATACATAATGAGGGTCAGACAGCAACGTGCAGCGTAATTCCCTTTGCTCTCCCAGCAAACACAGACATGCTAAGTCGCTGTGTCACTACAGATTTTGTTGCTGGAAACGCGATGAGTGTCAATTGTCAAGGTAAATTAGTAATGCTGCACAAGCAGAGGCTGGAGGTAGAAAGGGAGCTGTGAAAGAGGCAGCTCTAGCGACACAACACTTCTTAAAGCAGTTTCTCTAAACTCTTTCTTCTCCCATATGCATATCGCTGTTTGTGAGGGGTCCGCAAAGTCAGTAACTCCCTCTGAAACAGTTGTTTGTTTTGAACTGCTGATAGGAAATATATTAAGTTAATTAAAAACTGTTACAAGCATAGTGATTCATGAGGCGCCCAACTACAGAAGAATAATGCACCTACCTGGCTACCCGTCTTGTTGGTCTATTTCTTTGTGAATTACATTTTAACTCATGAAATAGTAAAACATCAGAGCAAAGCAATGGAAAGTTACTCTGTGCTTAACTGTCCAAGAATTATACTTGGGACAAAATAAAGTACAGGCATAATTTGTCAGCAGGTATAAAAATAGATCTTCTCCAGGCACTATCTGAACTTGGGAAAAACGTCTAATTGGCTGCCTGGGGCCCTCCAGTATTTTCATTATTCTAAATGAATTACAGTATAGTCATTATACAATAGGTGGCTACAAGTATGGAAGTTTTCCCATGCATTCATTCAGCGGTTCATTCACAAGTTGAAAAACAAAGCCGACCAGGTGTAATGAGGAATCCCTGTTTAGGTGGTTGCGTTTCTTCTTTGTTCTGCTTTTTCGCTGGCAGTATTCAAAACCCAAATTTGCATGAGAGAAAATCTTGCTGGGGAAAGCTAACTCGCACTTTGGGGTTCTGCTGCCATGCCAAATAATTCAAGCCGCTTAAATGGATTTGCAAGGTGGATGCTCAAATGCAGATTAAAATGTGAATCCACTTCCCAGAAAATCATCTAATTTATAAACGAGGAATCTTCAGACCTTGAGGTAGCCAAAGTGACTTGGCTTTTAAAGGAGATTACTTACAAAAGGCTCTGGCTACCAATCTGCTGGAGACTGGCTGCGCAACTCTTTAAAACCCCAGAACAAAAGATCAAAGACTGCCTTAGTCAAGCAAAATATTCCACTGCTGGGTAAATAACTTCTGCTCTGCAAATAGAATTTTCCCAAATGCCGTATCGCGATTCAGATCTCCTTACAGGTGCAAACACAGGCTGGAAAAGTGTGAGAAAATGTGTCCCATCATGACCTACCGACTTGTGAGAATGAATCAGTAACCTGAGAGCACCCGGCACCTTTGGAAACCGGGGTACAGGGGCCATAATGTCCATGATAGTACAGGCATAACCTTAATGAGAGGCATTGTTAGTTAATGGCAGCACTTTTAAGGCAGGAGCCTTCAAGATGGAACTTTCAGCTGTCCAGCCACCATCCAGCCCTAAAGGGGCAGCTCAGCAGACCTGTCCCCCAAACGTGCCTCATGAAAACTGCATCTCCATCTTCTCACCGAGTCCCACATCACTACATAGGAGGTCGTGTACCCGGACAGAGGGGACAGGCAAAGCAAGGAAATACTTACCCAGGGGACCTCTCTGGTGGGCACGGTCGCTGGCAGGGACAACCTTGCCCCCTAAGAAGCAATGAGTACTTAAAGCTCTCACTATCTGCAAAGGCTGTCGTAGGGGCTTTGTACTTTCCTGCATCACCCCATGTGCATACAGACCTTGGAGGCCAGATTCCCACCACACTGTCTGCAGTGTGGTCAATTTTCGGTGTGTAAAATGAGTGCCAGGGAGGCTTAAAATGTGAGGTTGTAAGTATTCCAGCAAGGTGTGAGGGAGACTACAACATCTAGCCACTCATCTTCTTCCATCTCTACCAAGTGCCAGTTACAATTAGGAGGACAGGTAATAAATAGATAGCAGTAATAAGACAGGAAGGCAAATCTCTTGAAACCCAAACATGAAACCACAGCACCTTCATCGTTCAGAGGCTCAGGTGGTCCAGTAGAAAAACAGCCACATCCAAGAGACTTTGAATCTGTCTCTTGTGACACGTGCTGTCAGCTTAGCACAGAGCAGCAGCACTTGACATGGAAAATAATTATCTTCCCAGCAATCACCACTGAATCATTGTGGAATAGAACTGGAAAATTTCAACCAAAGAACATTAACTGGAGAGCTAAATCATAAACCCTGCAGTGTTGACACAGTCTTCTTGCAACCCCCAAAAAGCATATTTTGCATTCCAGTTGACTCAAGGCATGTCCTGGATAGTGGATAAGAGCACTCAGCATGCCACGGAGAAGCCCGACTATGAAACAGCAAGCTCCCATACTCACTGGAGAACTAACACGTCTCCAGAAGAACGAGCACAATGGGGCCTTTCTGCACGTCGCTGCTTTTTGCCTCCTGTCCACCAGTGCTCGCAGCAGCGGTGGAGGAAGAAGAAATTAACGAAATAAATGGCAGTCAACCCTGCAGCGACAAGATAATATATATAATCCTCACATCTTACTACAAAACCATGAGATGTGGCTCAAAGCAAAGCTGTTTGGCCCACTGCACCTACGGGCTTTTGGCTTGGTCTCTATCCTTTAAGGAGAAATCAGAGAGCAAGGGTACTTCAAAGCAGCATGGCTTACAGTCAGGTGTACAGGAATGGGTTAAATCATAGTGTAAGACAGTACAGTGGTTGCACATTGTAATGATTTTTCATGTTTTTCTGCTGTCATTTGCAATGCCTTCCCTAGGGAAATCATCTCATCACCTACATGATGGTGGGACGAATGAAGACTGACCCCTGCCTAGGAAGCCAGATTTATTCATGTTAGATGACCGCATCCATAAAATAAAAGCCATCTTTTGCCAGGATTCCGGCATGTCACACTTTTATTCCCCCTTATTACTTATATATTTTTCTGTGTCACTACCCTAGTAAATTAATCTGTATTTCACCTTTGATTTTATTGCAGGTTTTTATGTAAATCTAACTCTAATTTTCAGGCTGCATCTTCTATATCTCTGTAGATGCCAAAGTTTTACTTTTATAATAAATAACCTTTGGCCATTATAGGCCAAAAACCTCTTTTCAGTTACTCCTATGCAAATCCAAAATAATCCACCAATAAGCAGAACGTGGCCCCTAGACTAGTCATGTCTGAAAACGCTTTGGTGTGAAATAGTTTTCTTAGATGCAATGCAGACTTAACTACTTTATCTAGAAGGTGAAATTCATTTCTCCTGCATCTAGCTAGCAAAAAGTTTTGCCTTTTTAGCCCCGCTATGTAGGCAAGAAGGTGTGTAGCATCACAGGGCAATTATCTCCTCTCTGCTATCATGGAGGTACCCATTTCTCCTCGCTGGCTGTCAAGGGAGTCTATAGCAGTCAGCTTAAGCAAGATACGTACTTTTATACGTCCAATGCTTCCCACCAGTAAAGACCCTCTGTGGAGAGTTAGTACAAAGCAGTGAGAGCACTGTAAATTTGCGCCTGAGCCTTATCTTACCTGGGCAGACAAAAGCTTTTATTATAACCTCCATTCCACCGGTAAGTCTTGCCTATAAATATTTGTCACACGGCACAGACGAATCAATTTTTATGATGATGACAAACTAAAGCTCAAAATTGAGCATTTATACGCAGGTTGCCTTTGGGCCATTTGATGACTCGCCAATTAGTCCTGACCCTCCTGGATCTAACTTTAAATATTTCACTTCAAATGTTTCTACTGTTTCAAGCGCCCTTTAACATAGCTGGAATTTGATCTGCCTACCACCAGGAAATTATTTGACGTAGCCTCTGAGTACAGAAAAATAGATGTTTTCAAGAACAGATTCTTTTCGTTCCTGTATTCAGGGGAGAAAGATTGGTTTTATTTAGTTTCATGTTGTAGGGCCAGATTTCTTCACTACTATTCAGACTGAGTAGCCCTTTATTTCCCAAGTAGCTCAGTTAAAATCAAACAAAGGTTGTTTGTCTTTGCTCTGGCTTAAACAGAAGCACACTGCATAAGCTGAATTATTTTCGTTTCACGTACAGCTGTTCCTTCTAATGGCCTAATCTGGTTCTTCCCATTGTACTAAACCACTTCATTTAGTCCCGATTATGTTATACTGGAGTTCAAGATATATCACCTTAAGTGTTAGGCTCTTTGCTGGAAACAAGATCTGTTACCCTCACTGAGTTTTCGGATGTTCTGAGTGGATCTCTGGCAGGTATGAAGCCTCTCTGAAAACAGTAGCAGCTTCTCTGAGTTTCACAGTTTGTCAAGAAATTGACAGAGATAGGATATTTGTCTTTCTTTTAGTGGGATGTGATCTCTTTTCTTTCTCCGTACTCCACAAAGCTGGGCAAGTGCAAAGAGATTTTTAATGCACCCTAGGGAAGAAAAGATTACCAAGGAATATTTTGTTTGGACTTTTCACTAAAAGCTTTGTTTTCAAGGATGCAGGCATTTAGGATATGTCTGAAAGCTTCTTCCTGCTCGCTCTTGTTAGGTATGATAATTTGCAACCTTCAGTTCATGAGTTCATCCCCTAATCAGGGCTACAGCACATGTCAAGATGTTCACTTTGAATGAAAAGCTTTTCCAGACTGAAAACTCAATTTACCCCTGCTAGTCACATTACGATAAGCAGTCCCTCAAGGGGTCCCAGTTCTTATCTGATACACCGTGTTCTGCGCAGGCTCTGGCAGAAATTAAGTGGAGTTTTATGTATGCACATTTGGGACATGTGTACCCTATTGAACAGGACCTTTCATTTGCACATCAAATGAAGCTTTCCAGTAGCTCAACCGAGTCCCATTCACTTGCTGAATATCACCCCTGTTACAAGAGCCTATGATAATGACATGCCTATATATCATAAAGACAAAAGATTACTGCACCGTAGGAGGTGGCTATCAATCCATTGCCTATCATCCTGTGTAATGAGTTCCCTATAACAAAGTGATACTTTTTATATCTTTTTTGACAAATGAGTTATCCCCTAGGAAAGCTTCATTAGATGTCCTTCATAGCCTCCCATCACAATGCTGAGATCAATTATTTATGTTAGTAGCGCCTAGGAATTTGAGGCGGGGTGCTGTGCAAACCCAGAACATGCATGCGTCCGCACTGTGCACATGCTGCTGTACACTTTACTGGTGTGGGCCTCCTGCTAGTTCCTTTCTCTCCAGCTATTAAACCTGATCCAGTCCTTCTTTTACCTTAATGCTATGAAGATGCATGCTGCGAAGTCTGAACGAGGCTTTGTGCAGACTTTTGCTGGAATCAAATGTAGGCAATTCCATATGAGGGCAACATTTCTACTCACCGGAAGCAATTAAAAACATTAATACAAGTGTCTGAAACCAATCGAAATCGAAGCCATTAAACTTAATTAAACATATATGTAGGAGCTGCCCTTTAGGCTGGAAATGGCCTTCTTTCTACTTAAAGGAGAATTAGCTGTGAAGGCTATCTACCACCAATACACCAAGGGAACCAAGAGTCCAGAGAACATTACACTTAGAAAGGTTTTAAAGGACTAAACAGGGAATTTCCACTTAGAAAAAAATCCACTGGGGACCTGGGCTAATGAAACCTTTGCAGTGTTACTCCAACTCACCTCCTAAACATATTACCAGAAACATCTAGCCAATGTTATACAAAACAACATTTTCCTAGGGATTTTTGCATAATCTCCCTGCACTGAGATTGATCTAAGTCTCACGGCGTGATGCAAAATGGTTCAAATTGATTTTTAAAATGTTTTTTCCATTCCCTGAAATAGCCTGCCAATTTTAGAATAATTTTTGTAGAACCCTATTAGACAGCCTGTGAGAGCGTTAGCTTCATCCTTACAGAAAGTTATATACGTCTCCATAAGGAGGCAAGGCCAAACGCTGTGTGGGAATTGAGTTTGGCTCTACATTAATATACTGAGTATTCCTGACAGTGGTGGGGGTCAACATCCTTTTTGATAGAAGAACTGATTGCTCGAGGACTAGACAATTTGCATTCGCTTGGCCAAGGGAAATCTTGGGCTCGCTCTCTAGGTGATTTGTCACCTGGAGCTCAGGATGTGCATTATAGATCATGACAGCTCTTGTTGGAAGAATTTCTGAGTAATGGAAGGAACACAATAGGTTTCCTAGGTAATCAGGAGGAGACAGAAGTAGTAAAGGACCAAACCACAGCAGAAGCAACAGAGAAAATGAAATTCTTATTCAACATTGGCAAGGACTTCGCTAGATCAATGTCAGATTATTATGTATGCTAGACCAAGCTTTATGACAACTGCGATGGGGATTGGTAACGATCATCTCTCAGACAATTTCAGTGTTTCTCTTCTGGTTTTACTTAGAGTCAGACACCGTGATTTGTTTCTCAGAACAACAGAATGCAGCATTTTCTTGCTAGAGGACAAGACCATGCATCCACAGCACTATCCTGAAGCTGGGAAAGCACATACAGGATCTACTTTTTCCAGGAAATATCCCAGTGTAGTTAACACACTGCTTCTTCAGGGTATGAGACATGACAGCTCCTCCCCAAAATCAAATGATCACAGAGTCTTTTCCACAACCTGTCAAAGCTCCTGAGAAGGGATGTCAGTGTCATGACCTCTAGCTATGGAAAAGGAAGCTGAGGTACAGAGCTGGGAGAAGATTTGATAGGGGGTATCCGGGAACTGATTAGAAAAGCAAGAAATCACATTTTCCAGGCAATCCTTTTTCCAACGCTTGGGCTTGTATCCCAAGCTCCTAGCAATATAGGGGAAGGGAAGGGAAGGGAAGGGAAGGGAAGGGAAGGGAAGGGAAGGGAAGGGAAGGGAAGGGAAGGGAAGGGAAGGGAAGGGAAATGCACAGTGTGCTTTTTAAGATCTCACCTGAACCTGTGTTTTTTACCTCCTCTGAGCTCACATCTAATTCAATGAGAGGATCCAAGAGATGCCTGAAGTGCTCTTATCAGCTAAATGAGTTAGTCTATGGTGACAGAAATCAGCTGCTCTTCCTCCATATAAGAACTAAAGGCTATATTCAGACTGCCTACAACAAACTTCAGATTTCCCTCATCTCGGTTTACCCACCCAGAATTTGGGAGTCCAGCTAATTAAAGCTTAAGTCAGTTGCCTAAACATAAGCATCTGATGCCATCTGAGATTCCCTAGGGTATCTCAAATGTCTGCACAGGCCTGGCATGTACGACATAAGATCTATGGGAAACCCACGCAATTCTGGAGTGGCATCTGGAGACCAGGTAGGATTCCTTTGGGCATCTCAAATGATACTAAACATCTGTGTTAAAGCAACTGAATGGAGCTTTTTAGGCTGGGGCTAGGCAGAGTTACCTGCAGATATTGATTCAGCACATTTTAGATGAGAATTTCCTGTCGCAGGTGGCCTATTTCTCATCACTGACTACAGAGGATACCTATGGCAACCACGTACAAAAGTTCAGTTTCACAGGTGCCTAAAGCTGGGAGGGATGAGGCTGGGCCATAGACCGTAGTTCTCTGTTGCTTGATCTCCTCTGCACTTCTCAGCTCCGCTGCCAATCGCATGGAAAATGTTGCCATCAGGATTTGGAAGAACTTTATATCCGCTTTGCAGAAGTATAAATAATTATGCAAGGCAGGGGGGAAATCAGGCCTGTTTTTTCCCCGCCTCGCAGATATGAGAAAGACACCGTGAAGAGTAAAATAGTTAAGTTGGATTAAATTTACCATGTCTGCAAAATTTTCTATTAAAAGGTTACCTTTGATATAATGCTTCAGCCTGCAGACTTTTGCTTCCCAGCCATTAAACTCTGTTGTAATAAACTTTTACAATATGCATCATTATAGGAAACTTAAATAGGCTTAGCTCGTGAGTGAGACTCACAGAGACAGTAGAATAAAGAGAAGAAATGCGAGGTGTCTGGCTTCTTGAATATTTAAGAAAAGGTTCTTCTTTATTAAATAATGCATATGAGGAGAGGGATTTGGAATTCTAAATTCTCAAGGTCAGGGTGGAAGGAGGTCTGCCTGGAGAGCCATGAATTCCTGATCTCAGCTCCTGCTTCTGCCTTTGCCTTTGCCATATGGCCTTGTGCAAATCAGAGGACTACCCAACTGAGCCCCTCACTTCCAACTGGGATTGAGCCCCTGGGGCAAATGGGCTGTTGTTGCTCACCGCCCTCAAAGAAGAGTCATGACAATTCCTCTTCTTATTCCTCACAGTGCTGTTCTCATATCTATGTGGAAAGGCTTAGAAAATATAAATGGCTTGATGTTATAGCAGAATGGTTGCTGGTGGTTTAAAAGTAAAATTCAGGGTCGTTCTTCTGCTTATAATGAACATTACAATGCAGAACGGGCAGCTGCAGAGAGCCCAACTGGGAGACAGGGAGGATCAGTTTCCTTGTTATTACAATGGTTTATGGAGACATTTGGCCTCAGGTATATTCTCCTTCCTAGTCTGCTGGTAATTCATTTGTTTGAAGTGTAATATAATTGTCCACAGAGATCACGCTACACTCCTTTCTAAAGCTCTAAGCATGTTGGCTATTTAACAAACCTTCTGTCACACATGGGTGAGATGAAAATTCCTTTCCTACAGAAGAGTTACAGTACTTTGTACATTTGTTTATGAAGAAGAGGGGGATTTATATCCTATTTTGTTCTTCGGGTACTCTTAGAACACCAGCTATCAGCCTTAGGATGGCCAGGAAGCATACATCAGCTAATGTTGCGTTTCATAGCCTGGTATAAACACAGAATGATAGCTGATCCTCACCACGTATAATGTGGAGTTAGACAGGGGCTGAATTTTGTCCATGCTCTTAAAATAACAAATCCTTCATCCTGTCTATACAAGGAATGGAGCAGAGGCACTGCACCACCTCCAAAGTCTTCTGAGAGACAGAAGGAGGGGAATGTTAAGACAGAAAAAACGCCCTGATAGACTCCCTTTCCAATTATTATTCTGCTTCCTCCCCCCAGCCTACAGAGGGTTGCCTTAAGAAGCAATGCCCTACATTCATCAACTATTAGATTCCTCTGGATTTTTTTCTGTTCTTGTTGCTCAACAGCAGATTTCAGCTCTTCAGCAGTCTGTGGGCAGGCATCTATCTTGGCTGTTTGGGCCCCTGTGCATCTCTGGAGGACTCTGATTAAGTGAGCACAGAGAGACCCCTGGACTGGCGAGAGGCGACAGAATAGCCTGAAACATCGGCTCGTGATTTGCATTGCAGTGTCATTTGCAATCAACAAGAAGCTCCAGTGCCCTCCATTTAAGACGCTGGCTTTCTTCCCACTAGACTCAATAATACTCTTTAATTCTTACAACACCCTGACACTTTATTTTAATTCTGGCAGTGCTTATTCTAAAGGTCAAAGGCCTCACTGGCTTTCTCAATTGGCAATGCTATTTCATTTAATTATTTTTAACCGCAGAAGGCACACCTCTCATCCGTCCTGAGGCATTTTTGCAGACACAAAGGAACTACAGTCCACAGGGCAATCTTTGTTAATGAGTGCCAACAGGGATTCCCCAAACTAGTCCTTCAGAAAAAGCAATAGACCTGCTGGTTGAGAAATTCAAACTCTGACTCAGATGCAGGAGTGACTATCAGAGCAAAGAGTCCCAAAAGTTCCCACCCAGGAGGCAAAAATATATAAATTTGTAGTGTGAGTGATATTTATTGGGTTTGACTCTGATTAAGGGCCCTGATTAAGTTAATCAAGAACTTTGCTCTGGCTTTGCAACTTCACTTTAACTTAAAAACGCTGCCTGTCAATGGACAGGGAAGGAGACTCATTGAAAGGTGGACTATGCTCTGTCCTTAGATGCATGTGAAGTGCTGCCACCGAAGTCAACAGAGGCCAGAATCTGGCCTTATAAATCTTGGCAGGTCCTAAACCTACATATAATTTATTGTGAAAGGAAAACTCCATTTTCCCCTTAGCTTTGGAAAAGGAATAAGGGCTGGTGGCCGTTGCAGATCCTCTTGCCCCTAACGGCGAGATCCAGCAGACTTTATTCCATGCTTATTGCAGACCTCAATTTTGACACCATCTGACATTGATTCACCTGAGAAGGGTAATAACCTTTCAAAGAGTATGTACATTGTAATAAAAGGTAAACCAGTGAAAACCCTAATTTACTCAGACAGGCAAATAAAAAAGCTCTGGCTTAGTATAATGTGTCACTTCTTACAGCATCCCCCCCATTGTAGCTATCAGAACATTACCAAGAGTGATGCTCTAAAAACTGAGGCTGGAGATGAAGTACTCTCAATGCAATGAAAAATACAGGGTACCCTGTATGGGCAGGTAAGGATCCCCCCAAGTCACTGTATGCCCCCATGTCCTCACTGCTTGGAAACTTTTTCCAGGACTTTTGCTTCAAAATGGAGTGTGTTGGAGATTTATCCATTCAGAGGTGCTACCCTTGGGAAAGAAAGGGGAAGCTCTTTTTTTAAACACATGGGGGAAAACAGCTCCTCGTCCCCAGCCAGGTTTGCAAACCAGTTCAGTGTTTACCTTTGGCAAGGGAGGAAGGGAAGAGTGTTTGCAAGCCTCTGTTTTAACGCATTTGCCTTCCTCGCTGTTGGGAGGTGCAGACTTTGTTCTGACTGTGGGCTGGGTAGCACGGTACAGGTTTGAAGAATGCCTTTCTTCTTGGCCGAATTCGTTGTTTGGAAGCCGGTGGCTGCTGCTGCTGCTATAATTGCTGAGTTTATTGCTGCCTGAAGCAAATGAATGAGTAGGAGGAAAAGTAGGAGGAACAGAAAGTGCCATTAATCTACTCTTTGCTGAGTTTGTGGGGGAAAAAAAAAGACAAGTATAATTCCTGTAGGCACTCAGTAGGGTGATGAGCGCAGTGAAAGCAGTTGGTTATTACATACTAGCATATTAGTAGGATGAAGAAGGCAAAGGATGTTTCATGTCTTCACAGCTCAGGAAGCCTCTCACCAGGCTGTTCGGGACCAGGGGTCTCACTCAGGGCGGCACTGACTCCGTGTCACCTTGCAGATCCTGTGGCAGCACCCTGTCCCACACTTACTCCATCATCAAGTCAGGATGTGGCCCTGCCTCCCTGCAAAGTTAGAGCTCCCTTCTGCAAAGCACAGGGGGTCGGGGCTAAAATACATATATTAAATAAAAGCAAGAACTATGTAGGTATTGCTTATCTGTAATCATCTTTGCTCCTAGACACGTTTGCGCAGAAAGTATGAGGTATATTATGATCTCAAATTATTTTCTTAGAAAAGACTACCTATCAGCATTCTGTATGAGAAGGAAAATGCAAAATGTAGAAATCTATCTTTTACTGTAAAGGTCACTGAAAAGTATTTTTCTAATAAAGCAGAGTTCATAAAAATAGGAACTCATTTTAAGATCAAAATAGTTTATGGAAGTGTTTTTTAATAAGCCATTGATAGCCTTCCTGCTGCACTGACCATTTCTCAACATAGTTCTGCTACAGTAGAGACCGTTGAAGGATATCAGAAAGGCAAAGTATGCAGGAAGAAACAAAACTTTTTTTAAACCAACGGATATAGTTGGCGATACAGGCAGGTTTTTGAGTATCCCGTCTTTTCTTCAACTCATTTCCAGAGAGAAGCAAAGTGGTGAGCCCAGCAGTAGAAATGCTACATGATAAAAAGTTAATTCATTTGAGAGTGAAAACCTGTGCTGATTAATGTGGAAGAAATCCCAAAAGTCCACTGTAAAGTCATCCAGGGATGGAAATGACAAAAGACAAGGCTGGGGAGCAGGGGGGACGCCAGGTGTAATTTTTTTTGCTTCAAGGGAAACGAATGATAGGCAAAACTCCCTAATCCAGCAGGTTTCAGACTCCTATCTCTGTGTAACTTGTAATTACATGATTTATTAAGGAGTTTTTTCTTGTTTAAGTTGACAGAAGGAGATAAGCCAGGTCATTTAAACTCCACAGCCACTTCAGGCTCTGGGCGCATATTGGGAGTTGTGGCACAGGAGTCCAGGGAGAGAGGAAGGAGAGCTATTTGTTTATGTTGTCGCTGATTGAATCTGCTGCTGGGATCACCATTTAAAATTTGAAGTGTATTTAAAGTGGAATTGACTCAACCAAAACATTCAGCAAATCCCCAGAGACAGAGATGCAGAACAACAGTGGCAAACTTCCAGCCTGCCATAGCAAGCGTTCAAAATCCTCTGGAAATAAATGACTTCAAGGCTTTAAAAGGATAAGAAAGGACAGCCAAGCCAGACAGATCTCAGGGCCCGTTCCTGAAGGCCCCAGACATGCATAACTTCAGCTGATTTCCAATTGTGTCATCCTTCCAGGACTGGCATTAAGAGACTGCTGCCTTTGTGCAGGGGACGAACATGTTTGCCAGCGCTGTGGTTTACGTGAGGATGTATGAGTGGAGGTTTTGGTTCAAACAAAGTGTCTGCCTAGCCCAGTTCCAGCCTCCTGCAATGGCCATAATGCTGGAGAAAAATAAGAAATGGGCTAATGTTTACAGTATTTCCCTTGAACGCTATCTCAGCCTCTGACTATTTTCAGCCGAGCAGATTTTCTAAGCCTCACATGCTTTGCATGTTTAATAAACCCTTGTAAATCTCTTCCAAGTTCTTGCCCAGTCTCTCCATGAACTTTTGCATTCATAACATCCTTTGGCAGGGAGTCCCACGGGTTCACAGAGAACTGCCTCCTTTTACTTTTGAACCTGTCTCCCAAGTAGCTCCATCTGATGGATGTTCATCCTCGCCTGGGATGAAACAGTGAACATTTAGCCTTTATCCACCCTCTCCATATCCAGGATTTTGTAGTTCTTTAGTGTATCCCACCTATGTTGACTTCTCCAGGCTGCAGAGTCCTAGTCTAACAGCTTCTTTCCTATTCCTTGGCCCCAGAACCAGGCAGAGCCAGTTATTTTGCCCTGGCATCTGCCAGATAGGTACAGGTGGTATAGATGTGCTTAAAGATGGAAAGTGGCCTCCACATTGGGCTACTGCAAGAGAGAAGTGGTCGAACCCAGTCCCGTGCTCAGAAAAGCCCTGCTAGATGGCACATGCACCAGCCACAGACCCAGCTCTGGGTCATCCCTTGTCACAGGACAAAGAACCACACATCTCCTGCCTCGTGATGGAGGAGGCAAAGGCTGTATCACTGCAGTATGACCCAGTGTGGCCCATCTCCATGTGGCTGAAGACCTTTCAGTGACTGGGCACAATGCAGCAGCAACCTCTAACAGAGCTGGGAGCACTTTGAGATGCTGTTGAGATGCTGAATGGTGGGATGGTCCCTTGCCCCAAAGACTACACAGTCTAAAGTGACCAATAATGATGGGTTGTAGCTTACAACTGAGTAAACGATATTGGCTATATTTCACCTTACATGATTTATATGAGATATGAATGATGTCTCATACATTTCATGATACATTTTGCATTCCAGACCAATTCTAAATACCTTTCCCTTAGCATGATAATCTGTTTGTCCCATCCTATGTTTTCTTTTCATAATTCTCAAGAAAATTAAATAGGAAGCTATTCTTATTGAACAAATCGGTGTTTCACATTTTAAAAGAAGGCATGTATTTTCAATAATACAAGTTTCCAGAATCATTCTGTCTGTCGTTTGTGAAATGACTGTACTTTCATTAGACAAGACAAATTATCCAGAGCCCCAGGAAAAATTAGTTTCATGGGGATGCGAAAGATTGAAGACCTATTGGTAGAGTACAATATAGGCTTGGCAGATGTCCCCTGCCTAAGGCATGAAATGGCCTGACTATTATCTTGTCTGTGGTTCAAAAGTAATTGTGCACATTGCACGCAGAGGAACACACGCTCCCAGAGCAAACACCTAGTGATGATGGATATCACTATTGATACAATTCGCATCTAAAAACTACAAGGGCTGTAAAAAATATTGTAAATTTAAAAGGTAGTATGAATTCATTAACTGCAAAGAACACACACAGTTGCGTTCAAGGAGTAGAGCTGTGACAGTAATTGCTGAATTGAATATTTTTAAAAAGCCCTTTTGTTCTTATTGGCATCAAAGCTATTGTTGAACTGTGCTGTACTGTCAGCAACGTGAATATTAGGGGTTTAGATCCATGCATGCGAAAGATCAAAAGCAGTGATGAAGGATTCTGTAATTATTAGTAATTGCTTCCCAAGTGACCATTTTTTTATAAAGATTCTTTATAACAAAGTGTTCACTAAAGACTATGGGTTGAACTCATATTTTCATAGCAAGAACATGAGCCCGTGGAAATTATTTCACACATCATCATCATAGCTGGGAACTACCACTAATAAGAAATATGAATGCTACATAAAATCTGGATATGATAATTATGATTATTACTTGTAATTTTAATGCAGATTGTAATGTTACTTTTTCAATCAGAAGAATTTAAAGACTCACAAAAAAGAAGTCAGTTAAACTAGTTTCAGGTTGAGCAAAGTCTTCCATTTCTCTAATTCTGTGTTCAGAATTGCTTCATTCAAGTAAAATATAAATGGTGCATCAGCTGTGAAAAACCCCTGACTGGTAAAAGGTACTTTCTAGGCTCAAGTCTCCATCCACTTAAAAGGATGTAAATCCTTACATGGACATATAACTATAAGCACAGACACCAAGAGAATTACAAAAAGCCAAAAAAAGGTGCAAAAGCTGAGTCATGCTCTCTTCTCACAGACCAGCACACATCCCATTGCCAAATGAGATCAAACGTGTAACTTCAGAGACTTACTTCATATTGGATCCTAAGGTTTGCCTTGGAGTTCCTCTTGCTTATTCCAGGACTAAATTTGTCCTGAATAAATAAAAATCAAAACCATGGCACTATTAAAAATAACTCATACGTGACAATAATAGTCCACTACATTTCATTGGAAAATATTAAAAATATTTATGAAAATGTGGTGTTCTGCTGTCCAGATGTAGCATGAGGTGGCTTTCTTCTACCCTTTGCTGAGGATCATAGAATGGTTTGGGTTGGAAGGGACCTTGAAGATCATCTAGTTCCAACCCCCCTGCCATGGGCAGGGACACCTCCCACTAGACCAGGTTACCAGGATGGAGGTCACCTGTCAGCACGAGACCTACACAGCAGCTGCACCTCATTCAAGACAAGCACAAGTAGGGAACACCTCCACCATGAACTTGTAACTCCCGTGTATTTCCTAGTGGGGTGTTTTGGAGTGCACAACTGCAGCTGTACAGCTCCAGGACTTCTTCCTTCCTACACATCAAAGCCCAGATGCAAAGGGTCAACAGACCATAGAGTACACAAGATGCTGACAGCAGACGGAAGGGGTTTGGGCTTTGCAGGGGAGATGCCACAGCTTTGCAGGAGTGGTCCCCACCTGTCCTCTCAATCTGATTCTAGAAACAACATGTATTTAATTTTAAGTGCTTGAAATGGCCTCTTAAAATCTCTGCTAGGATTAATTACACTCTTATGCTCCTCAGGGAAAAAACCTTACTGTGTCTGTCTGCAAAGTGCTTGTTTGGATGCTGTACAAATTAATAAAGAATAATAACAGTGGTGCCTGCATGAAAAGCCAGCCCTTATGAATCGATCTCGTTTTACTGAAACCAATGGGACAACTCAGAGCCTTCCATTACGTGCAGAAAGCAATATTTAGTATGTGATTTCTTTATGTCCTCTGAGGAAAGGCACATAGAAAACCCCTTCAAGATATCCTTTAATATGGCCTAGGTTTTTTTATTTCAGTTAAGTAGTTTTGTTCAACACACTAAAGCACCCTACTGAAGTCGCCATGTGGCACTGCTATTTCTTCTACTAAAATCTGTTATCCCTCACAATATAGCCTCCTTTACCATGCCAAATGGCTTAATTCCTTTGTGGTTTCCTTTCTGTCATGGTTCAGTATCCCATCTCACTCATAAGACACATTGATACCATAATATATATATCTGCTGCAGGATAAATACTAATTTATCACACAGGGAAAGTGCGAGTTGTGCCCTGACATACACAAGGCTGTAACAGGAGACTTTAAACAGTCAGCCCAATAGCTTCATTATTCTCCAACAACTCCCTCAATATCACCTCTCAAAATAAAGCCAATTTTTCTTCACTTTCATCAGTGCGAATCAGAGGTAACACCACTGAACTCTACGCTTACCCTCCGGTACGGAAGAGTCAGGGCTGGTGTCTCCTATTCATGAGGTAAGTGGGGAAACAAATCATGTCACAGTTTTATTTATGTTTCATCTAATTATTCAAGGCGCAGCTCACATTCATCCTCCTTAGTGACTGCCTGTATTCTGCACTTCCCCACCGTAGCTTACCCATTCTTCAATATGGATTTTGATATCTGTTTAATGTACTGCGACTCGTGCCACGTTTTCCCTGCAAGTTGCGTATTCTCTGCCAGGGGGTGAGGGCAGGGGGAAACCTCAAAGGAGAAGCGCCGAGTAAACCCACCAGGATGGCATCTTAGATAACAAGAAAATCAGAGGCTCATTCTCCTTTCAACACAAGAGAGATTTACACACACAGTTCCCAGTACCATTAATAGTAGTTAGGCGTATAACTTGTCCCATACTCTGGGAGGAAAATAAACTTGAGAAAGGAGAAAGAGAGGGTATTCAAGGGGAAAATATTTAATATGTAAAGCTTGTGGCTGCCAGTTGGTAATGAATGTGGCAGGCATAATAATGGTAATAATAGCAAAAGACACCTACATATCTGAGTTAGGGTTATTGTAATATGGCATAGGTACAGAGAACAAAACCATCAAGGAAACCACTAAATATCATTTTGAGGAGACAGCAAGAAAATATACTCAAGACTAAAGAGAAAATAAGAAAGAGAGCAAAAGCAGGGCTTGGAACAAGCCAGCAAAGACAGCCGAGACGTCAGGGGTATTTTCACCAAAGGAAATAGCAGCGATCTGCCAGAGTACTGGGAAGACTGGGGAAGGGGCAGAAATGGAAGGGATGCCAGCAGCATGAGGCAGAAGGCACAAAGGTATTTCCATCCATCAGAAGACAAAAGCAAACATGTTCGGAAGAGACTGGAATAAATTAGTTTACAGGATGATAAGTGACTCAGACTGTTCAATACAGGAGTGTTTAGGTAATGAGATTATGGACCAGAAATAATCACAGAGGCTAAAGCTTACGTATCAGTATTAAAGGGGACTCTCAAGTGGTGGATCATAGTGATTCAGATACTCTGCTGGCTCAAACAGTGTGAAACAAAGCCAGAGGTGCCAGGATAGCACTGATACTGCAGACAGACAGACATCATACATGAAATCATACATCACAGCGTAGCACCTTCCACCTTTTCCTGGTGCCAAACTCCCTGGTACTTACTGCTCATTGTTCCTTTATCCTGGAACAGCCATAGAGATAAGCAACACATATAGCAATACAGATAAGATGCAACTGCAGCTGTGGTAGGAGTTATCAAAAGACAAATATCATTGACTTACGCAAATAATGCACTTTAAAATGGCTCTAAGACTTGAGAAGTAAGAGTCAGTGGGGAATCACTACCACAGTAGGGTGGCTTTCAGGCAAGTCCCTGACGTTCATGCTGGAGCACCATGCAGCAGGAGCACCAAATACTGGAGCGCAGACAAATGATCAAGCCTCCGTCATCTAGCACAACCATTTTAGGGTAGAATTAATAACCTCTCATCAATGAACCGCTCTCTCCTTTGACTGTAGAGAGAGCCCAGGTGAGCAGCTTCAGATAGGTATCTTGCCTGCAGATGGATAAATCCCACCCTGAGTGACCTGGTCAGGATCACAAAGGAAATCTTTGGTCTGAGTCGTGGTCTCAGGCATCTCTACAGCTGCCTTGTTCTGCCTCTGAACTGTTACAAGCCTCTTTCACATGAATCGGGCTGCATGAATTTTAAGTAGGAACTTGGCCCATTGTGTGCAAAACAGACAGAACATAAATCAGGAATAATTAATTATTCTAGCACAAAACAGAGACCCTATTTAAAATACTGATGAATCTTGGTCATGTAGAAGAAATATTACTGAGTCTAAAGCCTCTAGCTGAGGAAAAGCAAAGTAAATCCAGGTTTTGGGAAGTATAAATTATGAGGAAACACTGATCAGATGTTGCTTCTATAAATAATAACAGCTCATTAATTCCCACTTTGCTAATCCACACATATTAAAAGAACTCACCAACCCCTTTACCCCCAAGGAGACTCATCCCACTTCTCAGCAGAGCTTTAATTTATGTTAGTAGCAAGATCTCATATTTCTAGAAATTCATTACTTTTAAAAAACCTATTACAGTATGTTTATTGGCAGGCTAGAAGATATTATCATAAATAATTGAAACTCAGCTACAGTTGTTCAAGGCATTAACAAACTACATTGGCAAGGCATCACACTTGAGGTTTTTTTTAAGCCATATTCTTTCACTCATGGCACAATTTCATGCCTATGGAGTGAGTCCCAGAAAAGGTCTACTTAATCCAGATATGGGGTTTACATGCTGCACGGTGTCCTGAGTGGTCTGCTGTGCAGACACAAGTTTCACATTTAATTGCCAAGCTTGATTAGTGAACAAAGGATGCTGTCACTAGCCATGCGAGCAAATGCAGTCTCCCATCATTGAAATATACAGACACAGGGTCATCCAGTGAAAATCTTTAAACCAAAGTAAGAAAATTACTAATATGAGCCCTGAAGCTAAGTAAGGTACAACCTGTAGCGCCAATGTTAGCATTCATAGGGCAGAGCTCTCTTATGCAGGGATGATCTGAAGTGTGAAATGCAGCGGGATAATCAATCAGGGAAATGGGCCTTCCACATGGAGAGCGAGCAACCACTTCCTTCCAGAGTTGTCCTATGGGATGTACTCAGTGCAGCGGAGCATAACAGATGATAAAGGATTATGCCGTGGTGTCATTGAACTGATTCTAAAAAGGATTGTGAGGTGTTTTCATGCCCTACAAAGCCAGCTTGAAGGAGGAGAACCACATCAGTATGTGGCATGGCCATACTCATAGATCATCCCCTAGTCTTACAAGTGCTGCTACCAAATAAGGTTGTTCAGAGGGGGCAGGATGCATCTCACCAAACTTTAGCCACCTAATAGTGAAGCATCTTATATGAGCTAATTGTCCCGGCTCTCTCCATACTGACCGGAGGCACCTCCAGATGACTATTTATTCTCTCTTAATAGATGTAGATGGGATCTAACAAAGGCGGGATCAGTGTCCTACTGGAGGTGCCTATCTCCCTTCACTGAACACCGCGAACCTCGACAGCTGGCTGAAACCATACACCCAAAGAACTGAGGGCTGCGAAAATTAAAACCAGGAGCAACAGACTTGTGCAAGTTTGTGACAAAGACTAACAAGGTGAGACAGATAACTGCAAGCTATCTCATAAGAGGCGATAAAACAATTCAAGATTAAAAAAAAAAATACAATGGAAGCAAAGTCTGAGTTGAGATTGCTGTCCTTATAAATACATCAGAGCAACTTACAGCAGAGAGGCAAAATAGCTATTTAAGCAAAGGGTCAACACTGGCCCAAGAGCAAATAAGTATGTACAAACAATACATAAGGTCATCCTGGAGATCAGAAGACAACTTCTAACCATCAAAGGACCGAGGGTCTGAAACAGCCTTTCAGGGCAGTGCGATCTCCTATTTTTGGAATGTCATTGCCTGTAGAGAAGCTGCTCGGTTATGTTGGTGGCACGCTTGAAAACGTTATCACGAAGCATTTAAAACTGCTTGTGTAACCCTTGATGAAGTACAGGATACATAAATATCAGATAACTGTTCTGAACCAAGAAATGACCTGCTCCAATGTGAGAGACTGTGCACGTGTCAAAAACAACTCCACATTTGATCCTAAGTGTTAGGATAATTTAGCATGGAGGTTTAAAACTGGGCTCTCTCTGTTTGGCTGCCAAGTTTCAACCCCAGCTTCCCTGCATGTCAGGATCCGACTCTGCATTGTTATCACTGTCACCGAGATCACGAGTTTCCCCTTGTGCCCCACTGGTTCCATAGAAAAAGCAAGTGATCATGGGCACTGGTTTCACAATGGGCAGCCACGCGGTAGAAGCTAACTTCAGCAGCCCATTGCAAATTAGAGATGGGAAGAGAAAGCGAAAATAGCGCATGCTGAACTTCAGCTATAATTTTGGTATTGTGGTTTTGGTATTTATGTTCATCTTAAAATTACACAGTGACTTGGCACTGTCAGACATCAGACTGGACTTTAAGCAAGCAAATACAGCAGACCAAAGGGAGAGAAGTGTAAAGAAATAACATTGCAACATGCTTTAAAGGAAAGATTTGAAATCCACTGGGTGTCTGGAAGGGCGTCTCATGTTTGCAGACACTCAGAGAGCAGTGGTCCTAATTGGTGGTGCTTAGTAACCTACACTGCATGGATTCAGTTCACCCTGGGACACCAATGCAATTCTTCTTAGCTTGGTAAGATTTCTGCAGCCTCTGACACCTTCTGCTCCCTTATTTGGAAACTGAAAGCTTCCAGAGGATCAAAGTTCCTGGGAAGACAGACACCTCTGCCATTCTCCCTTCAGTAAATAAAAAATCTCCAATATTGCAATCCTTAGTAAACTTGTTCTTTATGAGCTTTACAGCCACACAGAGAAGACAGTTACATTTGGAGGACTATGTCTTAAGTTTAAAATGCAAGACAATGAATGCAAGGCAGATTAAGTAGTGAAGCTACTAACATGACATGATGGATCAGTTTGGTGTAGTATGTAAGGAGGATGCTAACAGCATCATAAAGCAACCAAGCATAATAACAAAAACACTTCAGCTGACACGGCTCTGAAAAATGCCTTTTTTATGAGTGTACACTTTGCAGAGAAAAAGCCTCAAATTTTCACAACCTGGTTGCAGGCATTAAGTAACAATCAGCTCTCAGAGAAAAGTGCTGTGATGTATTACGGCACTAGGTCTTGCTGAGGAAGACAGACTGTATCATGATTATATGCAAAATTAAACCTGAAAAACTGCATTAGAAATATCCATGACTTTGAATTTCAAATCTATTTTCCTTCCTCCAGAAAGTACTGTTTAAATGTTAGGTACAGGAATCCCACTGACAAGCACTCCTGAGTACATGCTTCATACCATCCTGGAAAGAAACAATATAATTGCTTCACTTGGGCTCATTAAATATACAGTGCATAAACGCTGGCTTTGGAAATCTCATCAGCAGGAGGCTTCTTTCTTTCTTCTTTTTTTATCCCCACCCCTTGAGGATTACTGAAATCTCTGCATTATCCACTGAATAATGACAATGTTCTGCAGCCTCGAGCTGTGACTAAGGATTTGGTCATAGATGCTACAAGGCAGGTAACCTAGAGGCTGCCGTTGCAAAAATGCATTATAATAGAAGTTATTTCCTTTCTAAACAGTTAAGCACCCCACCTTGTTTATCACATGTACTTCTCACTTGCAGTGCGTACTCAGAAAAATCTGGCTACGAGAGACAATCTGCTGGTTTTGTGATGATGCTGTTACACTCACTGAAAAAAAGCCCTCACAGATTCAGCGAGGCTCTGTTAAAACTTCTTGCTTTGTAACTCCAGCCCCTGCTTCTCAGATGGTTCTGTCTGCCTCACTTACATGAGGATATTCACTTACCACATTCATCATCACCTACACTTATACCTACCTTTACTCTTAAATATTAGTCCTTTTAGGACTCCACAGGTATTCCCACTGAGTTCAGTGGCAGCGTCAGGCCTTAAGGCTACAAGTGCATGGACCTTTATTTGGTGTTGCATCCAGTTCCTGGCTTCCTCCTCCTCGTATCTGTGACTGCTCATTCCCACTCCCACAGCATCCTTTCCATTGTGCCAGCACAAACATTTGTGCAGCCGTGCTGGGAATCGGATAGGGGAATTGATCCAGCTAAAAATAACCTTTTTTTTAATTTTATTTTCCCCAAGTCAATTTTCAGGCAGAGCACTTCTTGCTGTGGCAGGGTGGTGGAAAGCCGGTGGGCAGCAGGATCAGGAGGTGGGGCTGGGAGAGCAGCATGCCTTCCCGGTGCCCCAACATCTGGTTATGCTGGCTTAAAGTGATTGGAACATAAGGTATGAGTTTTCCAGACTGTCACTTTTGTGAGAATACTAGCACTGTTCTCAAGCCTGATCTTCAAGGGCTCTTTTGTGCCCTGCTCCAGCCAAATGCAGCTATTAACCACACTCACAGAACACAGACAAACATTAAAACTGGCAGAAGTCCTCAGGCCTGCTGCAGGCATCTCCAATGCCTTCATAGGACAAAGCGACATCCAGCACCAAGTCTTATCGAGGGAGCAGAGGGGCTCAGCAGCAAGTTACCATGTGAGATGAGACCTTCCTGTAGACTTCCTGGAGCATGGACCTTGCTACGTAGCACAGTGCCCCATCATGATGTGGTGATACCACCTATGCTTTCTCTCCCTTGCCAGGAACACAGGCATCCTCACACAACCACTCCTTGCTAGACTAAATTCTTATGCTTGCTATTTATTGCACAGGTCCTTCAAGCAATAAATNAAAAAAAAAAAAAAAAAAAAAAAAAAAAAACCCGAGAAGTACTAGATGCTCGTAATTGTTTTCTAAAGCATTACGAAGTGTACCAGGAAACACAGGCACAGCCTGAGGTGCTTACCTCTTGAAGAAGACAGAAAATAATGAAGCATATGCTGTAATCTGGCGCACATAGGTACAAAAAAAGCAGGTGACATTGTTGATCAGTGCAAGGAAAGGGATGGAAATGACATCAAAGAGAAGCTGCCTTTAACCACTTTGGTAAAGACTGAGGAGAAACGGCGGCAGTAGAGCAGCCAGTGGATGAGGGACAGAGGAAAGAGAATGAAGGTGAAAAATGAGCAAGGCAACAGTTAGTGGCATTGTAAGTATTGGAAAATGTTCCAGCAATGGTGGGAGGCAAGGGTTTAGTGAGCAGATGTGGTGCCAAAATTTCCAGACTAAATGTTTCCCACAAGTTCAGTGGAACTGGGCTCAAGTACCAACTGGTCTCTTGCCCTGTCCTATGATCTCAGATGAAAACAGTGCAGAAATAGAAACCAGAAGAGACAGGTGAGTATTAAAGGAAGTATCTCAGGGTCAGTCTTGGGCAGTAAAGAAAAAGCTGAGCTCCTCAGATACCAATGGGTGTGCAGCGTGCCACAGATACTACAGACATTTTGGTAACAGAGCACACTTTCTCCATTATGAGTCTTGGGGCTCACTTTTACCAACAGTTGCTAAGTAATGTTCAAAGATGACGAAATCTATAAACATTTTCTGAAATTTTGCCTTTAGTTGGAGGATGTTACAGTGCTGTGAGGTGAACCACTGGCTCAAGAAGAGGAGAGGTAGGTGGTTGGGTAAAAAAGTTGTCCGTAGTGTGGAAACATGAAACAAACTTGATAGCAGATGTACTCCAAAACAAAGGAGCAAGACAAAAACATCAGCATAAGTGCTTCAACAGGACAGGGATCATTCACAGAACAATGCTTTGCCTCACACAGAAAGGAGTATCAAAATGTCATTTCAGGAACCCTTTCAGTACTTGTACACTTCCTCAGTTTCATCTAATTGTTCAGGCTGCTCCTCCTGGAATTATTACTCCTCACGACCAAAATTAAGCTTTTCACTCGGGGAGATGGGTAATTAAGCCCCTGAGCAAGTCTGGAATATAAAATTACTCAGAGTGAAACCAAGTTCTTTTCTCTCAAAACACGGACTGAAGCATCTGACACCCAGTTGTCTCTTCCCTGCAGATCCAAAGAGCTGGTTGGCCAACACAGTTGCTCCGTGAGAGGTCATCGGGGTATCTAGGCTTCATTTACTTATGACAGTTCTCTTCATCTCCCTGCCCATTAGCCATAAGAAGCACAAATCCATGCTTCTGCATGCATTCTGCATAGCCATGGATTTGTCATTTCAGCATATTTTAGAGGGGCTTGAAACTGGTTGGTGTTACACCCTGGCCAGCCCACCCCCCTACCTGTGGGAGGAACACAAGGGGACAGCGCTGATGGTTTGGCTGGTCAGGAGCTCAAACCCCATGTCCTGCAGGTGAGTCTTTCACTTGCACATGAGTCTGCTGCAGCCAGCCACCGCGCCAGCCGGCCATGCCGCAGCGCCCGTCCACCCATCCCCATGGTCTCCTCACCCCGACTCCTCGCTCAAAGACGTGGGTTTCTCAGTAAACATTTAGCAACAGGGTAACTACAAGAGTCACAGAGGAGCCAGACGAAGCCATGTGGGCCCAGGAAAATGCACGAGCCAGCACAGAGTTCCCTCAAAAGCAACTCACAAGACCAGCAAAAAAGCTGCCAACCTGCAAAAAAAAAAAAAAGCCAAAGGAGTGCACCCCTTCAGCAAGCAGCTTGCACAGGGTCCTTGGTGTGGTCCAGTGTGTATGGCTGCCTGTGAAACTGGGCCGAAATACTGTTATTACTGGGGTGAGTGAGGCAGCATTGGTTTGTTAATAAAAGCGCCAAAAGAATTTGACCAAGAAGAAAGGAGCTTTAACGTTAAAAAAAAATAAAAATTGCAATTTCTTATAAATTATTAAAAAAGCAAGTTTTGAAAGCATTTTTTTTTGTCTTTCCCTCTGGGAGCTGCCTTTTTTATTTCCCAGTGGGTAACTGAGTGGTATGATGAGGATTAAGGCAGCGCAGATTCAAGTCATATTAGAAACCACTGAGAAATAAGGCTGGTTCATCATTAGTTTAAGGTAAGTTCAAGGAGTTTTTCCAATGTTTTGATCAAAATTAACAGATTTTAGCCTACTGTGAAATTAATGAAAATGTTGCCTTCCTTAAATGACAAACTAAGCACACTTTTGGAAATGGTTAATGGCTCAAAGTCATAGCACTGGTTTAAAGCACATTGCTCACAGAAAAAGGTATAATAATAATAAAAAAAAAGGCAAATTGTTACCTTTGAGGACACGCAGTACAGATATTTTCAGTGATAAAACTGTCAATAAACTCTTAATTTAATATTTTATTTCCATTGAGCTTAGTAACACTGCAGATCCAAGTCATGTCCATGAAGAGCTAGGATACGCAGAACTCTGAGGGAAAAAAAAAAAACCCTCATGGTTCAAATTCCTTTCCTTGTAAAGGGCATTGGGGTTGTGCCTGTGCACCGCTGAAAGCAGGCAGGTGCGTATCTGGATTTCAGTTACATGAGGCGTGAGCCTGGAGAAATCCCACAGGAATCATTGGCATTGTCCCAGCAGTAAAAAGGTGTGTAAGAACACAATTTAAGCTGACAGGCATACGCAGACTCCAGTCACTCCACCACTGTTTACGGCATCAAAAAGGATGTATTAAATACAGTAGCGTGATAAGGAATACCTTTATTCTGTAGAAAACCCTGCTTTAGAGAGGAAGTTGAAAGCACTCTCGGATTTTAAGCAGCAATAACTTCAGTAGGAGGTTCTCTGGCAACAGTTGAAAAGGCTGAAGAAGACATTCACGCAAAAATGCATCAAATCCCCCAAACTTGACAAGTCTGGGTTATGAAGCTGAACACGATTGTTTAAAGCAGCTGGCAACTCTGTAATTTATTTCACCTGTCCTTTTCATACTGCCAGGGAGAGTCTGCCACACATGTGAGAACCAAGCTACATCACTGGATGCCTGACATCACGCCAATCCTCATGAATAGTGACAGAAAAGTCTATTCCATTTAATTGCCAGGTGTCAAGCAAACTCATTACAGTGCATGGAAGGCACCCTGTGCAACCGATCAACCTGAAAAGACTTTCTTTGCGGCTGCTGTCTATACAGTCATAATTAAATAAAAGCAGATGGAGGAGGCACTGAATAATTATGATTGCAAGATAAATAAAATGCTGGGTAAGTAACTTCAGAAGTGTAGCTTAAGCATCTTACATAAATAAAAAGTATCAGCATCTTCTGTGATATGTTTTCACACTGAGGTAGTTCAGAAAATTGAAATAATCAAGAAAACAATAAAGTGAAGTATTAAACTAAAAATATCAAATATACGTGACACATACATTATAGGCAACAGGTACAAAGTCATTCTGACTCACCCTTCCCACATGCAAATGCAAATTCTCTCTGTGTCTTCTGCTAACTGTATGCGCCAATTAATCTTGCAATCACATTATCACAAAACTCTGGCACTTTTTCTTATTTCACAGCACATAAAGGAGCTGTCCCAGTTCTTCACAGGCACAACTCCATACAGACCCCATCACTGGTAGATGCCAGAGGGTCACTTTAGCTGTGCTAGATCTTGCCTGACAGGATCAGCTATACAGGATTTCCCGCAATTTTTGCAGTGAGGTGTATCAATGCCTCTTCAATTCTTCTCCAGGTATCAGATGTAGACCCCAAGTCACTGCCACACAGGGTATTGAGGTCCCACTCCTTCAACCGGTAAAATTTCATCAACATCCAAGCACTGCTGTTCCCCACCAGGTGCCTGAGGTGCAGAAACTAAGCCACGGCAATCGATCGTGCTGCCGTGCTCCTCACACAAGGAACTCTTGCGTGGTACCGGAGCTGTCAGCCTGGCTGTGGGCACCTGCGCTTTCCCGCTGCCCCCCAAAATGCTGTGAGGCAGAAAGTCTGCTTCTCTTTGCAATGGCAGGGAGATATGGGGGTGTATTTCAATGAGATTGTTCCCCCTCGGTTGAGGTACCCAGCTGAGCATCCCTTCTGAAATCAGAAGATTAAGATTTCAGAAGAAATCAGAGAAAGAAAAACTTCTCAGATTCCTGCAGCTTGAAGGTTAAAATGCAGGGAGACAGTGTGTGGGGGGAGCTTTTGTGCAATGTTTTGTACCTATGTTCTCCTAACACAGGTAAATCTCAAGAGTAGTTAAGAACACGTAGGGTTTGAAGCAGATGCAGTGCCTACCTAAAAAGCATGTTCAGTTCACCTCTGGTCTTAAATGTTTCCTTCCTTGTGAATATGGTGTTGTACAGCCTCCTGCACGGTACTGTTTGTTCACTGCCGTGTAATCTGCAGAGCTATTAATTGCTCGTGTGAAAGATCCAGTTAGAAAGTGTGGTGAAACACCCTAATAACTCTTTTAAAAGAATATATAATCCACATTTCATTCATCTTCTAAATACATATTTGCACAACAGATTAAAAGTGCAGGAATTATGTATTTTACATATGCAAAAGATGACCACATAATGGCTCCATGAGATCTTTGATCTAAAATCCCCTTTTTGATCTGTGCGGCAGAGCTATTCCTTGCTTGCTTGTTTGTTTGTTTGCTTGCTTGCTTTTCTGTCCAGAAGCATACAGGATTATTGCTCTTTGTATGCAGGGAGAATGTCTTTAACAAAACTCATCAAACACAACAAAGCCGCTCGAACCTACAAATCTATCAATGGAAAACTTTACTTTTTTCACCGTGGTCTTTCAGTGGGTTTCAGCCTGTGACCCAAGACCGTAGGAGGTGTCACGGACCTTTGTGAAGGGTCCACAAAAGGTACCTAAGCACAGCAAGCTTAGCCATGCCTTTCAGCAGTCTAGGGAGTCAACCAGTCAGGAAAGGTTGAAAACCAGTCATCTAAACAAGCGTATGTAATCTTTGTACATAAAAGAAGCTATGACCTCTTTTGAACCATGGGATACCATTTATTATTACACGAAGAGCTTCACAAAGAAAAGAAAATTAGCTGTGTCTTTCAGTTAGGACATGCCTTGTCCACAACTAGACTAAAAAAAGCCATTTAATTATGGCAGCAAGGAGCTCAACGGGGTAAACTGCCTTGAGAAACAATATGTGTTAGCTCGTGACCAACACTGTTTGCACAGTCACCCATCAGCTCAGGCTGCACACAGTATAAATTTGTCTGCCTCAAAAATGCCAGGCAGACGATCCTATAGTCATAACTTAGTGTAAGGAAGAGGCATGTTATTACACCTGTATATTTTAGTAGTGTTTCTATACGACAGCTCATTCAGTGGCTGCTCACAAACCTCTCGGAAGGCCTCAATACTTCTTTAAATATAAGTTTTATATGCAAACTTCAATAAGTTTCTAGCCTTCTATCTGAAAAATGGAAATAATATTCCTTTCATCTGTGCTAAGAGACACTGTGAAGATAAAGAGTTTAAGGAAAGGTACTTTTATAACTTAGAATATTGAATTCTGTCAATCAACTTTGCCAGAGATGACATCAAATTGTGTACTCGAATAGTGAAGGGGAAAAAAAGAAAAATAATTCTGCAGTTTTAAGCTCCCTCAAATCTTCCCCTTTTTTGCCATTCTGTTTTGCCCTCATTATCCATCTCAAAGACTGATTAGCTTTGATGCACCTGCCTTCTCGGTTTTACTTGTGAGTATTTGGAGATAGGCTGCAATGAAAAGTCTGATTGCAACTTGGGAAATCGTACTTAAACCTGTTGAGACTGTAGGCACACGTCAACATTTGCTTTCGATTCTCATTTATGTACTGTTCAAGATCACTGAAAACCACACCACCTCTCCCTCTGGTTTACAGCAGTCTCACTCTGTTTTCAAAGTGAACTTGTATTCCCGATCTGGAAGCAGCACCTCTCATCATCTGTCTGCAAGACAGAAGATTCTCCATTGTCCTTGTATCTTTAGAAGTTAAGAAAAATCTCGGATATTTTGAAAAGAATCTGAGCAGTCTGGATTTACATGGGAAAAACCACTACCATGATGACTAAGGAATGCTTGCTGGATATGGCATAAAGTACTTCAAAGAGCATCCTGGGAGAAAAGGGGAAAAATGTGAAAAAGGAATCAAAGAGATTTCACGAGAGAGACATGAATGGTTTCCAGATGTAAGATCAAATCCAGGTCGCTGTGTCAATGGATCAGTCCGTAGGTCACCATGTACCAAATTCAGAGGTAAATGGAAGTAGTGGGGGCTGTTATACTCTTGCCAAAGTCTAAATTAAGACAACTTTCACAATGAGTAAGCAGCAAAATACAAAAAGTTAGGGGATGGAAACTAATTAAGTCCAACCCCTCTTCCACCTCAAACTTCTTCCCCTCCTAGGTCTTCTCTAGCTACCTTGGCTTTAACGTTTGGAGTAGCAGCTGATTCTCTGAAGATCCTCTTTATTTACTTTTGCCCTGTTTACTGGGTGGTCTCTTCCAGACTGAAAATATGGCAAAGATTCGCAGTTTCAAAACTGATTTTACAATTAGCTTATGTTGCCTTGCCACCTAAAAATGCTGCCTGGCTCCACCACAGCCAGGAGGGCTACACTGCCCTTCTGGTGGGAAACACCAAGACCCATTTACAGACACACAGTCCATCATATCTTTCTAGAGATATGAGGTGTTATTAAAACCAAACTTCTGCTTATCCCTCATTTAGGGTTTTATTTTACAGAACAAATAAAAAGCATGATTTCTTAAAAAGCACAGTATTTGATCTGATGCTTTTCAAACTGGATCCTAACAGCATTCATTGAGGCTGAATTAAGAGTCTTTTGAAATGCATAAAGACTATCCCCCTGACCTATTTAAAATGAAGATAAACAACAAAAAAAACACAACACCTCTCCATGACAAATACATTCCGCTTCCTTATTTTTACTACAAAGGCAGACAGCCATACAGCCTAAAATCACAACCAAGTATAAATTTTGACTATTCACACGAGGGCCATTGAAATGAAAGCATTTGCTTGCTGAGCTTCATTGACTGAAAAACATCTCGACTGGGTGCATTTAAAAATGCTGCTTATTTGAACTGTTTCAAGAGATTGGTTTGCATATTTAATATGTTAATGGTTCACAAGTAAGAAGATTTCCAAGTGACTTACTACAGGACATGTAAGTCACCCAGAGTCCCAAGTCATTTAAGCTTAGTCAGTAAATGCCAGCTACACCACTGCACACCACCTCAGAGTCCGTCTGTGGCAGCAAGCCAGTTTCGCATATCCTCTTCCAAAATCCAAGTTAGATTCTGTCTTTCAGTAGGCTGTTTCTCAGTGGTTTATATTTTCACTGTCACCAGCATGTCAGCAAGACTGCATATCTTTTGAGCTCTGATTAATTTTGCCTTGACACGATTGAAATGCCAAGTACAAACTTTAACTCAGGTTCAGAAATGTTAATCAGTTTTGAAATATCCATAGATTGCATATATATATATATCAAGGCCCGTAAATACTCAGAGATGCCTGTCAGGAGCCACATGGCATTAGCAGTCTCGTTTCTTTCTAGCTGAAGGCCTAAGTCAGGTGTTCATCAGCACTGATAATATATCACCTTGAAACAAAAGGACATAGTCTTGTATTAAAGTCTTCTAAGAGATAAAATATGAAGATATAACTCTTCTAGGATTTACATTTACTTGCATTCTCAAATAATCTTTCCATTATTTACTCTTTCAGAGCTGCCGCTGGCCACACCAGTAAAACATTTCTGTAAGTATTTATGTCTAAAGTAATCCTGTGTATCGGATATCGGCATAATTAGATTATAATCATAACACAACTGTTGTGGTTTAAACCTCTACCATTACACTACATATAAAATTTATAGGAATCTCCAGTCTTCAGGATATAAACTAATCATTAATTATGTGAAAGAGGAAGAAACTTGCCCCAGAGCACCTTTATTGCTGAACAATCTGCTGTATTAGGTATGCTGCTTACACTGGAGCATTTTGTGCTGAAAACACCAAGTAAAGATCCTGAACTTCATGCCCTCATACAATGACAAAGAAAAATCTGAATTCTTACATTCAGCTTAGTACGAAAAAAAGCTCACAGAAACTATTAGTTATGCCTTCATCCATAAACCAATGTACTCAGCCAACCCAGAAAAAACAAGCAAGGTTTCAGTCCGTAGCCAGAGGTCCATGCACTGAAACTGTGCTCTGGAAAAACGTTTTCCATTCCCAGAAGAAAGGGTGAGGCCACCTTTTCCAGTCAGATCCGAGCCAGGGCTGATTTCAGTGGCACCGGGCTGATTTGCACTGGCTGGGTATCCGGTTCGCTCTTCGGAAGTGGGACCTGGAGCACACGGCGCTCCCGGCAGTTACTGCCCTCCAGAGACACGTGGGACATCTGGAGACACCGCTAGCAAGACATCCTTGCTTTCTTGGCACAACTGAGCCTCCTCTTTCCCAGTAAACTCAAGCCACTGCCTGAGATGTAAACTACAGTCATCCTATCCACCAAAACGATGTTACATATGTGTATGCATAGGGCTGACCTGTCCCATCCCATGGGAAGCCACCAAGGAAGAGGGGCTTTTTGATGAAAATCCTCAACGGGTCTTCTCCCGCCAGGAGCAACAGAGCAAAAAGGTCCCTCCTGCGAAGGAGGTGGGGAGCTGCCCATAACCTCCAGATTTCCTGAGGTGTTTAAGGAAAACCTGAGGTGTTTAAGGAGGCTCAAGACTGCTTGCATTTGGAAATGTTTTGTCTACAAAGGGACTATGGAGACCTTAGTGTAGAGGAAAGCAAGATGCTCCATTAGTTAAACTGAAAGGACTTGAACTAATACCTTCCAAAGGGTGTAAGGAAAAGTTTCATCAATCAGAAGTCTCATTCAGAAAATGATTTACCGTCTCCCAAGCTTGGCTGCCCTTGGCTTGCAGTGAGGCACAGGTCTGTCAGTCTCTGAGTTTACCCCTGAATGCAGAGCTCACTTTTAAGAACTTTTAAGCTTCACTTTGAATTAATTTTTAATTAGGTACTTTTTAAAATTTTACTGAGAAACCATAACACATTATTTTTGGATGTTCAGGTTGGCAGACTGAGAAAGGTCCGGCACTTCAGAATGGCTGGCACTCTGCAAATAAAGACCTCTCAGAGTGCACCTCAAAACCACTTAAACTTACAGAAAACCACTTACACCACTTCCCAGCATCTGCCTTAGACACAGACTTGAGAAAATGCTGCTCTGCGTTGGGGAGGAGGTAGCAGTGATGCGAACAAGAGACGCCAGGTCCGTGCTGGGGTGCTCTCCTTTCCTCGCCCCACCTACCAGGGACTGAGTATGAGATACTAAAAGGAAAACAACCACGTTTGCCCTCTGCATTCCTGCGCTCATACGCACACACACACTTTCCTAATAAACCAGCTTCCTCATCTGGTTTTGAAAAGAAAACTCAGGTAGACTTGCTAAGCAGCCCGGGTTGCAGAAGGCTTGTCTCGCAGCCTTGGGTTGTCAGTCCAGCAGAGTCCACTAGCTCTGCTTTTAAAATAAACCTGTGATTAGCCTGAAGGAAATAAAATTTGCCTCTTACATCAAGCTCTTTAACTGCACTTTTGACAGTCTTCAGTGATGGCACCAGAGAAGGGAGGGAGGCAGCTCTTTTTTGTTATCATCACACATGAAAAACACTTGCGAGCTGACCTGGCTTCCCATATATTAGTTTTCGACACAGATTTGCAGCGGTGTCTGAATCGTCTTCCCCCACCTGCTCTGCCAAATTATTATGGTACAAGCGCTTCGCAAAAAAAGCACAATTGCTTGAAATTACACTAGAGTCAAATGTTGATAAAAAGGTGTCACAGAGGGAATGAAAACTAACTGCTGTGAAATTTAATGAAACCCACTGTGTGCCAAGGGCACAGGCAGCCAAATTGAATTTAAAAAGGTGCCAAGCAGGGAAGCTTGTAATCAGACTAGCCACTATGTTAGATGAGATAAGCAGAATGACTTTTCTCTATCACAAGATCAAAACAGACTGCAATTCTTATGCATGAGATGAAAAGTTACAGTATTTATCCTCCCAGCTTCCTGTGTTCTTAGCATCGGATCTCTGGCTTAGTGGCCTGAAATGGAATTTGCCATCTCCAGCGTAAGGCTTGTCCCAGCCCTCACAGGTCACCGAGCTCTTTCCTGACACAGTTTTTATTGCAAATTATTATGGAAAAGAGGAACAAGCTAAACAGAGTTGTGAATGGCTCAGCATAAACTATCTTCAGCCATGGTGTCCCCTTCAACAGCCCAGTGAATGAATTGGAGAAGAATAGGAATGAGGAGAATAGGAAATAGAAGATAACGCTAACGTAGAAGAAGGAAGCAACAGACTCTACTCATCAGATACCTCAGTGCTCACAGGAGAACAGCTTCCAAAGCATCACTCCACTGTAGCTTGTTAAGAAATCATTTCACTCCTTAATTATTATAACAACATCATAACGAAACAGTGTTAAGAAAAGCCTGATACTGCAGACAGAACTGTGCTTACATTCGTTTACGGGAGGAGTCCCTCAAACTCTGGCAGCACAAGGGACAATAAAGCTGTGCAGCCCGTCTTCTTTGCTGGAAATAGCTTCGGCTTCATTCATTGTTTCAGTGGCTTGGGGAGTTATCAGGAGTTTGGGGGACAGATGGGAAGGACACATCGGTATTTGCCTTGGCGCTGGGGTACACAGAGAGGATCGCTGATGGGCTCGCTGATGGGTTTCATCATCGCAACCTGCTTGAACTTGCAGCCTGGCCCAAATGGCCGGATTCTGCTCTTGCTGGTTGGCCAGTGGCCTGGAATACTTTCCTGGTTAGAGAGATTTCCAGTGCTGAACAAAGCTCTCCGAAGCCAGCCATTGGGTTTCTTGTAAAAGGAGTTCTTGTAAAAATGTCCTGACTTTTATAACAACCTCTTGATTTTGCAGAATGCGCCTGTAATGGTTTGGGGGTTTGTCGTGGCTGTAAAGAGCTTTATCCCAGCATTTAGTGCCATTCGTCATGTTTTTACTGCTGTAGCAGAAAAAGGACTTGAAAAATAACAGAATTCCTTGTAAGCTAAACTGTGCTACAGCACAGAGGTCCTAAGTTTTGTATTTTCCTGCGTGTAACCCATATAACACCTGAAAGACCCTCTGCGAGCCAGCAGCAGCAGAGGATACGTATGTCTGCAGGTATGGCAAATGGAGCTTTACAAAGGGGTGAAGCTCCTCTCCCCTCGCAGCCCCCTCCTGTCCCCTCCACCTGCTTCCTTCCCCGTGCAGCACCCTGCTCTCCTTGGCCAGCTTTGCCTCCTGTAACCCTGGCCTCTGACTGCTCCCACCTCTGCTCAGACCTTTCCAAGGATGCAGTTGAAGTAAAAGAGCTTCTAGAGGGATGCAGGTTATCTGAAGATGAAACTCTACCCATGAAAGTAATACATTTGTCATTTGTTACTAAGCCAACATTTAGAGGTCTCCTTTTACCTAATCCTCTATAGAGCACATGAGAAATTAGTTAGCATCAGTACTAATTATGTTAAAAATGCAGTAAACTCAAAGCCCACTCCAATTTCCCAGTCTGATTTTGTTTCAGTGAGGACTTCTTTGGAGAAGCAACTGTCTCCATCTCTCTTCCCCCACCGATTTGCAGGACGGATTTCTAGAATTTCCTACACTATAACAACCACCACCGTAACAGAAGCAACACTGTACAACTGAGGATGTTTGTATAAACTTGTCAGGCAGATCTACTAATCTCCAAATGACATTTAAAGCCCGTAGTCATGCAAGCAGCACCTGGGCTGAGTCAGAGCAAAGTTTGAAACGAAGTATAAAGAAATTTCTTCTCACACATACAAACTCACAAAGGTCCCTCAACAACACACTGCCCCAGTTTCTATAGATTCCCCAAACTAAGCACTTTTTAGTATGTCCTGGTAACCCTTCCCAGTAACTAGCATTCAGCTGTATTGTGACTGACCTGAATCGCTTGTGATGCACTCAATATCAAGTTCATTCTGATTTTAAAAAAAACCTAAATGACAAAATGTATACATAAATAGGCTTTCAGTTAGCTGCAGACTCAGAGAGCAGCCTGAACTTGTGAAGAAGTCAGGCAGCACACTCCTCAGAAGCCGTAAGGCTATTTCGGAGACTGTACTGTTAGCGGGTTTCACATCCTTTCACAGGGAGCTGTATTTCAGAAACAGCTTTTGTTATTCCAGATTGATCATTCATGGCTTTATCTCAAATCTTTTTTCCTCAATGCAGGGGACAAACTCCATATCCCCTCGCATTTATTAGAAAACCATTCTTCTCAAATCAACAATACCACTTTATATTACAAAGGCATCTTTATTGGGAGACAATGCAAGACAACGGAACTGTCAGATTGCAAAGGAAAGGGTCAAATCTTTACATTACTACAGAAATGATACGGTGGTTATCAGAACTCTGCATTTTTTGCTTCATTCTTTCTGGAGCCTTTTGGATCATGTTACAAGATCAAAATAACAATGATTTGTAAAAGGTTTAGGCTTTCTTTCATCAACATTTTCTTTACATTCCCACAAAATACTGCCAAGCTTACTTAAAAGTCTGTTAGCCCAGTAAAGAATTTTACCTGCAAATCAATTAAAAATAGTCAGTGCTCATGGAAGACTGGTGTTTATCAGGCTTATGCAGGAAGAGGTGCACTACAGCAACCCTCTCAAGAAAGGGTTTTGTTCTAAGGCATTAGTCCTGCTGCAATTAGTACTCCGTACCTGGGGAATTGGGTAGGATCTCGCATCCCATGAAGGTCTCTGCAGTGCTACACGGCAGCAACCCCCTCCAAATCCCACGAGCCTCAACGAGTAGCAACAGCGCTGAGCTCCAGATCCTGCCCTCCCCCGGGTCCCACGGAGGAATATTGCCATTGATTTCAGCAGGTCAGGCTCTAAGAAAAGTCTGGAGGGAAAAAAAGTCTGCCTCTGTTCTCAGATGTACCTGTGACATCAGGGGACTGACAGTGGAACAAACAATGTAAATGAGATCTAATCAAGCCTAGTGAATCAGCCTTATCACCAGCATTGTCAGGGTGCATTGACCATGCTCAATTTTTCATGCCTGAGAAGATATAGGACAGCTACTAGAAGGGATCTGTCAAATGCAATATTGCCCCTCTGACCTGTGATGTCTTGTGGTGGCAGAGTAATCCTAAGACGAAGAAGAGGATGTCCTTCTTGGTCCCCTGTAACTTAAGGCCATCTCCACATGGTCTGAATGCCATGTAGGACCTTGGACTTGGGCAACATAAAAAGCTTAACATCAATGAAGTCAACAAAGGTATTCCACAGAGCCAAAGGAAATCCTTGAGCAGGGAGCCAGCCAACATGATGACCACTGCAAAGCATGCATCTGTGAGTTGAGTTTTGGTTGTACAATAAATCCCGTGTTTCTTAATTACACCGTGCTCCTTCCTAACTGCTAACTACCTGGAAACAATACATTGGTTGCCCTGAAGTTCTATGCCTGACTTCATTCAAATGATGAAGGAGACTGAAAACTGTCTTATTGTACTTTGTAAAGCCAAAGTTAAAGACCTTAGAAGGTAAAAATATGTATTGGAGAAGTAAAAGGATGTGAGCAAGGAAAGGAAAATGCAGGTTGAATATTGTGAAAAAATTCCAAGTGGAATGCCTAATAGTCTGTTTCCTGAGAGAAATGAGGAAAAAAAAGCCACACATTACATAGACATTTTACACCAGACTGGACAAAATCCTGGAAAATACACCATCAGGAACAATCCTGCCCTGTCTGTCGGGCCTATGACCTCATCCACACTGGAAAATATTGAAACATTTTGATGCCTAAATGAAGGTCCCAGCGATATCCAAATATCTCATGGAGCTCAGGAAGCAAAACAAGCCAGATCTTTCAATGCAGAAACAAAGTTGCTAACTCCAACACACATTCTGCTCTAAACAACACAAATGCAGAGGATCTGAAGTGAAGTAACTCTGAATTTACTTTGACTCTACACCAGCAAAATAGATTATTTGCTCCCCTGCTTTATGTTTTCTGAAGTTTCATTAGGTTATGCAAGCAAAGCCTTTTGAAATGAAAAGCATCACAGAAGTGCTGAGCATCATTGTTCCTTTCTAATAAAAGAGGGGAGAAAAAGCAAGAAGTCTGAACTTCATTCTACAGATAAATAAAACAACACTCCGGGACTTCTTTAGATCAAAAATTCTGTTCTTAATGCAAAATTCTGCTTAAACCCAACACAGCTGCAGCAATATTCAAAACATCACTTTTATATTCAACATCAATACGAAAACAAAGAGAAGTAAAAAGATTCTTCCCAATATTTTAGCAGCATCTTTTATTTTTTTCTAATACATCAGCATTTCCATTTAAAATGTGCTTCCAAAGCACCTGAAATCTAACTTGCAGAATTTCCTCCAGGCTGAAACTCTGCATGGGCTTCTTCCCCCCTGTATTTACCCAAAATTTATATTAGGAGCAAATATAATTGAATAAAACCAAAACTGAATATGTGTTTCAAAGCACAACTGAGTATAAACAAGTTAACTCGCTGGGGTAGCTCTTCAGGAAGCAACTCAGCCTCAGAACCACACCCATTTTAGGCTAATGTCACAATCAAATAATCTTACCTGTAGGATAGAAATATTGATGTCATTTGTACTAAGTGTCACTGACTTCAAAGGACACACAAAAATTTGCAGCCCGTAAGGGCCCCGTTGCTTTTTTAATAAGATTTTGAAACACCAAAAGAGTCAAGATAGCTGAAGTGGCTGGGGACAGAAAGAAAAAAAAAAAGACAATTAAGTATGACAGCTACTCTCCTCATCATTTGTCATCTTCCAGTTGCCTCTCTACTATTCCAACAGCACTACAACTCCCTGCTTGCTCTGCGTGACCTTGCTGGCAGGGATGGCCTCCTCAGAGCTCCTGATTCTGCACTTTATGACCAGTAACGTTTATTACTGATTCTTCCTCGCTAACCCGCTTCGTTAAAATGGTTGGTGTTAGCTGAAATGGCAAATCTTTGCTAACTCAGGTCTCCTTCAGCGGGACTCCTTAGGGAACAATCGCACAAAAAGCTGTGCTGTTAGATCTAGCTGCCTTTAGCAGGGCCGCAGTGGGAACTTCTGCGAGCAAGGTGAAGGCAACCATGGGAAACGGAATCCTCTCTTAAGAATATACAGAATCTAAGTCTGCACCTTTTTTTTTTTACATATTTCAGATAAGTATCTAGTATCTACATTCTATCTTTGATTCCCCTCCGGTCAGACTTGGTGGCTCATGCATAGAGGAAAGATTTCAAGCAATGCAGGCTACATCTGATTAAGAGAGTAGGAATCTAAGTAACGTCATTTATAAACTGAGAGTGACAGAGGACATATATTGCCATTGGTTCGGCTTCAGTCCTGAATTTGTTTTATATTTTAACTGCTGTCTGAATACAGCAGAGAGCGAGCTGGCTAATCTTCAATAAAACATATGCTACAAAATCTGCTAAGATAACATCACTGTCTAAATTTCCTTGTTCTGAACGTCTTCCCAAACACTAACACTTCCCTGCCTTACTCATCTGGACTCCAAACCTAAATCCAAGAATTTGACTCTGTGCTGTAACACAGTATGCGAAGGTACCTTGTAGTGCTGGGAAGCACACACCGAATGTAAGCACTAGCAGTCACAGGATGCAGTTTAGCAAGTCAAAGTCAAGCCAAAAAGGGAGGAAGCTGCAAAACTATACACTGCAATTCATCTTTTGGTGGATGCCTATAGAAAGCTGGAGAGATAACTCGTGTGAAACATAGCAGCTATGAAGCAGCTTCTATACCGGTTGTTCTGGTAAAGAAACCACAACATAGCACAGCTTTAATGGATTAAAAGCAACCTAACTCTTGGATCTTAAAAAAAAATAAATATAATGCTCCCCAAGAAAATGTAATTTTGCAATGATATATTCTTGCTACTACATTTTTAATATTTGCATTAATGATCTGGAAGAAAAGCAGTCAGGGTAATTCACCACTGGAACAACTTACGAAGATCCTGCTTTTCTCTAAGTCAATTAAATTCAGACTAGAAGTTCATTTCTCAGAGATATACTCTTGATCAACCGAAATTATATGAAGGCTGTCCTATGACCCATGCTACAGCAGACCTCAGACTAAATAGTCACAGTGTTCTCCGCTGACCTTATTACTGCCGAATCTACGAGCCCATGACATGACATGCAATCACTCACTAGCAGCATTCAACTGTGCTGTGTTCCTTGTTTGCTCTTCTTCTGTTACCTCCTGGTGAGGCATCTGTTCCTTTCATATGCCCCTCTTGCAGTGTCTTTATACATGCATGTATACACTGGATTACTACCTAGCCTGCAGCTTGTCTTTGTCTACGATGAGGATTGTCCTGTCACATGTCTACATGAGCACAGCAAAGTCACTGAAGCTTGGCATCTGACAAGAGGAAAGAGAGAGGAAGATGCGGCAAAACAGCCCTGAGCAGCTAACTTGCAGGTGAAGAAGAGGGCTTGGTGTTGGACAGAAGCAGATGCCCTCCCTAGCCTCTCCCCAAAAGTTAGCCATTTTTAGGCCAAAGAGGATGAAAGAACTAAAGGGCCATTTTTGCATGTTTTTAAGCCTGGGTTTTTTTCAGGTACAAATTTCAGGGGGAGCTGGGTAGAATATGTATAGATGGGGGGAATGGATGAGATAGGCTTGGGAGAACTGCAAAAGAGTCTGGGGTAACCATTTCCTTCCTGGAAGTCTCCTGACCATCTCAGATCTTCCCTGTACCCAGCAGGCTCTTCTCCATTACATTTTCTCCCTACGGGCAGAAAATGATCCTGACCTTCGTGTTCCAGGCAGAAAGCAGAGAGTCTCACTTCAGCTGACAGACAAAATAACAGTTATTGGTCACTGGCCGCAGTTCTTTTCCTCCAGCTGCAGACAAACCTTTCCCAGGAGTTTCTAGTCCCTATAGTCAACTGGAACTACCCTCACCAAAGCCCCTAACGACTTCTTCTTAGCCAGTCTCAGAACCAGGACTGCCTTCATTCTCCTCGATCCACGGGTTGCCTTTGACTGCCAGCCGTGTTTCTTGGTTCAGTGACTACATCTCTTCCAAGAGCTCCTCTTACTTCTTTAACAGTTTCCCCAAGCATTTTATTTGAAGGACAGCTTCTCTGCATGGTCCCACAGTGCTACAACTTTAGACCTCTTCCCTTCTCTGCCACCTACACTTTAGACCTTGATCACCTCACCTGAAAAAGTGTGATTTAGCCACGAATATGCTAACAACTTGCAGATCTCCTTTGGATCTGTCTCCCTTTTGGATTTCCAGCCCAAAATCTCAAAGGCTTTCTCTAAGATTTCCTCACAGACAACACAGAGCCATCACCCCACACTCAATGTTCTCCACATCTTGATGGAGCACTCGTCATTATTCTGCCCTCCGCACCCAGCAAACACTTGTCATGAGCAGCCTATGGGTGATGGAAACTACTATGGCCACTATTGGCATGGGACACATAACAAAGGATTTTGCAGAAATTTTGTGTGGTGCTGAGAGCTTTTTCCAGAAGACCACTTTCTTTTTTTTTTTTCTGAGACAAAATCAGAAGTTGTTAGGATTTGTGTCCTTTTTTTCTCAAATAATCAAATGCTCCTTTCATCACTCCTTCCCAGTTCAAGAGCTCTCCAGATTTTCTAACCGGCAATTCAAGGACCACAGTTTCAGGAGTTTTAGCGCTCCCATGAGACACGAGGGACACAAGATAGAGAAATAAGGAGAGAAAGAGAAGGGACTGCTGAAAATTTTGCTCCTTTACTGAAGGGAACAGAAAAACTTGTGCATTTGTTGAGTACAATCAATGAGCGATCAGGACTAAAGATGACAGAACAAACCACATGGCTACCCAGTAATCATGGAGAAGGCTGACTTCTCACGTCCCACCCCGAATCAGGGCCAAAGTGTCAGGTTCAGAGAGGTGTCTAAGTCAGCAAGTTCCTTCATGCTCCATTCCTTTGGCTTCATCCCCCTCTGATCCTGGCTTAGCTGTCCTGTGCAGCCAAAGGGAGTTCTGAGTTAGTGCAGATTTCATCTCTAATTCCTGCACGCCAACCATTTTAATGAAAAGCTTCACCTTGCCAGCATAACGCTCTTTAAATTGACCATCCCTGCAATACTTGTGTCTTTTGATCCACTGCCTCTCATAAAACTGGCTAACCTTTAAGTTCATTATGTTCTTAAAATTATTGCTATGTTCTTAAAATCATTGCTCTGCATTGAGAGAGTGAAACTATTCACCAAATTAGTATGTCATATCTGAGCTACCTACCTGCAAATTTCTAGTCTCCCCATTTAAGTGGAATTGACTTGCCACGGCACAATGAAAAGAAGATCAATAACTACAGACTCCAAATTGCCATAGATTTGTTAAACTTCACTTCCTGCTGTCATGCCCTCAATAGCTATGGTCAAAGATACATCCTTGCAATCTGTTCTAGCTACATTATATATGACTCCATCTTCCAAACATTCAAAGGAAACCAGCTGGAAACACTGCACTTACTGTTATCAGCGAAGACTGTATCTATCTACATAACTGTGCCCTCAAGAGGTTACAGACAGCATAACTTTCACCTCAGTTGTCAGTTCTTCGAAGCAATCCATCAGAAATGTCCGTGAAGCATGTTCTGAGACACCGCAGCAGCAGTTTGCCAGCCGTGGACTGCAGGACACTGACAGCCACTGCAGTGGCCTTGGGGTGTTGGCTACTTCTTGTCACCCACCACCAAACTGCTGTAGAAAAAGCTAAAAATAGCATTGTTTTTCATGTAAGCAATTGCTGTAACGGCTACAGAGCTGCCATGTGTGGGAAAGGAAGCGGTTCCCATAATTGCAAATGGGAGGAAAAGTCTATGACGCAATCTTCCTACTAGGAACAGAAACTCAGAGTGTATCATCCCAGAGTCATCTTAAAATACATTTATGCTCTGTAGCCAGGATCATCTGAAACAGCAAATATAGGCTACATACATAAGATCAGTCAATATCTAAGGAGCCCTTCTGACTCTGCGTGGATCTCCAGTTTCTTGCAGGTTCTGCCATTCAATTTTTATGAGAAGAGCAGATTTATGGTATAAGCACTCATGAATAATTCACTCCCATGAGTTGCCACATACAACTTGGGGAAATCCCAGCTGTAAAACCTTGGCACCGTTCAGCTAGTGCAAGCTGCGCTACTTTTATACAGGTGTTATTTCACTGACCTACTTGGAGTTACTCCTCCTCCGCGCTGCTAGAAGAAGATCAGGCTGTTTGCTCATCACCTCTGGTAAGCAAACCTCTGCTACCTCTCTGCTACCTCTTCACAGCAGTAAAAATGCTTCCAGTGTTGGAGTAAGTTAGTTTTAGCAACCTTAGTGCTTTGGCTCACCACAGCTTCGGGGGCTTCTACATCTCACCCACTCTTGGGCCTCCCATAACACTCCATTGTCAATTGGCCTAGTTCCTCATCAAGTCTGTGTTTTTAAATCATGTTGAGAAAATTACGTGGATCCTAGACTAACGGAACACCACGAAAGCCATAAACTAGCTACACTGTGCATGTCTTTATGCTGGTTTCTAACTTCAAGACAAATATGGTTTATTCCAACGCTCATCCTCCACCACCGGAGCAGAACCCACAGCGGGGTGTTGGTGTTGGTGCAGGTGACTCAGACAAAAAGAAACAGAAAGTGAAACCGCCTAGCCATCATCTCCTCACCCTAACATGAATTAGTAACATCACTCAGTGGGCTGCTGATTTCCCCAGGCTTTTTCTTCATATAAAAATGCAGGGGGAGGGCTTCTTTTCCCCAGTCGAATAAAAATACTTGTGAGGGTTTCATTTGGTTAGATCTCCAAGTGGAGGCCAATTAAAATAACAATCACTGTACTGCCACTGAGCCATGTTCAAAGCACACATCGTGGTATATAACTAAACCTAAAACTGTAGCACAGGGAACAAAGAGCTGGCATTCCTGGTTAGTAAATAAAGTGAACAGCTTGTGGCTATCTTGACATAAAACAACCTAATAATTATAGTGCCTAAGTTAGACATCTGAATAAATGTAGTCATGTCATTCAAACAGTGAAGCTATACTGATTTATAGCAGCTAAGGATCTGATTAAGGATGTAAGGATCTGATCTTTACCCTATTATGTCCCTTCAGTTCATCCAAATTATTGGCTTTCACCACGTGGCTTCTCCCTTATGTCCCCACAGCTGGGTTTTAAGCAGGTTAAGAAATGACGGGTTCTCACTTTGTTCATTTCTTACACACTTCCAGCAGTGCTGAGTGAAATGAGACACAACCATAAAAGCCAGTAGAGGGGAAAATTAGACATGCTGCGTAACTAATTTCTGAACTGTAAGCAAAGTTGTTGGCAATTTTCGTTTCATATCACAAGTTCCCATTTCTTTGAATTGTCACCTACTGAGGACAAGCACTACCTGCTCGGGCCCTTCCAGGCGGGATGGGAGGCGGCCTGGTCAGCTGGGACAAGCTCCATGGTGTGGTCTGAAGGGACATCTCACCTCCTCGCACAGGAGTCACCATCCCCACCTCGGAGAATGGTGCACACCTTCAGCCCACACCAGTGGCATGGGGGAGCGGGGTTCCTCCCGTGTCCCCCGGCCGGTTGCCCACCACTGGGACTGCCGCGTTTGCTGGGGTGGCTGTAAGCAGACGCAGGCGCGGCCGGCCCCGTTCCATGGGCAGGCAGGGGAGCACGGACGCAAGAAAGGGGCAAAACGCAAATTAGAACCAGACGAGCCGAGCCAGCCGTTGGAAAGAGGGAGGTGGTCAAAGCACAAGCCTGTGATGGCTCTAAGTGAAAATAGCCAGACCGAGAGGGCTTGCAGAGCGTCACCAAACCGAAAATCCCCTCCACCCCCTGGCTGCCCGGCTGGAATTGTATAATGGAGCAAGGCTTCAAGAAGCCTCAGGTCCCAGCAGAGTTAAGTCTCCAGCAGCTGCTGCACTTTCAAATTGTCAGCCAGATTAAACACAGGAATGCCTGTGGGTCGCAACGCTGAGGGAAGGGTGAAGTGACGGGGGTCGGCTTGCTCTAAAGTGCAGTAACTACTCATAAAGTTGGAGGCAGGGCTCCCCGTGGCCTGGAGAGAGCTACGCCGGCATCGCCTGGCTGGAGGCTTGGCACAGGGCCCTCTCCTTGCCTCGGCTGTCCGCCCCGAGCTGGATGGTAGCAGAGTTTTTGTCTTGTGCTTCCTCAGGGCTGCAGATTCGGGATGTAGCCAGATGGCCTTTGCAGGGCAAGTTTCTGTCTGGAGGGGAGAGAGGTGGGGGTCCCGCTGCAGCCCGCTCCTCCGGGGCATGAGTCAGGGTGTCTGGCTGGGACCGGTCGCTGCAGGGCACCCGAAACGCTGGCGCCTGAGCCGCTCCAGCACCGAAAGCTCGGGGAAACACATCCCCTTACGGGGGCGAGCGCTCACAGGCGGCGGAGCGCTTGCACCAGGCGAAAGTGAGTGCCACTGAGCCACATGTCACCGATGACAAGAGAGTGATGACTTACTGGGAAAACTGCCCTATAAAAAACACGCTTGAGGATCCTGTTTATTGTCTCGTGCCCTTCAAATACTTCACAGTTACAAATACTCCATACAATTACAAGCTAAAAAAAGGAGAGGAGGTAATTCTCCCACACACTGTCTAGCCCATGGGACTCAACAAGCCTGAGGCACCATCAGCGGGCAGCGTGGGTCAGACAGCTCCTCCTGGGAGATGGTGGGCCACCTCCACCAGGGATAAAGAATCCCCACTTCAAACCTGGGCCACAGACTTGTTGCCAGATGCACGCAGCTGCAGAGAGCAGAGGTGAAGGGAGCTGTGCCAGTGATGGGGGTAGGAAGGAGAAAGGAGAGAGGTTGTTCCCACATAACACAGCCAAACTCTACAAAACCAGAATGCTCCATGGGGCTCTACAGCCCCCGTGCTTTTCCAGGTACCTCCATTCCCATCTGAGCTCTGCTGGAAACTACAGCCCACAAAATCACTGCGAAGATGATGGCCCACAGAAGTTGACCTGCCATGCAGCTCTCAAAAGTTGCACAATGACTGGGCAGGGACTTAAGCACAAGAGAGTGACCACAGGTGGCTGCGTCTTTGGGCCACATTCAGGCGTCCAGACAACCAGCTCAACCGTCACGGGAGCCAAGAGGTCTCCCTTGCTAGCAGAAAGTTTGACTGACCCCCTCCTGGTCCCAAAGCCCCAGGGGAGTCTCCACATGTGTAAACATACAGCCAACCTCTCCCCATATGAGCACTTACCCCCCAGGAACTGGATGCCTCCTGCCACCCTGCCCACGGTCCTGGAGATGAGCTCGGACACGCAGCAGCCCATGAGCGCTGTCAGGGCCACCAAGAGGAGCAGCCCGCAGCCCAGGCCCATCACCACCGTGCAGATCCTCCACTCGGCGCTTGGGATGGCCTGGAAGGAGGCATAGCGGCCACACTGCTCCACCATCACGGTCGTCTGGCGGGTCTCATCCCGCACCGGGTAGGAACACCTCCGGAAAGTGCCGAAGGAAACTGACTTCTCCAGCTGAGACCCCAAGAGCCAGTAGGGCATGAAGAAGCCCACACAGGAGGCAGCGGCGCAGAGGAAGGAGAGGAAGGCCCAGACAACGCCGACGCAGGTGAGGCTGGAGGCCATCTTTGTATCTACTCCAAGACCCCTCGCGATGGGGAAACAGAAAAGCAGCTGTGTATTTTAGAGGAGGTTTATGGATAATCCGGAGTCTCTCAGCCTTGACAAATCCTCGCACTGGGAGAAGCTCGAATCCTAACAGTCAGGGGGATGTTTCCTCCCATCATGAAGACAAAGGTCCCTAATTAAATAACATTAAAAAAAAAAGAAGAAAAAGACAAGTTCAGTAATACGGATCTTAGAAAAAAAATGTTTATCTGCCAGAGTGTTTTTCCTTCCCACAGGACTTTTAATTAAGACATCTCACTTTTCTGTCCCATCCTTCCAAGCAGCCGCTAGAATCACTGTCAGCAATGTTGGCTGCCGGGGACGGTGGGACGGTGGTGGGAGGCAGCGCGGCCAGCACAGGCTGCTGTGCGCATCCAGGAATGCTCTGCAGCCACCTTCAGGGGTTCCCCGTGTACTTGCCTAACTCACTTCTCTCCACCATACAACTTGATCTTTCCCATACCGATAGACAAAAAAAGGCGAGGTCTCGTTTATCCCTAGCTAGTCAGGCCTTCCTCCCGTGACACCTGGGGAATCCACTTCACGTTATACATGGTCCCGCAGCTTCAGTGCAAAACCATTCCCAGCACCTGAGGCTTTTCAAGATCAGACCCCTGTGGCAGAGGTAAACCTCATTAACACACCCCCAGGAGAAGCGTTACAAGGTGTCATCATTTTCAGCGCTCCCTTAAGTTGTTGGCACCCCTGTGCAAAAGGAGCCCTTTATCGTTTGATGACCAGAAGTGCCAAGAACCCCAAGTCCAGGCGGGCTCCTGGTAGGTGAAGACATTGCCACGTCTTTTGGATTCACCCCCACACAACCCCACGCAGCACATGAATAAAACACAGGGGTCTCTCTTAATATTCCTGCTTGCACTCAGCCCAGCTCCTTCTCTTCTTTGCCTCTTCCCAGCTCCAACCCAGGAGCCTTAACCCCTCTGCATCCTTCTCCGACAAATCCCAGTCTCTAAGCTCAGTACCAGCACAACGAAGCGCTTTTGACTGTCGTAGAATCCTACACCAGAGGTTGGGGGGCGGTATTTCTTGTTAAATCCACACTGGATCATTACTCCAACTGCATTTGTAAATTTATGATCATTTCTCACAGTTGCTGCCAAATTAATTCTGATAGCTATTTACAGGGCTTTTTCTTTTTTTTTTTAAGAACGATTAGATGCCAATCAGTGAATTCAATTCATGTACAGGCAATAAAATTAATACTAGTTCAGTACAAAGAAGGGAATGTAAAGAAAGACTCTGTAAGTGAAATTAAGCATGTGCACCACACAAAAGTTTTGTTTACTTTTAAAACACTAAGAAAAAGAAGTCTCTTCTATAACGTTAAAACAGGCATTTGCTGCTACTCAAGAAGTATACACCTATCTACTCATAGCCTGTCCACAGAAAAGCCTTTCAACCTGCAAAACACCAAACTCCTAGGGATAAAAACTTGGGAGAGGGGCATAGGGTGCCTCCATCCCTCCAGAGGCATCTTCTGGAGAAGAATCTGCCAGCGTCTTGGCGTGGCACCAAGCGTCTAAGGCAAAGTGGGTCACGGCACTCAGGGAAGATCATTCCCTGAACCGGGGGAGAAGGTACGGCTGGAAATAGGGGACAACATGGAAGCTTCCAGGGGCAGGACCCTGCAAACCCGCCGGCTCCGGCGGGGCAGAGGCTTTGCCTCCCCGGAGGCTGCCAGCCCGCAGCCGGGGAGCTCTCCGGGGAGGCGGACTCGGCCCTCCGGCCCCGAAACCCCGCTCCCCCGCCTCCGGGGGTAGGAGGGGGCGGCGGAGAGATCCGGTTCCCCCCGAGGGAAGGCGGCGGTCGGGAACCAAAACTCGCCGGGGTGATGCGAGGGGAAGGCTGCGGGGCGAGAGGGCGCCGCGCCCGCGGGGCCGGGAGGGTGCGAGGGGGACCGGGGAGGGGCGGGCTGGGGTGCAGGNGGGGTGCAGGGGGTCCCGGAGGGGTAGCGGATGAGGGAGGGGAAGGGACTGGGAAGACAGGAGGTCTAGGAGGAGCAGGCTGGGACGGGAAGAAGGTCCGGGAGAGAAAGGGAGATGCGGGAGGGGAAGGGATAGAAGGGATGGAAAGGCAGAGGGGTCGGGAGAGCAGGGGATC
>RSEF01000001.1:194278089-194293801 GCA_003993805.1 Himantopus leucocephalus | reverse complement strand
AGGGGGGCCGGGAAGGGAAAGCGGTCCGGGGTGGCAGGGAGATCCGGGAAGGACGGGGGCCCGTGAGGGGAAGGATGCGGGAAGGCAAGGGGATGGGAGGGCAAGGGATCCGGGAGGGGAGAGGAGTCCGGAGGGTCCGGTGGAACGGGCAAGGGATGCGGCCGGGCAGGGTGTCAGGACGGGGAAATGGGATCCGGGAGGGGAAGAGGGTCCGGGAGGGCAGGGGATGTGGCCGGGCAGCGTGGGTAGGGGTCCGGGAGGGGAAGGAGGTTTAGAGGGCTCGGGGATCCGGAGTCGTGCAGGGGATGGAGCACAGAGGGAGTGCGGGTGGGCAGGGGTCCGGGAGGAGCAGGAGGGGCGAGGGGCCCGGGGGTGCCGGGATGGGGCCGGGCAGGGTACCGGGGGAGGCGAAGGACTACTTACTGACACGCCGGGCTCGGGGGCTGCCCGCCGCGGCTGCCGGGAGCACATGGGCGCGGAGCCGGGGCGCGGGGCCGGCGAGTGGCGGCCGCCCCAAGCGACTCTCCCCGCGGTCCCGGCGCGGAGGCGACGCGGGCGCTGGGAGGCGGGCGGGACCGGGACCGGGACCCTCCCCAGCCCGGCCCGTCCTTCCCTCCCTTCCTCCGCACGTTCTTCTCTCCCCCCGTTTGATTCCTCGGGAGGCAATGCACTCCGCCGCCTCTCCTCCCCCTTCCCCCCGCCGCCGCCTCCCCGGGCGGGACCCGCCGCGGACGGCGCAGTTGCGGGGCCGCGGACGGGGCCGGGGGCGAGGGGCCGGGCGGCGGCGGGGGGAGCGGCGGACGGGGGAAGGGGGGCGCCTCCCCGAGCCTTCCCGGGGGGTCTCGGCTCCGAGGGGTCGGAGCGGGGGTGGGTCCCGGTTCCCCGAGCCCTCCCGGGGGTGGGGCGGTGGGTGCCGGTTCCCCGAGCCCTCTCCCGGGAGTGGGGAGGTGGGTGCCGGTTCCCGGGGGACGGAGCGGTGGGTGCCGGTTCCCCGAACCCACCCGGGGCCGGGTCGGTCCGGGGGCGGCGGGGAGCGCTGCGGCGGCGCCTCCGGGCTCCGCTCCGCCCGCCGCGGCTCCGCGGTTGCCTGCGGGGTGCGTGGGGCGGTGGAGCCGGGGACGGAGGGGAGGAAAGGGCAGGAGAGGAGAAGAGGAAAAAGCCGGCGGGGAGGGAATGTTAGAGGGAAAGAGGGGAGGCTGCAGCCCTTACATGGGAAAATATGGTCTGATCTCCTGACGGTGTGCGGGTGATAAGAAGTGTGTGTGCGTGTCTGCATGCGAGCTGCTGATCCAGCATTTTGATGGCAACAGTTCGGGAGCTGGTCTACAGCGAGAGTAAATGTGACCGGAGTACCAAGCAGCTCGTCCCGGCTGGGTTAGGTCAAGCGGAGAGACGGGGGCTCCAGTCCTTTCACAGAGTGTCTGAAGTGGGAAAGTTTTGGGGAGGGGTTGTGTTCGGGGAGCGAAGAGGGAATGGTGCACACAGAGCCTCTGGGAAAAAGAGAGATTTCCTATTCTGCTTTTTCCTCTCCGCCCTGCAGCTTGAATAAATTCCTTCAGACAGAAGACAATTTTATGCCAGGTTTAAATTATGTCAGCACCAGACATGCAAAATCTCTTTGGTAATGTTTCTTTTACAGTCCTGGAACATGGCATGTGATTTAAGTACTGATCATTAATATTATTAATGCTAAATGGAAGTGAAGTTTATTGCACTCTGTCTGTGTTTACACCATTTAATAGTAACAACAATCATGTTCAGAATTAAATTACAAAGCCACTTTATTGGGTTTTTTTAAATAAGGCTTTCCATTTTTTCCTCATAATGCAAAGTCTTAAAATCAGAACACTACTGAAAATGTGTATTTTCTCAAGGGATAAAAAAATGGATTGGAAAGTATCTAGCAAAATCGAGTTTTCCATCCTAACATTTCAAGCCTATTCTTTAAGGAAAAGTGCTTCAAATCAAAGAAGGTGGTTAAATATAGGCTGAGTGCTAGAACGTATGCAATAATGTGCTCCACAAGGAAAACAATAAAGGCATACCCCCAAAACAACCATGGCCCCCTGATTACCTCTAGGCTACATCTACCATACATCTATATTAGCAACCAACGTGGATTGATCTGATCCGATCAGTTGGTGCTGAGGACCTGAATGATGTTCACACGTTTCCATAGGTTTTTCTTCAGATTCCCTCCAGCCGGGGTCTATGGACTGAGGGCCTCGTGAGCACTCAGAACGCATCAGATGCACTTCTGGTGCCTGTCTTCTGCTTTAGTGCCATCTGCACCCACATTGTGTACTCACCGCTGCCAGGTAAACCAAAATGTGGTAAGTGAGGGTGAGCTGGAGATTGACTCCAAAAGCGTGCCCTTGATCCACACCAAAACATGAATGTGGATGTGCCCACGGGGGTGACCGACCAAAAGGGAGCTGGTGTGACTTTCCCAAGACTGAGGACTGGAGCCTGCTCCGCAGCATGCCATTCCAGCACCCTGCCCTCAAATCAGCTTTCCCCCTGGTGCCAAGCCTCCTCCCAGAGAGTGCACCAGCTCTCCTGTCTCAACGAGCTATGCACTTCGTGATGAGTGTAGACACTCTTCATTTACCGCTCTCCTGCCTTCGCTTGGCTCAGTCAGGTGTTTTACCTCCTGCTGGTCGTTTTACCAACACCTGAAATGACAGGGACACTAAGCTAACATTGTGACATTTGAACTGCGCTCTTGGTGTAAAGAAAGAGAAGAATCAAGTACTGTTATTAAATCCACAATTGTCTAAAGACCTAGTTTGACATTCTTTCCTTAGCCAAGGGCCTCGGTTATAATGAAACTGTGATAAATGTGTCTAAATTAGGCATGCATTGGGATTAGACATGGGTAGAAATTGCTTGGCATTAAAATGACTGTGGAAAAACTTCTGTTTCACACATGTAAACAGTTTCTCAGTTCAAACTGGCTTTGTAAAGCTAGGGAGAAGCAAGCAACTATGCATTTATTCATGCAATTTATCTCTTTCATGGTATATGCCAAGGTCCCCAAGTCAGTGTTTGCTTTGCTAATGGCATCTCTACAGCAGTTCATTTACTTCCCTTATATGGCCTTTACATTCACTCCCTGAGCTGCTGCCATTCTGCATTCCCTCATGGAAACTGCACACCGAATTCTGCATCTCTCCTGAAGCATCTTATCTTGCCAACTGTCTCTGAATGCCCCCGCAAGCTGGCTGCATGACTGAGTCACTTGTAGGGAAAGAAGCTTTATTTCACAATTCATTTTCTGTCAGAGAAGGAGTTTTGTTTTGATTAGAAACAAATTAGACACATTGTGTGTATAAGTTAACATCCAAATTCTTATTCCATTTTCTTCCTAATGTTTACAGCTCAACATGCTTCAACTGTATCAACATTTGCTGCCCCTTTCAGGGAACATTGCGCTTAGAAGTATTTTTACTGGGAAAGTTAACAGAAATATTTCAGTCCACATCTAACCTGTCTGAAAGAAAAAGGGAGTCACTACATGGTGCTTCAGGATCCACAATCTCTTTTGTAACCACAAAAGCAGAGAGACCTCCTCAGAGCAGAGCGGTAACAAAAGTCCTGGTCCCCAGGGTCTTGTCTATACTGAAATAGCAGCTGGTTTTAAAATTGGTTCTGGTGTTCTGAAATTTAAGAGAATTCGCTTTTGAGAAAGCTTCAGAGTTGGATGAGGGAACCTGAGCCGTGGATTCCCCACTGCTGGAACCACTGGAAGTCAGACTGGATCAAACACCCACGAATACGCTGTCAGAAAACTACCCTGGCAGGGAGATGTGAAAATATGCTTATAGCTTTTACCATTTCTCTTCTCCCCGATCCATTGACTAAGCTGCTGTTACAGCTGGGGCCCTACAGGCTCGATGGAGCTAATCAGCGCAGCAGAATAAAGAGAGAAAATCCTGTCACTGTACCTAAATCAATCCCAGCTAATATACACATCACAGGCTTGGCCACAGACTCTTTCATTACAGCATATCCTGTAAGACAATCCACTGTCATATAAAATGCCATAGGGGAGTACATATGTTCCTGAACCCCGAGGAAAACGAAACGGCTAGCGAACCTCCATCTCATTCTTCAGTCTTTGACAAGAAAAAGAAACAAGACGTTTTTGTCTCACAGGCCACCATCTGGTTTTCTCTTGTGTGGTCCACACGAGAGTGATCGCGCCGACATGGTTCCGAGCATCTTACAAAACTGGATCTTCAGGTCGTGTCTGTACTCGATTTTAAATGAAAAAGAAAGGTGTAGGCACAACAATAGACTTGAGGCTACGTACTGGGAGCAACAGAAAGTCAACTCAATTATTCAAATACAGTCACAAAACCAAACAGACAAGTACTGTTAGGGAAGTCACCCGATAATTAATACATTTGCCTGAAAATATGTCCAATCCACAGCAGCCAGAAAAAAATAATCAACTAAACAAGCAGAAAAAAAGAGAACCTGCAAATTTCTCAGAGGAAAGTAAGAAAACAAATTCGAGCCACTAGATCCTAATAAATCCATATGGTGTCTCTTCCAAGTCAAACACATTGCACGTTTTCTGCTGTGGGTGGAACTAGACTCCCGAGATTTTGGACTGTCACATCTGAACCTGAATCCTGGCCTAAAAGCTTAGCTCTAAACAAAACAATCTCTCTCCAGTCCCATTCCAATACTGTATAATGATTAGTATTATTTTTATGGTGGTTCTCATGGTGGTAGATTTTACAAATCTTGAAGCTCACGGACAGAACTTACCACATTTCTGAAGGACAGTTGTTTTACTCGATATAGTGCTGTTGTTGCTTACATCAGTCTTTTAATCTCTGGACACATATAAATAACATGTCAATGAAAAATAAAAAAGGAAAGCATCCTTTATTATTTGTCATAAACCCTCCCTATGCTGTTTCATCTTTATAAAGTTATTACTTATCATCTATTATATAAAAGCCACCAGGTGGTCTGCGTTTTGCAAGGCTCTAAAATAGGAGCTACAGCAAATCAAGCTACTGATTATCTCTTTTGTGTCCTGTTGCTGACAAGCCTGGTGGCTGTGGGAGAGGCCGGAGAGGTTTATTCTGCACCAGTCCCACGGCTGAAGGGAGAACGCCTGCTCTGCCCTCGCAAACACTGCCAAGGTGACGGAGCTCCGGGATGACAGGTCCCAGACCCGTTCTCCTTCGACAGGGGATTGGCTTCGTCCTGCACAAACTCAGGACAAAGATGTGGCTGATTTCAATCCTAAATTTCCACTGCTCCCAAGTGGATTTTGAAAAATAAGGAATGTCTAGATGACAAGCGAGCAATTTTCCAGTAAGAAATGCCCATCTACTGGCAGTCTGTTTTCTGTGCATACGGACCCAATGCAAATAATTTGATCGTGGCACCTTATTTACCAGGGGAACATCTGTCTATCTTCCCTTGACACTGTTAAAGAACGATGCGGGGAATATACAGAGCAGGTCTTGCCACTGTGTTCTCTTGCACTTTCGCGGCGTGCGCGTTCAGAGAAATGAGATTGTTTAACGACGCATGCAACAGTAAGAAGATTTTTTTTCTTTTTAATTTAAAGCCTCAGTTAGGGATCGGCTTTCAGTTGCGAGTCACATTTTCAAATCAGGGCCAGAAACGTGCTAGTGCCCGGGTTTAGGAGAGCGGCTGCCGGGCAGGGCAGGGGAGGGAGCGGAGGGAGCTCTGCGCTGCTCGACAGTGACACTCGCTGGGCGACCGGGAGCGGGAGCCCGGACAGGGAACAGCCCCGGGAACCGGGGACGAGCCGGTCGGAAAACAGAGGGAGGCTTCACACCTCCCTGTGGAAATGGCACGGGTGGAGTCCGTGCCGCCCCTGAAGCGTTTGATGCGGGCTGCAGATGGAGAAAGGCGTGTGCGTGAAAAAGTGGGGGCAGAGAGCGGCGCTTCTTTCTGTTCTCCACAAAATTTGGGCGATTCGTAACCGCCCTGGGCCACTGTCTGGAGGTTCCCGAGGTGCATTTGCAGAACACGCAACGGTGGCTTTGGCAGCACGGTTTGCACAAACTGCCTGTATCTGTGTGAACGGGATGCAAGGCAGAGGGGTGTTCCTCCCCCCAGCCTTTTGCCGCAGAACTGGAGCTGAGCTGCCTCCCCCCCTGAGCTCCAGCAATCATTTGCATCTAGGTCACCATATTAGATCACATTCCCAAGGATGAGGCTAATGATTTCTGAGGTTTTTAGAAAGGAAAGCTGAAAATCCTCTTGTTGCGGACAAAGGCCAATTCATTTTACAAGTGGAAGCTCATTTCCTCCCCATCATATCCTGAGGTTCGTACACATCTCAGGCACTGCATGAAGCCGGAACCTCTGAAATCCCGCACGGATTCATTCACAGAAAAATTGTAATGCCAAAGCTGAGACCCAAACAGTACCCGCTTTCCAGTGTGTCAACATCCAAAACACATTTTTAGTGGGGGGAAGAACCAAACTCATTTTTAAAGCTCTCTAAGAGTCAATAGGAAATCCAGAACATACAAAGCATTCATGTACCTACATGTGTATGCATTTATGTATTATACATATATACCTACACCTCCACATATTAAAATACTGCACAGGGAGTACCCGAGACCCAGATTGGACTGTAGAGCCCAGGCTACCTGCCCTGCACTGGATGTGGGGAGCCATAGGCCCCCACAGTGGGTTGAATCATGTTCTGGCCATGCCCTGTGCTCCCAGGGAAGCTGCAGCAAGCTGGAGAGTGGTGTACCTTGGTCTGCGTGTCTGTCTTAATCTTTGGCTTTGGCCCGTGTTATCCTTCCAAATTACAAGTTATTCTATGTCATTCAAATGCAACGTTTCCTGTTCCCACCAAAAGCTGCGTGCTCTGGGAAGAGCTCTTCACTGCATGTAAAAGGGTTCTCTCTGTATTCTGTTGTGGCCAAATAACCTAGTCATAGATTGTGCTTCTACAATAAAGCTACATATTTCAATATTCCTTTTCCCAATGAAAAAGCTAATTAGCGAGGTCGTTACAGTTGCCACTTATAAGGGGGAAGATAGTAATTCCATTAATGTGCTCACAGGAACTTCATTTATATTACCTCTTAACCTTTACAAGGATATTATCATTCCAATAATTAATTGCTTTTTGCCATTTAATTTGCAGTTTACCATTTTCAAGGGAAATTACCCATTAAACTAAGGACTCTCTTTAAAAAAAAATAAAAATCCTTCATTTAAATATGCACCACAAGCTGTCCTTAGAGAAGCTAGATATTCCCAAAGCCACTTTCACATCTGAGAAGAGGACTTTGTGGTAGCTCTGCTTATTAAAGAACTGCCCATTGCTTGGGCCTTTAACCATCTTGAGGAAAATGAGGCAGAATAGGGCTGAAGGAGTGACGAGGAAGGAATTAATTCTCGTTCTCTTTCTCCAAATTCAGGAAGGCAATGCGTCCTTCCTCTCTGATGGATGCAGTGAGAGTTATCTTTCCTCTTTCTTCGCAACCGTCTTGTTTTCTCCAGCTGAAGTTAATTTACGCTGCAATACCCATCTGTGAGTGCTTCTGTTAACTTCAGTGACTGAAAAAAGAAAAGACCTGTGGCTCAACCTTGTAAAACACAGAAACTCTGGCCATGAATCACCAAGCACTTAAGCACATCTTCAAGCCAGTTCCTGACACTTCGGAGAACAGAGCTCAACACATGTATTCCTTCTCACACTCAAGTCTCTAGTAAAACAACTATTTCATTTCAATGAATCAGACACAAGCCAATACCTTGTGGTGGTGTGCTGGCATAACATTCCCACTACTGGTAATAGAAATTGTGTCCAAATCTCATCATGCTAAAAGAAAATTGGATTAATACTGGTATCTGAGAAGGTGAGTAATGCATCCCAAGTAGGCATATCTCTGATAGAGTGAAACACATACACCTCTGAGAGATGGATTAGCATGGGACAATGGAGAGGAGGTGACAAAATGAATGAAGAAAGGAGACACAGGAGAAGAGGAAACAGAAGAAGCAGGTATGAACTAGACTGTACCACTGATTTATGAAGGAAAATCTGAAAGCTTTTTCTGATTCAGGTGCAAAAATCAAACTAGCCCTTGGGCAGTTCTACCTTTGCAACTGGCAAGTCCATGATATGTCACCCAAAATGACATGTGTCTGGATGATATGTCACATGCCTACAGGCACTGAATGGATCATTTTACAGTGAAAATAAGACAGTTTATTTATTTAATTGTAAAATCAAACATTCTTTTTTTTTTCCCACCCCCTTCTCCATGAGTATAAGGAGAGTCTGGGCTTACACCAGCATTCAAACGCAGTACTTCATTTCTGCAGCACCGAAGCTGGGATATAATCTCAGTATTATTTGCAGACAAGTCAAAAGCCACAGCCAGACCAACAGGGGCAAAAAAAAGTGTTTAGTCAATGGTCCATCACACAAGTTTTCTATGCAGCCAGTGGAGAGGACTAGGTAGGACTCTTAGGATGAACTGCCTTCTGAAAGTGCCTTTCTTTCACTCCTCTGATCGGCAGGAGGCCTGGATGGTTACCTACGGACTTCACCCCTGACTTTTAGATGGTAGAAGATGAGTGAGATGCATCCCACCATACGTACTTAAGTCTGTCTTCAAGCCTTGAGGTATCCAAGTTGAAGAGAGTGAGAAGAGATTCAGGCCACTTGATATTCAGAGCTCCCTATATCAGCAGTGGATCAGCAATCACACCACCAGTAAAGCAGCAAAATAGTCTGCTTTTTGACCAGCGAAAGGAAAGCCCAGCTCCATGCCAGCACGGGATTTTCTTGCCATAAGCTTTCCGCAGTTAGGCACAAATATTGCTTGAAGACAATCTGCTAATTTCTGCCAGTTAGCGCTGCAATCTGCAATCTGGTTAAGGCACCTGATGCTTCTCTTTAAGGTATTACTGTGCCTATATTATTAGGGCTCAAGAGTTTATCACATAAAAGGCCATGAATGGGGCAGAAGTAGAAAGAAGCCACTAGCCAACCAAATTAAAATTAAAATATCCTTTCAAAACCTCCAGATTGGCAGTTCACTCAACATGACATTTGCTTTTTGAAAGGCATGTGCTCTGCATGCACAACAATGTTTTAAGGTGTCACTGTTTAAGGGAAGTTGACAGTGATGGGTGATGTATAAACAGGTTGATGATATTCTGAAAAGAGTTCTACCTGCATGGACAAGAAAGTCCTTGCTAGTTTGCATGCAAAAGGAAGCTTGGGGCCTATTCTGGGGAACCTGATAGTCTCTTGTAATTAATACTGTAATTGGAGGTTGCTGGAAATGCTCCTTGAGCTGCTGCCAGGGAATGTGAGTGCTTCACAAAGCTGTTGACGCCGTGCTGTACACCAGCCGAACCAACCTACTCGGCTGCAGTAGATGCTGACACAGAACTCCTGTGTTGGCAAAACCCTCATCTGAGCAGCAAAATGCACAACGCGTTTTCCTTCCGATGTAATCACAGAGTGACATCAGTACTACCCAGCCGTCTGACAGCTGCATCACCCAGCGTGGCAAGGCTGAGCTCTCTTCCCTCTGCATTTCAAAGCAGGCAGCCCATCACCATGCTCCCACAGGCTGTCCCGCAGTCACCTGGTGGGGCTTGGAATAGGCTAAGTCCCGACCACTCTGCCCGTTCGTGGCAGAGCTGCCCAGGCTCATTCCCACCTCACCATTTCAGATTGCAAATGAGTAAGTACGCACCAGAGACGCCAGAGTTTAGAAACAAGGTTGCTTCCTACAACCTTTGCCTTCCTCCAGGGACATAATTATTGGCTTCCAGTGCACCAGTTATGGGGATGCAAGCCCTGTAATAATGCCATGAAGGCAGAAATGACCACTAGAAAGGGATGGCAGATAATTTTAGCAAGAAACTGTAGGCTTAAACATATTTCTTCTGGACGTGAGCAGAACTTTGCAGAGAAATTGTTTGCAACTCATCTGCAGTGACTGCGACCAGTGTCAGCTGTTAAGTAATAAGTTATTTTTATCCACTGCAGCTCTCCAGCATCTCTGAGGGTGATGGCATCTCGCCAAGGCTTTGGAAGGGCTGCATGAGCTGACACACAAAGATGAATGGTTGAGGCAAGCCCGGAGGACACTTCTGAGTCAACTTTACAGATGGAATCAAATCCAAATATAGCAGGTAGCTCCACACTGGAGTTGCTGAGAAGTTGTTTTGCTTCCCTCCTGACAGAGGTCAGAGAGTGTGACTTGCATAAGATAGGACCATAGAATCACAGAATTNGAAGGGACCTTTAAGATCATTGAATCCAACCATCAACATAACACTGCCAAAACCACCGCTAAACCATGTCCCTAAGCACAGACTGACTTCTCCCCGCATTTTGGAAATTTTTACTTAACAATAAAGTTCCATTAAATGTACCCAAACAGAATTGTTATGAGAACTATGGAAACTTGTTTATGACACCCATACCTGTAAAATTAGGTTGATGCTGTAATGCTGCTATGAAAATTGCTGTTTGTCGGTATTATTTTTTGTGACTTGCACTAGCAACATCTCTAAGATGCAGTTTCACAAGACGATGGATTTTGTGGTGAAGCTGCCCCGCTTCCGCTGCCATGCCACACCACCATTGCTTGTCCCCTCAAGAGTTCCTTGTTCCCTCACGGTTCTATATTCACTTTTGCCTGACAAAACTGACAGCTGCCATATAAAAGGGAGGTCCTATCCCCCAGTTTTCCCTGGCCATATACTCTTGCCCTCCTGTGCCAATGCAAACACTTGTGCAGAATTTGCTGATTTAGCAAGGTGATAAATCTATCATCTTATGCAACTACATCCCAAGGAACAGCTACCAGATCCAGTATAGCAGTTTTTAATGCTAAGGACTGTACTTTGAATAGTGACTATGGCGAAGAAATCGGCTGGAGCTGAGAGAAGCTGGTCCTTCTACCCTGCCTGTGTGGCAGAAGCGTGTGTGTGGGTAGACGCAAAAAAGGCAAGAGGGCTAAAGTTATACAACAGGAGTTTAAAAGGAGCTTTGGAAAAGATAAATAGGCTTTAAAACAGAGACCAGCCAATCAATGCAATAGAGAAAATGAAACGAAAAATTCTGCAAAAATGCACTTCATTATACATTTTATTATTGTGTCTATATTTATGCATGTCTTGTCCTGCCCAAGGAGAATAATAGCATCTTGGAATCCTGTATGAATCCTGAATGACAGCAATCTATGCTACTTTTATCAGGAGTCTTCAGCAACTTGAACTGTAAACACAAAATGACCATAATGGTTGGGTTCCAAGGATAACAAGAATTGCCTAAGCTATGCAGGCATTTCAGTGATGAGAAGTTATGGTTCGTCATGAGTTGTGGGGACTTAAGGCAGTGGTCTGGATTTCCATTATGGGATTGCAACAAACAGTCTATTCACAGGAAACACGCCAGAAAAGTCAAGGAAAGAAAAAACTAAGAGATTTGACCCAGATCTGTAAGACATGGGCATTTGACCCACAGGCCTGGATTAAAATACAGCAGTCAGAGGAGCTGTCAAAAAAGGGAACTCTGCCAAGTTATGGTCTGTGTTAAAACTTGTGCTGCTGATGTACTTACTCAAAAGGCATTTTTTCTAATGCCATCATTCCCATAATTGATTAGATCTACCTTTGGCTTCTCACGATCCATGTCATGGCCATGCGATGATCCCATAGATGGCCTTGTGTTGATCAGCTGATGTGAAAGCACTGCCGAGTAATTTAGGTATCATTCTCTAGACTTTCTTTGCTAAAGACTAACCTCAGCTGAGATCAGGACATAGAGAGGGGTGTTGTTTCTTCGTCTGATGGTGAATAGTTATAATTTTTGTTCAGTTGTTTGGGTTACTTTTACTTAATCTGTAAAACAAAACACATTCCAGAAACTTTTTGCCAGCAGGACATAGGCAGTCATTGCTTGAAGAGAAAGGATAGCAGGTCTGGCATACACCATTAGCATTGTATCATATGTTACTTGTGTCCTGCTTCTACTTTTTTTTTGGCAAAAATAATCCTTTTCATTGCTATAATGGTATTAAAATGATGACAATAATCTCCTGTATTACAGATCTCATCAGCATACTAATGAGCATATATTATTACATACATTATACCTCACCCACAAAGACATAGTGTCACTAAGGTGATGCAGTTAGTCAGCCACAAGCAGGTATTAGTTCTCCTGGCTCCACTATCTAAGCCATTTATTACTTTTTTTCTAGGTAAGATTTCGGTCCTCATTGAAGTGAGCGGCAGTGCCATGACCAATGCTATTGACCTTGCCAGGGATGTTTAAATAGTTTAGATGACCACTTCCTTAGAGAAGTCCTGTATTCTGTAGAGTTCTAGAGCCAAATATATATTTGAGCAAACCCTAATAGTTTCGCTGACAGCGTACTTCCCTTGAAATCAATGGTTGGTTGGTTGGGTTTTTTTCAGCAGGAGGTGAATAGGAAGATTTCATGGGTTTGGTATGCATTAAAGTGCATACTGTACCGCTGGTGTTATCTTTTCTGTGAGTTATAACAAGCAGGAGTTTTACAGCTCCTCAACCAGGTGGCTGATTCAGCATCACATATATTATAGCCACTACTGCTGACTGTGAGGCATGACAATAAATCCTCAAGTGAGCTAGCATGAGCTAACCGAAAACTTCGAAACTGTACATTCTTCTGGAGCTTCAAGGGACAGAGACAGGTTTCACTACATGACTACAGGTTGCTGTCAGAGTGACCTTTGGCCAAATCACTCATGGATTCATACCTCAATTTGCAGAATGGGGTCAACTCTGTCTGAGCTTTTGAAAAATTGTTAGCTCAAGGAATGGGCTGATTTGCTCTGCTGAAAACTATGTACAAGTTTCTCTAACTATGGGCATTTGTTATATGACCTTTCACCTCCTTGACTTCATAATCTTTTCTGTTCCTATCTCCTCTGTGCATCATACTGAGGTAAGCTCTGCATTAGCCTATCCGTCCTTCCTTCCTTCTTTGCTTCTCCTTCCCTCTCTTCCTCCCCCTCCTTCTATTCTTCTTCTTTCAATGTATTTTTTTATTTTATTCTTCCGTCATCACAAAAATCCTCCTGTCTCACCCTCCTTTGCCTGTGATGACACCATAGCAAGGGCTACTCCCCCTTCTCTGTATTTAAGAAAGCATTCCCTTTATGTCCTGCTCTATTGCTCCTCTTTTGCCACAGGGCAGGGATATACCAGCTCCAGTCACGTCTTTGAGCGCAGTCAAATTATTCATCCACTGCAGTTTTATTCTTACTTAGGCTTTTGAGGAACAGATTGACATGACTACTACACACTTTTTTGTCTTTGCCTTCAAAAAGTATATGAACGTCCAAGCATTTGAAAGTACAATGGCATTATTAGCTTGAGCAAATTAGATGGCAGGTGGCACTCCACAGACCACACACTCCTTGTTCTGCAGGCTAAACTGTGGTCCTGTCTGTAGTGCACCAAAAGTGTGTTTTGTGAACACTTTCAAAGGCTGCATAGTGATAACAGTTATTTTGGTGTCTTATTCTTGGGAAAAAAAAAAAAACCAAACAAAAAACATAAGAAGGAACTAAGATAAGAACACCAACAGAAAGCACCATGTACCAGACATTTCTTTCCTGACACCTGTAGTTTTGCTTCTGTATCTAGCTTTGGTAAGCGAACTTATGCTTGAGTAAATTACACACACTACACAAACTGTCTTCCATTGATACATACAAACTGATATCTGAAATTAAAGTCCATTCTGGCAGTTACATATCACAAACTCCCAATTGTTTTATCTCACAATGTACGTCCAGTTGACTTGGTGGACAAGCAAACTGGTAAGAATGTCATGTCAAACCCACCCTCATGACACATATAAGCCTGGCACAGCACCTGAGTTTTAGATGGTGACCTCATTGCATGGTCACTTTTGCATTTTTGTTTAAAAAAATCTGTTCTGAGGAAAAATCTAGCCTGCAAATATTATCCATATTGGGAAAAGAGAGCATTTTTTTTTGTAGCTACATCTAATATTCCTAAAAGAAGAAAGGTAAGCCCTGGTGCCCTCACACAAATATTTCTTTCAGTTGTGGGAGATTAAAAAGTGTTCTCTTGATTATCTCTTCTCATTTTCCTGGGAGAACACATGCACAGATAAACACATGCTGTTTCAAAATCTTACTGGTTCCTGCCAGCCCAATGTGTTACATTAGCTAGAAGCGTTCTGGCTCATGAAACACATTCTTGAAAAACTGCACACCCATCAAGGAGCATCTGAAAGCAGAACTGGATGCTTCAAAAGAAAATGCATGTACCAACTGATGGAGGAAAATCTTTGTGGCTCCTGGTATGTTTGTGGTATAACTTGCTGGACGAGACTTGGCAATGGTCTTGACTTATCTGACACTTGTGGTTCAGATGTTCACATCTTCTTGACTTCAAGGTGTGCCTTCACTCTGTCAACTCACCCAACAGGTGTTTATCTTTTCCAAACAGCATTTGAAATGTTGTTCAAACTGCTAACAACATCAAATTTATACTTGGGAGGGGTTTTCTAATAATAGGATTTTCTTGACATGCTTATATATTAATTGCTCACACCTGTGATGACTGCATGCTCTTTTCTCTCTTCTGACATGGGGAAGGGAGATCCTGCCGCATGGAAGCTTAGTCAGAAGTAAAGGACATCTAGGAGGAAATAACATCGATATAATAGGGTGGAGGAACAGAAACTAAAAAGGGAAACAAGGTGTCTGAAAATACTCAAAAACCTTCTTGCTGACTAGCCAAGAGCAGAAACAAGGCACTACACAGGCTGTTCAGAAAAGCTGGCCTTTTATGTAGACAATCCATGTGAGGAAGCAAAAAAAAAAAATTAAATAGAAAAATATCCTATCACTATCCCCATCATGCTAAGATTTCAGGAGCAAGGCTCTGGTCATGTAATTTTTTCTTGAGATAAATGACTCAAACTAAAAGAAAAAAAAAGTGAATGAAAACATTCAGAAGTTCAGTGCTCCACCTTGGGCATAAAGGCAAAAGCTTCTCGATTCGGTTCCTGTTCATTTCAGAAAGAGCCTACAGAAGAGCAATGTGAAGGCCTCAAACTCCTGAAGAGTTAAGCTACTGCTCAAGTCTTTATTTTTTGATTCACACACCAGCAGACAAATGGAAACTGACTTTCAATTACATATGCAAGGCGCTGTCATTTTCAGAGCTAATACCATGGTGGGACCCTTGTCTTCTTAAATAACAGCCATGTGCTGTATATTGTCATCTTCTTTCCACAGCATCTTACCTTCATCTGTGTACCTGCCTTTTGTCCTTTGGAAAAGCTCACAGAAATCAGTTCATCGCACCTCAGCACCTGACACGGGACGTGTCATGGCTGCAGCAGGAGAGCGGAGCGCACAGCTGGGCTCTTGTGGGTGTTTGACCCAACACCACCAAAGCATTTGACCCAACACCACCACTAAACCATGACAGCAGCACCACCCCAGGTCCCAGGCCAGATTGCCCAGGGTAGCGAAGACTGCTGCTGCCATGGCGGGTGACACGGGTCCCAGCACGGCCCCGGCTCACAAAGCCACATCTCCTCGGCTCTGTGGCAGAGAGGCAGCTCTGCTGCTCTGGAGGCGGAGGGACTTGGGTCTTTTTAGTCTAGAGAAAAGAAGACTGAGG
>RSEF01000001.1:194219614-194277989 GCA_003993805.1 Himantopus leucocephalus | reverse complement strand
TCTCATCCACCAACACCCCCAAGTCTTTCTCCTCAGGGCTGTTTTCAATCCATTCTCCACCCAGCCTGTGTTTGTGCTTTTGGGATTGCCTCCACCCAGGTGTAGGACCTTGCGCTTGGCCTTGTGCCATGGGTTGGCCTGGGCCCACCTCTCAGGTCTGTCCAGGTCCTTCTGGATGGCATCCCTCCTCTCCAGCGTGTCAACTGGACCACACAGTTTGGTGTTGTCAGCAAACTTGCTGAGGGTGCACTCAATCCCACTGTCCATGTCGCTGACAAAGATGTTGAACAGTACCGGTCCCAGTACTGACCCCTGAGGAACACCACTCGTCACTGTTTTCCACTTGGACATTGAGCCATTGACCACAGCTTTTTGAGTGCGACCATCCAGCCAATTCCTTAACCACCACCTGGTGCATCCATCAAATCCGTATCTCTCCAATTTGGAGACCAGGAAATACATAAGTGATGTTTAATTAGCCTAACACAGACTACTTTTTCCCTTGGTTCTCCAATGTCTTGTGGAAGAAAAGATTTGTATTTTGCTCTTTTCAGTATTTTTATTCATGGGAAAGGGATAATAGCGTATGACAGATTCAAGTAATCTTTTATCATTTTTATGTCTAGGGCATCTGGTTTTACAGCTTTAGCCTTTGTCAGTGTAGAAGAATGAATTTCCTTGCTTTATGAGCTTTCTTCTGAAAATTATTTACAGTTCACTGGAGATCAGAAATAATTATTTCCGGTGATAAATTTCTAGTAGAAATTATGACTTTGGATAGCTTTGGGTGCACTTTCAAAATCAGTAGGTTCATGTTGTGGACTTCAGTAGGAGGTTGATTATGTCCTGTGACAGTCTGAATGTGAGGTTAGAGTGTAATCTATATGTATTTTAAAAGTTGAATGTAGAATAACTGCGTAAAATACAATACTGGTTGATATAAAATGAAGGATTTAGCAAAGTCACAGTTTTAATTGAATAGAAGTCAAGTCTCAGAAAATTTGTTATATGAAATACAAGTATGTGAAGTAGTACGACAGAGAAGTGGTCGTCTTTCGTAGTCTGAAGAAAAGGAGAGCTGCTTTGATTCCTTGTAATGTAGCAGAATGGAAGATACCAAGACCAGTCCCAAATTATGTATGTCTAATTGGCCTTAAATTCCATTCAAGGAGATTACACAGACTGTACGGCAGTACTTCTGCAATATAGTTCTTACTCATACAATGCTTTACTTAAAAGACTTTCTGCTAATTCCTTTAAGAGACAGAACATCTCCCTAGTGTGAGGAGGAAAAAAGGTTTAGGAAGTAGCCTGTCCTTCTAAGGGTCTGTGTGACCTCAGAGTGCACATGTAGTTTTCTTTTGTAAGGCTATTCTGTAAGTATACACGAAATACCCACTAGCAGAAGCCAAACGGTATTTGTGATCTTACAGTATGATGCTTATGGAAGAATCATAGTGCCGTTTATTAAGAAAGATAATTTTTTTCCTTGGCTAAATTTATGAAAAATTCACACAAAAGATTTTTTTTTTTTTTCCTCCCTGTGTGGGACATTGGAGTCACCTTTTCTTTTGACTCATTAAATGACTGATTCTCTGATGCATCGCTGTGGTTTACATTAGGTACATGAAGAGGCCTCTGCTGCTGAATGTTAGGGGTTTTGTGGAAAGCTGAAATCTTGCCAGCAGTCAGACAAAATACAGGTCTTAAATTGCTGATTTCGTCAACTTAACAGGTAACATTTCTGATCCAACAAAGGACTACATGGTGAAACTGGGAGGGCATGGCATCTCTGTCTTCTGAAGGTTGTCCTAAAATGCTGATTGTAATGCAGAGATGAAAGCTGGACCCATTCAAAAAGAAGGCAATTGAAACAATGACTGTAAAGTAAGAGCAGTCAGTCTAGAAGAAGGCAGTAATTACTGAGCATAATGATTTTTTTAGAGTTCTTCCTGTAAAAAGATGTCTCTCTTTTTATTATGAAAGATAGAAGTCATCTTCAGATTTCATCAGTCCCCAATTTCTATTTCTACTCTCTGTGGTCCTACCAGCTGTTTATTTTAGGGTAGACTTTTCACAAGAAAACATGAGTTAGGTAGAAGTTTCTTGAAGTTTAAGATAATGGGAATTTGTATTCGAATAGCACATTATACAAGAATTTTCTGGGTAATTTTTTAGTTTAACATCAAAATATTTTAAAAAAATCCATTTTATGTACCACGGTATTTGTGAGTTAAGTTCTTAAATCAGTACTGAATGATAGTATGTTTTTAACTAATTTTATTTTTCAGGGTAATGTTTATGTTCTTCCTTTTCACATTATTTATGTTCTTTTTCATGATAGTTACTGAACATTTTGTAACAGCAGAGTTAATACGTCTGTCATTTTGCTGAACCAGTTGTTTACGCTGTCCTTAAGGAAAGTTATTTTGACTCTGCCCTTCTCACAGAGTATATATGAAGTCTTGATTCTCACAGTTTTTAGCCATTTTTAAAAAATAACTTCAGAAATTATTTTGATTTGAAGTAAGTGATTTGCTGTGCAAGCTATTCGTCAAAAAAAAAGGTCTTCTATTATACTTAGCATTTATCTGATTTACTTTAGCTGACCATTTTCTCATAGGAGGGAAACGTTATGATTTGATTCAGTGTTCTGAAACTGAAGGGAGACAGTAAATTTTCAGATGCATTTAATGTATTTATGGTAATAAGGGATTTAAATTTTAAAAAATATTTTATTTTTGTATTTGAAATTTTAGGGAAAATGGGCAACTGTCTTTACTTGGTTAATATGATGAAGATAGAAAGTTACTTAGGCAAATATCTGAGTTAGTATTTCACAGCTTTTTATTTACTTCCCTTGATTTTCTTAGAATACATTAGCTCTGGCTTTGATCAAAGATGTTTAGTTGTCTTTTTGTAATAGTCTTAAGACTGTTCTCACTAAATGACAGGTGGAACCTTTGGCTTGGGTAAACCCTCTTCATGCCTCGTCAGTTCTTGTGGAACGTAAATTTTGTCAAAAGATGTTATAATTTAAAGCAAACTGCAATGAAAAGAACAGAGTGTTTACTTCAAAACCAGAGAATGAAGTCGATAGCTAAGGTCTTTTTGATTGGCATTGTAACTTTATTCCTCTAGCTATACAAAGCAAATAAAGGGAAGATTGAAATAGTAACTGAACTATTTTCTTAGATTGCAACACTTTTTGACCTTGCAAATGTAAGTATCTCTTTGGAAATTTTTTCCCTATGTGGCATTTGAACCTGTGTAGTGGGGTTTTTTTGTTTGGTTGTTTTTTTAATCAAGAACTGCATGACAGCAGTGAAGAATAGTTTCCCGAAGATGCAGGGTGGCCATGGGAACTTGAGTGTGAGGATGAACATTTTAAGTAAGAATGCTTGTTCATGCTTTCTTCCTTGCATGTATTCTCTCTCCTGTGGTACTTGCAAAGAAATGGCAGTGTCAGTGGTTCTGTGTGGGTTCTAGGTTTCTTACGCTAAGTAGTTTTTTCATTGTATCATCACTGATATAATTAGATGTAGTTCAAGATGATTTTCAATTTCCGAAGCTTCTTACCTGAACTCTTTGGTAATCCTAGTCTCTCAAATTTGTAGTTTCAAGGTACAGTGGTCCACCTGCAGTATCCTGTATGTAATCCTGATGAGCTATTTGGGACTTCCTATGTTGGTAAAATGCGTGAGTTAAGACACTTGTTTAAGTAGCTGGGGTAGAAAATAAGATGTTTGTCTCAGATTTAAGTTAAAACTTCTGCATTCTTAGGTTGTTGCTTTGCAGAATTGTTTTTCTTGTAACTTAGTTTTTGAGCGTTGGACCTGATTTGGCATAAGTGCTAGATAGAGTATGTTACTTAAATAACATTAAAAAAGTAATCTTCCATTAATACAATTGCATTTTTATATTTGTGAATATGTCAGAGTCGGTGCATTTCTTTGGTCGATTAGGTTGCTTGTTCTGAATTTATTTTCTCTGTAAAGACTAGTTAAAATTTCTGTACATTAGAAGCAGAACAGTTTTTCCCTTCACGTTCTTTAAATTATGGAATCTGCTTAACGTAGGCATTAGAGTGAGTTTTTTCCTCTTCTCTCCTTAAAATTGAGACTTACCACAACTCAATAGAATCACGCAGTGTGAAATAAAGTAGTCCAAACCATTCAACCCATCTCTCTATAACATAAGGTTAATTTATTGCTGTTCAGCAATGTAGTCTTGAAGAGAATGTTTGTTTTAATGTATTTCATAAGAAATTTTGATAATAAAGAAAAACTGAGGTAGTTAATTTAGGCAGTTTCTGTGAATTGTTAAAAATCCACTTCCACTTCAGTATCTTCAGTAGATTTCTACACGTATACTTGAGCACACTAATACTGCTTTCAGGTTGCATTAGGCTTTTTATGTATAGTAATGAGGAGATTAGTTTGTTTTCAAACAACATCTACTGCATTTTTAAAGATGTGGGTTTGTTTATTGCCATTGATAATAGGCTGACAAAAAAAGGATCTTGCTCCTTGAAGTCAGATTTTAAGAAAAGCTTCCTGTGACTTGTCAGTTCTCTTGTTGTACCTGAGTTTAGTTTTTTTTTCTTTGCGTGAAGCTAAAAACCTACTTGCAATACTAAACCACTTCACCTTGAATTGGCCTGGAGTTCAGTAGTTCCCAAACCAGACAAATAACAGTTCAGTTCCAAATACTGTATGCAGAATGCCAGAAGCGTGGCTTCATAGTAATTCTACCGGCCACTTAATGGTAAGGTATTGTGCAAGATTGTATTTGAGGTTAGCCACAAATGACAGTCGTGGATCTAACAACTGAAGAAAGAGACTGGAAGGTAATAGTTACAATATTAATTCTTATAAAATTAAATAAGAGCGATTATGTGAGTGTGTGTGTATATGCTCAGGGAGATCACAGAAAATAAGCCAGCAGAAATAGAAAATTGGTGAGAGTCAGAAGTAGTTTTCTGGAAGTAAAGACCACCATATTCTGAAAACTGTCTGAAAGAATGGGAAGGGAAATGGCTTGAACAGGTATTTTTTTGACTCAGGCTAAAGTTTCAGAGATTATGCACCTGAACACCTTTACACATTATCTTGCGTTGCTAGGTTCTATTAATTGTGTTCTTAAACAGGGCAAAAGGTGTGTTTTGATGTCAGAGTCCTTATTAGTTCTGTTGATTCTGCAAAATCAGTTTCTGTAGCACTAGGATTGTTCCAGTTTTTAAAAATACCATTAAATGTGATTCCCAAACATATTTGGGAATGCAACAGTGTGTACTTTAATTTATTTTAATTGAATTATATTCAGACTTGCTCTTTATTTAAATTCAACAAACAGTTCTTGGAGTTCAGTGAGTGCTTTGACTGTCACCTCTGTGCTCAATACAAGGTCAAAAGTTTTAGGAAAAATGTTTCTTAGTGAACATCTGCTTCAGTACTGCTACACTACAGATCTCTCATGCTTGTCTTGTGGTGGTGGTTTTTTTCCCCTTTCTTTTTTAAGAAATATCCTTTTCATCATAGTCAATTTGGAAATGATGCAGGAAGTTCAGTATTTGCAGCAGGTTAGAGAGGGTTGCTCTCATCAGCATATGCTGAGAAACGTGGTGATGTGGTGGTTTGCACTGATGAGATTATTTCATGTCTTGACCTTTTGAAACTTGTAATTACATTTATTCATGTGAATATGCTTCATGAGAAAAAGCAGTGATTGCCTAAACTGAATTATAATCTCATGTGGGGGAGGGTGAAGGCTTGAAATTCTGAGGTTGATTTTCTTTCCTGATCTGTACCAAAGTAAAGCATAGGTAACAAGGTGTAACACAGGAATCGGAACATCTAAAATGGATCTGAAGGAAAAAAACCCAACCCTAATTTGTCTCATTCTGGCCATGACCAGCAGAGAAAGTGCTAAGCCTTATTTCCTGCCAGCTTTTCAGACTGGCAACCATGTACTCTGTTGAGTCAGGAAGTACTCTTGATCAATATGAAATGGGGCATGCTCTTACAGGTTGAGAAACGTTCATCAGAAGTGCAGAATCAGTTCCGTGATACCATTCCTGATGGACTGAAGTTTGTCTAATCTGCTCTTAGAAGAAAAGACCAGGAACAGAGACCCCGTGGTCTTCCCTGGAAACTGATTTTCATTCTTTATTGTTTTCCTACTATCTGATTTAGTTCTCCTTTTGCTGCTGGTTAAGCTCATTTGTTCTGATCTTATTCCAGGTGGATGTAGAGAACAGTGTGGTATTTTCATGCATTTGGCAACATTTTTAAATTTGATGGTAAATTTGAAGCTAGACTAAGCAGGCCCCTTTCAAATGTTTTTATATCAGATTGTATAAAAGATACGCTGAAGATATCAGTCTGTTTGGTATGATAGTATCAACTAGCTCACCTCTACAAGATGGAAAAGAATCTGTTTACTGGAAATACACTAATTTTTAACTTAATCTCTGTTGACAAGTTAGAAACCATATTTTGTATCTTAACCATTGCTAAACAGTGGTTTACTTAGTATATATATCACATGATTGCTATGAAGTTTTGTATGTGAAAATTGCTTATGCAGACTATTCTGTAGATACATAACAATGATGTTTTTAGGAAGCCTGATTGGTATGCAAGTAGAAAATTGTTAAATCTATGAATTTATTTACAGTATGTAAGCTTTCTTATTCTAGTGTTTACTCATTTGTTCGGCAAGGTTTAAATAATTTCAGTGCAGTTAGTGTGTTCTGTTGTTAAACTTGATTTTTACCTATTTATTTTTAGAGCAGAATATATATATGGCAGGGCTGCAGCGTTGCAGGCTAGCTGTCTTGAGATAGGGATTACAGATGGGAGAAACCTTCTAAGTCCACTCTCCTGCTGCCAGCCATCATTTGCATGATCACTTTCATAAAATCGTCAACTATTCAACATAAAACTGGTTAATTACTTTTGCATTTTGTACGTGTTGCTGTTCTTGGAACACTTACCTCAAAAGCTCATTCTTTCCAGTAAAAGCCTCTCCCTAATTTTCAACCTAATTCTTGGATATCAATTGATTGTTTTCTCATTAATCCTTTATCTTAAGAGCTCCCTTCTCCTCTCATAAATTAGGTTCTCCACTAGCTCATCCACTCTCCACTCTCATCCTGCTAGCTCTGGTCTAATGGGAGCCCGTTGTTCTTGAACAAAGATGATCAGCATTGTGATCTGTTTTCTAGATAAGGTCTCACTAACTGCTGCTGTTTTCCTGTATCCTGGGAACGTTAGACAATTCACTATGATTTTCTGTGCCTTCCTATTTTTTAATTAAGGAGAATATTTCATAATTAAATTCTAAGACGGAATTGGTCACTGAATACCTTCTCACAGTATTTCAGTTCTCCTTTAATAAAAGATGTCTTTGACAGACAAAATGTAGAATAAAAACATTTGTTCTCAGCATTTACAAATGCGTTTTTGCACCTGGTACTTACGCTTAAGAACGGTTCCCTAACACTTAGTTGTGTTTAGATGTTTTGTGTATAGCCTTGTCTATTTGCCTTCCACAAAAGCCATCACAGAAAAATAAGCTTTCCAGCTGCTGCTGAAAAGCATTTATACATGCCTCTTAAAGATGGTTGTTATTTCATTATGACTTCTTCCATCTTTTTGAGGCTTTAAAAATGTGTTGAATCCTCAGTACCACAAATTGAAAGTAATTTCAGAACATGCTGCTATGACTCGTCCTAGGTAAAGGAAGCTAGCAGACTTTTGTGCTGTGCTTGCTGGCAAGATAAAATTAAACTTTGGAAAAGCTTGTTTCTCCTCCACCTCATTTTTTGAGCTGTCTAGGTGATAATCCTAACAAACAGTGCGCATTTGTATTTGATTCAAGGGAAAAGTGCATGAAGTGCATAGTTTTCCCAGCCTTTTGAGTTTTCTTGCAAAAGAATTCTGTCTCCCTGGAAACGATTAAAACTGGGGAAATTGCTCTTTGTTGGAGTCCCGTCCCCCTCCCAAGCTCCAAAGTCTACCAGTGCTTGGCACTTCCCCCTTTGCATCAGTGCCGTGTTCCCAGGATCTGATAGTTTTGTTCCTTTATGCAGGGATAACTTTTGTAAAGGAAAAAAAAAAAAAGCTTTGGGATAACAGCACAGTGTGGCCTTTCCTCTGCTGTACTGCACTTGCTTAAAACACAATTTGGAAATGATTATGTTTACAGAAAGGCCAGTGGGTCTTGAAATGTCCAAGTGTCTGCACAGGTGCCGATTGCTGTGGGTTATATGTAAGATGGCCTTACTCCAGCTTTTTTTGTCACCTGCATTGTGTTTTGCATAGCACTTAGCGCAGTGAAATAACTGTAGCAAACCTGAGTGATGTTTTAATCTGTTTCCCTGCTTTAAGAAGATTGATTAAATTCTAGTTAAGTATCTGTTAGCTTATGTCTGAGGAAATATGTGTGTGTATGTATATATAAAAAAAATTAAATACCTATGTGAGTGTATTGGTCTCGTTACTACTGTATACTGCCAGATAGAAGTTAAGGGTACATAGCACTTACATGTTTTGTTCCTGATCCAGCAGCTAGGATACAGGATCTCTTTCTCATGCAGATTGATAACCGAGGCAACTTCATAGCCAGCATAAGCAGAGGTGGCTAACCTGGGTTTTGAAACTGAGCAGCGTGCTGTAATCCCATGTTTTTTGTAAAGAGGTGAAAAGAAATAGCTTTATCAAAATTTTTTGCTTTTAGGTTTAGGATTGATGTTTCTTACCACTTCTGAATCCCTATCTTGAGAAAGATAGATGAAACATTGCTGCCACCTTGAGGCTGTTACTTTGTGTTTACATTGTGGAACTTCTAACTTGCCAGTATGCTACAGTTTAATACATTGACTGTTTTGTACAAATTAATTACTGGGAGTGTGCAGAGTGAGTCAGTAAGCAGTTACAGCAGGTGTTAGCCAAAGACCCAGCCAGGGATGGGAATGGCTTTAAAGCACAATGTTTGATTGAGCCTTGTTCTCTGTAGCAGCAAAAAAGGAACGGAGGGAGGACTGTGCAGAGTGAGCACTTGCAGGAGGAGAGAGGTTGAGTAGTGAGGTGTTCTGCCAGTGTTCGTTTTTATAACCCTAGGAGTGAAGGGTGCACAGAATTCCAGAGCGGACTATCAATAATGCTGTTTGTACAGTTCCTGACTCTGGTCCTTGTTCTTTGGAAGTCTGCAACCCTAGATCCAACAAATCTGCAAAGCAAACAGAAAAAAAGTGTTATGCCTGGTATGTTGCACTTCTTAAAATCAGACTTCCCCTTGCCCTCAGTTTGATGAAAGTGTCCATTCAAAAAATCCGAAGAACAGGAGGTAATAGTAAATGGATATCTTCTGTAAGAGCACCTAAAAGTTTATACACTCAGGAGATACACAGGTTCAGAGAACAGAAGAGTTTTTCAACATCTCATCTGTTCTTGTGTTTATGGGAGATCCTGTTTGAGTTGAAACCAAAGAAGATCTTGCATTTGCTTTCTCCAGTCTCTTTCCTACCTTCCTTTTTCTCCCTAAAGGGAGGGTTAATCCAATGTAAGTCTTTTCGGCTTTGTGGTTTTATATTAAATTGAGATTTGCATCACAAGAGGAGAGATTTGGAGCAACTATTAAATAAAATTAATTCACTAAATTATGTTGTCTGTTGATTCAGTCAAATCCAATGATGGTGACATTGATGGATTAGACTTCCTCAGCACAGTGGTGCGCAACAGGAATGTGCTATTGAAAACACCATCATTGGGTAAAATTTTAGTGTCCTTGCCTGATTTTTAATTTGACTAGTGATGACATATGCCTCTAGGTTTTTAGGGGGGATGAGAGGGGAGGGTCCTAATATTTATTATTATTTGTTGTAACTGACTATTAAAATGACCTCTTTTTATACCTCAGAAGAGTTCTGAAGTATAGTTTTCATGAGCAGTTTCATAGCAGCAGTGAACTAAGTAGTCATTGCCCCCTTGCCTCTGGCAGCTCGCTGTGCTTACACACCCCTTAGTACAGCGGGGCTGCCTGTACAGATCTTAGTACCCCACAGTCTCTTAGTACAGGCCTGTGGTAAACTGAATTAGAGACTACGTATAACCTCCACCCCCAAACCAATAAATAAAATAAAAACTTTGGGGTTTTTTCCTGCCAGATATTTTCCCTGATCTGATTCGCTACATGAGAGCAGAAACAACAGTTCTGGCACAGTGGAAAGGGCAGTACAGGGCAGGGGTGAGCTAGGATGGCTCAGGCAGCCTAAGCAGTGTGGCTCAGGCATTAATGCAATGAAGGAATATATTACTACAGAGCAGACCTGATCCATCTTTCATCTGTGTTGGGAGAATGATGTAGTTATCATCAGAAAATCTCTCACAAGCCTAATATTTAATTAAAACCACTCTTTTGTTGGTATCTTCCTGTCTGTTAATTCTTGCGAGTATGTTTTGTAGACAGCTTCTCTTGGTATTTTTTCCTCTGTCTGCAGCTGAAGTTATAGCATGGCTTCCTTGATTCAGATTTTATCACCTAATCTTCCTGCTGAAAATCTACTGAATGTGTTCAAACTGGTGTTCTTCCACTGTGTTGAGGTCTACCACGCTTTCTGTGTCAGAAAAACTTATCAGTCAGCCTGGAAAACAGTGCCAGATCTGTTTAGGTTTGAAGATAGTCTTGTGTGTTCTCACGCTGATACGAGAGACTTAGACAAAGTTATTCAAAAAGAAAGATTGGGCAGCTTCAATCCCTTCAGACCTATCACCTCACACATCTCCCCTCTCTGCCCCCAGAGTGTTTTGCTACTTTCCATTCTCTCCTGAATCTCTCTCCCCATGCCCCATTCCTTGTGCTAGAAAACTGACCCCACCTCCTTGCCAAACCATCATAATGCTTCTCAATCTCTTTCCTCTCTTCTGAATACTTTTCCTTTCTTCCTGCACCTGCATTTTCTTGTTTCCAAGCTGTGTATGCACACTTGAGCCCTCCCTCTTTAGACTTCTTCCCTGTTCTTCCTCACTTGCAGTGAGCTACCAGCAGATTGCTTGGAAAGTGCTGTAATTTTTTCATGGATACATCTGCTGTCATTGCCTGTTTAGTTGGCCAAAGTTATCCTCCGTCATTCTTGCTCCTTCCCTGAGAAAGATTCAGCTTCATGGAGACTGATAGGAGTTTTTGTTTTTCTTTTTTGCTTAGGTGTCTTCTGTGTAAATTACAAGTGCTGAGTTGCTTTCCCCTTTGTTTTTCATAAATTTTAGTGGTAAAACACTGTTAGATTTTATATTCCCTCCTTCTCACTGTTTGGTATGATAGAGCACTGACAATTGCCAAACACTTCATCTGATCTCTGAAAGCGTTTGTGGAACTGCAGGATGGGAAGGCCATCCATGTCTACAGAAGGGAAGCCAGTTTTCCATGTTTCTTACAGCTGAATGCAGTACAGACACTAGTTGGATGGTAGAGAAGTGGTAAATAAGTAAGTAAAAGCTTACTTTTCAAGCTTTGATCTTGCAAGGAAATTTAATTATTGCAGTCAGTGTTAAGAGTGTACTTGCCTGTCTTACCACCCTATAAATAACAGTGTATTTATCTTGCAGTAATTACTTTGGAAGCTGAAATGGTCTTAAAGTAATTGAGCCTTGTTCTTCTACAAATAACTAAGTAGTGTCTTCTCTATGTCCCAAAAAAGTAGTCTTTATTTCCTGGAATGCTGTGTGCTAAAACCACAGTTTGAGCAATTTTTCCGTTGCTACAGGAATTCCAGGCCCTTCCTGTCGAATAAAACTATATTCATTTGGGTCCTGTGGTTATAAGGTGTGTGCAAAAAGATGTTGCCCGCGAGATGGTTCGAATATTACATCCCTGCTGTGTTTATTTCAGGAAGGGTAATGAACAAGAGAATTAGCCATTACATTTTGATTGCTTGTGAGATTAGTAAATTTGTATCCCAACTGTATGTTGTTAAAAAGAAATGGATCTGTTCTACAGAAAAGTAGATTAATGATGATTTTCTCATTTTGGGTGCTACAGCTTTTTGTGTCTCTGAAAGCATGAGCTGAAACCCCATTCTTTCCTTGATGTATTTGAAAGGAAATAACTGCAAGCATTACAACTGTACAAGCACAAAGTATGTCGATTAGAGAACTTGTGATACAAATGCTAAAGAAATATTTTTTTTAAAGAACTTACTAGATTTCAAATGTGCTGACTTGCCTTTATATTGTCTTTACTCTGTAATCTATGTAAGCTTAATAGAAAATTGTATGTGAAGATGCAACTCTAGTGTTTTGATGGCAAGAACGTACTATTAGAATTTAATAACGCCTATTTCTAATGCTAATTATATTTCCAAAAGTATGAATAACGAAATAAATCTGAGCTAAGCATAAAAAGGTAATGTCCTCTGCACTTTATTTTATTACAGCCAGAGACTAGAAATGAAAGCACAAGTTGCAGACGCATTCATAGCAAAATTCCAACTGACATCGGATGAAATGAACCTCCTTCGAGGCACGAAAGATGAGCCAATTACTGAGGTAGCTCAATGAACATTAAAAGCTTTGCCTTGAACTAAAATGTAGAAGCATCCTAGCTGAATTGTACATGAGATCTTATTATCGGTTTGTAATTTAATTTTTTATGGAGGAATGTACCTTTTAACAGAATGGTGAATTTCTAATGAGTTTGAAATGTGTGATGAAAGATTTAAGTAACAGGAAAGAAAATCAACATTAAATTCTAGTTTGTGTAATGAGTGTAAGGGGCAAATGAACTATTGTGTGGTTCTACACTTAAAAAGAGCTTCATGAAGTCTGAATTTTCAGTGAAGATGTTTTAAAACTTCATCACACTCAAATAAAGCAAATGAGAAATTTGCAGCATTTCAGTAATATGTAGTACTACCTTTGTGCATGTGTGTGTGCATTTTGTATATGCATGTATATAGGTATTCAGTAACTTGAAACAATGTAAGCTGAGTCTTTCCCTCCTTATTATTTGGTTGATGAAGATATTAGGTGCTGATTCACTTTCAGCCACCTTCCAAAACAAGTTTTTGAATATGTTTATGGTTTGAATAGGAAGGCGCATTGTTCTGCGGTAAAAGCAAACTGAATGATGAGACAATTGAGTACACTTAATAGATTTTTATTATTGTAGCTGCATAGAAACCTTCACTTAAATGTAGACTACCTGCTGAGACATACTATCTCATTTCCACAGGCATCCTGTTTGCAGTTAAAGCATTATTAAAGACATGGAACAGATAACCACAAACAGTGCTAATGAAAGCATAAATGGAATGTGTTAAATGATTGTGCACTTGAGTAATTGCTGTATGCTTTTGTACCAACTATTACCATGAAAGAACATTCAGGTTTCTAAAACGTACATGTTGCAGGGAACAATGACAGCAATGCTGTGCCATTTATTCAGTGCTTGGTTCACAGCCGAACAAGGATTAGTCTTTTTGATACTTTGATCTGTCTAAAAAATGTGCAGAAATAACCGAGATAGAATCATAGTTGTGCTACTGAAATGGTGGACTTGAGTAAAATCATGTGTGTGCTTTTCCCCTATGATAGAATCAACCAGCGTGTTTAAAACATTTTTAGTCAGGCTTCTGTTTTGGCAATTTCTTAGTGATTCTTTTTTTTCCTGAAGTAGGAGTGATTTGGGTTTTTGTAAACGTGACCTTCAACAGAGTTGATGCAAGACAGTAGGTTAAATCAGTGTCCTGCTTCACTTAGAATATGTATATTTTTAGGAGACTTCAGCCAGAATGAAACTGTGCTTTCCTGAGGCAAACTGTGTTCAAGTCGCAAAAGATGTAACAAACAGTTATATCTAAATTCTCTAGTCTCCTCCATGATGACTTCATAATAAGAGGTGTTTGAAAATGTTAGTTGATTTCCATTTGCTCTCTAAAACAGTAACAAAATAACTTTTTTGGCCATGTGTCCATGTCTTCTAGGGTTTTTCTTCTTTGCTGCTGCTGAGTTATTCAGGGGAGAAAGATTGTCCTGGAAAACCTTGGTCTAGTCTATTGCAAATGTTTGATTTCTCTTTGAAATTGTTACCCCATTATATGAAAACAAAAAGTATCAGCCTATATTCATTGTACTTTCCAATGTTTCAGTTTGCTTTTTCGTTGCTAACATTAATGGGGAGAAGATGATGGAATGCGTAGTAATGTCCTCAAAAGCTTCCCAAAGTGTTAACTAATAAATGTAAAACACACACCTGCTACATAAAAACGGGTTAAAAACACATCTTTGCTGGTAGTAATTTTTTTTTTTTGTTGTTTTTGTGGAAGAGAGGCGTGATGCAATGGGAAAGAAAAAAATCCTAAGGGTCCTAAGGTGAAATGAAAGGTGAGAGGTGGTGGAGGGGGAATTGTATTTTAAAAGCAGCATTTGGAACACAGACCTGCGAGGAACATAAATATGAAATTGAAATGGGGAGTATAAAGTGCTGGAGATTTGAATGAGAAGTTACTACTTTTAAACACAATTTTTTTCTCTTTTCTCTCTCTTTTTTTTTTTTTTTAATTGATTTAGGATTTTTTCAAGGCTTTGGGTAGAGTAAAGCAAATTCATGATGATGTCAAGATTCTCCTCCGGACAAATCAGCAAAGGGCAGGGTGAGTGCTACTTAAATGAGTGCAAGATAACCATTTACTGGTTAAAAGCAGAAGTTACAGCAAGGTCTTATTCTTTACTTCATATGACATACAGAGTATTTAACAAAAAAAAACCCCAAAATAGTAATGTATTTTTAAATTTTCTTAATTTTGATAATGGTGCGTTTTATTTGATTTGCACATGCCTTTGCTAGTAGTATCTAAAATAGTATTTGCAAAGAAAATCTTTTTGTCTTGTAGCTTGGAAATTATGGAACAGATGGCTTTACTGCAAGAGACATCTTATGAACGACTTTACAGATGGACTCAAAGTAGGACTAAGAATGTTTTTATGTTTATGAATATTATTATGATTATTCCTTTAATTCCTTGATGTGGATTGAACTCAGCAAAAATCCTTTCCAAGATTTATTAACAAGGGTTTGGGTTTCCTTCTTAGTGAAAGCTTTGTTGTGAACCAAATAGTTAATTGGAGATTCTCTCCTTTTTTGGGCCAATCTCATCTCTGTTTGTAAAAGTGTATTATTTATTTCTATTTTTAGGTGGTTTTCCACAGAGAACGACTACTACAGTTTAGTAGTCTAAGCAAATTAAATGTATTGCATTTAATTTTCATGCAGGTTACAGGGAAGTTGTTGTTTTTGACAATTTGGTAGTTAAGATCTAGTTTAGTGGGAGGAGTGGCTTATTACCTTTAAAAAAAGAAAAAAACCCAACCTTATTTTACCAGGATGCTCTTTGAATGATAGTAGGCGATTGTTTTTTTTACGTACGTGCTCTGGATCCAAACATCAGTGCTCAATGTAACATCTTGATAGTGTAAAATGTTGATGCTTTTTTGCTACTTCTTTCTTCTCCTAAGACATCGTCCAGGAAGATTTGTGAAAAAAAAAAAAAAGCTGGTGCAGTTCAATATATTTGTTAGCTGTTCTTCAGCGGTTGCTGAAACCTCAAATAACGGTTGTGGTTTCACCCTAATGAAAATTTGTAATTTTAATGCCGATGTTTGATTTAGTTTATATGATTTCCACATTCGTGCATGGAATATACAAGATTGCATAGGTAATGTGATTAAAGTAAAAAAACCCAACCCAACAACAAAACAAACCCACAGCTTGCTTAAATACTTGCTCCCTTTTTTCTTACTAGTTTGCCTGGAATGTGGTAAACAGTTATAAAGGATGCTGACAGAATTCTGATGGTTGAATGATTTAACATTTATATGTGGGTGCAAACAGCTTCCTTTAATTTTTATTATTGCTGAAATTTGTGATGGACATCTGTTTTACAGTGAAGTACTGCTTATGGGGAAATTTAATTACATTAACACAAACTAGGCCAGGTAGCGTATTTTGAAGGCTTCAATTCAAAATGAAAAAGTTTTGAGTTTTTAACTCGTTTTCTTGTTTGACAGCTTGTTATTAAAAGTATTACAGTGTAAAGAGTGCACTTTTGTCTGTGTTGATATTTTATAGATGAATGTAGGACTTTGACACAAGAATCATGTGACATTTCTCCAGTTCTTGCTCAAGCCATGGAAGCCTTACAAGATAGACCTGTCCTGTATAAGTAAGTACATGTTTGTGACTATCTCTAACAGAAATGAGTATTTCCAGTCTATAAAATTTAAAGATGGGCATGAGTGCCAAGGATGGTGGGAATTAAGTCCTGTGTCAGATTTAAAAAAAAATTAAAATAATCATGTTTCAACTTCTTTAAATTTCAGAAGTCTTTTGACACAGTTATGGTGTAGTAAAGGTCATTGGATTTTTTCCAACTTACTGGTTTCTAATTAAAATAAAATGTCAGACTGTTTTTATTTTAATCTAAATGGAATTGTGAATTTCTGCTGCTCTCATTGTAGGATTTTTCTGAAGAAAAAAATGCTGTCCAAAGCATGTGATTGTCTTATTTAAATTCCCAAAGTAAAAAATGGATAAAGGCTAATTATTTTTTACTGAAGTGCTTCTGGTAGCAAGAGTGTCTTCCATTATGAGTTGTACAGTAATGTATTAAAAACAATCTGCTACATATGGGCCTCTAAAGCGTAGGGGTACTTTATATATATATGTATATAAAAAAATACACTACTGTTTAGTTCGTGTTCAGAATTTGCTGAAGGGACTTAACGTAAATGAAATGGTACTTAGTAGAGACAACCACGAGGTGGCACTGTAAGAACTATTTTTATTGGAGTGACCATACCTGAAGCGGTACTTCTTTGATTTTTAGTTTGTTTTTTGTTGGTGGTTTTTTTTTTTAAAATGCATTCATCATACTATTCATCAACTATTGCAAATTACTTTTAGCCACAGGCATCCCGGACAGTGGAGTACTAGTCAGTCTTTCAATGGCTAGCCTTGTCTTTAAGAGTGTCATATGTGCGAAGGTGCAGGTATGTGACACTGTGAATCTCCATGGAGCTCTTCATGGGGAAAATACGTAGTGCGAGTGGACCTTAAAAATTCTGTCAGTATGAGAGAGCGCGTACATCCCGACATGCTCAGTCAGTTCTGCTCATTAACGTGAGGGAGAGGTGGTGTCACTTGATGTCCCCAACTATTGCATGTGGTGCATTGCAGTACATCAGGCCATAGCTGGAGGCTGCAGAGTCCTTTCTTCCATTTTCTCCTCCAGGCCCACTTTCACAGCTGCAAAGAGTCAGTCACAACTGTGTTCACAACATTTTGTAAGATTCTTTATAGATACAGTTTATATTTTCTGTAATAAATATTTTGTTAAATTATGTTACTTTCAAACTTCATAAAACCATTGTTTTGCTTTCTTAGCATTTATGGAAAAAAAACCCCAGCCATCTTCTGTATAAATCCACAGCTGGCCAGTTTAAAGTGAATCTGCAAAAGAGACTTTATTTTTCTTCTGACATCTCTCTCTCAAACAGCAGTACTAGTATTACCAAAGGTAGAACTTGGTAGGTAGGACTTTTCTTCTGCCAAAAAAGCAAAAGTAAGCATTACTATAGAAGATGCAGCCATATGTTTGTCATCATAGATTAGCATGCTTAAACTACTTGGTACAGCAGTACCGACAAAATTGCAGTACTGGTGCTTTAAATTTTAAATCTCAAGATTTAGTTTATTCCCTTCCAAAAATTTTTGTATACCTTTAGTACATAACAAACTGCTGAGTTTAAAATGTAAAAATTGTGTCACAGAAGAAAGTAATTTTACATTGTTGTTGGTTTTATTCATATAAGCACCACTGTGTGAAGTAAACATTCTTCCTCCAAATCACTGCCCTTGCATCTGATAAACATTGTGATTTGATTGGGTGAAACTGAGTAAGATGGAGAAGGGCAGGAGTTTAGGAAGGGAACTACAAATCCTTGTTTTCTTGTGTTGACTTAGCTAACTTGAAGGTGGCGGAAAGATTGCACCATGGATGGACTTTTGGGAACTGCGGTCAGTAGGGATCTGAAATAAACATTTCGGTTTGGTTTTCATTTCCGTTTCTAACAAAAAAATTGGAAACTGTTTTGTAGAAAATACATGGAGCTGTAGCTCAAAGCAGTGTTCCTCCATTCTGATTTTCAAAGCTTTTTCTCCATCTCCTTCTTCTGCCCCCAGTGATCATTACTTTACCAGGTTTTTGAAAAATTGAAGCTGGGCTGAAAAGAATCCGAATGTTGTTTTCTTCCCCTACGATGAGTATGTGTAATAACATAGTAGTAAATACCGTATTTCTACTGTAAATAATAGTTATTACTGATTTTTTTTTTTTAAGATGCAGGATTTTGTCATAGTTATATCCTGTTCTGCTGAGAGCAAAAGGAAAATTAGTAGTTTTATTTTTAAAACAAAATTATCATTATGAAATGCTGTTTTCAAAACTAATAACAAGATCACGAGATCTGTTTCACTGCTCTATTTTTAATGATCTATTATATAGCTGTTTATTGGAGGGGAAAAAAAACTTAGGTGGTTTCAACAAACGCTTGAGATTTTTCACTGCAGCACTACTACTCCTGGACTGTGGGTAGTCAGCAGATCCCAGATCTTTCCCACTTTTTATTGCATAGTTTTTGTGAATGGTAATTTATTAAAGACTTTTTTTCATCGGATAGTTCTTTTTTTTTGAATTGCAGATACTTACTGTCTGAGTTAACAAATACATTGTATGAAGAAAAAGATTTAAACAGAAATTTCAGGGTTTTTCAGTGTGCTTTTTTGCCCCTGTCTCAAATAGTAATGTAGATTGAAAAAAGCAAAACTGAAGGATCCCTTGGACATTTTATAGCCTAATAGAAATATAATTGAACTTAATTTGGAACACGTTTGAAACAGTATATTATTTTCTTTTGTATTTTGTTCTCCACATCTGTTTAATTGTGAATGCAGTACACTTTTCACTTCAGTCTGAGTAATATGCTTTTTATTATTATTATTTTTATATCTGTTCAGCTGCTGGGTGTCATTGGTAAGCGACACTATGCTTACTCTTTGGCATTTCTTCAATTATATTGGAAAAATAAACTGTCACTTGTATTTTTTTCTCCTTTGTAATTTATGTGTTTTGTTCAAAATGCTTAAATTAGTCTTTTCAAAAAATAGAAGTGTTCCACGGCTTACAAAAATCCTGTTTCTAAGCAGATGTAACGAGGATGTTAGCAGTGTTCATTCCCCATCCTTCACTTGCTATCATGCTTCAGCCCCAACAGAAAGGTAGCCTGCTCCAAAAATGAGCTGGGTGTGTGTTCCTGGTACCTCCTCTACTAGCAGGAAGCCATTTGGGATTATGCACTGTGGGCTGTAATTGTCCATCCATTAAATATCTAACTAAGACTCATTTGCTTAAAACCAGTGAACAACTATCAAATGGAAATAAGTTTTTTGCTACTAATTGTGTGGTAGCCTAGAAGAAGGCGAAAGCCTTGTGTTGCAGTGCAATAAATTGCTTCTGTTGTCTGTCATCTGTATCACATGTGAAAAGGAGTCCTGGACTTGTCAATACAAGCTTATATGTACAAAAATGGAAAAGCTGATTTTTCATTTATTTGTGTGGGGTGAGGGAATAGGAGGGTCAAGGAAAAGTTACCTTTAGTATCTGTTTAGAGGAGTCAAAAAAATCAGATGGTTTTGAATGATTCATAGTAGAAGCATTGATGCAAGATTTCTAGAACTATAAAAATGGTAACTCATGTTAACTGTAAAGTTGAGCTAATAGAACAGTTCACCTCATCACAGTTTGTTTTACCAATTTTCGTGTTTCAATAACAGGTACACGTTGGATGAGTTTGGAACAGCTAGGAGGAGTGCTGTAGTCCGTGGCTTTATAGATGCTCTTACTAGAGGAGGTCTGGGAGGTACTCCCCGCCCTATTGAAATGCACTCCCACGATCCTCTGAGGTACAGTACTAGCAAGAATGTATATGAAATAATCTTTCTTTTGCCTATTGGCACTTTGAATCCCTGACGCTATGAAGCGCTGATTTACACAGAAATGTCTGTCTTTATTTAGGTATGTAGGAGACATGCTGGCCTGGTTGCATCAAGCGACAGCTTCTGAAAAAGAACACCTAGAAGCTATGTTAAAGCTTGTAACTATTCAAGGTAGTACTACCTTTTAAAACGTAAATTGAGAAGCGATAGAAAGTAAGTCTGTGATAAGTCAGAAAGTGTGATTGATTTCATAGGCAGGGCTTCAGTTATGGGAGTCTGAGCTTCGATTGTCCTGGAGATAATTTCAGAAGAGCTGGTGGTTGCGTTTTGCCAGAATAAAGCCCTTAACGGAGAAGAGTATTTCAAAATGCAGTTTTTTCATTTTACTGTGCTTATAATAGATTTACATTAACTTTACAAAGGGACATTTTAGACTGCAGTTGAGCTTTCAAAAATTGTCTGTAATGTATGTGAATGCATACCCCTGTGAAAACATTGTCATAGGGTTGCTTATTGATATGTTGAGGATTCCTGTTATGCCTTGCTCCAGTAAATTTTTTAAATAGAATTCCTTCTTCCTTGAATTCTTTTCCTTTCATGCTACAAGTAAAATGGAATTTACTTCTGTCGTGTGACATACCATTATAGGTTTATGGACGTCAAAGTAGGCTGCTCATAGATATGTGAAGCTTTTTAATATCAAAGCTCTCCTTCATTAACAGAAGCACAGATTCTCATTCTTATTCTTCAGCCCCTTTGCTCTATTTTAAGTACATTGGACCTATACTTTAAACACCTTTATCCTGTAGAAGCTGTAATATGATTTGCCTCCATAGCTTCAGCCAAAGGCTTGTTTAATAGATTAAGCATGTGCACTCAGTTGTAACAAACTGGTCGTAACAACTTACATTTGATCTGTAACTGGTGAGCTCTTCAGACTGTATGTCTTAATTGAGTCCTGCTCTGGGATTTAAAGTGAATATGCATTCTCATTTTCCTTCCTGCTGGAAGTACTAATTGGCTTTCGTAATTAACAGTATATGAGCAAGGAGGCTGTGTAGGAACTGTTGTAAATCAAACTGAAGGAATGTTACTGGTTTTTAACTACAGTTACAGTGTACTATAGAAGTAAATTTAGTATTATTTACTGACAGTATCTTAGGGAGACAGGAAAGCTGGCCTCATGATGGTTTTATGGTAGAGAAAAAGACATGGCAATTCTTCATAGATGGCTGTCTGATGCTTCTGCTGTAATTGGGGAGTCCTTCAGGAAAAGCTGGCCACTTTGGGGATGTTACTGTATCTGGTCCTGCTGTAGAGTGGGCTATTGCTGCTGCCCGGGACTGCATTTTGTTCTGAAATTCTCCCACCTCTTCATGCAGTGCTCTGTTTAACTATTAAATCCCTTGGCCTTCTGGCAGGACGTCAGGTTGAGATGCTATGACCACGTAATTAGATATATTTAGAGCATTTCAGCCATAGATCAGAGTAAACTACTTAAGAGTACAGAGACTATAAATGTTTTGGGGAAAAAATTTCCAAAAAAAATTACCGGGCCAAAGCTTTTTTTCCCAAAAGACTAGTATAAACAAAAGATTCAATATATCTGTCTGAGGCAAAAATATGTTTTCCTAAGCTCTCCAGGAATGGGTTTGCCATTACTGTTGTACAGTTTTCAAGAAATGTAAGGAGGGATTCTTAGCTTCATACTGGGAGCAACAAAACCTGTGAGGTGCTGTCTGTTAACTCTTCCTCTACATCTTTGTGAAATTTTTTTGATGGCAAGGATGGTTATGTGATAAGATCTGTAAGACAAAACCAGTACTTAATGGGATACCACTGGGTTTAACAAGAACCATTTATGGGAAGTGCAGCCTTATGAAGTACCTTGAGATTATATGTTTTGTATAAGTACAGATCCTGAATTGACAGTGGCTAATCAGTGAGTGCAGTGTCTGTGGCACTGAGAGATTCAAGTTGAATTCGCTGTGCTATCATACAGTCTTCAGATGTCCGGTTGCACAGGCTACAGCAGAGATTGAGTTAATTTCATTTAGCTATTTAAAAAGTGGACATCTTGTTTATTTGCAGTTACAGATAATGACAGAGATTTGCATCTGCAGAGGGCAAATCTTCCCAACAAACGTTAGCTCTAATGTAGACATTTCTGGAGTCTTTCATGACAACTGTTTGTTTGGGTTTTTTTCTGTTCCCTATAGAGGGAGCCCAAGCAACTACTATAGATAAGACACCTAACTGGGGATCTAAAGTTAGGTCAGTCAAATATTGTAACTTTAAGTTCAACTTGAGTAGCTTTTTGCAGATGGAACTCGTTTTCTTTTTTTAGTTCAGGCACCTCAGTTCTGAGTTCAGATTTCTGTTTAAATTCTCCTATAAGCTCTGTGTAATTTCAGGACTATGGAGAATGTGGTAAATTGCAGCTACACAAAAACTTCCCTTCTCTTTTTTTTTTTTTTTTTTTTTTAAAAAAAAGCCACATGTATAGCTATGGGTGAGATAGAGGTGGATTTGGTCCCAGTGGGAGAAAAATTGTGTGCCGCATTTTTGGAGAAATGTTCCTGTCCCAGTTTTTACTTTTAAAGAGAAGAAAATATGTAGCCTGTAATTAAGTATTCAAGAACAGCTTTTAAAAAGTTTTAAAATTTTAAGCTTGCAAATGTTAACTGTTTAAAAGTAATCTGACCAAAAATGCTATTAAAATTTTAAGCACTGAAAACACATTCAGAAAAGTTTAACTATTTGGAATTGTACTGGACAAGCATGAAGCATCTGGTTCTCTTCTTTGGAGCTTAGGTATTCTGCTAACAGGAGCCTTCCAGTCTTACAGAGGTCTTGCACTTGAAAGGAAGGGAGAATTATAGCCATTCTGTTTAAGGGATGCAGTAGAAACCCATTTTTCATGGAGTTACAAGATCCCAGCTGGAGAGCAGAAGCCAAACAAAAGTCCAAGAAAGATATCTCCCTTATAGAAGGATACACAGAGGAAAAAGATACGTGGTGTAGCAGGCAGCCAGAAGCGTACCTTCAGTAATGAACTGTTTTTTAAAGTGATTTTGAGTGTCTAAGAATTATTTATTCCATAATTATATCAGTGTGACGTACTAATACTTGCAACAGTTGCATAAACCATTGTGCTGGAAGTTTGCTGAGTCTAAAATACTCTAATTGGAAATGAAAATATATGTGAAGGCACAGATACATCGAGACTGCAATTCCATGTCCTTTGGTATTTTGTATTTGAACTTGTATATTTTTGCAGCTAAAGTTTTATACCAAACAACTTGTTGTTAAGTCAATCTGGTCTAGATATACTGTTTCAAATATGTGCTAGGTGCTTGTTATATTGATGAACAGGAAAAGTGTGACTGTTCCTACTAAAAAATGTGTAAATTGTTAGGGTGTATCTGGGAGCTAGCCGTTACATAACAGACCATACATCTTGTGGTTTGTAGTCTTGCTTTCTGCCTTGATATCGATACTCAAACATATAAACATATTTTTATTACCTTACCAATTTAGCGTGCTGAAATTCTTAGAGCCGGCACACTAAATTCAGTTGTTTCTGCTTATGCGGCTTTTCACATATCTTGGTGTAAAGAGACTTTGGCAGAGATCTCTGGTCTTTTAGAATTTTTACTCTCGGAGGTAATCTCTTTTAGTTTGAAGTAAGATCTGCAAAATATAGCTTCAGGTCACCTGACTTCTATCACATGTCACAGTTGGTTTGTTTACTGTTCATTGCATGGGTCCCATCTGAAGATGAACTCCTGTTGACAAGTTTTAAATTAGAATTAAAGTATTGCTTTCTCCATAAATCTATTCTGAGTTGTTACTGAAGTGAGAGCTTGAAGATCTGTTGCTTTCAGCTTGATTGATTTATGACAGTACTGGTTGCCATGCAACAATTCATTTGTGTTCCATGATAAGATAGGGCAATATTCTCTTTTGTATATATTTCCGTGAAAGATGAGTTTCAATTGCTGCTGGGGAGGAAGCATTTGCTAATGCTGCAGCACACAGCAGTGTGGAGGTACATATGTGATTTAATTTGTAATGATGCCATGAGCATGTCACTACCGAATGCTGACAGACACGTGTATTTACAGTTCAGGCTTTTCAAAATGGTATGCACTGTTGCTCCTTGAGCATCTCACTGGCCTGGTTTTGGGGTTTTTTTCCTGTTTAATTTCATGAAGTGCTAATATTGAGCCTTACTGTGACAGTTTCTTGCTCGATTATTTATTCTTCCCCTTGCTCCTTCTCCCTCAAATCCCCAGACACTGTGTTGTGCTAGGAAGCGATTGTATAGCATAAGGTAATGGCTCTCCAGGACTGTGTTTTGTCATGCAGCTATTTCTTAATGGCTAGATTTGAAGTTCAGTGGAGGTGTAAACTAGTCTTGTGGAGAAAAGAACATGCAGTTCATGATGCTTTTTATGGAGGAGTAGCTCCTACATTTGTTTGTTTTATAGTCTTGAAGAAAAGAGAATTACATTTGCATAATCTAAGCATGTGTTTGCATTAACTGTAGGTGTGGAAGAAAATATTCAAGAAGTAGTTGGACACATCACAGAAGGAGTCTGCAGGCCTCTGAAGGTGAAGTATTTTGTTTTCCTTAGCATTCTAAATATAAACATTGTTCTGTCATGTTTTTTCAGAACCTGCGTCCCCATCTCTGCAACATATTTTCATCACCCTTGGTTAAGAGATTCTCAACTTTGAGAATCATAAAACCCTTCAAAATTAAAGATTCCATACTTCATAGAGATCTGGTTTAAATAGCTATATAGTGAGAGACACTAGGATACCAAATCTGTATCTTGATTTTTTTTATTTTTTATTTTTTTTTACTTTTCTTAAGTTTAGGAGTGCTTATATACAAAAGTTTAGCTTTGGGATAAGTATATAGGAATGGCAGTAGTGGATCAAATCAAAAATCGATTTAATTTACTGCCCTGTTTTTCATAGTGCCATTAGCATATGCTTAGGGAAGAGTGTGCAGGTTATGCAGTCGTATGATGATACTTCTGTAGAATAGTTTCCTCGCCTATTTGTGGAGCTACTAAGGACTTACTGAGCCATAGCTACTGTCTTTGTATTTAGTAAACCTCAGTAGGTTTTTCTTGCGTGAATATGTCAAGTTGATATAAAATGTTGGTATTCACAGCGTGTCCTGCAGGAGGGAAGTGCACGGTTTAACTGTATGCTGTGTGAAAAGCCAGCTCCTTTTGGTTTTGTGTTGTTTAATAACTCCAGCTTTTGTATTGAAAGAGACCATGAAAAATTGTTTTCTACTTAGCATCTTTATGCTACCCTGATTTGCTGTATTTCTGTTGCATCCCTCCACAGTTGTCTTTTTTCAGGCTACAGCCTTAGTCAGTTTAGGGGACCCATTTGATAGAAATCAATAATGATCCATTAGATGATTGATTGTCTTATTTATTGGATGTGATTCACATAAACACAAAATAAAATTATCAAGGTGATGAAGCTGATACCAATAGTTGCCTGAGGGTGCAGTGTATAAATCCAAGTGGTTTTGAAGTAAAATCTACTGTACTAAATACTATTATAATAAATTTCTCTCAGGCTGCTGTACCTGTAACAACTGTGTTCAGTTGCCAAATACTTAGTCTCAAATGTTAACAGGTAGGTTCTGAATACTATGCGTAAGTTCCTAATAAGAAAGAGATAAGATCTGAAGAGAGGTAAAAATCAAGGAAGTGCCATTTAGAATGTCACAGGATCACAGAAGAGTTGAGGTTGGCAGGGACGTTTGGAAGTCATCTGGTCCAGACTCCCCGCTGAAGCTGGGCCACCTAGAGCCAGTTGCTCAGGACTGTGTCTCCAAGGATGGAGACTCCACAGCCTCTCTGAGCAACATACGCCAGTGCCCGCTCACCCTCACAGTAAAAAAGTGGTTTCTGATGTTCAGACAGAACCTCCTGTGTTTCTGTTTGTGCATATTGCCATATAATTATGATCATTCTTCACAGGCTTTAGTTTTTGACCTGTTGAAAAACACCTGTCATACTAGACAAACAAACTAATATCACAGGGTCCTTTTTTTTTTTGGAAGACATTTTCCAAGCTTTCTGTGTTCTTCTGGCGTGCTTTAGTTCTGTTAATACTGAATGCTGATGTTTGAGTCCAGTATTTCTGTGCATTCCAAGTAATTAGGCATAGAATCAAACCTTTGTGTAAGTCAGAGGGAGTTCTGGTCTTGATTTGAGTACTTGTGATTTGTACAGTTTGGTACAAAATACCTTCCATTTTGATTGCCAGACTCTTTACACTTGTGTGCTTCTGCTATCTGTAGAAATATCCCCTAAAATATTGTAGGTAGGTAGTTACTGTGCTAATAAAAATGAAAAAAACCTAGAACAATTAAAGACTTCCCACTGTATTCTGTATTTATAATAGAATGCAACTTATGTTAATTCACTGCCAGTCTAGACTTCCCAATGTAAAATATGTAGTACTTATTGTTTCCTCTGGGGAAATCTTCCATAGCAATAAAGCAGGGAAAAAAAAAAACCAACAAACCCCCAAGCAGAAAAGCCTTCATACAATGCAGTTAGATAATTGCAAGCCATCGTGTTGAGAGCAACAACAAAAACAGACTTAGTTTGGAGGAGTGTTTTCTACAATACATTGTTCTTTCTGAAGATTGTCCACAATAAGAAAAATAACTGCATTAATTTCAGGGAAAACACTCTTTGTTGTAGTTGTGTTGCACCACAGTATACTGCTTTTCTCATGGATTTCTGCTGATGTTTGCAAACCTGTCACTTTGATTTGAGCTGATGCTGAAGTATAAAATAGCCTGATAAAAGCCTAGTCATACAATTTCCACGAGCACTTTTAAATACTTACAGAATTGTGTAGAATTTTCTTACTGGTTTATGCCATTCCATGTGAATATACAGTATAATACCGTTTCCTTACTTTTGAAGAAGGATTATGCTTATATGCGGTATAAATCGTCCACATTCTTTACAGGTAGTTGGTTTGAGTTTTAGGCATCCAAGTGAATCTTGAGTACTCAGTAGTGGTAGATCTTACCACAGGCCTCTCATTTCAGATAGAATTAGGAGGACCCTAAAAAACATTTAAATTGAGGTCCTCATCTTTTCTGTAGCACTTAAGATGAAGTCAAAACTAACAAAATATTTTTGATGCCTTACATAGACTTCAGATAGTCTTTTATGGTCAACTGACTACAGGACACATAGGAATAAGAAATAGTAAGAGCTGTAAGTCCAGGACTTCCCTGAGCAGGTTAGGTTGAGTCACCTGCAAATTTTGGTTCTCCTGGGCAGTGAAGACTTCTGTATGGGAAGCAGCAATGCTTCTTTTCCTGCTTTTTTTTTTAATTATAATTTTTGTTTCCTAACCTTAAAATGTTAAGGTTTCTTTTCTCTCCTTCTGCCTATTCTGTCTATTTCTTAAGTATTTTCTTTAATTTTAGTTATTGCTATTTTTTATTTCTTTGGTCAATATTTTGATTTTCCTCTTTTTCCCTTGTCTTTCTTATTCTCTTCTGCTGTATACCTAGATTATACTCAGTATCTGTGCGCAAATGACGTTTTATGCAGCATTGGAGACAGGCATTTGTGAATATACCTTTGTATATACATATTTATTGAAAAGCAAAGTTCACCTGAGTGTTGAAAGGAACTTTGTGCATTGAGCATTGCAAATAAGAGTCAAAAGTTATTCTTTGGTTTTGGTCTCTGGCTTAGATGCAAAGGGAGAGGATTGAGGAGGCATAATCGTAGTTAATTCTCCCTGCAGCTGGCTCTGACAAGAAGGCACTGCTGCACATCATGTTCCATTGAACAGCAGACGGATAACTTGGGAGAGCGGGTGGTGGCTGGTGATTTGTGTGTAGCCCTTTCACACACAGGCACGTGGGAGAACAGTGCAGTGATAAGTCACTGTCTCTCACTGCTTTGTAAGTGCCCAAAGATTGACCCTGGGGCAGCCTTTTATGAGTGGATTGAGACTGTGTGTGCCATGGAGACAAGACATCAACTGTTCAACTCTAAAGACAGTCAGCACTGTTTTGGTCTGTGTAGCCAGTATCTCCTGGTTGAGATAAACAGTCAACAGAGCTGGTCATTAGTTATAAATATATGTAATTAAATACCGGTAGGAGGTATATAATCTCTCCTTTAAGTGAAGGAGAGATTAATCCAGGTGAAATTTTGTCTTTTGGGTAAAATACCTAATACTTTGGATGTTCTGAATTGCTGCATGTTACTAATGATCAACTGTTGTAGTTTAGGGATTTTGCAGCTTTGCAGCTGTTCTTGCTGTTCAGTGCTGGGGAGAATTCCAGTGTGTACTGCTATTAGTCCATCAAATGATCTCATTATTTTGAAATTTTCAATAACAAAGTTTCAACAAAAATCTATAGGGAAACAGGATTTCTTTTGTTCGTTTTTTTTAAAGAATACATACCGCTGCTTGTTTTCTACCCAGAGGCTTAGCAACCAAGAAGCACTTTGGTTCAAGCAGAATGTTATAGCTAACTGGACATTCGCTTTTAAAATCTATTTCTGGTTAAATTTCTTTTTCAAAAAGAAGATGTATATTGCATATAAAATCATAGAGGTTGGCCTTTGAATTGTATGACCTGAAGGATGCTTATATTTCTTTATTCTGCAGGTTAGAATTGAGCAGGTGATTGTTGCTGAGCCAGGAGCAGTTTTACTGTACAAGATTTCTAATCTTCTCAAGTTCTACCACCATACAATCAGGTATGCAGAATTACAAAGTATGTTAAAGGTGTCTTTTTTTTTAATCGTATATATAGTTTAATACAGTAAAAAGAGTATTTTTGTGGCTTAGTTTTTGCTCTGTACCGTGGAATCAAGGAGAAATGTGCATGATATCAAGCAAATGCCATTTATCTGTTGTCATTTCTCAATTTGTATCAAATCTGCTTTGGAATATAGTGTCAATTTGCCACAGAAACTGTTTCTTTATTGTTCTGTGTTAGATACAAGTAGTATACAAAAACACTACACAAAACATTTAAGATGACAAAGTCAAGTCCCCTTTGAGCAAATGTTAGAATTAAATTATCTCTAGAACTTCAGTTTTTCTTTTCTTCCTTAAACAACTACGTTTTCATACCATTTTTTCTAATTGTACGCTTGGATTTTTCTATTGGGAAGATGCATGCCTGATTCCGTATAGCACTATTGAAGGTGCACCAATCACTTTCCAACCTCTTAGATGCCACGAGGAACACAGAAACTGGAGAAAAGCCAGAACTTCTGGTTTTATACATTGTGGCATTTGCAGTAGTTCATGTTGGTTAGAAACAGCAGTAGCAGAAAAGTCTTCCTCCACAACCCTGGTCTGAACTGTTGAGAATTTGAATCACTAATATTACTACTTGAACTCTTTTTCTGTCTGAAAAAAACATTTAGATCTTGGGCAGACTGAGATAAGTGGTTCTTGAACCCCTCCCACTATATTTAAAATTCTTAATTGTGATGGCACTACAGGTCTATGGTAGAACACATATAAGACCGATTCCTAATTTTATTGTCAAAAAAAACTGAAAGATTTTTGCTGTCATTTTTCTGTCTCCAAAGTTACTGTTTCCCAGTGATTATAAAGCTTGGTGCAATTGAAAATGTAATGTTAAAATGGCAGGTCTTAGGCAGTCTTGTCTGTTGCTTTCTGTCTTGTTAATGATACGTTGTTTAAAGACCAGTGAAGTACCTTCTGCCAGCTGAATAATTTCCTCTGTGTAGAGGAAATGCACCTGAGTAATGAATGGAAAATGCAGTTTGAGAAATGATTTATTAAATGCAACAAGATTATAATCTGAAAATCAAGATACAAGGTTAAATTAGTCCTGTTATGATGCAGTGAATTTATACTGCCATTTTTGTAGCTTAAAAGCGCTTTTACTTTAGACAGAAAGTATATCTGTAAGAGGAGCATAGTCATGTAGTGCCATTTAAGGTTTATGTGGTATTCACGCTAAGTGTAATAGCTTGACACTTGAATAGGAAGGCATGAATTCTTATATTTTTTGTGATGCCTAACATCACAATGAAGAAAGAAGAGAGATGATACTGTCCCTAAAGGACAGTATGACAGCATAGATACCAGCCCTTTTTGTTTATGTAATCTGTGTTCTATAACAGAAGTAGATTACAGAATAACAAAACAAAAATCCACTAAATTTTAGAACGCTACTAAAAAGTTTGCACAAAGCTTTAGATGCCTGTGCTTAATATCTGCTTAATGACATAGTTGATAAGGTTTGTTCTCACAGTCATCTTATGAGTGTGTATCTCAGCTAATATGGAGAACTGTTCCCTGCAATTATTTGTTGTAAATTTTCAACTTTGAAAATAATTATATTTGAAATGCTGTCTAAACTATCTGACCCTGTCACGTTACTCCCCCTTTCAGATTATTTAATTAATCTTAATTTTTTTTTCAGTGGTATTGTAGGAAACAGTGCAGCCACGCTGTTGACAACAATTGAAGAAATGCATTTGTTGAGCAAGAAAATATTCTTTAATAGCCTGAGTCTTCATGCAAGTAAACTAATGGACAAGGTTTGTTTCAAAACCATACGGATTTCGTGTTTCAAAATGTACTTTCATTTCCCTTTTGTCTAGTAAGAATATTAGATGAATAGCTGGTTTATATGTCAACTTCTAAAACTGCAGTTTTGTAGTTTCTGTATTTTAGAGTCATAGATTCATAGAATAGTTTGCGTTGGAAGGGGCCTTTAAAGGTCATCTAGTCCAACCCCCATTTTAGCTATGGAACTACATTAAAAACTACCTGTTTGTGTTTTAATTCTTTTAATGGTTTTATTTTTGTGAAAACATGACTAAAATACTGTTGTTAGCAGTATTTGTTTACAGAGCAGTTTATATAATTTTAAAATCTATGAGAATCAACTAAATAAGGAAGTTTCCCTAAGTGTGATAGAGCAGTCAGCTGATTGAGCTAGATAATTTGCATTAATACGTTATCTGATCAATACTTAATTGCGTATGTGCATATTTCATTTCTTTAAGTTATGAAGTATATCCCAAGATGATAAGCTAAGTAAAAACACAACTTGGGCTTTTCTGTCTTTTGTAAATTTACCATGTGAACATTGCTGCCATTAAAAGCAGAATATACATTTGTTACACCAAACAACTGTACCTTAGCCAGCATCACTTTCCTGGTATCTTTTCCTCTCCCGATCATAGCTTTGAATTGCATTTCATTGAACTTCTCATTGTTCAGTAACAAATACAGTTCTTTTTTAATTTCTCCCTGCTCTATGTTTATCATGTTGCTGTTGGTGGATCCAGCCATTAAATCTCACCTTTCTAAAATCTAAGCAAAGTCAAAGAAAATTGTTAGGCTACGCATCCCTACACATCTGATCTTCATCCAGCATCCCTGCCTGAGATGTGATGAGTTGACTAGGCCCTAAAACCAAGAGGAGGTGCCTTTCTTTATTCCTAGTTATTACACAACCCCAGAGTTCAACAAAGCTCCACATTACTGTTTTTTCCAGTTAAAAAAAAAAAAAAGTTTGAAAGTGGAAAACAACCAGTGAAGTTCTGTAAATGTATTTCTAAATTATTTGTACGTAACCTACAAGTAAAATGCAGAAATTACGTAGGTTTACAGAAACTATTCTTTTTGCAAAGCTTTGTAGTTTGCTGACCCTTCAGTGGGATTTTCTGAGTTTGGTCAATCTTGTTCTGTGGTCTCAAAGTAGTTTTCTCATTCTGCACAGCTTGCGTCTGGTCCCAATTTCCTGTCTTTCTGCAAGGGCCGAGGAATGACTTTCTCAAAGGAGCAGTTGTTCCTCCTCTTCTTCCCTTCTGTATCCCAGTGACTCCTTTCAGTGGTTTAATTCGTTCATTGGGTTACTCCCAAGCTGCTACCACCCACAGTCCATACTCCTAATACATTGTTTGTTGTCATGGGGTATTTCTGTTTGAATGTGGTGTCATTGGAATAGTAGTTCCTCTGCTACTAATGCTTCTTCAAGGGTCTGTTAAAGCTTGAGTTCATAAAACATACAATGGACAGGGAAAATACGCATTTACCAAAAAAAAAGAAAAGCTTACAGCTTTCTATGGGCATTCGCTAGCTGTACGTGAATTCCTCAAAAAGTTTTATTTTCTAATACTTAAGCTAAAATAAAGTAGGTGTGTACTTGTTCCTGTATGAAGAGAAATCAGTAGTGATAGGCCTTAGCAAAAATGTATCACTGCTCTTTACTTAGAAGGTGCAAAGTAGTGCTTAAAGAAAGAAATGTTCTTGGCTTGAAACTGTAAGACAGCTCTGTATCCACCTCTGTTGTATTTAGCTCTGTTGTATTTATCCTGCTGGGTCTTACATCTGTACTCAAACAGGATCCAGCATAATTTTTCAACTCGTAACTCACAATCTTTGTACTTTTGTTTTGGGTGATATGCTGTTTTCAGTTTGGAGACATGTAGAATTCAGAAGGAGAAGGAGGAGTGATAAAGGAATTGTGATCCCCCAGTTCAGTGTGTGTTCTTTGTATTGTCACTATGGGAAGGTTGTGTAATCCTCTTTGCCCTCTTAGTTCCCCTTCCCTGTGCCCCAGCCTGGATGTAACTGGCTGTAGATGCTACTATTGTTTTATAAAGGAGTCGAATTTGGTTTTACTGATGGTAAATGAAGCCGGTGATTGCACTGCCACCTTCACCGGTGTTTTATTACAAATACTGAATGGTGTACCAAGCCTACTACATAGCGTAAAAAGATCATAATATTGCTTTTTCTCATAAACATTTTATGAATTAAATCTGAAACATTGACAATTTTACATTGCATATATGCCCTATGAAGGTCTTTCCTCAGGATATAATTGAGGTCAGAAGCTTAAAGACACTCAGAGGAGGACTAGATACATGAGTAACAAAGGCATCCACAATTATTTATTAATCTCTGCTTCGGGAGGTAACAATGAGGTAACTCTATGGTTGAGAAGGAATCTTACTGTACTGATGTGGAGTTCTTGTAACTGAGAGTTTTAGACAGTCCTTTGAAGCACCTTATGTTACTACCTTTTTATGAATGGACTACTGTATTGATAGAATGATGTCTTATCTCTATGACTGAAATTAGTTTTACTTCACAAAAATACAAAACTAATAGGCTGAATTACACTCAGAAACACTAGTTTCCATGAGCTAAAGACCCTGTTTTTATCATACATTTAATTCTCCTGTTACTTAGTTTATTGTGTGTTAATATACAGATAACCAGTTTTATGCTTTTTCTTATGTCTTCGTTAATTTAGTAGTGAATGTCACAATGCTTTTACATTTTGAGGAGTCTCAAGGTTGCTTTTTACCATCCTTTTTATTAATGTGTGGTCAGACCAAAATTGTATATATGTATTAGGAGGAGTCTCTCCACATCCCAGCCTTTTTACCAGCTTTTTGCTAACTATGTATGCACTGCAACTGCTTCCAGATTTTTTTTTTTATTTTCAGAGAAGATTAAAGCACTGGAAATCAGACCCTTTGTGCTTATATATGTGATTGCAAAGGCTTTGTTGCTGGTCCTGTTATGCACAAAGAGAATACTCGCTTGTAACATTAGTAAATTACTTTTCACTTGGGCAGTCTGGAAATCATGTTTCCTTTTTTCTGCATATATTTTGCATCTTAAGGCATTGATAAGCCAGTTTCAAAGAATATCAGCTGTCCATTACTTTGATGAAAATAGGATTCTGAAGGCAATTTAAATAACCTTGGTAATAGATTAAAATGCAAAAGGGTGGTCTTAAATAAAAAATATTTTTGTTTTTATAAGCTGAAGTGCCTCTTTTGTTTAGATCATTGGAAAGTGGTGAATATAGCCTGTATGAGTTACACCACACAGGCTCAGTGTTCCCTCAGTATCATCAGTTGTTGATGATAAATCGTAGGCAAGAAATTCTGAATGGAAATCAGTTATAAAATTTTTATTTAATTTAAAGAGAATTTAAGTGTTTTCTTAATTGCTGTTTGTAGCTACAAAATTCCAGAAGACTTAGTCATAATTTGTAACTTGACAGGAGTCGCTTTAGCCCCGTGCAAATTCTCTTGTGCTGTAGTGTGGGGAGAACTGTCTAGAAACACTGATGTGTTACTGTGTCTTGCTGTGGTATGCTTTTTTAATATCTACAGTCTATCTAGTAGTTGATCGACCAGAGTAGTATTTAAGCAAATCTTTCTCTTAAGTATAGCTAGTTGGCAACTTTTTTTTTTTTAGACAAAGCAAGTTTCATTAAATATGCGAACTCCTCAAGTTCCCTTCCTTTGGATGTAGACGAATGACAGGATGGTAATTTGACTCTGATGTCCTCATCACCACAGACAATTTAATTCCCTAGGTTATTGATTATGCTGAGTTGAGCATTGCCTTCAGACTGCCTGGGATTTAATTTCTGAAGCACAATGGGAAACTGAGACTTCAGGCTGTTCTTTCTAGGACAAGAAATTAACTTCCTTTTCACATCTATTTTTGAGATGGGTCCCATATTACATACAGAGTGTCACAAGCACAGAGCTGTATGGAAACTTAAAGGCAGTCTTAGATCAGGATTCTCCCTCTTGGTTGTCAAGCCATCAGTGTAAATGATACAGGGAAATCTCTGGTTACTTCTAAGTACTTACTGGGCTTGCTCAGAAGCACTTTCCTATGAAAATTTTTTTTTTCATTACATCAGAAAATCTCAAGCGTCCCAGTTGTAATCTGAAAATAAGGTAGTCAGCAGTTCTCACAACTTCCGACTCTTCAGTCGGAGAAACCCTTTCGCCGATGTTCTCATTCAGACTTCTCGGGTAGCTCTTTACGATCTGAAATCTATGTAACAGAAATATTCAGCATACTGCCTGAAAAGAAGTCCATTGTTATCAAAGAAAGGCAATACACAAGGGAGTCTCTTTGGCTCCACTACTCCTTGAAACCTGACGTGAAGCTTGGTAACAGAGTCATTCCAAAGCCACTTGTTTTCAGGGTTGAAAATGCCATTCACAGCTTTGAGATTCTCAGGTCGTCATAGAGCTCAACATTGACATCATGTAGAAGCTGTGCATCACCACCCTTCTCCCGTGTAACTGAAGGTTCAGTGCATCAGCTTTTACTGCAAACACTGTCTCTCCTTTGCATTGTTGGCTCTTACCCTTCAGAGGCAGTGTTGGGCAGTCTTGCCAGTGCTTTCCAGCTCTAGTAACACTTGGTTTGTTCTGGTTGTTGGTTAAACCAAAATGTTTTTTGGCCAATATTAGTGTCCATGTGCTGAAAAATTGTGTTGTTTTTTGTTTCTTTTTTGCCTTCTTGGACACAGCCATGGGTCTATCAGCCTTGCTAGTAAAGTAGATCAGAATTATAGGTTCAATCCTTATGTATCCTTTTATATATTTCCTTTGACCCTAAATCAAATGTTTGGAGATTTGGGATTCTACTTGTGTTACTCACTGTCTGGATCTAACTAAGAACAGCCTGGTACAGATTACCATTTTACAGATGGTGAGAAATCCAGGAGAAAATGCTAAATGAAATTAATTATCAGAACAACAGAAACTATTCCGATGAACTGGAAGCTAAGTTCAAAGCACCTAATGCACTAGAGTGGATGGACTGCTCTTTCAGTTCTCTCATATGGAGCAAATTGTCATTTAAAGTCATGAGTCTGCTGGTAAGGCATTTTAACAAGCCTGTTAGACTAACCTATGCCAGCATGTTTTATTGGACCAACTAATGCATTTAGAGAGTGGGAATTTTCAAGCACACCTGTCCTTACTTTGGCTTCAGTAGTACTCCAGAACAATTACTAAAGGAAAGAATAATTGCAAACATTGAATTAAATGGAATGAGAGTTATCATAAGGGTACTAAAGACAGATTATGCCAAACTAACCTGTCATCTGCTGTCTGAGCTGTTAGAAGGCTCAGTAGAGTACCCCAAATCAAGTTTTGGGATTGTTATTCCTTAATGCTGTTCTTTTTACAGTAGATGTATGCAAATTAAATGCTGTCATTGCGTTATCTGTCAGTGGGAGAGGTATTAAAACATTGCATGGGAATAACTGTAAACTTCTCCTTCATAATTTGATTCCTGTCAGAATGAAACCTGTTAGGTTTCTGGGAAACCAGATAAGGGGTAGATTAAATGAGACTGGTCGATGTTGTGATCTGAATGCTGTTGTGGTTTTGAATGGATCCATGGGAACAAAGCAAAGCTAGCAAGATTTTTTCTGTCTTTTCTTCCAAGACCAACTTGATAGCTGAAAAGAAAAGGTGTTCTACTTTGGTGATCTCTGTAGGATACTAATAGGGCTCAAAAGAGCTTAGGATACCTTCTCTGAAGCTTCTCTGGTTCTTAGACTGCTGCTATTTAACTATGGTGAATATTGTCTCAATTTGTAGAATGGACTTCTGTAGTTGATGCTGATCAGTTGTAACTGACAGGATGAAACATGCAGATACCTTTTTACAAGGTTCCTGTAGTGCTTTGTCTCCACCCCATGCCAGTGAGGTTTTTAAAGGACTGTATTAAAAGCTGATTGGGCCCTTAAAAAAGCTACCAACCTTTTGTTAGGCACTCTAAGCAGTGCTTTCTCTGAGGAGTTCTGTGTTTAAAATTACCTTCCTGTTTTATTTAATACTAGTATCACAGAATTGCAGAATGGATGAGTTCAGCAGGAACCTGGAGAGGTCATCTAGTCCAGCCACCTTGCTCAAAGAGTGTTAGCTAGAGCAGGTTGCCCAGGACTGGTTCCAGTTGAATTTTTAATGTCTCCAAAGATGGAGACTCCAAAACCTCACTGTGCAGTTGTCTCCAGTGTTTCACCAACACTGTTGTTATGTGTTATTTCAGTAAAAAATAGTTTTCCCATCTTTCTATATGTGCCCATTGCCTCTTGACCTGTCACTGGACACCACTGAGAATTCTGTCTGCCTTTTCTTTATCCCTCCCATAAGGTATTTATACACATTGATAACATTCCCCACCTGAGCCTTTTCTTCTCCAGGCTGAACACAGCCTCTGCTTGTGTAGGAGATACTCTAGTCCCTCCATGAACTTTGTGGCCTTTTGGTCGACTCACTCCAGTTTGTCCATGTCTCTCTCTACTGTTAACTTTCTAATGTTCAAGTAGGATAGTATATGAATAGTTTTGATTGCTTGCCTATACAGTATTTTCAGTATTTGCAGGTGCACATATAAGCTTCTAACAAAGCTACTCTCCTTAACATCTGATCCAGTCATTAATAGAATTAACTGTATTTAATAGGAACAAAAATTGCACATTTTTTTTCCATTTAATATTCTTTGTAAAGGAGAAAAGGAAACAATTAACATAACATGCACTCTCTTCTTGATTGTTGATAACCTCTTTTCTTTTTCCTGTGTTTTCCTTTGCTGTTTGTTAAATCCTTCAAGGCATCCTTTGAGTTACTTGCTCTCATAGACAGAGAAATCTGCTCTGGATTGTATATTTGGAGGAAGATTACTGGCTTAGTAATTATTCCCCACTGATCGATATGCAGAAATTTAAATGAAGATACAGCCTTTTATACTAAACCTTATGTACAACTTTTAGTGTCCACTGTAGTTTTAGGAGAATTCGTTTCCTTTTTAATTCTGGAAAAAAAAACCCAATCTACATTCGTGCAAAAAGTTAGAATTTTCAAAATTAGTATGGCACCACTTACTGATAATTCTGCCTCTATTGCAGTAGTCAGGAATTTCATGCTAACCCCAATAGAATCTAATGATTTAAATATTTTTTCCTTGCCATGTTTTCTTCCATAATGTTCCTTGCTCCCATCTAGAAGACAGTGTACTTTTAAAGAACAGATTAAATGAAAGATGAAGCTAATTTAGAAGCTTCTGACCGTCAGCTACTTCAGGAGACAAAAATTCTGTGCAAAGAAGCCTGAAATTATCATTGCCGTGATCTGTGTGTGTGTTGGAAGTGAAAACCCCATCAAACTCTAGTCTCAAATTAATGCCAAAATATCCCTGAACACGGTCCAGTTCAGGTCTGAGAACAGTGTGTTCAGGGCATAATCAATACCCCTAATAATAACAAGAATAAACAAGAAGAAAGTCACTCAGTGCTGTAAATTTCAGTAAACTTTACTAGTAATCAGCACTGAATAAGTGCCTCTTTCTGAATTACTGTTACTTCATTGCTAGAATATTTCTTTTATGCTTTCAAGACTGCTTAGGCTGAACAGCAACTGTTCTCTGAACCTATTAGATTTAGTTTTTCATTAGTTCCTCGAATTCAGTATACTATCTCTTGGAAAGTGAGAATAGAGGAACACTTTGTATTCAGAAGGATGCAAGAAAGTTCTTGTTTGATCTGCCTTGGCAGCAGTGTGGGGACATGTACGGTATCTCAAATGTTTCGAAACACACACAGTGTGAAAGCTAGGCCTGTCTCCAAAGAGAGAGAGTTGTTTCTTCTTTCGCTGGTGGCGTGTTCATTAGGTACAGATTCATTTCCAGAAGGCTCTGAAATGCTTCGCCCTGAAAATGCCTGTAACGCTCTCCCTCTTTGTTTCTTTGGCCACCAGCCTGTGCCCCTTTGATATTTCTTTTCTTCCTTGGAGACTCAGACACGTACGTTATTACGCTATTAATCAGTAGTTCTCAGTTGGGAAGGTATGGAGCATGTTGCCTGTGGCTTGGGGGTCCATCCAAAGCTGCCTTCTTTTCTTGTTGAGCTGCAGTCTTAAGAGCGTCGCAGAGGTGCACGCTGCCTTGCTCTGCTGCACCCAGACACCTTGAGTGAGGTGCACAGGCCAGTCCCAGGCAAACTTAGTTCTCCCTGCATCCTTCTGGAAGGAGATTATGCCTTGAAGTGTTAGCTTAATCCCGCGTGACCCAGCCAGATTTGTGTTTTCCCTTGGGTAGGCAGGAGGCAGAGGAAGGAGGGAAGAATGCAGGCAGAAGTCAAAGAGGCCAATGGCCTGGGTTGTAGTAAGGGTTCAGAGGCAGCAGGAAGCCAGTTTGAGGCAGCACTGAAGACAAGAAGATGCAGCTACGTTTGGAGTAGAGCCTGAGGAATGTGGGTTGGGAGAGATGTGCTAGGTTTTATCTTACATAAACGTTTTATGAAGCATTTAATGGGTATTTGCCTGTTACAAAGAAGGGCTAAAGTATGTGAGCCTCTGTTAAAAATAGCATAGAATTTGAATCCATTTCAGTGTTCCTACTTCTCATAATTTGACTCAAAAAGTGGGGGTTTTTTTCTCTTAAGATTTACAAACTTTTATTCTTTCTCGTTTTTAAACACCTGCAATTCCTACTTCTCATCTTTGAGGTAGGCCTGCGTTCCAGTTCTTGCAGTATCGTTGCAGTTTATATAGGTGTACTTGAGTTAGCTTGTGCACAATTCGTGTACTGGTAATTAAGGTACAAACTCGCTAGGGATTAAGACTGTTGCATCTGTAACTGCAGCTCTCATACTCAGTGTGACAGGGGCTGTGCAGCCTCATCAAGAAGATGACTTCATTCAGCTGCTGCATTGTGGCCCTGATATCCCAGAGCTCTGCCCGCACTAGATTCTGGAGCGTTTACTGGAAGTCCTGCTCAAAGTGAACTCAGTGGTGCCAACAACATGCTATTCTTTGGCACCTCATCTAGCAAATGTGTTTGTTTTTTTTTTTTACTACCAAAACCGATAGTGTTTGGTTTTCTCTAGATTATAAAGTAGGCAGAGTCTGAATTAAGGAAGAAATTCAGTTTTGCTTGTCACTGAATGGGGTGGTTATGCTGAAAGTTGCAGGCAGTTATTGTCTGAAACATGCTAGATTTGTCCAATGTCAAATTAAAGTTCTTCTCTGCGTGGCTACCTGTAATTTTATTATTAGCTGGTTGCATTTGTGCTAACAGATTGGCTGGTGTTTGCTGTAAATGAAATTAAAAAAACCCCACAAACAGATAATCTTGTTCTTCAGGTTGAACTCCCACCTCCTGATCTTGGCCCAAGCTCTGCGCTAAATCAGACACTTAACTTGCTACGGGAGGTTCTGGCATCTCACGACTCATCTGTTGTTCCACTGGATGCCCGTCAAGCTGACTTTGTGCAGGTATAAGAATGTTTGACTGCTCGTAAGAGGAGGGGGGAAAAAAAAAGTACAAGTAAGTTAGCCTTGGTACACGAAAGATGGGTGAAACATTAATCTTTTTTGTCTGGTCCCATTTTGGAGCTTTCTACCAAACCCAAGTTTGTAATGTGAACAAGAGGGTGACTAACAAAGTGGATAATTACAGTACAGTATGGAGTGCTACTCTTAACGCAGCATCTGAATTCTGTTATCCAATTACTACTCCATTAAGTAAATACACCCTCAAGATTGCACAATTACCAATTATCTAATCTGGGTTACTCTTCCTCCTGCTAGGTTAGAATCTGTTCTTCTCAGGTTTTTATACTTTTCCCATCACTATGGTAGCTGATCACCTGCTGACAAATCCAGTAGAAAACTGCTTTCACAGTTGGAAACTCTCATTTTTCTTTATTCTGCTTTGGGGAATAAATACGTGATAAAGACAGAATGAGCTTAGAAGCCTCGTGTGACATGATTTCCTCCCTCCTCTCCTTCTTTTCTGTGCATTTTCTATTTTAGGTTCTGTCTTGTGTGCTAGATCCATTGTTACAGATGTGTACTATGTCTGCTAGTAATTTGGGCACAGCTGATATGGCAACCTTCATGGTAAATTCGCTTTATATGATGAAGACTACTTTGGCTCTCTTTGAATTCACTGACAAACGTCTAGAAATGTTACAGTTTCAGGTAAGCTTTAACAGCCCCAAAAGAAAATGAACTTTTGCAGGCTATAAGTTGTGATGTGAACATATTTATCTTTTATAATGTTGGCTTTGGGTCAATTCTAAGTCAGGGAAATGGGATAAGATTGCTTCTTATCAGAGACCATAAGCGAACAGCAAGTATCAGAGCTTATGGTACACAGCATCTTTCATTTTAAACACAGAAAATGATTAGAAGGTTTGGTTTGGTAGTTGCAGATAAACACATACCAGTATACGTTTTCATTATCCTGATTATTCTAGTATTTATCTGCAAACCGTGCGAGAAGAATCAAATGGAAGTTGAAAGCTCAAACAGTCAAATGGCTGACTCTCTTCCATCATTTAGTTAATAATAGATCATGATCGAGTTTATACTACAATATAGTATAGCTGCAGTTACTACTTCAGTCCTTCTTTCTACCTTTCTTTTCTCATTTATTTGGTTTCACCTGACGTGCCAGGATAGTAGTTCATATGTGGTACCATTTTGAAACAAAAATGTAGTTTATAAACCATTGACTCGGGAAAACATAGGCACTGCCCATTTATAGTTTTGCTACATGAACATCTCTGCAGTGTATCTCAGGAGAGCTTTTGGAGCTGGGGGGCTTGGAAAAAAGTCAGAACTTCTTATTTGAAGGCGCCAGTAAAGATTGGCTGTGAGCCATTTTTTCGCTTTCTACTCCTAATTAGAATTTCTAGCACCTTTTAGCTCTGAAACAAACAAACCGACAACCCCACCAAACTGTCTGGGGCATTTCAAATTTCCATTATCAGAGTTTCTTTTTCACAGTAAATGTTGCAATAGATTTATTCTTCAAATAAGGAGTAGAACTGAAAGTTATGCATTTAATACCATTTACTTTCTTAGAACGTTTTACAAATACAGGAACAGACTGAAAAAATATCTTTAAGATTATACATAAGTAGGTTATTAAAGTGGAGTTAGAATGGCATATTTAATAAGAGAAACATTTTTCATAGAAAAAAGAACTCTCTAAGACAGTTAAAATCTCCAAATTGAAATATTAAGATTTCCCTCCTGATTTAAAAAGTGCATTTTTCTAAACAATTTTAGGAAGTAAAAAGATGAACTCTTAAAATATCAGACATGAAAGTCATGCATTTTGCTAGAGTTGGATGTATTTTAAATTTCTGCTTCTCTTTAGGATTGGAAGAAAAATAAATGAAATGTGGGGTAGTTATCTGTAAAAATTAAGTAAAAATGTATATATACCCAAATATCTTTCCAAGACTACTCAAACTAAAAAAATGATTGCTGCTGCTGTGACTGGATTTATTGATTAGGTTTCTCTGCAAAGTGAAGATTATACTAAGAATGTAAAATACATTTATAACTTTTGTCGTATGAAGATAATTAAAATTGATAGCTGTAATTTCATTGTCTATTGTTTATTCAGTTAACTTTTTTCAAATACATGTTTATCCGTATTGAATTTAAAATCATTACTGATTATGATTTAGTTTTGGTTTTATTTTCCTTGTGAAAGACTGTCTCTTTCTCTTTTGTATTATAAAATTGCCATGCTATTGTCAGTATTTTCAGTAAGAGTTAGATGATTTTTATCACGTATTTTCAAAAAACTATGGCAAAATAAAAAGATACCGCAATTTTTAAGATTAGGGCTTTGGTATTCTTAATTTTTGGTGCTGTTGAATTTACAAGTGCAAAAAAAAAATTAGGTTCTTGTCTTTAGACATGAAAGAATTATCTATATTTTTATTATTGGCTCCTTGTAATATGCAAGATATAAATGGATAAAATAATTATGCTGTATGTATTTGTGGTTTTTCCTTGTTTTTCCTTGTTTGTTGATCACTCTCCTTACTATTTATGTTTTTTCTTCTTATTCTAGAGCTATTAACCCCAGAGCTTGTTCTATTTAATATTCTCATGCACATTTTGTAAATACTTTATGCTTAAAATTTCAGATTGAAGCTCATTTAGACACGCTCATAAACGAACAAGCTTCCTACGTGTTAACAAGAGCTGGTCTAAGTTACATATATAACTCTGTGCAGCAACACAAACCGGAACAGGTAAGCTTATAAAATGTAGACATTGAGGAAGTACTTCATACTTGCCTACTAGACTAATTTTGCCACTAATATTTTTGCAAATTAAGCTTCCTCTGGAAGCAAAAGCTCAGTAATACCTGTTGATTTTTCACACGGGACCAGGGCTGTTAGACAAAGGCACCTTGCAACTATATGCAGATTTCCCCTACACTGTATGTTCAAGGCTAGCAGGTTTGGTATGCAACAGTCCTTCTGTGCAGCTTATCTGTGTACCGTCAAGAGTCTCCATACACCACAGACATCATGTACATTCTCAGAATAACTGTATGGGTAGTTCAGAATGGCTCAGAAGGTGTCTCAGAGTCAAGCTGGCTCTAAAACACAAATACTCACTATGTATAACGCTTCCGTGACATCGAGAACATATGGACTTACAGTGCATGCAGCATTAAGGTTTCTTCCATTGCATGCTATAAAACCATACACGGAGTGGATATGCGGCGTGCATGAGACAATGACTGCATTTTTCTTCTGTGAAAATTGGCATATGAGTTTAATAGTAATTTGAAATAATTTCTTCTTTTGTCCTTACTCGTTGCTGTAGCTATTCTAGAACCAAGACAGTGAGATTCTACAAGTGAAAACTTCAGATTTCTTAGAATAAGCTGAAAACTGGAATTCAGAGCTCATGCTCTTCCTTTCTTGTGAACCACCATTCTTATATGATAGGTGTTAATACAGCCCCTCTTACCTTCAGCTGTGACTATGTCCTTTTGTGAAGGTGAAGAACAGTGTTTTCTGGAGAAAGCAGAACTCTGTTGGAGACCTTTATGTTGTTTCTTCAGCCAATAATTTTGCATAAAGTGCCCAAACTCAACAGATTTTTATGTATAAAGATGAATAAATAAATTTATAAATAATTTGATTAATAACTCCACTTAGTTTCCTATTTATGAGCCTATCTCCTATTCTAAAAACAATTTCAGATCGAGAGATTGTTAAATGGAATATAGCAATTTTCATTTATATCCGTCCAACTGCCTGGCTGCAGAGGTGGCATTGTCACAGGTTTTGCTCGGGGGTTAGGCAGCTTGTATACGTTGTAATGCCATCCTAGCACAGATTTACTGGGAAGCAAGCTTGAATTCTGCATGGTCCCGGAACAGATAAATAGAGGGAAGTTGTCCTCTATAATTCTGGAACAGCAAGGGGATGTGGCCAATTTGTGGTTCAGTTTTTATCCTAGACCTTATGGAAGGCTTTTTTGGGGGTTTATCATTTAGTGGTGAAGAAGGAAGAAAAGGACTTGAAAGGACATATTAAAAGTTCAGTATTCTGAGTTTTTAATTTAAGAGAGCGGTAGAATGCAAATGAACTGTTACAGCAGTTCAGTATTGATATGGTGGTTCAGTTTCCAAACATTTAAGATCCTGTAGCAGGACTAAATAACAATTTAGTACTGAACTGATTGTAGAATTCGTTGTTTATCTTTTTCCATATGCTAGTATGACCTTTTTTATTTTTTTCGCCCCCTTGACTACTGATTCTTAGGGTCCTCTTTCAAATTTGCCAAGTATGGATTCTGTGTCTCTGAAGGTTGCAATGGTAAGCATTTTACAATTTCGTATTGTCGTGGTGATGCTGTGACATAGGAAAGAATAGTCCAAATTATGTAATGTAGTAGATATTCATCTAACCAGTCATGCTCTTTAAGAATAGCTGAATTACATGTCTGGGAATACTTTCTTCATTTGTAGTAATTTGACCACTTGAAGTAATAAATACATAAATTATTTATGAATGTCTAGTAATAGAATATTAGTTTCTAAGCCTTGAGAAACAGAACTTTGCTTACAAGAATGCTATCCCGTGAGTCATCTTAAATTGCTAAAAGCAAATCCTTAGCTCTAATTAGTTTTAATCACCAAAGTTTCTTTTTTGCCTGTATGCTTTGAAATATAGGTTCTGCTAGCATTTATAATTTTAGTCCTAAGGCTTTGATTTTATGCAAATAGTTCAGCTAAACTCAGAAGTTAGGTGCTGGGCATATGTCACAGTTACATTTTTTTAAGTTGAAAGCTACAATATATTTTAGAACAAATTATCAGCTGATTTTTTTTCTTAGAGTGTGTGAAGGCTATTTTGCATGGAGATAGCAATATCACAGTTCAGTAGGCAATAATATATGATCTGTCACTCTTCTTGCTTAGCCAAGTTTAGCTTTATTCTGAAAGTTTAACTGTAAATAAGACCCACTCATCCGGCAGTACATATATACCCCCATGAGAAAAAAAAGTTTTTTTTTAAAGAATTCTTTTTTAAAAGTTGGGGTTTTTTTAATTGTATGTTAAATCCCTCCTAATTGTGTCAGTGTAGCCTGTTTTTCTCTCTTCAGGTTTTAAACCAGTAATGACCAAGCTGGTTGTATGAACAGAGCTCTGGCACAGAGCACTCAGTGGTTTACTCCGATCAGCATGCATTCTTATAAATATTTATAAATTTTGCATTTAAATTATTTTCTATTTATCATGGTGGTGTAGACCAACGAGGAATTTAAAGACTGCAGCTTGGGGACCATATCTTTAAAATATATATATGTAACTGTTATCTATAGCAGTACGTAGTAATTTCACTTGAATAGTCAAGAGAAGAATCCAGCTGTTTTATTTTCTTCAATACTTTGTTTAATGTCTGCTTTAACACACTTTAGCCAGAATGGAACCCAGTATGCTGTTATCAAATCCACATAAATCCCGTCTATCAGCCTAATCTGTTGGCTTCCCGGGATTTAAACCATGTGGAGGGAGTACTTGCAGGCAGATTCACTGCCTCCCAGCTTAACCTGAAAGTTTTCTAGGTCCCAGCCTTTTAAGTTGTTCATAAGTGCTTGCAGATGCTGTTCTAGTAAAGTCCGTACCTCTCTCTAGCTAAAGCTCCCGTACTTTCCAAACGAGGTGAGATAACCCCAAAAGTTAATTCGTGAAAACTGTGAGTGACTTCATCAGTCATTTGTGCCCACTTTTTGCACGTTAAGATGATGGATGGATGTGGATGTTAGGGTTTACCAACTTGAGAAGATTCATCCGGTGTTCAGGAATGCTGCCATCATTAGATAAAGTTGCCTAGGGCCTTGCCTGAGTGAGTAGTTCCAAGGATGGAGATTATACAAGTTTTCCAGGTAACGTGTTCAGTGTTTGATGACAGTCCTGGTGAGAACTTTTCCTCTTGCTATCTAATCAGAATTTTCCTTAGTGTAATATGTGTCCAGTATTCTTCATGTTTTCACCTGTTAGAAGACCTGGCTCCATCTTCTCTGTATAGTCACCCATTTGATCATAGAATGGTTTGAGTTGGAAGGAGCCTTTAAAGATCTAGTCCAATCCCCCTACCATGGGCAGGGACATCTTTGACTAGATCAGCCTGCTCAAAGCCCTGTCCAACCTGATCTTGAACGCTTTCAGGGATGGGGCTTCCCCAACTTCTCTGATGAACAATTGAAGACAGCAGTAATGTTCTTTCTTGGTGTTTTCCTCTCCAAACTGCTAGAATCAAAGCACCACGGTTTTTTCACGATATTATATGGGGGAGGAGAAGTAGGCTTAAAAGCAGTTTGAGGAGCCTGAATTAGGTCCCTTGCGCTTGTTTTTCCCAACATAAGTGTTCATTAGATTATTAAGCAGTGACTTCCCTGCCAAAAAGTAAAATGAAACACGTAAAAAGAAACGAGCAACATGTCTAACTTGGGCAGACCAGATTTCTGTCTGGAGGCTACTGTATTCCCTCTGTACTGAGTGGACTAGGTCTGATCTTTGGTGGTGCATGCCTACATGCACCAGCTGCATAGGAAACTTAGATGAATAATTACGGGAACCGGATTCTCGTTATTTGCCCCTCCACTTGTATTTGTCAGAGTCAGAAACTTAAAATTTTGGTGACAGAGGTGCTGAAGTTAGATATTTGGTTTGAACTATTGTTCTGCCTTAAAAATTTGTATATTATGTTAGGCTCTGTCTTAAATATCTAAAAAGAAAAAATTTCACCAAATAAGAAGGGGCCATTTTAATGTAATCACTTTGCAGAGATCTGTGTTTTTACCTATTTTCATATAACAGCAAGTTCTTAGTATGTTGATCTCATATTCTCTTTTCCTCCCCCACCCCCCACCCCTTAGGCTCAGTTTGATCGCTATCTGTCTGCTCCAGATAGTCTGGTAATGTCCCAGCTGAATTTCCTTCTGAGTGCCACTGTGAAGTAAGTACCTTACCTTTGAATTTCTATTATGCCTGCATAATGATCAGAAAGATGAATTTGATTAGGTTTTACTGGATCATGGTGAGAATTCAAGTTATCAGCTGTGATCATATTTGCATTGTCCTTCAGGTCACAATTCAGTTTTGTTCTGACTTTCCTCTTTTTGAACAAGAAAATTCCTCACGGAATATGTAAATCTGTACCTTTCTGAAGTAGTTACTCTTGATTTAACGGACACCATCAAAATGAATTGCATTCATCTATGTCGAACGTCTTCTACTGTGTCAGCAGTTTTTTGTCAACTTAGTTGTAAATTGTTTTAGAACTATTTTGTAAGCATTCCAAAGACAGATGAAATATGTAATTCTCAAGATTTCTTTTATCCCCACTGCTTCATCAGCTCTAGACTTTTCAACTTCGTTGTCTTCTGCTGTAGAGTATTGGCATTCTGTCTCATTGAACATTGTGCTGAGATTACTTTACTGTTCACCAAATACGGGATTGGGCTTTTTTTTTTTTAGCGATTTCTTCTTTGAAGTATGGAAAGGCAAACTTTATTATTTATCTCTTCTCTTGTTTTTGGAATATAACTGGATGCTAAGGCTAGGGAAAGTGCCATGAATTTATTTTCAATTAAATACAAACCATATGAAGACAATTTGTAGTACTTTAACTCAGAGAATTATATGCTGCATTGATCAAAAACTTTTCTTGACGTTATTTTTCACGCTTTTGTGGGATTTCTGTACTAGGGTTACCCTTCCCGCAGCTCAGCCAGCAGAGCTGTTGTGTGAGAGCTGTTCTGCTCCAGTATAGATCAAACAGGGTAGCCTGAGCAGTACCATCAGTGAAGCATTGCAACTTCTGCTTCTAGGTGTCAAACTATTAAATCCGTATTTTAGCTCTTGGTATTTTTTTTTAATGTAGGTCTATTTAAAAATCATAATAACAGTAAATGTATTTTGAAAGCCTCAATTTTTCACTGCTAACACAGAAGCAATTTTTCAGTGGTAGACTTTATGCTATCATAAAGACTCAGGCACAGTGAAATTACTTTGACTTAATCGTTTCTTCTGTCAGATCAACCAAGATAAACTGGTCATGTATGCACTCTTAGCCTTATCCCACTGATAAGCTTTTTAAACCTCTCTTAGCACAATTTAAACTGAATTCACGTTACCTTTTGAAGTTAAGATACGCATTTGCAGAAAGGCATGTTTGTAGAATTACGGTCTTAATAGTCAATATTTTCTGTAGCAAATAAACCTTTAAAATTCAGGCAGAACATTTAACCAGTACTATAATTTTAATCTCTGGCTATAGTAGTTGAAATTTTCAAGTTAGTTTTGCAGACGTTCGATGTCAGTTTTGAAGACGTCTTCCTTGAAATCACATAATTGTGATCCACTGTTCCAACAGTTGAGCTGGAACGCAAGAGTTCTTTGGCTCTCAAAAACAGACCACATGCTTTTGATAAGGGACCAATGTATTATATACTCATTGGCAATATCATTTAAGCTTTACAGCTATGAAGAACGCTTCTTCCAATATTTGCCAATGCATGCTCTTGTCTTTCAAATTCCTTTGCTCATTTAAAAAGTTTTAAGCTATTTATTTCTGTGGTGGTTGGTCTTGAAAAGCTGTTTTCATTTTTGTTGGATCACAGAAACTGAATGCTGGAATTACTATTTTTAGAAAGTGCTGCCATTTGAGTTAGTGATAAAATGTATCATGTTGTTATGGCAACTGAAATCCTAATGTACTGATTAATGACACTGACATTATTTGATGGAAAGACTCATTTGATGCTGTTCAGTCCTCTGGAATATTTTAATGATTTTTTTTTAAAATTTAGTTTTTAATTTAATCATTTGATGCAATACAGTTTGTTTTATATGAATTCTTTCTGCAATAGTTTCTTAAAAGATTGTCATGTTACAGTAGCTTAGTGATCCCAGACTGTGATCAGAGACAGTTGTTTTACCTTAACACTTTGGATATACTTCCCTTTTAATAGTGTTTCTAGATTTGCTAATAACCTAGTAATGCTGGCAGTTGTTCCTCTATATCAAAAAACTGGATACTGTGCATTAGAATAAAATGCAGGTTTGGTCTCTTAATCTTCTTTCTCATAGCTTCTGTTTCTTAATATTTCTTGAAGAGACGAAGTTCTCTGCGCTTGGTCTTTGAGATTTCTTTAACTTGTCAATTCCCAATTCAGCCTTGATTTTAGTGGATGCGGTTTTGGTGTCTTTGTTCCTTTGCTGCGTATTACAGCATGGCTGAATCTGGATTCATGGTTACCTTGGTTTCCTCAGCTTCTCCTGGTGTTCCACTTGCATGGGTTTGGCTGCAAAATAGTTGTAACTACTGTTTCTGATAGATAAAAATGCATCTGCAACTGTAAACACATCACCATGATGATTAAAGTAAACTGATATTCAATGGGCAATGTGAAATAAGAATCTTAGTTTGTCTTCAAAAAATACTAAACTTCCCAATTAAATTTAGCATCCAGTCTCTATGCATTGTTACTCATTTAGATCCAGAAAAATAACAGGACACAGACTTCATAGCATTGTTGGTAAAAGGCTGTAGCAAGTTTTAAATCTCTGACCACTATCATTTTTAGCTCTTCTTTATTGACTGATTATGGAATCAGGTGCTGTCAAGATAAAGCAAATAGTATATATTTGCTGGTAGATGAAAAAAAAAAAAAAAAGAAGTTGTGTATTTACAAAGGACAGCGAGAAGCCACAGGAGGTAGAAGGTAGATCACTAAGATTATCGGACTGTTAAAAGATGCAGGGGAGTGCAGGTGAAAAACTACTGTATGCAGATTAAATCCCTCTACAATTCTTTTCATGATTGCAGGAATAAAGCAGTTAATTTCTTGGTTATCAGGACCATATACGTGAGTTTATCGATGTATGATACGAAAAGGTAAAGAGGCCTTCTTTTAAAAAAACTGTTTTCACAGTTGAAGTAAAAGGGCTTTTTAATGTAACTGACACTGATTTTTAATGTGTATTTTTACTGTATATCTTTAACTGTACTACACAGAAGGAATTATATTCTGTATGATTTGCCAATTATGCTTTTGTTTTGTTTTTTAGAGAGCAGATAATAAAACAGTCAACAGAACTGGTCTGCCGAGCTTACAGCGAGTTATATGCAGCTGTGATGGATCCTTCAAATGAATATAAGGATCCAGAAACCGTACTACACAGATCTCCTCATCAAGTTCAGGCACTCCTCTCGTAGTCTTGCTTCCCCCAGATTTATCAGAATCCATAATTCTGTATTTGTTGAATATTTGCATCGAGTTATTTTTCTGTTTTGAATTTTGATGTGTAACTGTATAGTTAAAATATGTAGGAATGCGGTTTTGTTTAATCTGCTTGGCAGAAGTCTAGTGTTTCCTGTGTCTTTGAATGCCTTCTATAGGCCAGAAAATAGAATATAGATTAAAAATTATTTTAATGTATTCCTGTAATGGAAATGGACCTTGACAATATGCAATCTCTTTGAAAAAGGAGAAAGAAGCTTTTTCCTTGCTGTACATAATCTTTTCAACTAGAGGTTGAACCAATGTCTCTTACGACCTCACCAATATTTTTATTTGGTTTTCCATGTTCTTTAACTCTTCTTCCTAGCCTATCATCAGTAAACACTGATAACTGTAATTTTAATACAACTGATATACTTTGAATGTCTCAAGTGCATCACTTTTACAGCTCATAAATCATTTCAGAATATTTGATGCTATTTTTCGAATCCTGTTGATTAAATCTTTGAGGCAAAATTTGTGTGCTTTCTTGGAATCCATTATCATTGTCTCTAGTTCTGGTATTTTCTGTAAGACAAAGAAATACTTGAGCTACATGCATGTATATAACCTGGAACTTAATGCTTTGACTTATTTGTATAATTTTGTTTTACTGGAAGGAATTTGTTTCAGTGCAATTGTTCTCTAGGAATCCTTGTATCAGTTGAAACTTGCTGATTTCTTAAGGCTGGGACCAATAACAATGTAGGTTAGGAAAAGGGTTTACATAGCAGTATGGCCCATCCTCCTTCACACGTACAAGTTTTTTGGTTTGCCTTTTTTTTTTTTTTAAGTACAGAAAAAGTCTATCTGCTCTAGTACGAGCATTTATTCAGTTAATAATCCACTAAGAGATTTTTGTGGTTTACATGTCTGCAGTGGTGCTCCTAAAAAATAATAGTTAAGTTCACCAGTGGCAGCTACAGGTTGTCCTGGGAATTACGTGGGAGAGCTGGGGTGCGTAGTTGTTCTCAGCTGATGCATAGAAAGCCATGACTGAAGGTTTCATTTCTTTCCTCCTGCGGTGCAAAGCTGAATGTACTCTGTGTAGAAACCCTAATTACATAGAGACTTGTGATTTAAGAGACCTTTGCTTCCAGTAAAAGAGGAAAATAGATAAGTAGGACACTTGTTCTCTGTTGGGTCTTATGGTAATTTTCTGCAAATTCCTTAAACATATTCTTCTTTTAGGAAAGCCTTGTTATAGAGATACCTTCAGGAAACAAAAAGTTAGTAAAAGGAATTCGAGGTGTTTTGGGGTTAGGTGTTTTGTTTGTTTGGGGTTTTTTTTAAGGATAATTTATGCTAACTGTTTCATTGGAAGCATTTAACTTTTTTTTAATCTGTGTTGTTGTACGGGTGCCACAGTGGTATTACAGTTGCCTGAGTTTACACTCATATTAGATGTGGCTTATTTATATACATCAAGGGGGAGATGAGCAGTCATTCATATTGAATAACTTACATGTTTTATTTTTATCAGTAATAATATTCCCCATATAAAATATATACTTATTGGCAGCCAAGTCTGCAGTTTAGTGTATGCTTGCAAAAGAGCAAGGAATAGAGAAGAGCAGCAGCTGTACATTATAGTCTCTCAGAAAACTCATTGCACGAGATATATCCAGTGCGCTCAGAAATCAGCTTCCTTGGTAATACCACAGTAAAGCAATAGCTCCTTTTCCAAATGGGCATAATTTGTTGGTATAATAGAAAAAGATTTGAAAGTGTAAGTGTCCCTGGAGTTCTTGGATCAGACATAAATTCTTCTGTAAACGTGAATGTTAGATTTATTCTGTTTAAAAACTCCAGACCTGTAAGGCAAAACATTCTAGAAGCTTAGAAAAGCTGTAATGGAAAATTATGCTCTTTTACTACGTAAGGCACTTTAAATTACTCAGATTTTGCATTACCGTAGTGTACATTCAGAAGGCTGTTCATTGTTGTTTAATAATGTTAATATTGCTTAATATGCCTATAATAATTATCTAATATATGAAAATTACATCAGTTGTGAAAGGATTATAAATTAGCTTGTTATTAGATTAACATACTCGTAAGAGTGAACTTTCTCCTGAAATTACACTCAACCTCAGTCTCCAATAATCAGTCAGTAGTTTGCATGAGGATTAGTAAGAAGTTGCTTCCTGTCTTTGAGTCCATGTAGAGACTTATCCATGATTTTATCTTCTCTTAATAAAAATGCAAAAGCTGTAAAAGATGTAACTTATAAAAATCAAAGTCAATCACTAATTTTGGTCTGTGCAATTAAAGTAAATGCCAAAGGGCCACAAATGAGAAAGAATGTCAATAAAAGCATTTGATTTACTGACTTCTGTCTTCCATTTTGTTATTTCCTCTTGGCTGCTTTCCTAAAAGGAGGAAGGAAAGGGTGATTAGATTTTTGACCTTCCTTTTCTAGCTTGGCCCTTCTGACCCTTTTTATTTTACAAATTCCCAGGATTTCCACACCAGGAACCGTGAAGCTGCAGTCGTCTAGTTGCTTGGTTTGAGGGATGACCCAGAAGTGTTGCAGTAAATGGAATCATTCTGGGTGTCGGTACCGGGTCCCGTTTTCAGACCGGTTACTGCAGGTGTGACTAGAGCATCACAGTGCAGGAAGAGATGCTCACCTGGCTGGGCGGCGTCAGTCAGCACTTCTGCTGCTGGTCCTTAAACACTTTATGTGGAGGGGCTTACCTGCAAAGAGTGAGTCCGTTACTGTGTGCTGAGCAGTAATATGCTTGGGCAAACCGGGTAAGAGAGGGGTTTGAATACTGCCTGTCTCGGCGTTTGACACTCTGACAACCCAGTTCTGAGAACAGATGCGTAAAAGGCCTCGTTTTGCACCGTTGTCTGATGCAAAGAGCACTTTCGTGGTAAGTGGGAGAGCTGGGTTCTGGGCCAAAGGAGTTGGGAATCGACATCTCCCGCCTTCCTGGCGAGCACCCAAACCCTTGGCTGTTGTGTAGTATGAGATGGGGCAGCTCTGTTCCTTCTCTGAATTTAGCAGCTGTGCATAAATCAATGCAAAATACGGGAGGCATGAGACAGAATAACCAAGGCGGAGTTTGGCCCTGTGGCATGTACGCGAGGACTCTCCTGAGGACTCCAAGGTCTAGATCTTCCTCCCGTTGTTATGTAGGAGCCTTATCTTTGACCTCCAGTAGGTGAGTCCCTGAAACAGAATCAGGATCCCAGAACCCACAGAATATCCAGCAAACAGCAAACTATGGAGTTGAGTTTGGGTTGGAGTCAAGGTCGTTCACCGGCACTGGTGACAGTGCCGTTGTGTTCACTCCTGGGTGTACAATTTTCTCCTTCCCTTTTTATAAATATGCACACCACTATGGAAATACAATATAAAAGTTGCTTGAATTACAGCAAGCACACAGCAGCCCAGCCACAGTGATTTTTTGTTTTATATTATAGGAAAAGAGAAGCTTAAGGAGGCTTGGAAAGGTGATAATACATTTGTTTTGCAGTGTTTCAGAGTGCTCCTCCCTATTCTCTGAGATTTATGACTCTAGACCTGCGTTTTGTCTGTTGATAGACTCAGCTGTAATTATTTTTATTAAAGTTTTTTGAAATATGTGTTGGAGGAAAATACTTTCAGAACCGCTAAACTTTTCCGTTCATTTAAAAAACTCTGGTTGTTCTTTGATCCCTTTGCTTTCCTTGCTGAGTCACTTTGCAGGCAGCCCAGGGGGTGGGAAGCTTATAAAATGTTGAAAATTAAACGAAGGGGTTAGACATATTTCCATGAGTAAAACACACCCTCCAGAAGCCACACAGACATGGGTGTGGGTTGGTTTGAAATCTCCTGCCACCTGCTTCTGAGGGAAAATGCAGAAAAAGAACTCGTTTGAGGGCACCAATCCAAAACAGCCATGGTAGGGTTAGATGCTATAAACTGATGTTAAATTGATGCTATGTTTGAAAAGTCTGAAGACTTTTCGAAATGCAGATTGGAAGAAACTGGCAGTGGAAGTAAAAGGTATGTCATATAACCGAACTCCCTCGCGTATTGGATTTACTTGTTAAAAGTTTCCAGAATCTCTACACCTTTTCCCCACTGCTTTTAAGCACTTTGCAAACTAAACTTCAAGACAATCCTGCAGCAATTCTAACCTTTGGGTAATTCGGAGTAAAATGAGATGCTTTGCGTCACGCAGTGACGTACAAAGCAGTAGTTGAACTCTGAGCTAATTTGTTTCTTGAAAGAATTTCAAAACATGGGAATTGTATATAACTTGAACTTGAATATTTGTCCTGACGAGTAGGAGAGGCAATGCCCCTTGTGGGGCAGAGCAGCTCTCTCCAGCTGCCTGCTGCATGATAGGAAACCAACTTCAGTTTTTCAGAACCAAACTACTTCTTCAGAAGTGTTTTAAAGGTGAGCATGTGCTCCTGTGCTGTAGTAGACTGAGCATTTGCTGCCCAGTTAGGTTGCTGGGCTGGTGCTGCAGTGGGGATGTTCACGGTAGCCCACTAGATGTGATTACAAAACGTTCAAAAGGTGGGTGAACCTCTTGTCACACAAAGGTCTTCTTCCAATACCACAGCTATCTACATCCTTGTGTAAAGAACTGCTTTACATAAAGTTGGTGTAGGGCTGAAGTAAACCCAAGACATTGCTTCTGTCTTCATCCTTGACCTTGAGGGGTTCAACCCCTCAAAGATGCGGGTAAATCTTCAGTAACCTGCAGAGTCCTCTAGTGCAGAGCTATGGAAAGACAAAGTGCAAAGGAGCCCTTTACACCTGAAAACATACACTTTTCTCTTATATTATGTATGTTAGTGTACATATCTTATGTATACTAAGGCCTAAATGAGGGTATGAGCTCCTGAGGCCGAATTGTCACACAGACTTTGCATACAATGAAAAGATGAACCACAAAGGCTTTTCTCTTGGGGAAAAAAAAAAAAAAAAAGCNAAAAGCTTATTTTGACTACCTTGCTTTAGCAGTAAGGAAACCTCGATCGAGCAAGAGATGGCTGAAAGGTGTTTGATAGATTACTGCAGAGCAGATGACAAAAAAGGAAGAGACTGTTGCGTGTTTCGTATTCAGACAATGAAGCTTTCATTTGCAGCCTCGTTCACAGATGTGGTATTGTCAAATTGCAGGAAAATGCCTGGCAGACTGTATCATTGACTATATTTAGGGAGAAAAAAAAAGAAATTCAGAACACACTATTTATAGAAGCCACACAAATAAGCACAGGGTTCTTATCAGCCAAAGATAACATTAGTCGTGATTTATCAAAGTAATCTTTATTTTACGGAAAATGGGTAATAGGGTGTAATTTAATCCTTTGTGAATGTAATGTATATTTCAAAGGGTTCTTTTTTGTCAATAAAACCATTTGTTGTACTTGTTAAACTAATTAATCTTGTTGCTGTTGCTTAGGACAGGATAAAAGATGCCCGTTAATGAAAACGAGGAGGAGAAGACGGGTTTGGAAGTTTGTGAGATATTTTGTACTCCTTGCAAGCCAGTTTTCTGATCAAAACAGGTTTCACCTCTTTCACTGCGAGCCTGCGTAGCTGAGTTCGTGCAGATGGTACATTTCCCTTTATTTAATTCAAAAATGGATTGCTCCAAAAATTCAGCTCGTCCCTGAGCGGTTCACCTGCTACAGGCGTCAGGGGCTCCTCCAACTTTCCCGGGGTACTGATGCTGGCATGGGCCACCGTGCCTGCCGGCCCCGCAGCCGAGCGCCGACAGGGAGGGTGATGTTCCTGGCCACTTCTCCCTGCTCTTTGCATTTTTTCCACCATGTGCAAACACATTCCAGGAGTGAGGGAGAAAGGGAGAAAGGGAAAAGGGAAGAAAACAGAGCTGCCTGGGCCCATCCTGCGCCAGTCCCTGGCCGGCCACGGGCCTTTCGCTGGGTGAGGGCAGGTTTCGCAGGGGCAGAGCGTGGGGCTGAAGCTGTGCCGAGTCTTGGCTCTGCCAGAGGCCCCGGCGGCGGTGCCAGGCTGCAGAGGCAGGACATGAGCTCATTCTCTGGATCTGCAGTTGACCTTGAAAGATCAAAGTCAGAAGCGGGCAAGAGTCAGAAGAGGACACATATTTTATTATAATTTTCTTTTTCTTAGTGTTTTTGGTGTCCTTCCTTGTAGCCTAGCAGCCTCATGAACTTTTAGTAGGAATTTATAAACTATTTTCAGAAGATGACTCTTGAAAGACTGACTAAACCCTTAAAGGTCCTTCTTCCTTAGAAATAGCTCAGAAAATGTCCCTCAGAAGGTCCAAGTTATGGGGAAATCCTTAAAGAGAGGTCTTGTCCTTACTGTCTGTATCAGTTCTGCATGGTCATCCCAGTTCCGTGGTTCTCTTTGTACCCTCTGTTGTACAAACTGTCCAAATACAACATTTCTAATCCTGAATTATTGCATCCAGCAGTTTCACAGGTCCTCAAATCTCTTGGACATGGAGGTGAGGAGAAGCCTTGGTCACACTTCCAGGTCCCATGGCCCCACTGGAGAGATCATGGAGCAGATCTGCCTTCTCCAGCCCTTCCCCACCTTGTGCCGAGGACACCTGTGTACTTCAGCAGGAGACTTGTCCCTGCTCAAGGACGGTGCTTCTGCTGCCTCTGTCACCACTGTCCTGAGCACAGGGTGGTGGGCTCACAGCTTGGAGTAGGGCTGTCTGGCTCCTTCTTGCCTGAAAAGAAAGAACAGACAAATTACCAGCCAAGATACTTGACTTGTGTAGACAAAACATAGCCTTCACTTCAGCAAACGCTGTCAGAAATTTGAATAGCATGGCCAACCATTCTGCCTTTGGGTCAGGTGGCCCTACTGCTCCATACCTAAATACTATGGGGATCCCTATGAGGATCCATCCCCACCTGCAGCTCAGAGAGAAACCTGTGCCTCAGGTCTGGTGCTCCAGTCCACAACAGCAGAACAGACTGCGTGTCTCCTTACAGCTGCCCTGCTAATGCTGCGAGGAGGAGCCGATGTTCCCCAGGGACTTCCAGGACAGCGACCCAAGCAAATTCCAGGAGAAGGTCAGCTTGCCAGCACTTTGACTTGGGAAGGTCTCCGAATCTGAGCATGTCATAGCAACGCTGTCCTCTCTTCCGTTTCGGTAACAACTTATACTTGAACACAATCTCGCACTGTTTATTTATAAAATACACCAATTCCTTTGGATCCCCTTCCCCAGACCCTCTTGGCAGCGCACAGCAATGTCACAGCAGTGATAAAAATGTGTCAGCTATCTATATAAATGGGATCAATTTAGATAGATAGTCTTTTGCTTTTTTTTTTATTTATTTTTCATATCCAGAATGACAAAAGGACTGAGAACTCTTTCACAAAGAGCGTATGAACTAGACAGCTGCATGAGGAGTGCTACCAGATAGTCCTTGTTCTTCTCATGAGAAGAGATGTCAGGCTATTCTCAAACCACCTGCTTTGGGTATGTAGCCCAGGTGTGGCAACACCTGATCATAAAGCTGTGGTTCAGAGGGTAATTCAGAGCACCGAATTACACCAAATACAGAATGGATTCTGGCATCTTGTCGAGTCCACAGAGAGATCTGTGTGGCTCCTGGAAGCCTCTGAAGAGTGACGTCGTGGGTCCTCAAAACGTCGAATCTGCTTTTCGAGTGCCAATACCATGTCAGGGCCGATGTCGTTGCACGATGGGAAACTCTGTACAAGGTACAAGCTCCAGCTGCCAGTCCAAATTTTGTTCAAGAAAAATCACAAGATTTTGGAGGGGTTATTTTGCCGTAGCAGATTTTGTACTGGATCAGGTTGTTCTCATGCCTCCAGAAGTACTCTTCTCTCATGAGACCCCACCTGGAGTACTGCGTCCAGC
>RSEF01000001.1:194189305-194219514 GCA_003993805.1 Himantopus leucocephalus | reverse complement strand
CCCTTCCAACCTAAACCATTCTATGATTCTGTGATTATATGATTATATGTCTTTTCCTCACCCAGACGCAAAGCTTCTTGGAAGAGGACCTGTGCTTTATAAAGCATTGTATTCCCAAGTTTTTCTGGTGTGGCCCAGAAGATCCTATTGAGCACTAACCTGAGAACACAGAGCAGCAGTGACAAAGCTGAGCTGGCTGGAGGCGAGACCATGGTGGGCACGGGGAGAGCTGCGACTGCCCTGCTGTGTGGTCAGGGAGGTCAAGGTGATTGCAGCAGGCTTGGCATGCAGGCTGGTCGCTGCCATGATGTTTTGCCTGATTCCCCTTTTCCTTGCAAAGGTCGCATCCTGCTGAAGCGAGCGGCTATAAACAAGACAGTGGTCACCAGTTCCTGTCTGCGTGTGTCCAGCCGCCTGCCCGATTGCCAAGGCAGAGCACGGCGAGGGAGGCAACCAGCAGCACATGTAAGTGCAGAACCTGCTCCAATAATCTCTACCAGGCAGAGGAAAGCAGCGACCTTACTTTTTAGCTTTCATTCGTATTTAAAGACTGAATGATGTGGCTTTTAGTTCAGGGAATTGATACGGACTGAGAAAATTGCAGAAAGGTGAGATGCGGTATTTTTCGCCGGTATTTTTTCTGTCCTGCAGAGACCGCGTAGCCTCTCGTAAACAGGTGAGGAGATGTCTGTGGTTGTGAACATGTTCTTCCTTTTTCTTCTTGGAAATCCACTCTCAATTAGTCCGGAACATTGGATAAACTGATGCTAATGAAATAAAAGGGTTTATTAGGTTACACAACGGTATGCAGTGGCTTAGGGGACAAAGTCAAATATTTACTCAGGTTAACTTCAGAAGAGAAAACAGACAGGGAGATCACAGGTGAAGCAGCTGAAGATCAAAATTTCATCTATCAGGTAGATTTGTAAGTTAAATAGGGGGGATAAAATAGAACGAGGATGTTATGTGGAGGACACAAGGGTGTTACATGGAGGATAAAAGGGTTTTACGTGGAGAGCAACTCATTTTTTTCTGACTCTCTATTGCAGGTCTTTGCAGTTACCACTTCCCCTCCAACCACCCACTACATGATTGAACCCTGGCATCAGCTCTGCAAAGCTCTTCAGTGTATGATTAGGACCAAGTGACTTCACAGGAACGTAAACGTGTACTTAAGACCAAGGGTGCCTGAGACCCAAAGACAGCTCTTGCTGAGGGCACATCTCCCAGCAACGCCAGCAGCGCAGGGCTGGGTGCTCAGAGCAGTGTTTTTCTGATCAGGTAGAGAAAACTGCTTCAGAAGAGATTAACTGTGCTGTAAAAGTGCTTGTCTCTCCCCTTAGATGATACAGTGGGGACCGGTTTGGAGACAGCCATCTGCACTGGGTTGGTCTGAGCGCTGAACCATTCATCCCACTTTGCTCTCCCAGTTAAGTAAGGAAAAGGCAGAAGTATCACAGGAAAGCAAATTGAGTGAGCTTGGCTCCACACAGAACCACCTGGAAACTGAGTTTGCTTGGGTTGGCATAGCTTTAATTAGCTAAAGATCCCACCGTGGCCTAAAATACCCTTAAATGCCACAATTGTGACAAATAAAGTAATTCAATGGACATTTAACCAGCCAGATACATTCACACACTCTTGTCTGTGTTTTCCTGGGCAGAAAGTGTAGATGACCTCTCCAAGATCTTTTTCAGTACCATCTTTCTCGTCACGTCAGAGGTGCTATGGGACCTGAGCTCTGCAAGTCCCAGCCGTGGAGCCCTGCTGGTGAGCAGCCCCACACTCCTTGTTCACCGGGTGCCCTGTGAGAAGGTCAGGTCCTTATACTGATGGCAGCTGCGACAACGTGAGTATGTACACCAAATACTGAGGCTGAGACACTCTAATTACCACTGTCACCTCCATCTGGAGAGCTTGACAGCCAGTACAAATCCCAAAGTCCTGAGTAGAGCCTGCTTGACGTGAATTTAGTAGGTATCATTTCTCCCATCCCCTGAAGTCATATTTTCTCACCAGGTAAGTATGTGTTGCTGGGAAGTGAGAATGGACCAGCATCAGCATTTCTGAGATTGAATTTACTGATTTTCTGGATGCAGAAATGCAATGGGTTTAAAATGTGTTGTTTGGGACCTAAGGTACGGAAACAGAAGGTTTTTAGCTTCCCACGTGTACTTACCCTGGATGCATTTTCTGGAGTCATGATGTTCTTGATCTAGAAAAGTTGCTACCAGTGTCGGCTAAGTGGAAACCAGAGTCATCTCAGAGCTCTGCTACAGGTGACTGTGACTTGGGTGGGATGGCGAAGGGCGAAGGGTGGGAATGCCTGATTTTTTAATAGTTTATTTCTTCAGTAAGTTCCTGATGCTGTAGAAACTTACGCACACATTTCAGCACATGAGTAATCCCATTGCATGTATATATTTCAAATTAAGCAGGTGATTTCGAAGGAAGAGGGCATCTGCCTGCGTATGTTCTCATGAACTCCACTACACAGGGATGTGTAAGGCTGCAGCTCGTTGGAAGTTCAGTCTCAGCAGAGGTACAGGCTTGGAATAACGGCTGAGAGTGCCCCATCACATCTAGGTTATTTCTGGCTGCAACAGAAGATGAAGAAATAACATTCTTCTGGTCAAGGATCGAATCTAACAAATGTGCTTAGAAGACAATTCCCTATCTAGCTCTCTCCATGGAGAAGACCAGTCACAGATTGAGTTTTTAACAAACCAATGGAAAAAATCATTCTTTCTGCATTTAGGTGTGTTAAAAATATGAGCAAAATTTTATACATGTATATTAGCCAGTATGTACACTTTTAAAGGATCTCTCATTAACCTCAGTTAAATTGGATTAATTATTGTATTAATTAATTGGATTTTTTTTATCCTCTCCTACAAGGAAAAAGAAGCAAATTTCATAATAAACTGTGTTAATTTGGGTATTGATGCTGCTTGGTGTTAAACAAAGGAGCACATAACATGGAAATCCTCAGTTATGGTTCTTTTCCATATATCTACTTTCCAAATCATACTTTTTAATGGTCCATACATTTGTAGCATAATCTCACTAAATGTCCTGATTTCTCCTAAGCAAATGGAAATACATAGAGTGCTGTGAATTTAGATCTATATTTTTTATATGATGCCCATTTTTTTTAGTTTCAAGACATAATATATAGAACATTTGCAACTTCTTTTAGACTATCCTATATACACATTGGTATTTAATAGTGGAGCTGTTGAATACGTCACCTGTAACTGAATCTTTATGAAAAGTCTTAACTGCAGCAGTGATTAAAAGGAGGGTTTGGTCCAAAGACACAAAAGGGAAAAAAAGCAGGAGAAACCAACATGTGCAGTGTATACTTTGAGTACAACAGAGCAAAAGTTAGCTTGTATACTTTAATCAGAAGGTCAAAAAGCAAATTGGTTTGGCGGTTTATATCATATTGCCTGGAGATCCTGGCTCCTGAGAACAGGAAACCCTAAAATCACAGGTCAGTCAAGAAGAGATTCAGTAGGATCAGAGGAAGTGTGAGGGACGGGAGCAACGAAAGATACACAGTCCGCAGAAAGACGTGACGTGGAAAATGCTCACCAGAGGCAGAGATTACTTGAGGCAGAAGTTAAGATACAAGTGGCACAGCAAATATTACAGGAAGCTGCTCTAGACCTTGATGGCAGAGCGAAAAGACGGAGGAAGGGCTGGTGAGCGCAGATAGAGGAGGCAGTCACAGCCCGGGCGATGGGGACAGGGACCGTGCCCGGGGCACAGGACGGGAGGGAAGGGTGTTTCTGCAGATAGCGGGAGGCTGTTTCTTCCATGGTTTGGGGGGGTAGCGGCAAGATCAGAGGCTGCTCAGAAAGTCATTCTGAGGAACGGAACAGAGAGGAGAAATTAAGGGGGAGTTAGTGATCATTCCTGAGCAAAGGATCATGCTGTGCATTAAAAATAGACCCTGGGATGCGAGAATAAAGGCTTTTCAGGTTTCATGTAATGACATTTCAGACAGGCCCGTCTATATCAGAAGTCAGAAATATCAATACACTGTATTACAGGTGTTTACATGCCGGGTGCAAACAAACAAAAAAGCCCCTTCATTTAGAACACACTGGAGTTACGTTCACCTTTGCGTCTCCTTCTCTGGAGATATTCAAAACACACCTGGATGTGTTCCTGTCCAGCCTACTCTAGGTGAACCTGCTTTGGCAAAGGGGTTGGACTAGATGATCTCCAAAGGTTCCTTCCCACCCCTACCAGTCTGTGATTCTGTAAGCCTCAAAACCATGCAGCTTGTATGATCCTCAGCCTGCTGCAGTGCAACGGGCCATATGATGAAGCCTGCAGGTGATGGAGACATACGGGGTCTGTGCCTGTCCCCTCCCCCTGTGCAGAAGGTGGGGAGGCTCCGGAGAGCCTCGGGGGACGCTCAGGAGAGGCAGTAGGGATGCGCAATGCCAGCAGGAGCCTTTCTGCTTTGGGTACCAGCACCTGAATTTAGTCCGCCCTGTGGGAAGAGGAAGACAGGTGAGAAGGACAAGTGGACCAAATGCCATGCCTGAGCCCCAGCGTCCCCACAGCAGTTTGTTGCTAACAACGTGGAGCAGTTTGCTTGGAGCAGGGGGATAAGCAAAGGAGAGTTTTGCCTACCCTGTGGTGGAAAGGTTTGTGGTTAAATCCCAAAAAAACAAAGCAGGAAATCTGGGTTTCTTTCCTGGTTGTCACCACTGGTGGGGAAGTCACTTAATCTCTGTGCTTCAGTTCCTCTGCTCTGAGTGTCGTGAATAGCTCGACCGGAGTCAAGAATAGCCGCTCGTCCTGGCGGGGTGAGAGGAGGCTGAACACACGCGCGTGTGAGGAAAAGGTCTCTTTGCTGTGTTTTCCTATCCAAAACCACAACATTGAATAAGCAGATATTTTACTAGCCTGATGTTGTTGGTCTAATATGAATTTTTCTGCTCTGTTTGCACCCTTATCTGACCTCAGCCTGCAGAAGGACGGCAAGGAGGAGGCTCTGCTTCGCCCTCCTCACACATCCCCTAGCATCCGCTTGCAGCAGCAGATTAAATCAGCTTATCTGCCCTTCTTACTCTGCCTCTCCAGCAGTGTTGTAGATGGATGACAGATCACTGCCCTCATCTGAAATGCCATTTAGCAAAGACTGTGAGATAGTAAGGCGGTAAGGATAGTTGTATACTTAAATGCCAGATCAGGTCCTAAAGCCAGAAAAAAACCCACAGCCTAGCACCAAATTATACAGAAGGTAGCTGAGGTCTAAAACCTGAACATGTACCTTTTGTGGACCACAACTCCAGTGGTAAAATCACCGATAGGGGAATAGCGTTGGCCCTACCTAAACATCCACCTGAGGTGATCGCAGCTTTAAGGTTTTGCTTGTATGTTTTGCTGCTGTTCATGTTTATTGAAAGAGATTATTTCTTCATTTCCCACCTAGCCAGGTGAAAGTTTTCACTGAGAGCTGTGTCTAACATCTAAAGAATTGTGTCTTGTACATTAGAAGAAGAGTTGTCTTTCTCCAGCCCCACGTGCTGCAGGTCCACCCTACAAAGACGTTGTTAAGCTAGTCGTGGGGAGTACAGATGGGGCATACTACGCTGATATTTACTCTCACCTTTGTTCTCCTCGTAAATCCTTAAGACTTTTACCTAAAGACTGAATATTTGTTTTACATTAAAACATCCTTTTCCTCTTTTCCTACCTCTTCCGGCCTTATCTTTTCTATATCAGAACGACCTCTCTTTATCTTGTTGCTTTGGCTCTCTTTTTTCATCGCTGATGCAGTTTCCCTCTTAAACCTCACTTCCCTTGTAAAGCCTCGTTGCCTTTTTGCTCTTTTCCAGGAGCCCCATCTTCTAGCACAAATTGGAGATCGTATCTTTTAGCCTTCTCCCATAGCAGTTGATTTTAATCCTTAGTCCTAGTCACTTGTGACTAATTAGATTGCTTTCATAAAACCATAGACATTTGCACTGGTATTTTACCCTGTGGTAATCTGAATTTAAGTAGCTCCGCTGTTAGTTGTTACTATTTTCAGTCAGTTTCTTTTACTGTGAAAAATTAGGTTCCGGGTGAATTTTCCTCCAAATTCTTTACTTTGTAGATCATTAAGTTGTATTCTGTATACCAGGGGATAATATTTGTGTTTAACTCTTCCCTTTGTTTTGTTTTAGCAGCCATGAATCCTAGGAGAAAAAGATTTGAATTATTTTCCCTCTTCCAGCACCCAGCAGTGGCTCAGGCCCTTTCTCCTGTTTCCATTTCTTCCATCTGCAGCTCCTTGCCCACAGGAGTTGCTGGTGATTTCTTTACTACACTGCACTGCATCTTTACCAAGTAGTACAGCTTTTTCATCTCTAAGGCCTCCATATAAAATCTCTAATTACTCTGAGCATCTTGTTCTTCCTGTTCTCACTAGGTTGTAACTTCTGCACTTTTCAGCGCCTATCCCACTTCTTGTTCAACATTACTTGTACCTACACACATTTTGGAATATTCAATGCTCTTCTCAGCCTGTCTGTACTGGTTGCATCCTCTATCTTGGTTTGGTTATTCTGATATACATGACATGCCATACTGGTGGAACTAGGCCTGCTGTAAAACTTTGGTGCACCCACAGAACTTGAGTATTGTGTGCAGCTCTGGTCTCTGCATCTGAAGAAGGACATGATGGACTTAAAAAAGCTATAAAGAATGGTAATTAAAATGGTGAAAAGAATGGTGCAAGCTGCTTACGAAGAGAGACTGAAAAGTCTGGTTTGTTTGAGCTTGGAGAGGAGAAGGCTGAGGAAGGATATGACAGAGGCTTACAAAACACGAAGGGAATAGTAAGGTGAATGCAGAGATACTGTTCACCTGATCCCTCAATAGTAGAAGTGTGGACAGTCAGTGAAACGTGAATGAATATAAAACTGATAGTAACAAGACAATTTTTACGTGGCAAATAGACAAATTCGGGAACTAGTTGCCACCAGAGACTGTGGAGACAGACGGTACCATCAGGTGCAAAAGGACTGGAGGAAAACCTCATGACCAGCAGGTCCATAAACAGATCCTAAAGAAAACAAGCCAGGACGTACCCTCTAACATCCCTAATCCTACAACTGCTGTGCAGGGTACTACGAGGACCATTGACCCTGAATAGCAGCAAGATTTGTGTGATCTCCCCAGAGTATCAGGACAGACGGACACTGATCTGACCCAGGAAGGCATTTCCTGCACTCTCCTGTCTTCCCCACTTATTGCTAGTGATCATTAAACAACAGGACTCACACTGTTCAGAGAGGAGAAAAAAGAGCAGGAGCGTGACCTTTTGGGGTGGATGAATGCTCAGAGGTTGGCAGAGTTACCGGGAGTCAGCAAAATTTCCGAGGGCTCAGGTGAGACTGAGACCCCAGGACCCTCAGCAGCAGAAGGCAAGTGGAAGGTCTGATGGTCAGAGACTGGACCCTCACTCTGGCAGGTGCTGAGAGCAAATGCAGATCCTTCCACTCCAAGCTATTTTGAGACAGGAACAAGTGATTTATAGTTTTGCCCCATTACAACCCACTGTGGGTTGCAATGATAATAAAAATAGTCCAGAAAGGAAATAGGTATGATATTCCTAACCAAACCATTAACAACACAGAGTTGCTGTGTGTTAAAGGGAAAATTTGTTGCACATAAAAGTATAATTTGTGATTGAAACCAGTTCCTGGTTTTACCCAGCCTTCCTGTATGGTCTGAGGAGGGCTGCTCACCTCTTTTGATGTCAGATCTCTGCCCACTGAGTGCAGACAATACAAAATTGGGAGGAGCGGCTGATACATCAGAGGGTTGTGCAGCCATCCAATGGGCTGTCCGGAACCTCATCAAGTTCAAAACAGAAATGCAAAGTCCTGCACCTGAGGAAATAATGCGAAGTCCTGCACCAGTACAAGATTAGGGCTGACCAGCTGGAAGCACCTTGGCAGAAAAGGACCTGGGGGTCCTGGTGGACACCAAGTTAAACATGAGCCAGCAATGTGCCTTTGTGACAAAGAAGGCCAACAGTATCCTGGGCTGCATTAGGAAGAGCTTTGTGAGCAGGACGAGGGAGGTGATCCTTCCCTCTGCTCAGCACTGGTGAGACTCATCTGGAGCACTGGGTTCTCCAGTTCAGGAGAGACTTGAACATACTGGAGTGAATCCAGGGCAGGACCGCAGAGGTGATGAAAAGACTGCAGCAACTGACATGGGTGGAGAGGCTGAATCCATGCTGTGACTCTGTTAAATAATATCTGTTTCCCCTGGCCTTTAGCCTTGTCTGCTCAAACTGTGAGCAGCTACAGCCAGAGACCATCTCTTTGTATCAAGCACGTAAGAAACATGATCTTAAACGGGTATATAATGCTATTATAAAAGCACTTATTCCTTTGAATGGATGTGCTGTAGTGTAAGAGTGTGGGAATCCAGTAAATAGTTCCATTGATGTTAAAAGGTGGGAAGATCATAACAGAGGAAAAGAAGTGTTTTCATGTTGTATGTAACTACGCCGTGGAAATCAGAAACACAGAAGTGGTCTGACTCGGTACCTTGGCAAGCTGTAAAGCACCATTGGACATGTATAAGGTGAATAAAAATATCAGAATTTTTTCATGGTGAACAAATATTGTGCAATACTTCTTACACTTCACTTTCAGTCACTCTCGATCCCATAACGGGGCTGGGGACCTTGTGTGAAGGTGGACTCCTTACCACTCCCCTTCGTGAAATCATGACACCTTCTGCTTGGCTTTTCTCCCAAACAACTGGAAGCAGGAGGGGAATCGGCTCAGATTTAGCTTTGGTCCAGGATGGCAGATTTGCAGCTTCTGCTTATTCATAACACAGAAAAAAATCAAAACATGCAAGCATAAAATTAGTAACCAATGAATAGTTTTTTTAAAGATTTTTTTTTGTGAAAACCTCTTTCTATTGTCAGCATTTCTGCATGATTCGTATTTACCTTTTGCTGGGGCATAATTTCATAATCAGTTTCAGCCGGTTTGTTTTCCAGAAACCCAGACTGAAATTAAAAAAAAAGAGAAAGATAAAATTAACTTCTAAAAACAACTCCAAAATATGCACAAAATAGGAAAAAAAAGAGAAGTTTTGCCTTGAACCCTGATAAAGAGGTGAAGTGTAATACTGCCCTGTTCCCTATTTACCCAGTTCAGCAGTCAGCTGCGTTTGGTCCTGCCAAGTAAAAACAGCAGCAAAATGTTCCTGTTTATATTGGTGCTTCTTTAAATCTGTTTTGGCGGCTGTTTGCTTAGCTCTAATTTATCAAGACACAGGCACCAGGAAAGACTGGTTCCAGTTGAAAACCTTGGGGCAGGGATCTTTGCTGGCATCAGTGGTGCTGAATGAAGTTGTCCAAAAAAAGCCATCCAAGGCTCAGCCAGAACCGAGCATTGCTGAATGCTGCACGCTGAACTGGGAGGGAACGGGGAGGTTAAACTCTGGACACAAGCCAGAGGCTGTAAAAACAGGACACTTGACTCCTGCTTTCCTGCAGAAGTTTGTATTAGCATCTTTCTCTCCTACAGAACCCTTCCATCTGCCCGTGTTACTTAAGACCCACCAAGAGCCAGACTGGTCCCAGCGATTAGTGCCTTCACCACTGACTCCCTCTGTAGCTCTTCTATGGTCTAAAGCTGGTGGTGGCTTTTTAAATGTAGTCCCAGCCTTCAGGCAGGTAGGAAAAAAAATCCCAACAAACAAACAAAAAACAACTCAAATCCTTGCTGCTTACTTATTTGAGCTGTCAGAACATCAGTGCTGGAGAAACTGGATACCTTTCACTTCAGCAGTGGGGGGGCCACTTTTATCACCTCCTCACGTCATGACTGAGGATAAAAAAAAAAACAGAAGAGGAAAAAAAAATGTTTCAAGTTGAATGAATCCTCTGGAGGTGCTGCAATTTGTCAGATTAGATCAAGGTTTTCTGAAACTTTTGAAGTATCTTCAGATTAAAGGCTTTCTTGGAAACGGATGTCACCTTGCTGCTGGTCCACACAGGACTATAAAACACAGCCTGAAATTCATTGCCGTTAGACAACAGAGAAAGAAATCATCGCCCCAGGATGTCATTGCCCTTTAACCTGCAGTTTATAGGAGCCAGGACTGCGTGTATTTGTGGGGGTAAAGTTGCCAGCTAACCTTTGCACTTTCAGCCAGTCTGTTTTCTTTCTGAGCTGTTGATTCTTGCTTGGCACAGTCACTTAGAGCTGTGCATAGTACTGCGATTGCTACCTGCATAGCCTCTGCGGTTCCAGATTATCTGAAGAACACCGTGCTGTTGAGATACTGCTCAAAAATGCAAATAGGCGCTGTGGGAATGCCCAGAAAAGACAGTTTCCCATCTGACTTTTATTTTTGTAAAGGAAGATAAACATTAAACAGTGGAAAGAACAAAAAACATGATGGGGGTTTTGAGCAGGAGGCAACAGGAGAAGATAGAAAAATTCTCTAGATGAAGGTTTTTGCAAAACAACAAATAAGTTTGCCTTGAAAATCACAGACATTGTTTTCTTGTTTTCACGTGAAAATAGCTCTCACACAGGCTCCTTGGGCTTAATGTAATCTTACAAGGTATTTTTAGACCGGGTTGTCTATTGCTACTATCAGAGTGTCTAACCTCAAATATCCATTAGTGTGCCAATTGCTTGCTTACCTTTTAAGTCTCTTGGCCTGGCCTTCACTAACAGTGAGGATTTCTGAGTCTATGTATGAGCAGGAGACTTCCCCTGACAAGAAGAGAGCAGCAAAAGTGCAGTCTTTCTCTAAAAGTCTCTAAAAGAAAGCCCAGTGAGTTGAAAGCAAGGTTTAGGCAACATCAATACATACAAATGCAGAGAAGAAAGATAGAATATCTGAAGACCACTTAGAAGGCATAACTATGAGTTGGTGAACAATTCCCTTCTTCTGTGCTCTTTTTGTATGATTCGGACAACGTGGATTTTCACAAGGAGATATTTTAACTATACTTCATGTATTTAAGTCCGTCACTGTCTTCAAATTGTTGAGAGCTGTGGGCAATGAAGGGTTGTGGTACTTCACCTAAAAGCTACTTCGCCAAACACTTTAATGCAACAAGCCATCAGGGTATGAAAAAGAAAAAGATCTCAGACCTGAGACCACTTCAGCGTGACAGTTCTGCGCTTGGAAATAATTTCCAGCCAATGCAATGGTGCTCATTCACAGGGATGGGACTAGGATCCAGAAGAGATCAGGCAAAACAACGTGGTCTGTGGAGTTAAGCCCTTACCGAAAGTGAAGACAGGGGAGGAGGCAGCATGGCAACATGACCTCTAAGCAGGCCTTTGGCAAGACAAGCTGGGGGCAGCCTTGAACATAAGTCCTGAAGCCATTTCAGCTATAACAGATGTCACCAGAATGACAGTTAATTGATAACTGATAACACCTTTTCTCTTGCACTGCATGAGTCGTCCTAGTTGCAATTAGTACCCCAGGAGCAGCATGTAAATTAGGGATGTAATTGCCCTAAGATGTCAAGGAAGAGAAGAAAGAAACTCCCAAATCCATCCCAATCTCCTTCTGGAGGTGTGTCTCCCTCTCGTAGCCTGTGCATCTATAGTGGTGAACCAGCCACCTTGTTTGGTGGCTGGCTAAACTTCAGTAGGACAAATTGGTTTGGAGGTTGTTCTGCAAGAGAGCAGAAGGCAGCAGTGATGGAGTAGGAGATATAGCTCCACAGAGGGATAAGTCAAAGCAAGAAAGGATGCTAAGGTATGGAAATAAGGAGATGTGTCTGCAGCAAGGGCATGCGTTCTGCTGATACCATGTTTCCCAGTAGATGTCCTCTCAAGGTTTATACAGTCCTTCCCAGCAATGTATCCAAGTGTCTTCTGGAGGACGGTGGTGACAGGATTGCCATCTGCCACAACAAGATTGTTTGGTTTCATTCATAAATCCAAAGACTATTTCAGCTGCCCGACATATACGTTGCAATAGTCTATAAGTTGGTGCCTTGCCTCCTTAGTGGGATGGAGTCAGTGTCTAGATCTTGCATTATGGACCAGAGAGAGCCTTCAAAGGGTAATCCAGTGTCCCCAGGCATCATACAGGGTGCTAGGGGCATCTAGCTAATGGAAACACAGGGTGTGCATCAGTCCTGCTGTGGAGCACGTCTTCCTGCCTTTTTATTCTCCTCCTGATGTCAGAAATCTCAATGCATTTTCTGCATGACAGCCCAGCTTTTTCAGACCCTCCGAGGCTCTGGAGAAGTGCTGCCAAGAAAAAGCAGAGGAGAGATCTGTCTGATGCCGGAGCGATCTTTGAAGACAAGGGTGGCTTACCTTTTCTTTCCAAGAAAACTGGGGCATCACATTCCCTCTTTAATCTCAGAGCTCTGTGATATCCTTCCTGATTCCTGTAATATTTCAAAATGTTTGAGGGGTGTTGGGGATAACTTAAAATGGATATATTTTTATGCTCTTCCCTAAGCATCACTACATCAGAAACAGGATCTCTGGGCTGCATAGACCTGCCAGTTCCTGTCTTCTTAACATGCTCGTATTTCTTTCTATGCCAATATTTTCCACTAGATGAAAGAGCTTTTTGGTATTTTACCCTAACATATTCACGGGGAACAAACATATCTCCTGTCTTTGATTTGCAAGACTAAGGAATCTGACAGCTTTCCCTGTCCACTCACAGAAATGGTCTCCTTTCCCCTGAGCATCCCACACTGTGAGAACGTGTTATGCTTGGAGAAGCGGAGGGATTCCTGTGAGTACACAGATGCACAGAGAAAATTACCAGGCATGAAACATTTCTAAACAGTAGTGTGTTTTAAGGCATCCTGTAATCAGCATGTTTTATTTTTCCTTCTTAACACATCAAGGCTACCTAACAAAATGGATAGATAGCCTAATAATACTAAGCCAAATTTTAAAATGAAATTTCAAGAAATAGGAAATCTTCTAAATATTTTTAATATTTTTTAAATCTAAACATTTTCAGTAAAAGCAGTTCTATAAAATACACAACCTTATGCTACAAGTCAAAACAGCACTGGTAGTTTCGAGGATGCTTTAAATTAAGCTGATTTATACATGTGGTGTTTAATGTCTCTAAGCAATATTTACCTCACTTCATATAGATTTCAGGTTGCTTTTGGCAGTTTATATATAGCAGCTAACTCCTTAACACATTTGTGAATCTGATTAATTTACTTCTAGTTGTTTATGGCAAGTTAATATGTTTCTATAACTAGCAATGATGGTAAAGCTCTCCCAAAGCATGCCAGTTACAGATGCAAGCATTATAAAGACTAAATAGTGTGTATCATCTTATAACTTTGTCCTTTGAGATAATGCAAAATGAGGCACAGTCAGTTAAGATATTAATCGTGTATGTTTAAAGTCCCTGACAATGAAACTATTTTATGAAATAGCTTTTAAGGCAGTTATAAGAGTGGTTCTGTCTCCATTAACACCCACACACATGTTTCATAAACCTCCATTTCACTTTGATAATTTTAGAACTGGATAGCTTTGTTGTGAAGCCGAGAAAGCAACAAACTCCATGTTCCTCCTGTGCTGCCTGCGAAATGGGGGAGATGATCTCCAAAAGCGGGTGTCCCCTCATACAAGCGAGACCCACGGACAGCAGGGCTTGCACCCAGGTGCTGCCTCTGTGTCACCTACGGAGCTGTCATCATTTTACAAGGGGCGATTGCTGCTGGGAACCCCTGTGTGCACATTTGGCAAACATTTATCGGCACAAAAAATGATCTGCTGACGACAGAGGTGTGACTGAGTGCAAAACTGCTTGTCAAAAGCTGCATCACAACTGCCCATTCAAATTCATCCTGAGGGGGGTGTGTATGTATATACATACAGCTATATTTGTATACACGTATTCACATCTGCCTTAGGCACGTAGCTTCGGTGAGACACTGAGAAGCAAAATGATGACCTGAAGAGGTCTGGAAAGGCTGTGGGGAAAGGCAGAGCTCCTTTAGAAGGCATGCTGTGGCTACAGTAGACAGTGCAAATGCTTCTCCTCCTTTCTCAGCGTTGCTTACTCTTGCGAAGCTGCCCTGCTGCCGCCACTGTTTACCCCTGTTTGTGGCTCTGGAACTGGGATGCTGTAGGTGAGCGCCCGCCTCCCAGTGGAGCTTGAGCAGGAACTGGATCTTCAAACTTCTCTCCCTCTTTCTCTCCCTCCCTCCCTCTCCCTCTCTCTCTCCTTTTCCCCTTCTCCTTTGCTCTTACAGCTCATTAGCTGAGGCAGCACGGCGGATTTCCATACACTGATTTCAAGCTCGGTCCCAGCAGGTTCTCATACAGGCTGATGAGCAGTTGCTGATCTGCACAGACACATTTTTCTGTTATTATCTGGAAGGGATTATTGCTGATTGATTGACAGGAGGGTAAACTAAGAGCCAGTGAATCCTCCCCTACCTTCTCTTTCCCTCCCCTGCCAGCTTTTGGGCAGTGAGAGGGAAATAGCTTGTGCCGCTCGACGAGGATAAGGCACCAATACGGGTAATGAGAAAATGCACAATTATGCCAGATAAGATAAGAGGCTTAGGCATATCAGCGTTCAGGCTTCAGGGGGAAACCCAGCTCCTAACTCATGGGCATTCAGAAGAGACATCCTCAGCGGGATGCAGAGCTCTCTATTGCCCGGTTTCATTCACTTGCAGCTGAAGCGACTGCGGCAGGAGACAAGATGTCGGGGCCAGGACAGCATGGCTGTGGGGGTCCATGCCCCACGCACCACTGACAGACCCCTGGGGACCCCTCTGCTCCCTTCCTGGCCATCGACAGGAGGCCCATCTCGAGAAACTCTCATGCACCTTTTTCATTTTGACAAAGGTAGTTCTTCTCTATGCCTGCATCCATCTCAGGGTTTCCAGTGGGAAAAACCAGCAGAGTAACCTCTCCAGGGTAACACCACCAGTGCTGCTGGGCAAACACAGCAGCTTTGGGGTTCTTTTTCAGCTCATGGTTCAGGTGCTCCTGGAGCCCTGTGTTGACCCCAGCCTGGCATTTTTCTCCACAACAGGGTGAGATCCCAGTGCTGTGAGACACTCCAACATAACCGCAGCACGAAGGAGCAGCCACGTCTCTGGGGCATTAACTGGCACAAAACCTACCCCCAGGCAAAACAGAAGTGTCACTGGTTAACGCCGTTTCTGCTGGGTTTTGTACTGGTGTCTGCCAAACCTGTCAAGGATGGCACAAGAGGGATGGGTAAGGAGGGGAGCAGCTTTGCCCCACTGGAGGTTGGAAGGGGAGCACAAAACAGAAGGGTGGGAATCAGGTGTGGAAACTCAGCAAAGCAAATTAATTAACATCCTGACCTCTCCTGTGAAAAGTCTCCCTAAGCCGCTTTTACAGCCTATGGAGAAAATGGGTATTTCTGGGTCACCACCCGTCCTAGGGAGGGATGGAGGGTGGCCAGCTCCGAAGGAAACACCGCAGCGCCGGCGGCTGCCTCTGAGCAGAGAAAGCCCGTATCACGGCAGCCTGCGCTCTGCCCTCTTGTACATAATTATTTAGATTATTCATTTCCTAATGTTTGCTTTAGAGTAACAGAGAGATGCACCGCATGATATTTACTTGCGTTTTGCCTTGGTGCCAAGTTCTATTATCGTGTATTCTCTGTGTTGAAATGTAATAGGGGACACCACCTGCTTGCCGAAGCTTTTCTCTCTCAGTGCACAAGACAGACAAAAGACAGATTGTTTTCCGCAGTTTTACACATGGGAGGATGAGTGAAATGTAGGGTGCACTTCAGCAACTCTTAAGCACATCCGCTTTACAGCAGCATGTGCTTAAGTGATTTGCTAAATCAGGACCTTCAGATGGGGCCAAAGCCTTTCAGGAAAAACGTCCCAGTGCCAGCTATTAGATGGGGGCTGGCCAAGTCCAAATTTTCTGTCTTAATTATAGGAAGGCATTTTATTTATTAATGCATTCTTTCAAGGCATATATATAACTCTTCTACGAGTAATCCAGGAGATCAAAAAAACATTTTTCAGAGCTCCGGAGATGCAAGGGGACAATAAGAGGAAATAATTATTTTTTCCATTAAATGGCGAAAACAAAAAGAAGGGTGCCACTTCTCTGGAAAGTCACATTGGCTCTCCTGCTTCTCTGAGGCTCTTCTAGGAAATAGGATCAGGTTCCTTCGGTTCCCTTTGAAGAGGGCAATGTCACCGAATTTCAAGCCATTCATTTGCAGAGACCAAAGACAAATATTTTCCTGAACTTTGACTACCTGAATCAGGAAAAAAAAATGTTTATAAACAGACACTGGTGTTATTGATGACATAGTCGGCTGAAATCACCAAGGCTTATCAGTATTCAGGGGCTTCTGAAGTAGGGTTTGTAAATGTCTAATATGTGTGTAAGTGAGCAATTTCCTGTAAATCAATGTACCTTACTTTAGACTTCAGCTTAATAGCAAACCTACCCTCCAAAACAAATGACACAATCATTGCTTTATCTCTACATGAACGCTGCCCCATACCATTTTGCTATTTTCTCTTTTTCTTTTAGCAGAAAATTTGTACTCATCATAAGCTTCAATTATAGTAAATGAGCGCTATAAATCTGGAATACCTGAATGTATAATCAGCAAACAAAAGCTGATTTCTTGGATGTTTTTATTAAGAGGATGTACCTTAATAAATAGATAGCAACAAATGCTAGAGACGACGACAGCATGGCAAAGTGGGGACTTGCTTTTTGTTGTTTTGAGAGTGTCTATTCTGATCATTTAAGGGACCAGAAAAGTAAAATGGATCAAACGCACTGATTCAGAGAGCAAGCAAAGAAAACAATCCCCTTCCTTCTTGGCCTTCAGATCACAGAAGGCAGATGGGCAGAGTTTCTATATTCCGTATTTCTGGTATTAGCAATATTTTCATGGCCTGTCCCCCTCGAGCTGATGTAAACAGACAATACCCTGAAGTCACCAGAGCCCAGCTAATTTATTGGACCCCAGGGTGCCCTTCTCTATTTTTCAGAGCTGCCATTTGGAAAGTAAGTTCTTTAGCCAAGCAGCAGAAGTTAAGGAACAGGTTGAAGTAGCTTTCATGCTGCTGATGAGCCTGGTCCAAAGCTCCATCTTGCACTTTAGTTCCAAGCCAGTACCAGGTTCTAACACCCATAGCTTGTCCTACAGAGCTTCTGGAGTAGACCTGTTTTGTCATTTCCCAGCCACAAAGTCAGTGAAAAGCAGTCTGTTCCATCTCTTGCAGGGTTCAAAGGGTGCCCAACTGAATTGCCATAAAGTGGGAGCCTCCAAAGCCACGGCTCAGCATGAGCTTTCCCTTTTATACAGAACCTGGGGAAAGCAAACAGCCCGGCCTGGCTCCCCCATGGGCATCAACATACCACAAGGCCCCTCAAGAGGCTGACCCTTGGGCCCTGCTCACTGTCACATGCGCTGGGTGACGTAGGTAAATATGTGATGCTGTGCTCTTTGGACGGGGTCTGTTTGCCAACCTTTGGAAGAGATCGAGGCTCTTGTTTCACAACTGAATGGGGGAAAACTAAGGCATTTGCGAGTTGGCCCCATCTGAGTACATACATTTATGTTGCTGAATGGGAGGCCTAAATTGCTAAGTTTTCAGGTATCCATTTCCACCAGTAGTACAGGGTTACACAGAAATCTCTTACACAGATAAAAAGACCAAAAAACCCCCAACAAACNGGGGGGGGGGGGGGGGGGGGGGGGGGGGGGGGGGGGGGGGGGGGGGGGGGGGAGCGGTCTTTGAGACCTTTGAGACCAATGAATTTTAAGTTATCTTCTCAAATTCAGAAATGTTTCCTAGAGAGAGGGAGGAAATAACCTGGATCATCTCACACATCTAAGGCACTAACCAGGGACAGCAGAAGCTAAAACAGACCTCCCTGAGCAGTGACATGTATGAAGCCTATTCTCCAGCACTGGTTGCCCGTGTGGATTCTCCGATGTCCAGAGAATAATGGGTTCATCAGCCATTGCCTTACTTGGTGCGTGAGGAGGATCTCTCTTCACAATAATTCTGTGATCTTATGCTCCTCAGAAGTGAAGAATTAAACCACTGGGTTCACACGTAATGGAGATAAGATAGACACACGCATACCCGCAAACTTCCTAAGATTACGTAGTAACCTTAGGAAACAAGGCTAATTTATCTGTTAGAGCAGGAGATGGTACAGCAGCTATTCCTATCTCTGCAAAGTGCTTCCTGAAAACCCTAGCAGCGTGTACGCTGTTAGCTAAGAGGAATCCCTGTTATGTACCTTCACCCATACAGAAGAGAAAAGGTTCGCCTGCTCATCTCTCTGATGAGCCCAGACACATAGCACAGCTACCCACTTCATGATGTCATTGAAATCAAAGGTGAAATCTCCCTGCACTTCAGTGGAGCAGCCAAGTGTGTGATGAGCTCATACCCAGCCACGCAATGTAAGAGCATGAGGGCATCGCAGCAAACGTAGGAAAAATCCACTCCCCTCATCTAAACTCATTTCCCTCTGAACTTTGTGCAGGATGGATGCAGGAGAGCCACCTCCTGGAGAACAGCCGTGTGTTTGTGTGTGGCATGGTCACCGGCACTGTGAGGCATTGCATTGCCCTGCCATGCCGGTGCTGCACTGGGAGAGCTGGACATGCAGCACTACATTTCAGATTCCGGTCTTTCCACCAGATAACTGTTTTTGTGCAATTAACCTTGACGAAATCTTTTTTCAGTGAAATCCAGGGGCCTTTCCCCAGCAACCCCAGCCAGGCTGAGAAGTTCACTGTGTTGTAAGACGCCCATAGTTTGTGAAAGCTGCTTTCATCGTCATTGCTCAGCAACATTGGCCATGATTTTGCACAGGTCTACTGGACTTCTCCATCCCCAGAGGCTGGCTGCAGTGTGCTGCAGAGGCACAGCGATGCAGGTGGACCAAAGCAACCCGGGGCGCTGCTTCTCCTGCCTGCACACCGCTGACTGGGCACTACTGGTGGAGCAGTACTGGAAAAGACTAATGCCCTGGCAGGAAAGCATTCTTGAAGCTGAGAAGCCGTGCTCATGGCCTGCAGCTCTCCTTTGTGAAGGCTCAGTGAATGGCTGAGGTCGGGCATGATCTACGCTGAAAGACTTAGGAATTCATTCCCTCGCTGCAAGCTCGGTGAGGAGGATTTTCTCTGTAAGATCTGAATCCTGCTTTATAATAAGAAACTAATTATCTTGAATGAAGTCTCAGTGCAACCAGTGAACTAGATGTAATGTATAATCATCCCTTATATCGACAGGATAGCAGTCATTGGCTACTTTCCTGCAATCTTCACCTCAGCTCACCTTGGTATACAATCACTTCACTGCTCTGCCTCAAACTTCCCTTCTGCACCGAGTAAATAAGGGCGCAATTTTTTCCATTAATTTGAAGAGGCTTGGGAGCAAGCCCTACACACGTGGGTATTACGGCTGCGGCGTGGTGGTGCTGCTGGCCATCTCCTCTGAAGCTCTCATTCACAGAGCTCATCACATACCAGTCCATACGCCAGGGGCCAGGAATGCACTTATTAGCTCCGTGTAAATGTACCTGCAATGCGATTACAGCAGGACAATGGATTTTTGTGAACCAGTATTCACTGAAAATGTCGATGCTTTTCCCAGATGCAGGCCACTGAATCTGACCCAGTAAAGCAGACTGAGGTCAGGTCAAAACATTCAACTCACTCATTTCAGGAGAGTGTTTCAGCAACGCTGCATTTGGGACCATTTGACAAAATGAAGCAATTAGTGCATTTCTGATAGTTACAAGAAGCTCATGTTTCATTTTCTGCTTACACTCCAGGACACCTTGGGGTTTTCCAGGTTTAGAACTTCTGTCTGCCTGGAAAAACTTGAACCTGCGTTAGCTGTTTCCTTGAGCAGTGTGCCAGCCACCAGCCGGGGACTACTTTCTGTGGCTCATCCCGGCGTCTCTTCCTGGATTAATTATACTCCATGTATAATATTTTAGTAGTCACTGGAGCACAGCCTGATCCCCAGCTGCCAGTGTACCATTCCTATGTTTTTTTTGTGTCCTTGTCTCTCAGTTAATGTTTAAATATTGAATAATTATTCTTTATTGAGAAATATTTAAGTGGGAGAGGTACATTTCTGAGGGCTCTTGCAAGAGAGATAGGTGAGGTGAATTTAAAAGAGAAGGAAATTTGATTAATCCAAATGTAAACCAGAGTGAGGATTTGACCTGCATCTCTCATCCCTCAAATGAACCACCCAGCCACGGGACTATAGAACTGAAGAACAACACTATTGTACCTCACTACAGGCAGCAAACCCCTTGGAGGGTATTTGTGTATTCATTTGTCAGGCTAAATCTGAGATCCCCCAAAGGACCGCTCTCAGTCAAATCCAAACCCCCAGAAGTGCAGAGACTCCTTCTGTAAATGACAGCATCCTATCATGCCTTATTGCGGCTGCCGTGGACATCAGGTATTCTCCCCGCAGTGACGGCAGCGTGCACGGCGGCTGTGGGGTGGCAACAGAAATGTGTCCCCGAGTTTTGAAATGTCACACATGAAAGACAGAGATTTGCAATTACCTGGAACTGAAAAAAAAATTTCTCTTTTATCTGCCATTAAAAAAAAAATATGGTTTTTTTTATAAGCTTTTCTTTAGCCCAGTCTGTGTTAATTCCCCCCAGCTCCCAGTTTTGTTTCAGGCAGTGAAGTGAATACGTCTGCTACTGGTCACTTGGAAAACGCAGGGTGTGTTTGCTCTCTGGATTTTATTGCAACAGGCCCAGTTCTCTCTTACCCCACCAGCCTGTTTGGTCCTGAAGCTAAACATGAGAGTCAACATTTCTGTATACTGATGCTTATTTTGATGACAATTTTTTTTTCTCCTAGGGATGCATCTTCCCTCTTTGAAATAGCACATCAGACAATGGTCGTACCTCAATGTCACCGTGCATTTGTTGCCATACAACTGCCCATTTCAGTACAGTGCCCCTATGATATATGCCAGACACCCTCGTCCAGCAAGCGCATGTATGCAGCACCACTTTTGCTTTACTGAGATTGCAAAATGAGCAGGGACACCGTTGAGCAATGACACAATAGCACCATGCTGCAACCTGTGCCTCCGAATTCCTGCTCGATCCTTATCTCAGCATCAACATCGGCAGCTAGGGTCACTGGCTCAGCCCTGATCTAATTTTGCAGGAATGCTGTGGACGCTGCTGTCGCCTTTGCCTTATTTAAGCCATTTTAAAGCATACATATGGCCTCCTTCTGAATGTCACTCATAGTAGCTTTGTCTGGGTTTTTTGAGAAAAGTGTCAAAACCCAACGGGAGCTGGGTGCCAGGCTCCCTCAGGCTCCTCTGAAAATATCTGACTTAAGTCTTACTTGCAAAGGACGCTGACACAGGTGCAGAACCCATGCACTTGTACCCAGCACTGGTGGCTTTTCTGTACTCTTCCTAGGTATAAAATTAAGAGGAACTCCCTTTCCTCCTTCCTCCAGCTGATTGTGGAGCTTTCTCAGTCTCTCCTGGCCACAGTAAGCCTCCACAATAGCTTCTTTACTGTGCTAGGATTTAAGTTTACTGGGGTCTCTCATTCAAGACACAGTAGCCCTGACTTACCCAAACAGTTGTCTTACCGCACCTTTATTTGTAAAGGTGCTGAAAAGTGCACAGGATCACAGCTCTGGAGCCAGGTGAGCATCTCACAGCGCTGTGTAACAGCAAGAAGAGGAAAGGGCAACAACTCTCATTTATGGGCTTAGTAGTTCAGATGCAGGGAGAGAAAAGAAAAGGTTTCTCATGACGAGAGCTGGTCAGGAGCACTAAGACTCTGCAGTTATGTCATCTCCCTGAGGGGCATTTTGTGTAGTACTTGAGCAATCACTGAGATGAGGACTGAAATCCAGGTGTACCCTTTCTTATAGAAGACACATGGCCTCAGCCATGTGCTTGGAGCCACCCTCACCTGTCCTCCAACCCCCTAAGCGTCTGAAAGGTGGGACAACTTCTACTGAGAAGAGCCCAGCACCAACCTGCACTACCAAAAGGTGGTGAAGGTGATTGAACTTCTGCAGTAGGAGACAAACTTTGAGCTTATGTCAGGCAGGGGACAGAAAAAAATTACCCATCCTTTGGTTCTTTGGGAAGATCAGTCTGGTAGTTTGCTCTGAGGTCACCTGCCAGCTCCTCACCATCAAGATGGGAGAGAAAAGGAGGTTGTAGATCCCAGCTTGGTTTTGTTGGACTCGTTGCTTAAAGTTGTCAAAATGTGGCCGGCTCTAGAATGACCCAGAGCGAGAGAGCAGGCTGCTAAGTGGGATTTTGCATCTTAACTTTGTTCATGGAAGCGAATTAGCTGGTCATATCTTTTTGAAGTGCTGGTCCATAGTATCTCTGTTTTCCAACTGTTAAAAATAAGACAGTTCCCAGATTTTGGGACTCAGAGTCATCACTACAAAACGTGCATTGGAGTACATGCAAGTGTCTCAGTGAGTGCCTGGGATACAGCTGTTAATAGATGCCGTAGATACAACAAAGCAGAAGACTTGTTCCCTGGTGCAGTGATATTTCTTTCTGTTTATTCATATTACACTTATTATAACACTATCAGCATGAAGAGGGTTACAATAATGAGGGCAGCAGAGATAAGATCATGTGCCTGCGCAGGCTGCCGGTACCTTGCACACAGCTTGATCCTATTCAAAGGCTTAGATATGCTTAAACCCTATCCTAATACTTTATCACTTTAAACCTCTTATGGCTTTAATGCTTCAAAAATACACCCTGGACCAATCAGCCTGACAAACTGGAGAGAGAGAAATGGCTGAGACTTTTGGCGGCACTTGGGGCTTGTGCCTTGCACACCCAGACAAGGGGAGCCAGGGTCCTCAGAAAAACCCTGGTGGCCCGGCAGGGTCCCCCAGGGCCCAGGGGACAGGAAGGGGCTCCCTGACCTGCGTCTCTGGGAAGCAGGATGGTGCTGGGGGGCATGAGCACGGGAACACGTCCCTTGCCAGGAGAGAGGAGATGGAGGTGGCTTCACGGTGCTGTAAATAAAAGCCTCTGCACAGCAGTGGGCTGTTTGAATGGGTGAGTTCCCCCTTGGTGCTGGTACCCTTTTTCTTGGAGCAGACATAGTGCCAGAGAACCAGGTCATTGCCATTTTTTGGGTAGAAATTTAGGGGTAGGGATATTTTTCTATCCTGTGTGCTCACACTGCTTGGCATGACGGAGACCCTGCTCTGGCCGGAGCCTGTCGCTTCAACTGGAATACGAAGAAAGAAAAATGACATCAACAAAGTGACTCTTTGAGAATAGGGTTTGTTCTGCAGGGAGACCTTTTTTGCCTCTAAGGTTTGTGCATCGTGCATTGAGGGAAAGGCATTATTATCTACCATAGTTCCTTTCCTGAGACTAAATAAGACTTCAGTACGCTTGGCATTAAAGGATGCTTTTAAAGTGTTCTTTTGCAGTGTATTTTGTTGCATCTATCCACCAAGTGTGGGAATAAAATGTCATACTTATGGGTTTACTCATCATGCGGCTTCTCTTGTTTCAATGAAAATAATTGATCCCAGGCATGTACATGCAATAACACTTTGCAAGGAGCCACATACTGTAACAAATGCTACATACTGTACTCACAGACTAGAACTTTCTGTCAACCCATCTGAATTATTTGCAAGGCAAAATACAGAGGAATTCTCTCCAGGGTAACACTGAGGTTACAGCAGTTCATTTAGCAAAGGGGAATCAGCTTCTGGGCTGTAAAAAAGTGTTATATGATCTGCTTGTGGAGTGGTTATGGTTCAAATAGGAGTGCGCCAGGAGCAAATACTTACTGAAGGGAAGATTAAAACACATATTACAGAAGATCAGCGGCAATGATCATATTCCAGCACATTCTGCAGACAGCCCGCTGGGGACAAGCTCCTGCTGCGGCTGCGCCGTGATGCAGCACACAGTAACGCTGGGCTTCAACTGCACGGCGATGCTGGTGATGCAGGCTGGGCTTGCTCCCTTCTCTCACGCTCGCTTCCCCATCCCAGCCTGCTTACAAAAGTGCCTCGATGTACTTGACTGTGGCAGAGCTGCTGGGATGACAGGGCGATGGCACCCACGCACCCTACCTACCGGTGATGATAGACACACGCGAGGAGGCAGCGTGTTTTGGGGTTAGACGCTCCCTCCCCACCCCTGCCCACTCTCGTGACAGCACAGCCTCTTCAACCTTTAAGTTCAGACACCCTGATTCACCACTAAACTTGTATCATCCTGCAAAACCCTCTTATGTTGTCAAGAGAGACCTCACTGAAATTGCTCCCTGTGGGCTAACACTCGTAGCTGCCGTGCAAATCAGTGAGAGTACACATGTGTCAACCCAAATTACGCACCTGCCAGGTGTACTTGGACCCAAACCGCTATCAGATAATTTGGTTTTTTTTCCACACTGAGACACCTCTGGCCGCCTGTCAACCCTGCGCGGCAGAGCCTGGCCTGGGGAACCTCTCTAGTGCACTGAAATGTTGACTCGGTGCAGCTCAGACCCCCAAAGCTATAAGGGGTGTATACGAGGTACCTTGCAGCCTTGTCCGTTAGCCTTGTACCACACTCCTCCTCATGGTAAAGATGCAGTGCTGTCAGTGTTAAGTCCTACTCCCTCTCTGCCCTCCATCCTGGTGGGAATTGGTCTCTTCTCAGGGAAGTCTATGGGCTTGTCTAACTCCCTGACTTTCCCGTGCCTGTTGAGAGCGCAGAAAATGCAGGAGGAACTGCAGACCACCCAGGACCAGAGCGTGCCTCCGTACCTATCGAGGGTCAGAGTTAGCACAGATCCAACAGCAACAAACCGTGGGAGCTATAGGGTGCTCAGCACTGCACAGCAGGCAGGCTTGGTGTGTTTCAGCAATGGCCAAAAATGAATACATCAATAAATTAGCAGCAAATTTGGGGAAAACTAGATTTCCCTGAACTGTTTTAACAGTTAAGTAGTCTTTCTGATAACATAACTCAACGCCTAATTTGCATTAAATAGAAAAGGCTTTTGTTTGTTTGCTTAAGCTTTAAATTACCTTTCTTTTGTTACCTTCATGTCCTTCCTTTGTCTTCATTTCCATCCTGGCTTTCTCAGCCACTATTCCAGCACTGGGAGACAGCCTACCTTTGCAATATTTCTGATGTGACTCAAACCAGAAGACAATGACTCTACGTGACAGAGACTTCCAGCCTTCATAGATACTTCAGAGCATGAGCTACAGTTTTCACATTACCTTCCCTTGCCAACCAACTGCCCAAGAAATCCCAACATTTGAAAATGAATAGACATTTTCTATACAGGTTGTCCTAGAGAAAGGGAGAAGTCCAGGTAGGGGTACTGAATAGCACTGTGCATGAAGTCTGCTGAGGAGATCAGCATCGCAAAGCCAGAGATGGGGCTGTCATTCCAGCTGGTCCATCCCAAGGAGAATTGTATGCATTTGCTACAGTATGTATAGCTATTTTTGTTCTGATTTTTTTGAGCAAGTGTAAGGATGCCTCCCTTCAAAATAGCTCCATACAGCAGGACAGTGTGTGCGGGGCGGGGGGTGTTTCACATTTCACTTGGATTTCTACTGAGGTATGAAAAGTGATGACCTACAGAGAATTGGCATGATCCTCTGTCACCTGCTTCAAGTGTGTTGACACCTAACTGTCTGATGCTTTTGTACCCTGACAGGTTGGGAAATACACTTCTGTCTATCTCTTGAGCTTGGTTCTGGGGACCAAGTCTGTCTGTGTCTCTCTTTGTCAGACTTTAAAACTGGTGTTTATTTTGCCTCCATGNTTTTTTTTTTTTTTTTTCCCCTCTCTTTGACCTTAAATATGAACTCCTGCAGCCATGGGAAATGGAGGAAAAATTCTTGCATCAGGTAGAGAGGTGAAAATCATTTTCATGAATGTTGTTCTTTGAAGAAAACAAACAAACAAGCATCCTGTGACAAACTAGATTTTCCCATCTGAGCCAAGTGCTAACGGGGGGTCGGGCGGGAGGGGTGGATTTGTCACTCCCCACCTCTGGCCTAAACTGCTGCTGTGAAGCAGGAAGGAAATCCGGGAAGGAAAAAGCATCCAGGTGTTTTATTATGTTTAGACCTTCTGCATCTTTCTTGGGCTGGTTAAAGCCTCTGCACAGCAGAGCCACCATTGCTTGAGCAATCTGGGGCTGGGACAGCCCTGGGGGTGTCCGTGCCCTGTGTACGCCCAGTCTGTGTGACAACAAGGGTTTGCACAACCTGGGCCAGACTGTTTGCCCCAGTGCAGAGCAGGGTGAAGCAGATGTTCTGAGAGCTGGCTGGACAGCAGTAAGCTGCAGGCAAGCAAGGACCTGATTTCCCATCCCTTGCTGCCTCCCGGACACAACCTGACTCCTGGTGTGGCATCATGGCTCCTTTCACACCGGGGTTCAGCCCCTGAAGAGGAACTGCTGCACCAAACCAGGGATGCAACGGGATAAGCGTGGCAAAACTAGAGCCCCTCAGCCTCCCCTTCGCCCCTTGTCCCCCTCTTCCTTTGCCCAGGAAGCGCCTGGCTGGGTTTTTTTGCAAACGTCTGTTTTCTAAAAGTTAATTGACTGTTCATTCTTTCCATTTCTAGACATCACTGAGAAATGGAGGGCTGGGAGCGAAGATGTGGCCACTCGGTGCGACTGCCAGCTGCTGTGGTAAGCCACTTGGACCTGAAAGAAGCATAAGGACATCTGCTCCAGCCTCCTCATACCAGAAGCCACAAAAGTCCCTGCAAGATGCTAAAACAAACTTGAAGACTTCAGTAACAAGACTCAAATGCCTAAAGACTTGACTTGTACCACAGCCAGAAAGCAGGAGGGTCATCTACATCTTAGGTCCTTTCAGTGCAAGTAGATCATGGCCAAAGTTGCTGAGAAATAAAAACAATCCTTTCCACGCTCCACAAGCCAAAGACAATATGATGGCAATAGAGATGTATCTCAAAGATTTGGAAACAAAGACTTTCTCCTAAATTGTACTGGCAATTTTTCTGCAAGAAGTAAACTTGACTTGTCCTGTACATTAGCAGCCACAGCTTATAGAGCTTCCCTTGTGTCTTGGTTTCTGTGTAGCTGAACACTCACACACATTTTCCAGTAGCTACTCCGCAGCCTTCCAGGTCCTGGTAGAAAGGTGTATTTTAAAGTGGGGTTAAGAAAGGTAGCACATCTGAGGTCAAGAAGATTAGCAGTGAAATTTCGTTTAGCTAGGCAGATCATTAACTACACTGTACTGCAAGATTTCCAGTTTAGCTGCCCTGGCCCAGCTGTTGAGGTAACAGGGCAGTTTTGCACCTTTCAACAATGCTGTGGGTTTATTTCCCAGCAGAAATACTTGAACTCTGTCCAAGTGAGTGATTGAATCCTGCCTCTCGCTTTTCCCCCTCAGCACAGGAGGACAAGCGAGCTCCCTTGGAAGAGAGCTTGCATTTCTTTCCGCCTTGCTCTCTGAAGGCATGTCAGCTCAGCTGCGTCTTATCACTCCCATCTCTGTGGGTCTGAGCCTCTGGTGTTAAGAAAGTTCAGGACCACACAGAATCAGATGTTACATTAAATGGATAACATGAAACAAGGACCAAAGTTGAGGTTAACCTTAAGAATTGTGCAGATCTTGCATTAGCTGAGTGCCATGGCTGATGCTTTCAATATATACTTCTTCAATACCATGAGGATAATTTTTGTATTTTATAAAAACAATTTGAAACAATACTTTGCAAAATTCTGCTAATCAGTTTTGGTATCACTGCGTGTTTCTTCTTCTCTTTTTATCGGAATGTTACCCTGTCCCTTATTTCACCATTCCGATCCTAAAAAAAAAAGGGCTAAAAAGGTTAAATCCAGTACTCCAGTGTCAAGGAGCTACGCTATGAAAACATAATTTTACAAGCTGCTGCCAGACAGTGAGTTAAGAAAGATTCACCGTGACCAGCAAGGAGACCGGATATGACCTTCTTTAAAAGTCTTTGGACTATAAATATTTTGTATCAGCTGTGTAAAATACCAATCCAATGAGCGCGTGTAAGAACGCTGACCAGGCTGCAGCGCGTCTGTCTGACCACAAAGGCAGCCGGGGACCGAGAGGGCTGTGATGGATGTGGGCTGGGAGTCTCCTGCCTTGGGACAGGCAGGGACAGAGGGTTTCCAGGATTATTCTAAAAAATAGCATCACCGACTCCTGATTGCAGAAGGACTCTCATAGCACTCATGCCCCGTAAAACCTGAGTTCAAAATTGGTGGTGTTCTGTTTACTTATGCACCTCCCCGGTTCTAAATAAGTACCAGCAGATGCCAAGCAGCACTAAGGCTAAAAAATGGAGTACTGGTAGCTCGGAGAGGTTCTCCTAGGGCTGGTCACCTCTACTGTGGGTCCAGTACCACTCCAGTTGTCACCGAGGAAAAGCTGCATCTGGTACATTCTTATTTTACATCCCCCTCCCCTGCGGTGTATGTTACGGAAAAAGTAAGATTAGGCAATACCCTACATTCACTGAAACCCAGCAGTGAAGTTGCCTTAATTAGGGGGATTTTTTTTCCAAAATTTCAAGATCTAGTTTAGCATTTCATTTTGGCACTTGATTAATCAGGGAAAATGGCAATCCAGTGCTAGCTAGCTTGGAAAGCTTTTGTTCCCTATGGATTTGACGAGATCCTTGCTTGAAAGCTCTTTGTCTTTCTACACAATTCCCTTCTCTCCCCCTTCCCATTTCCTTCCTAACTGCTTTTGCTCAAACTTGAAAAAACAGCAACACTTTTTTTCACTCAAAAGTATGGATTCCTAACAAAGTTATCTCTGAAAGTACAAGTAGCCGAGAACAGCTCAATGTTTCTCTGCTCACAGATGCAAGGGGAACCCGCCAGCTGTAAAGATATTCCAGAAGGGCTTTACTCCATTGTGATGATGGTGAGAAGTGTGCTAAACTAATAGCAGAAGGGTTCAGTGCTGTTTTTGTTCAGTAAATCACCCGGTGTTCGTAAGAGGGAAGGCAGGTTTCAACCATAACATGCCCCAACCAAAGCTCCCTGTATCTCAGCACCCTTTCTCTGTTAGCGCAATCTGCAAGTCCTCAGCAAAAGGGGAAAAGTGCAAAGGCACTTTCTCAGACCACCCTCCCAGATTCCAGCTGTCCACTGCTCAGGGAACCAAAGCTGTCCTTATTAGCCCTTCATGAACTCTTCTTCTATGAATTGGGGAAAATTGGTTTTCTGATGCCCTGCTGCCTTTTCTCTCGTATGTCAAACTGAAATACAAGATGGAAAGTGCAAGACAGAGAATGAGGAGCTGAGGGTCATGGCCTCAGATGGCAGCAGGAGGAGCATCTCCCTCAGATGGGAGAAGAGTGAAAAAGAAAGGAACAGAAACGAGTTTGCTGTGGGGCATCACGCGATTTTATGGCTTAGAAATGACAGAATCGGCTCCTGCTTGCGAATTCCAAGAGTTTCAAAGATTACCTTTTCAAATATTGTTATTTCAGAGAAATATTGTTTCTGTCAAACAGGTATCTAGATATTTTCTAGTTAAGCGTTGGCTGTAAAGAAGGGATACTGCTTGACTTCAGTGACTGATTACACTTCATTAAGAGCAACTATTGTATATCTAAAAAGCCCAGGGCAGGAGCAGCCTGCAGGAAAACACATTCCTGTAATCCTTAAAAATAATCAACCAATTCCCAGAAATTAAGGAATGATTGGAGGGCTATAGTGATTGAACGATTTAGCCAGAACAGATGATTCGCTTACTCTAATGAGCAAAAATATGTGGAGAGAAGCTTGAAAACCACTTAGCTGCTGAATTGTTTAGCCCAGCGGTAGTTGTCACTTGCTTTTATTGGCCATTAATTAACCAATACATTTAAAAGGCTAAATATAAAAAGTCCCCTTACAAAAAATTACAGCAGCAAACCGTGCTTTGTTTCACAGTGACAGCTGGAGTAAAGGTCTCTGAATAGTTATCGCCGTCACCCTAACTCACTCATCTGGAGCCTTCACTACAGTTTTACCTCTGCCTGCTTTGGGCACGAGCGGTCTTTGTCCCAGGGCTGAGATTTGTCCTGCTGAGCCACGGTGAGCTCTGGGAGCAGCACGGGCCCCTGGCCAGGATATAACTTACATACAGCCGGCTGAATATGAGCCAGCAGTGTGCCCAGGTGGCCA
>RSEF01000001.1:194172415-194189205 GCA_003993805.1 Himantopus leucocephalus | reverse complement strand
GTTAATGGTTGGACTTGATCTTAAAGGTCCCTTCCAACCTTAAAAATTCTATGATTTTATGATTCTATGCACGCTGCATTCAGCTTTTCCCCACACCAACGGCAGAGATAATGTAATTTGGCCATGGAGCTTTGGTCACACTTGTCTGCACTTGTGAGCGCCGGCAGCTCGTGCCGCCTGGCACCCCAGTGGAGCCAGCAGGAGAAGTGTGGTCAGGGTGGGCTGCAGGCATTTCTATATGTATTTATAACTGCACAGTGCTTCGAGACCAGAGGCAGCTGACAGCAGCAGCCAAAGGGAGTGTGACTAGGACCCTTGTGCTTATTCTTCTACCAGCCACTGTCAATCAGGATGCCGCCATTTAAAATTCATGAGTTAATCTGGTTCTGCGGTGAAACGTCTCTCAGCTGGAAAATGCTGGTTCCATGAAGGCAAATGTTTTTGCAGAAAATTTTGTTTTCTTTGATGGAAGTTATTTTCTAAAAACTGGTCAAAAGCCATCAGTCAAAAGCATTCCTCTTCAGCCTCTTTGAGACCAAATTTGATTTTCCATTTCAAAGCAACTTTTCTATTTTGTATTAAGAACCTTTCAGATGTTCTAATTCCCAGAAAAACATATTTTCATTTTTGTTCCCCCCAAAATTATCCAACCAGAAGTATTATTTTTCTCTTTTCAATGTTGTCTCCTAAGCAATTTATTCTTTTTTTAATCTTTTTAGTTCCATTCCTAAAAGGAAAATTTTTTGAATCATCAACTTTCCTTTGAAAAGCAAAAAAATTGGTTCCCACACAAGCCTTTTTAATAGTGGGAATGTCTTTCAGCAAATGTCCCTACCATAAGGAACTTCCAGACAAAACTGATTTAAAAGTAATTTAATTTTGCTTTCCTTTTCTGCACAAGCTCCTGCTAGTGCTCACTATTGTTTCTAGATTCTGTTCTTCATTCACAGCAAACTCATGCCGACCTCAAACCCTACTTCCCACTAAGCCTGGGATCAGGGACTCATAACTCCACTGGATATTGAATACCATGGATTTGGTGGAGATACTGGTTTTACAACCTTTCAGAATCCTCCTCTCTCCACTAAAGTCTCCCTGTCCCATAGGCTATGCATGAGGAGACACACTGCATCTCTTTCCTTACTGAAATTATGTCTACTCTGCAGGTCCCAACAACTTCCTCTCCAATGCTCTGATAAATATCTGATTACACTCAAGGCGATTGTTCACAATCCCTATTTAGCTTTGAAATTGGCTGCTTCTGCTTCAACCCTGAAAGCAGCTTGCCTACCTGAAAGCTTGTCTACTTTTTCAAACTACACTTGTTTGTCTGATAAGAGATAGTATCTCAACCTACAGACTTTGTCCTGCCTTTTATTACAGCTATATTTTACAACAAATATTACTCACAGGGACAGACATAGTGAAGAAGAGCACGAGACAGCAGGAGAAGAGCAAAACACCATCATTATGCCAATAGCCCCCCTCTCATAGGTACGGGGATAAGATTCAGTGGACCAAATACAGACATCTCTGTTGTTTGCATCCACTGTCTGCTGAGATAGTTCAGCTCTTGGTGTGAGGATAAGGCCAGGATACTTCACATGAAGCCTTGCCCTTCTATAAGATCCCACCAGAAGCAGAAAGAACTGCCCCCCCAGTGCCTTTTCCAGCTTGACATGAGATATTAAAATCGGGCAAGAGGGTCTTCTAATTTAGAGAAACCAGTGCAACTAGAGCAGAAAACTCTTCCTCGAATATCCAGAGAACAGCAAAGCTAAAACCCAGTGGTCTTTCCAACATTTTAGCAAACAATCCTGTTTCCAGTTCTTCATCAGATAAGAATGTTTTGTGCACATTGGGCCAATTTATTCTGGAGCAGGAAAGTCTGTAGCCACGCACAGCCCACCCCACCGTTTCCTGTGGGAGTCGCTGAAAAATATTCTGTCCTTCCATTCCCCTGACCAAAATATTTCTAAACATTCTGGGAGGGTCTTGCAGGCAACCATGTGACTATGTTTAGGAAGCAAACAGCCAACTGCAGGCAGTCACCAGAGGATGCACATTCATTCCTTTTGTATCTTGCTGAGGTTTTTATGAAAGAGAGCTTAACCTTTCTTTGGCTTGCAAAGCTCTAACCAATTGATTGCTATTTACACAAGCTAATTCTTTATAATTATAACAGGAAAAAAATTCCACCATCCAAATCCTTAGAGGGCACAAAGGAATATAAGAACAAAAAAGAGCATCTAGCCTTGAATATTTGACCTGTTCTACTAAATTTTAGAATCAGAGTGGAGTAATTCTTCCAGGAGAAAATCACTTCTATTTCAGGAGAGAATGTGTACCTTGGGAACCATAATGGCATCGTGCAATATGTTGGTCATTTCCCCCATGTAGATAAGACATAAATCTTATTTTCCTACAGTTCCTCAACTACCGTCTTGCTTCAGGAATAGTTTAAAGAAATGTGAATTCATTCCATATGCACGAAATCTTCTGCCAAATGAAATTCAATAGGGTATTCTCTTTGTAAATCTTGAAAACTATTAAGTGGTGTAGATTATTCAGCAAATCTCAGAGATAATGAATTAACCTGAGAGCTATATAGAAAAGCATTGTCCAAATAAGATAAATTACCAAGCAAAAAGTTTGTAACAAAGGAGACCAAGCTGAAATTAAGCCTGTGGGGAAATCTTTTTTCATAGTTTGAAGTTTTGTCCTCTTCCTAAGCCTGTTTCATCATTATAATGTGATTAACAGTAAATGGCTCAAGTAAAGGACTTAAGGTCCATGAGCTTCATTTTGGTCTGCCAAGAAAGGAGCTGGGTCCCGAGAGAGCAATGTCTGGATTGCCTCTGGCTCTGCAGAAAGCTCCTACAGGCACCGCGTGCTGCTGCCTCTGGAGTGCACATGTATCCTTTACAGATATTTTAGAAGTGTTAACTGTAATGGCTGTCTGCAAAGCCTGGAGCAAGTCTTCAGTCCAGTGTCTGAAGAAAGCTGCAACAATGGGAAGGAGTCATACTCACTTCAGCTTCTCTCTGAAGAGGTGGAGGTGTAGTGGGCGACCCTTGCTATTCTGTTCCATGGCCCACTTCCTTGCACCAGTAACTCCAGGTGGGTCCTGCAAGGGAGGTTTCTCCAATGCCCAAATTGTTCTGGGATACAGGACTTCGGTGGCTGCAAGGTGTGCATTATCTGAACCATCGCAAAATTTCTGTGTGGAAGTGATGAAGCGTTGCAGGACAAGAGCTGTAAAACAAAACATGGCTTTCAGTCTGGATCAAATGCCCTGCCAAGTCCAAGACAGTGTTGCAGTGAGGGGCATGCCCAGATTGGCACAGGTCCCATGAAACAACATCTATGCTGTGTTTAAGGAGGGAGGATCTGTTGTCTCCTCTGCACACAAAGATTTAATCTCGCATGTTTGGGTTCAATCGTGGATGACAGACAGAGTGGAAGGACACATCCAAACTTTACCAAGAGCTTCAGAGGAACAGCAGCTTCCTGAGACCCAGCTTTTGGCCAGTGACTGAGCCAGGCAGGGGCAGGTGAGACTCCCCCTTCTCCTGGCTACAATGCGGAAGGATTTCCAAATCTGATGGCTGCAAAACCCATGAATCCTGCAGTGTTTGCTTCCCATAGCAAGGGCAGAATCAGCATCCTTTTTCCTTCTCACTGCAAACAGTTACAGGAGAGCTAACAGAAAATGTTGTTATCCCAGATCTGTCCTACACCATCGGAGCCTTTCCCAGCTCCTCCCTTACCCGGGTGCCTGCCACACTTCACAAAGACCAGCCACCTCCTCTACCTATTTTTATTATACAAGATCCATGAGCTAAAGACACTCCACATCTCTAGTATGGTTTCATCTCCAATTCATCAAGCAGGAATTTCCCTTCTCTTAGTGTTTTGTCCTTTCCTGGACAAGGACACTCAACAGACATTGAAAAACGACTTCACTTTTTCTTTCTATTTTTTTTTAAAGTGTAATTTCATGCTTTTGCTATCTCTAACCTAGAGGATTCCTCTTCCTGTCGTCTATACAGACTGTTTTGTTACTAAATACAAAACATGACACATGCAGCTAGAACAGCCACCAAACTGGTTTTACACAAGCAAGTCTGTTTCAGCCTGAAGGACCTGGTTTGGGCCTCCTCCATCTATACCATGCAGGGCTGTGTTTCAGGCTCAGACAGCCAAATGACCCTGTTTTGGAGTTGTGTCCTTGGCCAGAAGGAACAAGTTAGTATACTTTTTGGCCCAGTACAAGGAGCAGGGAAGCCTGCTGCAAGTCCAAAGACAGCACTTGTTCCTCCAGAACCTGAAAGGGAGCTCACCTTGAGCATCCGTTAAGTCTCAGCCTCTTCCAAGAGCGTGTCTGGCCAATGTCAGAGGAGACATGGGAAAGTCCAAGCGTGTTGCCACCTCCCCCTCCTCCAGCAGCCCTGCCTTCTCCTCAGGCTGCAAAAGCAAAATATTTTCAGCACCGCACCAATGCTCCTGCTTTGTACACCATGAAAGAGATTGGGCCCAAACACCTCCTGCCCTGTTGCTTCTCACTCCCCTCCCTCGTTCACTATCTTTGGAGATGAACACTTCCACCACCCTTGGCCCCCTGCTTTCTCTTTGCTTCGGACTGAGGTAACAACCTTTGCCGTGCCATGGGAGTGTGCTGGCTGGCAGCGAGGGCTGTGCGACAGCATGGTTCGTGGAGCTTTTGAACTTGCACCAACTGTGGTTGGCATCATGAGACTAAGCACAGTTCCTAGGTCCCTGACACACAGGTGAGTAGAGGCGTGAGATCTGCCCTCCCACAGAGAGCTGGCACGTGTCCTTGGCCTCACAGAGACTTTGGTAAAAGGAAAAAAACTAATCTGCTCATAGCCAAAACTTTAGGCAAAGTTGTCTGAGTACCTGTCTGCTTTCAAGCCAGCACGTCATTAACAAACAGCTTCATGGAGAAATGAGGATAGTGGGGAACTCTTCCTTAGTCTATCAGTCCTGATGTAGTGGATCTTCCTGGATGGCAAAAGTGGGAAGTACCTAGCAGATAAAGGGATAGGGCTTACTTGTCAATATGCTCCAAATGCTAAGAGGGATCTAGTAAGGCTGAAGACGATTACATACATTAAGGTGTGCCAACAGGATTAAACCTTTGTGCCTTCTTTGTCTCTGTTAGTATATTTTATCCACAACTGGGTATTTCTTCATTACTCCCATAGCAGCAAATATTAAACAGTTTCCAGCACTGAAACTACATTACCCTTCCTCTGAAATAATGGCTACATCTATCATGCCTGACAGGTGGTATCCACCCAAGCAATATAAAAAAGTATTGGATTAGGATTAAATTTCTCTCTCTGTGACTTTTAAAAGCAGCATTTAGTTTATTACAACTGTAAAGAAAAGTAAGCCTGAGATCCAGGTCACTTTTCAGGAAAACCTACCATTCACAGGTGGGGCATCTCCTGGTAGAAAGAGTCCTCTGGACCCCGCTGAGCATGCTGATCACAAGGCCACCATGCAAAGGCAGGTTGAGACATCTTTAGGTGCAAAGGGAGTCTCCAGAAAATGGATGCACCCAAGATCTGGTATTATGTCCCTCTAGTCTCTGTGGAAAAGGTGGACACTTGGCCAAGCTGAGTAGATCACGCTTTGGCTCAACACTAGGGCACAGCCAAACTCCTTTGCAAGTCTCCAGAGGTACTTGCTTCTCCCCACTGACTCTTCAGGTGGTTAAAGTAAAAAAGCGCATTGCCCCTTTTCCACCCCAGCCCAGACTTGCTGGACAATAACCTAAAACACCGACAATAGTGTCAACGTTTGGTACCCTTGGCAGGCAGACTAAATTCCCCCTTGGATTTTTCCGTAAGAAGCTCTCAACCCAACTGTAAGAGATTATTTTCTTCTCTTTAGCGTGTGGCTTTCCTTGTTGGGAACATTTGGCTTATTTGCCTCAGGAGGGGTTGTGCAGCTCTCTCAGTTACCCTGTTCAACCTCAACCTTCCCTACACTCTTACCATAGTCATCGTCTACTCCTGCTTGGCCCATTTTCTACCTTCCCACCCATTATTGTTTCTGCCTCTCCAGCCACGTGTCTGCAACCAGACCAGCAACCAGAAAGCTGCCACAGCAATTTAATACCACTGCAGTGACAGTTCTGAACACTGCCTAAGTTGAGCAAACTTACAGAAAAGTTATAGCAAGCTTGGAGCCAAGTTGTAGGAGCTGGTATACGATTAAATGATGTGCTGTAAATTCTTCTAGGTGGGACAATCGGGAGACCAGTTTCTGAATGCTCTGAACTGCAGCCAAATAAATTCTCCAGAACTGCAACACATAAAAAAAACCCCAGAGCCATCGTCCTCATTTAACAGATATGTGATAGCAACCACTACATCTCTTATTTCATCATCATCATAACTTCATCCTCAGACAAGCACTACTTTATTCGCAAGTTTAATGCACAGAATCAGATGTAAGACTGGATATGTAACAAAATAATTCATATTTCAGAGAAGGACCATGTAGTACAAATATCTAGGGTACCCTAGAGTATCCTAAAAAAGTGGAAAGAGGTCTCCTGTGAAACTCAGGGAGTTTTGCTTTTGGCTTTAAGGAGATCAGCACGTAGCCATAAAAGGTGCAGCATGTTCAAAAAGGAAATCAGAGGTCACCAAGTTTTTGTCACGGTTTTAAGGTGCTTCTGCTGCAAAACAAAAACCTCTTTGCTGCTATTAAAACACCATCCAAAACACCATAGCCTTGATATTGTTGAGTCTGCAACAGAATATAAACACACTCTATTGGCGATGTTGCATGAAATAACCATCTTCAAGTGACCTTCAGAGTGGTAACACAACAGATCATATTCTTCATTATTATTATTTCCAGGCTGTTCACCATAATATCTAAAGTATGAGCCAGATAAGCAAAATTGCATCCCACTGAGCTGATTTTTAATGTCTTGATTTGTTGAGTAATAGGGTGGCTGTTGGCATACATGATTCTCATTCACATACATTGCTGCTAATTGCAGGAGAATATCCTGAGCAGCTATTTTTCAAGCAGTTAATATTCACGATGATTGTGAAGAATTTCCCAGCCTGTCCTGGATATAATTAACAGCTTGAGTGAAACGTTGTATTTACTGCTATTGCTAAGCTCGTCTGAATACAGTTTCAGGGTGGTGGATTGACTAGTGCATGTAATCTTCAAATGATCAGATTGATAGTGCGTGCTAAGAAGACAAAAGCCTCTCTTTGACAAGTAACGAGAAGAAATCTAGTTTGCGGACTTCAATGAAGCAGTGCTTCAGGTATTAAGAGGAATAAATGCCACAGTGTGGTGGGCTGTATTTTAACTCTGTGTGTGGACTTGATCAGCAGCACTGGAAAACTTTTAAACAGTAATTCACACAGTTCGGGAGGGGGAAAAAAATCTTCTGTTCTTTGTTTGCACATTAGAGTAAGTAACATTTGATGACAGGAAAAGGAACATTTGGCTCTCTCCACCCTAGGACTCTGAATTTGTCTTTTAAATTACTCACTTATGCTTATGCAGTGGATTCTTTAATGCCTTTTTTTGTAGCATCCTGGTTTTAGAGGCTGCTGTATTTTCTTTTAATTAGCGCATCCCTGGCCCACCTCGGGATGCTCAGCAGGGGCTGGGAAAGGTACAGTGGCTGAATTGATGTCCGCCTCTGCACCACCGGAGCTTTCGGCTTTTAAAATAACCGTGCTTGATTACAGGATGGCCGTGGAGTTATTGACTGCAAGGGCCCTGCTCGTTAAAACTGAACTTGAATAATATAGCTTGGCCCACTCACACAACCCAAATGATCACTCTCTATTTTTACAGAGAAAACCTGGAAAATGCTGAAAGAGGCTGAGTGAGGTCTCCAGCCGCCCCTGGCGGGGCAGATGGGTTATTCTCCCCATCAGCTTCTCCTCTGCCTCTCACCAATTTTTTTTTGCTAAAAGTGCCAGGTTTAACGTACTGGTATTTTCTGATGAAAAGACCGTTTTGCCTCTCCAAACCCCGGCCACTTCTCACCCACGGGTCTCCCCAGCAGGTAATACAGCTTTCTGGGGACTTGCACTGGCATCACGTACGGGTAGTGCCACCTGCACAGCGGACTCACCACCGTAGGACTACAGCTGGGGTAAAAACCTTTGATTGTTATTAACGAGCACTCAAATCTTACTCTTAATTTTCACTGTAAAAGCTCCCCTTTCCTTCTCCCTCATTTCTCCCAGTGGAGAAGATGGCTGCCAGCCAAGCTGCTTTTTTAAGACATGTTTTTTAGACAGGTGCCTATAGACATTTTTTTTTTTTGGGGGGGGGGGGGGGGGGGGGGGGGGGGGGNGGCAGGGAGGGGGAGGTAACACCAGAGGAAGCCATAACTGCCAAACCTGTGCTGGGTCACGTAGACTTTGCAGCGGTCTGTGTCCCAGGAGGAGCTCGGCCCCGTGGCCAGGGAATCTCTGCACCAACACAGAGCTGCAGTGTGACTCACGGTCACCCCACCAGGAGTGTTTGCATTCTTGTTTTCCTTAACCATTTTCGTTAAAGTTAAAAAACAAACCAGCCATAAATCTTTCTATTGGTTTTGGTGCCTTTTTTTTTCTTTTTTTTTTTTTTTCCCCAGACTCCAAATATAGACCTGAATCAAACCTAACAGTGTTTTCTTTATGTTCATCATAATTTTGCTACAAATTCACCACATGCTATGCTGGAAATCTGCCTGACAAGTGTTTTTAATTTGAAGGGAAAATACCAGAAGTTATATCACTTGAAAATTGATGAATGTGACTTTTTTTTTTCTTTTTGCAAAATGATTTGCTCTCATTTCCAACACCCTTTTCTTACAGATGTTATCAGTATGAGAAAATCAAGGTAATGCTGGAGCAGGCTGTTCACATCTCAGCTAAGTACACGTCCGTCCCTTTGCGTTTGTTTTTTTTTCTTGTGTAAATGTATAAATGGTTTACAAATTCAGCAGTATCCCAGAACGGTACTTTAGACAAGATTCTGCCACTTTGTCTCCCATTATATACCGTGGTGCTGCACATTGCAGCTCCACATACCATATCCTGGCTAGCCAAGACTGTTAAAATTATTTAGGTGCCTCACCCCTGTTGACGATCTGGACCCTTGCTCTTCTTGAACTCCAAAGTGCCTTAAAAAAGCGTCCTTTGTTCCACCTGTTTTCCCCAAAACTGTGGATGTCCACACCTGAGACCTGTTCTACAGGGACCTAGGAAGTCAAGGGGAGAGGTAAAACTTCGGAATTGTCCAAGCAGAATAGTTACAATAACTTGTGTTCGCACCACAACAGGGGGGAAAAAAAGAAAACAGAAACAAAAAATAAAAAAACAGGAAGGGGGTGGAGGGAAAAGGACTTTGAAGACATTGAGTAGCGAAATAGAAATCCAGTAACGAAACTGGAACGAATACTTCAGTGAAAACCATTTCAGAAAATACTGGGAAACATAAACATATGCTCATCTCATCTACTTTAGGGGTCTGTTGGAGAGGAAACGTAACTACGAAGGAACTTTCAAAGCAAAGCACAGGATTTCTGGTCCTCCTCCTGTTTTTCTCTCTTGGCCACAGACCAGATCAGCACAGTGGTATTCACAATAAATATTCCTCGTCAGTCAGTGCCAGCAGGAGGCATGATACAGGTCCAAGCCAAATGGCGTGACTGCCCTCCTGGTCTGCCCCCGGCACCCAGCACCCTCTGCATAGGGAGCGGTGGCAACCAAGTACCATCTACCCTTACATTCCTGCAGCACCATGCAAAGTAAAGGCAGGACAGAGCACTTCTTACATGAGTGTATTTCCCATGTCTGTGTTGGTTTGAGGGAGAAATGATCCTTTTGATCAGATTTTTGAAATGGAGCTTCTGCCACAGCTCAAGCTGTATCTGTAGGACACGACGGAGACTAGGGAGGCAGGGAAGATACTGCACGCAAATACATCCACCCCAAAATCTGGCAAGGGGTTGGTGAGTTATAAATTTACTAACAGATACAGTATCTTTTAACAAAAACCCCGTCATATTTTGGCTCAAGCAGTCTAATTGTATGCAGTAATATAAACTGCTGACAGTACAATTCGGTTCAGTGGCTGCTGAAGAAGTTGTTTTCACCCAGGAAAGGAAAAAGTCTCTTACCAAAGCTTTCTATTACTGCACTGTAATGAGTTAATACAGACTGCAGCTTTTTAAAAGGGCTGAGATGAACCAGCAGATATATGTGGGGAGGTTTACGCTAGCACCTACTCCTACAGGGTATGAGTCAGGCCAGCGCTGTTGCTTTTTCACTTTTATAAGCATTAAACTTCTTTGCAAGCTTTTGAGCTACTCTGAAATTTCAGGTACAGATTTTTTAACTGACTAACCAACTTAAATGTCTGCAGGCTGATAAAAATGCAAAACAATCTTTAAAAAAAACCCTAACAACACAAGTAAGAGAGAAGAAGAAATAATGATTAAAAAAAAAAAAAAAAAAGGTAGGTCCATGTAGGAGTCACAGTGAGAGAGTAAAACTGAACATCTAAACCTTGAATGCTTGAGGCATTATACAGATGTATAATGTTTTAAAGATGATTTGCTAACTTGTCTCATTCAGGGATTTATTTACTACCTGTAGTCCAGTCCAGCTTCTTTCTTAATTTGAGCTCTGACCCATGGGGTTTAGATTATAAAAATTCAGCTCTTCTTTAAAAAAAACAATCAAAAAAACCCAACCCTAAAAACATTGGTCGAAGCATGGCAACATGTGGAAGAGGTGGGACACATCACCTCACCCCACTGCTCTGAAGTGACTGCTTGAAGGAGGCAGGAAGGTGAGGGCAAAGGCTTGTGTTTGAGTCACCTTCTCACCACCGCTAAAGTAACTGTTCTGACTCCTGTAACTTGTGAGGAAGCTGCGGAGAAGCAGGAGAGTCAGTCTCTGTTTTTAGGTTTGTGTATCTTGTTTCCCAACCCATTGCAACACAGTTTATGCTTTCAGAACTAACTTCTTTTCCATCAGGTTTCTTTTCCTTCTGACAACTAAGCATTATGAGTATTTTTCATTTAACTGCTTTTCCTTACTACATATATTTAGAAGTAATTTTCAATTCCTCTTCAAACCCTTCTAGAATGCGCACATACATGGAAAAGGCCAGTTTAACTTCAGAGCTATATCTAAAGTTAAAGGGATGATAATGGTACCCACCGCCTCACGCATAACGTATGTGTAAAGACTGGTGATGTTTGGGATAAGTTTGAGGTTTAGAAACTGTTCACAACCCATCAGCAAGAAATCAGAGAGCACATAAGCATAGGTCTGCTACAGATCCTTGCTGCAACATGGCCCAGACCTCCTGTGAGAGGACCAGCACTCTAGCCCTCTTCAAATATCCTGATGGAGGTACTGAGCCTGGTGGTTACGGCACTCCTGAAAGATGGGGCAAATGTACGCCCTCGTATAGTCTTTAAGCCCGGTTCTCTGGAGCTATATAGCTGGCTGGGAGGTATTTGAATAAGGCAATCTCATCCACGCTGCCAAAACTGGACTCCTGGCACGGCCAGGAAGGAGAACGCTGTGCAATCTGTTGCAACCGGCAGAAAAAGCACAGGAAAACAAGGACCGTACCCTGGTGAGGCCACAGTTGAGAGATATCCCTTGAAAAGCTTCTGCCAAGAGAAGGAGGGCCAGAGCTGGTGTTCCTGAAAGTTTTAAAGGGTACAAGGGTGCAGAAAAAAACACAAGAGACCTTTGACGTAAGAGGATCCAGGACTTTCTGAAGAATTTTTTTTCCGACACACCATTTGTTTCTCTGTACTCAGCCATTTCCAGTTTCGAAGCCTTTGTGCCTTTCTTCCTTCACACATAAAACTTCAGGTAATAATACTTGAAAAAGTCTACATGTCAGACGAAATTCAACACCTCTCTGGGTAAATACATCCCACTGTGCCCCGTAGCTTTCATTGTGAATCAGAAGAGATGACTAATGCCATAACTGCTTATTAAAAAGAAAATTAATCATTTCTTTGTGAGCTAAAGGCTTAGAATTTTTTTAACACTTTAAAACCAAGGAAAATTAGCTTTGATGAGATACAGCAGAGGCACTTTTTGTAGATGTAAAATAGCATTTTGTTCTCAGCAGCTATTGCTGATTTTTCTTTTTGCTTGACAGATGAGCTTATCAAGTGTCACTGACATTTTTGCAGTACTGTGCTAAAATATGCTTCAGTTGCTACTCATCTGAGAATTTCAGATATGTGTCATTCAGAAGGCACTAAAGGATTGATCCAACAAATCCTGTGGGCTGGAAATGCCTCAGTTTCCTAGAGACCCCTTGGTTTCACTCTCAGTGCCTACACCGAGAGTAGCAGACAACCCGGTGAACAGAGCTCTTTCCCAGGCAGTGGGAAGTGATGATTTGAACCTCCTCAAGCTGGTCCAGGATGTCTTTCACCACCTGTGATGGAAAGCAGTTATCTGTTGTGCTCACTCTGTAAGGAAGCTCAAGGACGCGCTTAGGTATCCGGTGCTTTTCTGGGCAAGAATAAACTTAAACAATGAAGAGGGGCTGCATCCATTGCTTACCCTCTGCACCCGCGAGCACTTCACCCTCAAAAGCCACAGCTAAACAATACTATAACTGGAGCCTCAAACATAAATAGCTGACTGACAAACCAAGTAGAAATTAATAAAAATGTCCAAGTACAGAAGGATTTTTTGCCATTAAAATGCCCATAAGATTGTTCATATTTTTCCTCAGCCTATTCTAAAAACCTCTTTTGCTTTTGCATAGAACCTAGCTTTTCAGGACAACTATTTCTGCTATGGCTAAGAGATAATAGCTTCATTAAGTTATACTGTAAACCATTTAAATACACACAAGTACGAAACATTAAAAGATTGTGACGGGTGTACCATTTGCTGCTGAGTATTTCTATTTCCTTCACTCTCTGCAGCAGACACAGGCTCAAGAAGAAAACATTCAGAGGGTAATATTTAGTTCCAGAGGTTATATTTGTAGTTTCTATTACGAGATTAAAGCACATGAGCTGCTTTGCCCTCCAGTACTGGTTTTCATGGGCTTTGCAGAATTTGAAGACTCTTAACTGCTGGAAAACAGTCTTAATATATCGCATCTCTGCCAGTAAATGTATCCTTTCATTGAATAGATCTGGTTGTTAAGTTTCTTTACTTTACAGAGATTGATGAGATTTACCTTACACTTAGGGCTATGCAAATAATTGATTTTGCAGCTCAGTGGCAGAACACAGCTAAAGCCAAAACCAATATTTTGGGGGGTTTCCTGCCAAAATGAAAAACTGAAATATTTCATTTCTTGTTGAAAAGAACATTTAGCTCAACCAGAAACAGAATGTTTCACTTTGTTTTCTTTTTAATAAAAACAAAAGAAAACTAAGGCATAGAGTCACAAAACCAGCATGGAGGAAATTTTCCATTTTCACCTGGTTTCCCAGTGTTTGGCAGACTTTTCCAGATCACAGAATCACAGAATCTTTGAACTGGAAGCGACCTCCAGAGATCATCTAGGCTAACCCCTCTGCCCAAAGCAAGGCAGACGAGAGCAGCTTAATCTGCAAAGCAGGTTCCATATGGGTCCACATCTTCCACAGGATCTGGATGTAGACAATCCCTCCATCTCTCTTCCCACATGCTTGCAATGTCACTTAACTTGCACCAAGCCTGAGTGACTGCAGTAAGGTTGAGCAGGAGGTGGAACTTCACACAGGGACTAGGATATAGGTTGTTACATTAGTTAATGTGGTGATAATCCTACTCTGAAAAAGTTTTCTATTATAGAACAATGGAAGAAGTCTTAGTTATTCTGCTACTTTATACTCTTTTGCTGCAAAGAGAAGATACACAGTAGAGAACAAGGAAGACAGAGCAGTTCCTACACTGCTGAAAAAAGGTACATAAAGCAGGCTATTCACGTCTCTTACACAGCATAAGACTTTGATTTTTTTGTTCTTTGGCATTCATTTTCCCCAGTGAGACTCTATTTAAAATGAAGAACACGCTCTTGAGTGATGCAGTCTGATCCTGCCCCGTGTTCCTGGTCAGCAGAAGGGGAACTTTGTGTTAGAAGAGGCTACATGAGCAAGGAGGTTTGTGCTCCCACAAATGCCAGGTCACAGGGCTGGTACAGGCTCGTAGACAGCCCCAGATTCAAGGCTGGCTTTAAATGGGATCCTCAGAGTTCAGGGCATCCTAATACTATGGTCCTTTGCATCTGTCATTATCATAAGTTTGGCCAGAGCTGAACTGTGGGAGAAGGATATAACCTTGGCCACTTTGAGGACATGCTTCTAATACAGCAGAGGAGCAGAGTACAGAAACAAGCACAAACCTCAGCTTTCACCCTGCTGAGTAACAGGTTTAACTGCTCTTTTCATGCACCCTGCCTTTAGCTTGTTCCTGGAGAAGGAGACCAAGCATGCCCCATGGGTGTGCCACACTACTCAGTAGGGACCAGATCTACTCACTCCGCTGCATGTGCTGCACCTTTACCTGGCTCCCCTTTTCTAATAAGGACGTGGCATGGGGGAACCTATTTCCATGCCTGGAAATGAACTGCTGGACATTTCAACTGGAAGGTTTTGGGGAATGGCTTAGGCCAATGTTTGCCGGGAAAGACAGGAGCTGCTGGTTTGGCATGGTGGTGGTGGTAATGGTAGGGAGCAGGCTGGATGGCCTAGATGACTTCTCTGAGCTCTGTTTCCTATGACGCTTTTCTTCAGCTCTATCTTGGAAGCCCTCACACTTGCTTCTCCTCCTCTGTCATATATGCTGGCAAAAGGCACTGTGGAGAATCTACAGCTGTTCCAGAGGTCCAATGCGTAGGTAGAAGAAGCAGAGCTGAACGGCAGCTCCTCTACAAGACTACATCCAGCTTCCTCCCATGCCATATTCACAGCAACCTGTTCATGGTATCCAAAATCTCTGTGGCATGTGGTGAACAGGAGAACTGCTTTTCTATTTAGTTTCGAGTTATAGCTCAAGAATGTAAGACTAGTAGGTCCACCATATAAAATAGCTCTGCGGTGCCCTTAGAAAGAACAGGAATTTTCCCACAGCCCAGATTTTAAGCTTTATTTCCTCAAGGTCTTATGGACACAGCTCAGATTGCCAATGTGGGGGCATGGGGGTAGAGAAAATGAAATGACTCGTCAGACAGCGCTTTTCAGTAAGTCATTAGAAGGGATGGATATAGAAGTCGAGGACACATGATGCTGAGGCCTGCACATTAAACCACTTGTCACTAGGTCGTAAAATTTTTTGGTCTTTATTCTAGACTTGACTATAATACGGTTTATAAACAATGTTGCAGACATGAACAGTATGACTTTTTAAAGCAGTTTTACCGAAATGGAGAGAAAGTGTTAAAGCTGGTTGCAAGTTCTTCTGATAAGTGATTCAGAAACTGTTGGACTCTACGAAACTAGTCATTTATTAAAAGGTGTAAGAATCATTTCTTAATCTATTAATGAATACACCCTACTGTAAAGCATGACTAACTTACCATAAAAAGCGATCAAAATTGTGGGTGCACATAGTCACTTTGTTATCTTTCTGCCATAATTCAGTCTGTTTCTGTGCTGTGCATGGGCACATCCAGGAACCGAGTCCGCAGGTGCTCAAAGGCGCTTGGCGAGGGCTGAGAGTCTCGCCCCTTGAAGGGAAACTTTCTCGGAAAGTCTTGCTCTATACTTATTTGGAAGATGGGGAAAGCAACAGCAGCCTCTCTCATCTGCTTCACCAAGCCTAGGCCTGTTCCCAGTCATGCTATTAATCTCAGCCTCTTTTTAACTCTTGTGGCTTTTTTGACCCAGCCTTTATTTTATATTTAGGCCGTTTTCTTGTAATGAGTCACAGCTGTGACTGTCATTTTACTACAGTGAAATGTGTCGACAGGACCAAGAATAGCAGCTGTCTGTCAGACCTGCACCTAACGTGTTAATGGAGATACCAAACTTTGGAAACAAAACGAAAGGCAGAGAAACAGTGAATGCATCTCTACAGTAAAAGTCATCTTTAAAACAGCATGCTTGTTCTTTTCTTTCCTAAAAAAAGACAGTAGAGATTTTTAAAAACTAAGCTTACTGGGGCTTATCCTGCCCAGTCTAAGGTAATGGCATTTACTGGTATAATCCCTCTTCTGGGATGAGTGGAAGATCCAGTGTTATCTGTACCTCTCCAACATCACCCCAGTGAGCTATTCTTATTGAAGCTAAGAACTTGTCCCTTCCAACTTCATAAAAAATATATACATGGGCTGGGAGTGTAGCATGAGACTTGAGAGGAGGTTGGCTCAGCTCTGCACCTTCTCTACCCTCTGGGGTTGCAGGGGTTGCCTGAAGTTCTGGGCAATAAAACTTTCCAGACATGAACACTTTCACTTCTGCAGGATCTGCTCAGTTTTGAGATGTTGTGGTCAGTGGTGCAAAGGCCAGCTCTCACTCAGTAACTATTGGGGTTGCTAAAGGATCAGCACGGGGGCCAGTATTGTTTCATCATGTCTTCATTAACAATCTGGATGATGGGACAGAGTGCGCTCTCAGCAAGTTTGTGGATGATGCCAAATTGTGGGGAGCAGTCAATTCAGTCAAGGGCAGGGCCACTATTCGGACGAACCGGGACAGGTTGGAGAAGCAAGCCAACAGGAACCTAGTAAAGTTCAATCACGGAATCACGGAATGACGGAATCACGGAATGACGGAATTTTCAGAGTTGGAAGGGACCTCT
>RSEF01000001.1:194160808-194172315 GCA_003993805.1 Himantopus leucocephalus | reverse complement strand
ACCAGTTATAACATCATAGAAGGCTGTCAGATTGGTCAAGCATTATTTACCCTTGGTAAATCCAATAAGAGGAAGTCTTGCATCTGGGATGGAAGCAGGATAGTCTGAGAGCTGCTAGTCTAAGAAACAGCTTTGCATAAAAGGATCAGGTGGGCAACAAGGGCAACATGCCCTTGCTACAACGAGGATCAGCCACCTCCTGGGCTGCCTTAGCAAGACAGATAGGTCCAGGAAAGTGACTGTTCCCCTCTGTTTGGCACTTGTAAGACCACATCTGGAGCACTTTGTTTCTAAGCTCAAACAAGGGGCAGAAAACAGGAATTGTCTTGGCTAGGCTCCTTGAGGACCTTATCTAATGAGTGCTCTCAGAGCACATCTATTTTACATTAGCAGGTTCAGTGCAATAGGATTGTCAATGGCAGAGACCTCTGGGTCTTCAGCTGGTGTCATGCTGGTGTGGCTTACCCCACTACTGGCAGTAGGTTTTCACTGTTTTTTTTTTCTGGGAGGAAAAAAGGCCAATAAGTGGCTTTCAGCCCACAACTGAAGGAGGTCTTGAGGGGGTTAAGGGCAGCCATTATTGCTGAGGTGACATTACCTGATCAACAGCTGGGCTGAGGCACTGCAGAGGTTGATGTGAAATCCAGATCTTCAGCTACAGGCAGAAGTGGCCCAGCACAGGAGAATTTGGTTTCATTCCTACAAGGGACTCTGGGACTGCTGGGCACCACTGTTATCACTGACCTGCAAGTAGGTCCTGCATGGACCCAGCAGAGGTAGCTGAAACTGGACTGATGCCCAAATGGTTCACACTAAAATATTTTAGATCGGGGTTCCTGAAGTTTTCTTCTGGGAGAGCTGTTTAATGAGCTGAATATCAGGCTGGGGGCAGATAATAAACTTCATGTGGAATGTAATTCCCTTCTGATTAAGACTGTAATGTGACATGCCTTTACAAATTGAAGCTGAAGTAGAGTAAATACAGCAGTATTTTTCCATGTTTGAGGGAGTCATATGTAGGTGATTTCATCACCAATAATTTGAGACAACCTATTTTCAAAAGCTGCCTCAGCGTGAAGGACTGGGCAAAGGTAGTCCCCAGCACATCTCTGCACATCACCCTTAAAGGAGATTCACCCAGATCCCAGCAGCACGGTGTGTCTGGAACAGACCTTGAAGCAGTTTGTTAATAGAGCACAGGATAACAGGAGGGCTCAGGGGAGTGCTTAGGGCCAGAAAAGTAGCAGAAATTAAATTCATTATTGCCCTTTTCAGGAGCCAGTCTGAGTTCGTCAGTTTTGTACAACATTGTGGTGTTATGTGGTAGGGAATGGAAAAAATAAATAAAAGAGTGGTACAGTAATTTATGTTGTACATTTTAAAGAAAGAAATATGCCATCAATAATTACTATCATGCTGCTCTTCATCATACAGAGAAAGAGCGTACCAGCTTCAAGGACACTTTCCCTCTAGTACTGATGGAAGTGGAGTTTATTCAGTCCTAGACAGTAGCATATGAGCATGATGGGCCTAGTTAATAGATTCTGAGAGTCTAAAACCAGGGGAAACCTGAGACCTTTTGTGAAATAACCTGTAGCGATGCACCCCATCACGGTTACTTGGATTCAATATTTGGGTATGGCTGAAAGCTTATTTTTCAGAATGATATCCAGAGACGGCAAAGCCATCGCTTGTTTCCATAGTTTGCTCCACAAATTAACCATATTTCTCTCTTGAAATTTTGGCCTTTTTGATCTGAAGGACTCTGATTTCTGCATCTGTAGGTTGGCCTGACTTCTCAACCAGACTGAAACCCCTTTCATATGATGCTTTGCCTTCTCAAGAGACAACGGTACCTATTATGGTAATTCTCCAATAACTGGGTCACAGCTAAGCCTTGGTTTGGATAAGCAGTCCTAGCTCCCTAGCTTTCCCTGTAAGGCATTTTCTTCAGACCTCAAATCATTTTTACAACTCTCTATGTGACCTTGGACACAAATACTGTGCTCCGGGGCACCTCTGGAGAGCGAGGGCTGAACCCATGACAGCGCGGCTCTGCCTCAGATACTCCTGTAAGAGATAAAAAGCTGGGATGAAAAAGGTACGGAGCGAGTGGTTTCCTGAGAGGCGAGTTTCAAAGCAATGCCTGGCACACAAGACGCCTGCTCCTAATCTGAAATATGTGAAATACCGAAAGTATATGAAATACTGATATTTCAGCAGAGAAAAAAAATTCAGATCCAGTTCACTATGCAAAGAGTTAAATCAGGCAACAGAGACAGATACTAACTAAAAAGTGAACTTGTATTTATGAGCTTGTGTTCACAACCACCACTGTCAACTGGTTGTACCACGTGCCAGTAAATAACAGGCAATGTTGAGATCACAGTCTCCTATTATTAGAAACGTAATAGTCATATCTTGTTTAAAAACCTGTTTTTAAATCTGTTGCCACCTGGAAAACTAGACTAAACAGATCAAGAGTTAAGGTTATCTACAAATATTCTGGGCAGAAACATAATTAGGGCTGTAATTAGGATTATCATTTAGTAGGCAATGTAGACAAGCCTGGGAAGATAAGCCACTATCAGCTGCTGTTGAGGGCTAAAGTGATTATTAAGCTCGTAAGTTTGGGCCATGTGTTTTCCTGGCAATGTGGAAATAATGTTGAACAGCTTCCAAAAACCCAAGGCAGGACTGCAGGTTGTTTCTCCTAAAAAGCTTTCCCAGCGTGGCACCATCAGCAGACAGGTAAGGTGCTCGCGTGTGCCAGAGCCTGCTTGCAGCTTTCCAGCGCCAGGGCAGTGGAGCATGGAGGACAAGGCTGTAAAGTGGGGCGTAAAGCTGCTTGCTGAGCAGGCTCCCGGCTAGTCCATCCTGGCATGACCCCTGCCAGGCTGCATGCTTTCCAACCCCGCTGATTCACTCACATTACCAGGACGCAAAGCACCCACTGCCACTGCACAGCCACCTGCAAGGTCAAGCTGAAGACTTCTCTGTGCAACAAGGAGACAAGCTAAGACATAAGACCAAAATAATTTTTATAGCAAATCATGGTGAACAGGTTGAGCCCTTAAATGAACATATTGCAGGATGTATGATGGTCAGGCCAAGAGCTTTACACGCCCTTGCAGTGCATGGCTGGAGGACATGTGGGAATCCACTTGGACCATCTCCCAGACTGCTGTAAGGTGACAGTAGAGGGCAGCCAGATCTGCAGCACAAGGTGTCCTTCTCCTCTGTTCCCTCTTGCCTCTGCCAGTGAGACGGGCAACTAACCAGCAACCTCATCCTTCCTTGGAGCTGCATTTCCTGACTTTCCCAGGCCTTTACCACACCTCCCGCTAGGGATCCATTGCTGTAACCTCTTGCCACATGGAAATCCCCATGGGATTAGGCACTGGGACCTGCGTGGTTCCCCTCCACTCCCTGGCACCCACAGGGGGGAACTGGTGGCACTTTTTCTGCAATTCAATGTCTGCATTGCACCAGGGGCATGGGGAAGTCCCCAGCAGGGACCTTCCAACACACAGCAAAGAGCAAAGAACTGGCAAAGAGCAGCTTGATGCCACAGGCAGCTGGCAGAGGTCAGCACGTCTCGGCGGGGGCTATAAAGGCTAACGTGGCTGTCACTTGCTCAAACAGGCTGACTAATCCAGAAGGCACAGGCAGCTCCCTGGCAGCCCTCTCCTTCTGCTGCTGTGGCGGCAAACAACGTGGGAGAGATTAGGAAGGAGTTAGGAAAGCAGCAGGTTTGAGGAGGTTGGTGGGCTCTTCCCCAAACAGTCCTGTTCCTTGGAGCAGACCAAGCACTCTCGTTGAACGCAGCAAGCCAGTAGCAGCCCCTTGATTCTTTGAAGTCGCTGATGTTTTGCAGCTTGCTGAGCTGCTTAGTGAGAAACCCTCATTTTGTTTCCAGAAACAGAAATAAATTGAGTCAGAACTTGCTTTCCTTCAGATAACTGATCTTTTTCTTCCTCTGGAAACACTCAATGGACCTGTTTTTATCTGTGCGGTGTTTACTTTGCAGGAGGCTTTGCCATGTTTGCAGCTCCATGTTTTTTTTTACCTCAAGCTTCTCCACAAAATACACAGAGAGCCCGGGGCCGGTCCCTGCTGTTGGGAGGGTAAATCCGCTCCTGAGACAGAAAGGAAGGCCCTCCTCATGGCTTTTTCTTTTCTCGTTTCTGTTTTGACATCTTATCTTCCTTCATGCTACATGAACAGGAAGCTATAGGCGCAGCCACAAATCTTCTCTCTGCCATACGTCCTTCAGCTCCACTATTTTTAAACTGTCATTTGTTTTTATACATGTGCCTCTACATTTATGGGATAAAGTGAAGATGGCAGAATGTCTCTTATTACAAATTCCATTGTGTATAAGAAGGCCAAGTGCCATTCCCCTTATTCAAACATAGCCAGCAATCTTTACTACTCTCAATTTATAGTAACCATAATTCCAGAAGATCCTCGGATACCTCGCAGTGTTTTTTTCAGCATGAATAGGTTTTACAGCTGGGCGAGGTCTTACATTACAGAGAAATTTATGCTTAAACATCTGTTCTTAAATGTCCTTCAGCTAGTCGAGGTGGTTACAAATCCATCCACAGCACTCACTGGAAGATATAAAAAACTTACTATGCCAGTTTAACGTAACAAAGTATTTGTTATTCCACCAACAGTCTGGATAGCAGGAAGGAAGATATCCGGAAACTTTAGATTCATGTCAGACCTCTCCATTTCTGGTTATTTCTCAGTAGTAGGGAAAAGAGCTCTCCTTTTTTTTCCCCTTTGTACAGTTCGTGAAACGTGCTCAGAAGTTGAACTAGTTCAGTGTTGCTGTGAATACACAGTCTTACAGGTCCTAACAGGTAGAAAAGCATGGTCATTTATTTCTGCTTGCCCTAAAACTTTTGATAAGGATTTGATGAAGCTCATTGTGGCAGGCTGACTCTACACACGTCATAAAACCTAGTCCTTGACACAAGAAGTGCATAGCTGAGAGCTGAAACCTACAGAAGGTTGTATATATACTTCCTTTCACTGCCACGAGGAGTGCCTTGTTTGAGATAATAGGGTAAGCATGTCTGTAAATAATGCTGATTTACTGAATTACTAAATATTTTCCCTTGCACATCTTTGTTTCTTTTAAAAAAAAAACCACTAAACAAAAAAAAAAAAAAAAAAAAAAAAAAAAAANGACCAGCCTGGCTCATCTGAATGAGGTCCTATGGGGTCATTCTCCATGGAGCAGGGCTTCCCAGTGGTTTTCCTGGTCTAGTGGCCAGATTTGTTACTTAATTTAACAGTGTATTGATACAGACCTCATAACTGTTGTATCTCGGCATCTTCAGTGTTGGTCTTTACAGTAAGATAGTCCATGGTAAGATAGTCCGTTCTTCAAACCTAACAGCATAAAAATTCCTTGTTACATAAAATTTCATCCTGACAGATTTCTAGCATTAATATATAATAGCAATTTCATTATGTCAAAGAAGTCATGTCTGTCATTGCGGAATTATATACATTTTGATAGACTAATTATGTAAATTGAAAAATAGCAATCTTTACATCTGAAAATGTAAACTTCTCTAGGTTGGCCTCATTGGTGTTCTGTAAATGCTCAAAATAATTTTTATTTACTATGCCACAGCCTCTTTTTTTCCTGCCAGCACATTTAAACTTGAATAGATCTTTTCACAATGCTGTTATGGAGTTTCTGAATCTGCAACAGACCCAGATTCAACCTTGTGGTTTCTTAGAGCATTTTATATAGTGATTTTCTTCTTTAACCAGTTCATTCAATGTTGAAATAAAGCTAGCACCTCACATGGGCTAGACATTCAAAAGGGTAGACTGGTGGAGCTCCAGATGGAGTTATGCCAACTGACACCAAGCAAGGATACAGCTCTTAGAACCAAAACTCTCTGTAATAAAAGACTGGAGCCCCGTACAACACTGATTAAAGCCATTTGGATTTTTCCTATTAACTTTAACAGTACATGTATTAAGCTGTCACATTTTTTCTCCTTTTCTCTCAGCAAAATTCTCCTCTTTGGTGCACACTGTGGCTCTCTTGTATGTGACAAAGAGCTGTGTAAGACATTCTCCACTATTATTCATTTGATTTTTTGGGTAGGCTTTTGCTGTGCTGGTGTGCAGGACTTCCACTGCTTGTACAAGAGCAGAACTGGCAGAGGTTCCTACACTGTGGATGAGAAGAAAAAAAAGCAAGGGATGCATGTCAGGAGGAAGAATTTCCGTATTAAATACCCACTGCTTTGCCAAGCTGTGAAAATGTCAATGTCTGGAAATAATAGATCTCAATCTTTTTCTTTGAAAACTTACTTGGTATTTGTTAATAAAAATGGAATATATATAATATAAACAAAGTCAAGATGCCCAGTACTGAAAGAGTCTAGGTGGATGTTATAAAGCTTAAAAAGAGTCACTGACTTTCTAAATAAGCCTTAAATCAAAGGCTAAACCTGTGATGATTTCAGGGATGTAAAATTATACTGTTAGAAGAGCAAAATTAGAGCCTGAATGCTACGCTAGGCTGAGCTTGGTCTAATCAAATTCATTTAACCCCATTATTTTCTTCCTCGTGTATCACAGATGAAAACAATGGAGCCCTCTTGGCATAAGGCCAGCCCAAAGCCATCTATTACCCTCCATGCTGAAGTTCTGACGAGGAGAACAAGGCAGCTGTCCTTATGGTAATTGATATTAATGACTGAGGTTAGAGCCCATTGAGCCAGCTCGGGACTTAACAACAGACAAAAAGAAAACCTAGCCCGGCTCTGTAGCAATAGGGACAGAAGTAGTCTGAAGACAAATCAGTGAAAGGGGAGCAGAGCAGTGCTGTCCTTTTATTTTTAAATTTATTTTGTGTTGGAAATTCTTTAGATGGGACATCAACACACGCTAAATGAGAAAAAGAATTAAAGTTGATATTGGTGTTGTCTTGCTTTGCAATTTTTCTGACATGTCCTGCACCGCCTTCGGATGGGCTGGCAGAGGCGGAGGTGGGGCTGGCCACCTCCCCAGTGCGGGGGCACAGTGGCTGGGGGGCTGCATCCCCAGGCACGACACAGCGCAGGGACGAGCTGCCCGCAGGCTCAGCCCCAGCTGTTCCCCAGCAAGCCCTGGCCTGAGCCCGGGTCCTGCCCCAAACTCCATTCCCAGGCTTCTTACGACATTCCTGGTAAGGTCATCTTCAGTGTTTGGTGGAAGTCTGTGCTAATTTCATCAGATGCCTGCAGATTTCACACATTTTTGTGTGTTTGTGCAATGCTGAACATTAGCTCTTGCTTTCAAATTAACTGGAGCTACTTTAACCAGCAGAACCAGTGATTTGCATTGGTGAAAACTGAAGTCATTTTACCTACTCAATTTTACGTGTAACAGGCTCTGCTTATGTGCTTTCAGATTTACTTTTTTAACACAGAAGTGTGATAAAAAAAGTCCATTGAAGTGAAAAGCCCTCCTCCCTTGAAAACTGAATGCACTTCGATTACACGTGGCTCCAGGCTGAAAGGAAAGGATGCAGAGGCAGCCCTCACAGTACAAGAGACAGCTTTTCTACCCAGGAAAAAGATTTTTTGCAGTGTTGCTTGGTTTAGTTTGTGACAGGCTTTGGTTTTGAGTTCACAAAGGGAAAAGAGGTCAAGGGGACAACCGGATGTGAGGGGCCTCTGTTGTATCAACGCAGGGACAGCTGCTGCGCTGTGACCCTGGGAGTGATGCACCACTGAGTGCTCTCTCACACCTAACTCGGGTTTCCCTGGTCTTCTTCGTGGGTTATTTTCTCTTTCTGCTTTATTCTACTTTTGGTTTTTATACCACTCAACCCCAAAACTGTCTTTCAATGAGAGGGTCACAAAAAATCCAACACTATAGGCTCCTAAATCCCACCTCAGTGCAAATAGCAAGCAAGAAGGATAGGTTTAGAGCATGACTATTTCAAATCAAGAGAAGTCTTCAGGGAGACCTTATTGCGGCCTTTCAGTACCTAAAGGGGGCCTACATGAAAGATGGTGAGGGACTCTGTATCAGGGACTGCAGTGGTAGGATGAGGGGTAACGGCTTTGAACTGAAAGAGCATAGATTTATATTAGATATTAGGAAGAAATTCTTTACTCTGAAGGTGGTGAGACAGTGGCACAGGTTGCCCAGAGAAGTTGTGGAGGGCCCATCCCTGGAGGTATTCAAGGCCAGGCTGGATGGGGCTTTGAGTAACCTGGTCTAGTGGGAGGTGTCCCTGCCCATGGCAGGGGGGTTGGAACTAGATGATCTTTAGGGTCCCTTCCCATTTTAACCTTTCTATGATTCTGTGATAAATCAATTTCTCACTGTGAACCTTAATGGAGAACTAACGATTGTGGGACAGAGAACATCTGCTTGAGGGGCAGCAATGACCTCAGCAGAAGATGCATTCTCTGGAGGGTCAAGCAGATCACGCGAACAGTGATTAGCATATACCGCCACTGTTCTGCATCCTGGAATGTTGTGTCTTTTGGCCACCTTATCATCAAGGTGATGAGAAGTTCACATTGCAACATATGCTGTCTGTTAAAATAAATGTAGAGTCTATGTAGTTGTTGTTGTTGAGTAACACACTTTCCTAAGCAGGTCCTTGAGAAATGCATTTTCTTCTTGACCTCATTCTCTTCAAAAGACTGAGAGATACAGTCAAGTGTATCACACTTTTGAAATGAAAACAACACTCAAGCTTGCTCTGTAATTTCTGGTCTCTCATGTAAACATCTGGTGATGTTCCCTTCAAACCTTCCTTGCTTTTGCACCTTTGGAGCTTTTTAGCACAAAGGGAAAAGAATGGAGTCTTTCAAAAAGGAGAATATGTCTGTACATTCCCACTTTTCAGGAAGAAAGGAAATCCCTGAGTTATTATACAAATAACGATGTTTGAAATGCTCTTGCTTTCCCAGCCTCTCCTCTACTGTCACTTCTCTGAAGTCCAAATAACACAAAGCATTTATTCAGTATAATTTGTCGGGGCTGATAATTATTTAATGACACAATAATCTGAAATGCCAAGACGCAATTATAATCTGATTACAATAGTTACCTTTAAGCCACTGACACAAGATATTCAAAACCATGCTACAGTCTCCTATGAGAGGGACTAGAGTTAAATTTCAGGAAGCAAATACTTACCTGGTAGGGGAGACACCATGATCAGGCAGATGGTTTTCCCAGGGCAAGGCTTATTCCCTGCACTATTTTTTTTTATTTTTAAGATCATGGAGCAGATCCTCCTGGAATATATTTCAAAACATAAGGAAGATAGGGAGGTGATTATAGAAAGCCAGCCTGGCTTCACCAAGTGCAAATTGTGCCTGACTAACCTAGTGGCCTTCTAAGATGGAGTTACTGCATCAGTGGACACGGGAAGAGCTACAGATGTCATCTACATAGCCTTCTGTAAGGACTTTGGCATGGCCCCCACAACATTCTTACCTCTAAATTGGAGAGGTATGGGTTTGATGGATGGACTGTTAGATGGATAAGGAATTGCCTGGATGGCTACATCCAAAGAGTTACACTCAATGGCTCAGTCTCAGAGGGTACGTACTGGGTCCAATACCATTTAATAACTTCATCCATAACATAGATAGTGGGAACAAGTGCATCCTCAGCAAGTTTGCAGACGATGCCAGGATGAGTGGTGCGGTTGACATGCCTGAGGGAAGAGATGCCATCCAGAGCGACCTTGACAGGCTTGAGGAGTGGGCCCTTGAGAACCTCATGAAGTTCAACAAGGCTAAGTGCAAGGTCCTGCACCTGGGTGAGGGCAATACCCAATATCAGTACAGGCTGGAGGAGGAACGGACTGAGAGCTACCTTGCAGAGAACGATTTGCAGACACTGGTGAATGAAAAATTGGACATGAGCTGGCAATGTGCACTTGCAGCCCAGAAAGTCAATTGTAACAAGAAGCATGGTTGAGGGATTTGATTGTCCCTCTCTACTCAGCTCTCGTGAGACCCCACCTGGAGTACTGCATCCAGCTCAGGAGCCCTCAGCACAGGAAAGATATGGACCTGTTGGAGTGGGTCCAAAGGAGGGCAACAAAAACAGTCAGAGGGCTGAAATACCTCTCCTATGAAGAAAGGCTGAGACAGTTGGGGCTGTTCAGTCTGGAGAAAAGAAGGAGCGAACGAGACTTTATTGCAGCCTTTCAATATGTAAAGGGGGCTTATAAGAAAGACTGAGGAAGAATTTTTACCAAGGCCTGTAGTGACAGGACACGGGACAATGGTTTTAAACTGAAAAAGGGTCAATTTAGATTGGATATAAGGAAGAATTTTTTTACGATGAGGACGGTGAGACAATGGAACAAGTTACCCAGATAAGTTGTGGATACCCCATCATTGGAAGTGTTCAAGGACAGGTTGGGAAGGGCTTTGAGCACCTGATCTAGTGGAAGATGTCCCTGCCCTTGGCAGGGGAGTGGGACTAGATGATCTTTAAATCTTTCCAACCCAAACCATTCTAGGATTCTGTGAAATCCACTATATATGTGTATATGTGTGTGTGTATATATACATATGTAATGTCCCAAATAGTTCTAGATATTTGGTGCCTTTTTTCCCCTTCCTTGTGCTAGCACAGTGCTTGAGGTACTTTTGAGATATTGTCATTGTCTCTAAGGATGCAACAGTTAGACTGTGTTAGAAGTTAATTAGAAGAGGTGAGTAAAGGCAGTTCATTCAATCATGGTTGTAAAATTCATAGACAAGGACTCAATGGTATAGTGTGACTTCTGGGTCAAAAGCGGCTTGTGAGCAGTTCACAAAAGGTCAAAATTTTTATTTTGTACAGACCATAGCCTGCAGTACACCTGTGCAGGTGGGTAATCCTAATCCCCAGATGCAGAAGGAGATAGTGAAGCCCACACTGCGCTGCCACCACCTCCTGCTGGGAACCTCTCCCAGGGCATTCACACCTCTCAGCTCTCCGAAGTCTGCTGTAAATGTCTTGTGGTTGACAAATGTGGAGACCTTGGCTGTGTTTTGTAAAGTAGGAAATGTCACTATCCCAACTGTATGCAATGTCTCTTGTTCCCATCTTGGCAAGTTCATCTTGCTCACTTTGTATAGCTCCCTCCTCCACCTACTCCTGAGCTTTGACTCTCCTTTCTTTTTATTTTTGCCTTATAAACTTTATTTACACACCTTTTCGCACTCTGGGCTCTGGGCTCAGAGCTTCTTTCCCAGGGGAACTTTTATACCTCCTTTCAGATATTTCTATAGAGTCATCTCTTCTATGAATTGCCCAGGTACAAGCCTCATTTTATTTAGCTCAAGTGTTTGCAGACAAAGCTTTCCCTTGTGTCTCAGGTGAAGTCTTGGCCTCACAACAAAATTGTTGCTATCATTTACAAAAGTCGAGCTTGTACATTTACATTAATTGCTTACTTATTTGTGCCAGATTCTGTTAGAAGCAGCTCACAGAACAGTTCATTAAAAAAAAAAAAAAAA
>RSEF01000001.1:194135740-194153190 GCA_003993805.1 Himantopus leucocephalus | reverse complement strand
GACTAAAAAGACCCAAGTCCCTCAGCCTTTCCTCGTAAGAAAGTATCTCCTGTTATTAACAATGCACTGATATGATTATCCCCAGAGCTGGTTGGGTTGCTACTATTAAGCTTCCTGACATGTTATCTTTCAACCACTTGTAGCTTTGGTAGCCTTAAATCCCTGAAGACACCCAAGAGATTGCTAGGGATGGGTTCATCCTGGAGGGTACCACAGCCATACCGGCCAGGAGACATATGGAAATGCATTATAACCCTTTCCCTCCCATCCCGAAAGATGCAGCGGGGTGAGGATGTACACCCAGGTGTCAGCCTCACAAGCAGCAGTGCTGCGCCGGGCTGTGCGCTGCAGACCAGGGCCTCAGGGCATGCAGCGCTTCGTCTGCCTGAAGAATTGTCCAGAATGGCATAAAGAAAACGAAAGGTTGCTACCTTAGTTTTGCAGTAGGCAGACCTCCTGTGCAGCCCAGCCTGTTGGCTGCTTTACCAGCCCCCAAAGCCTCTCAGAGACGCACCCTCAGTTTGCAGCCCCGTGCTACGTGCTCCATAGTATAGCACAAAGTCAACTGCGCTCTGGCGTGTAACCACGTTAAATGAGATTACTTTGCTCACACTAAGCCTCCTTCTAAATAAGCCAGGCTTCAGAAAATGAGAAACCACAAAAATACCTGAAGCAATTTATTTTTTATTGACGTGATGCTACCAACTACAAGTGCCAGTTTAAATTAAAACTCACTCCCAATGATCAAAAGATGCACAGCCAGCCCTCTGCTTGCAAAGCTCCTCTCACTCGTGATGTTTTGAAAACAGGAGTAGATGAAATCCAAGAGATTTCTTACAGCCTTCTGGCTGTATTTAAGGCTTCAGGGAATGGGCCTTCATCACAGTTTCAAACCACAGCGTAAACAACAGTTCTTGTTACCGAGAGAAATTACAGAGAGTTTTAAAAGATCGGATGAAGGAATTAAATATAGAACTCTCTACCTTCCTGCAATTATTCAATATATTATAGCTTATATTTAGTCAGAAAAGAGCTCATGATGAACATATTTACAGCAAAGACAATTATACAGCAGAAGAGGAAACAAAGTAGATTACTGATTTCTTTGCTTTTTGAATAACCAGTCTTGGTTATTTGCAAAACGTTCCCTGGGGACGCCACTTAAAATACTTCTTTAACAGTGAAAGTGATGATATTTTGGGCCTCTTTTCATAAAAATACATCAGAATGGCTAATTCTATACAGTAGGGAGGGAAATTAAGCTGTGGTTGGTGATACACTGCTTTGCTTACATTTTTCTTCATTTTCTCCTGGCAGTACTCAGGGAATAAGGGCTGGCTTTCATTCCTGGACTGCTGAACTCATTTTGGAGAAACAGGTTGTCCTGGACTGTGCATAATTCAGAGCAACGTGAAAGACGATCAAGGCCAGTTAGGTTTCAGAGGCTTTATGAGCATTTTCAATATACTCTCTTCTGCTGCAGCCATCTTTGCACGCATCCTAAGGCAAAGCTTGGGCCCAGTTCTAAAAGGGTCTGTATTCAGTGGAAATCTTGTTCCTGTTTCCAGCTCCACAAAGCTCAGTAGGTATCTGCAGGGTGGGTCAGCAGCCAACTGCCATACCGAGAATCTTAACTTGAAGTTACCTGCAGCAAGTCTGCCTCTCTTCTAATTTCAAGGTGTAAACTGGGAGTGATCCAGACAAGGTGAACCACACTAGATATACCCTCACTGCTAACTGCATCGTTTTCAGAGGGTCATCCCTGCAGGCTCAGCTGTCATGGCTTGACCTATTCTAGATAGTCTGGCAACATCCTGCGTCACTTAACACATCTCTCCTCTGGGCCCTCTGTGATGTTCCTGCAGTTCCAGGACATCAAAATTACTTTGTGTATAAACCCATGAGGAGACGGTTTGGTTCAAAGAGCCCAAAATAATACGAGGGCTGTACTGTAGGATAGTGTATTTCAGCGTGAAACTGAAAGTATGGGTTATTTGACCTGGATCATATCCTCAGGGCATGTGGAAGTATCTGGGTTGTAAATCCCCTGGGGATACCGTTGGAGGGCTACATGGGGCAAACAGAAATCAACCCTGGGGCGTCTCGTCCACACTGGCTTTTGGGAGCAAAGCCTGGAGTAATTCCAGAAATGCATAGTCAGAAATGCACATTTCAGCCAGAACTAGTTGATAAGCTTCAAAATTGAGACTAGGAGTGAACAAATGCTTTGGTATCATGGATGATCAGCACACAGGGACTTGGGACTGTTCTTGGGAACTAAACTGTTTGGCTGCGTATAGTTGCGACCCATGCAAGGACGAGGGGGAATGGCTTCAAACTGGAAGAGGGTAGATTTAGATTAGATAAGATATTAGGAAGAAATTTTTCACTCTGAGGGTGTTGAGGCACTGGAACAGGTTGCCCAGGGAAGTTGTGGAAGGTTCCACCCCTGGACATGTTTAAGGCCAGGCTGGATGGGGCTTTGNCAGACATGGTAAACCAGATTAGATTCAAAACCTCCTGCCCTGTGCACCTTGCCTATTTGTAGTGCTCTACAACCAGTAGCCTCCTTGGCAGAATCCAAAGAAACAGTTAAAATTCTGCACATTTAAATGGTCTCCGGGCAAGACTCTTCCCAGATCAGTATATGCCAGCACTCAGCATTGATGTTTTGCCTTTCCTACATGTGAAGATCTCTCATGGTTGACAGTATCAAAGAGCAAATATCAAAGCTCGGTGGTGTCTTGCGGATTCGAGAAAAGTACCTTGCCCCCTTACAGTAATTTACACAAGGTGCAATGTATACTACGCATGGCATGGAAATTAAGCTGTCATTTTATTAAGATTCCTTGTGATATTTCAAACCTTGAGAGTGAACACCAAGCAACATATTCATGTGACTGGAACCCCTACGCACAGAGTCTTGCTCTCATACATTTTGGAGATCATCGGGTATTCCTCTTACCAGTGAATCGGGTATTTGAACATTAAACTGTACAAAAATTGCAGGGTATAGAAATTTTTTATCTGTTCAGGTCTAAATGCTCTTTCATTTCCCTAATTTTGAATTTTTCCCCAGGCCCACTTGTTCCTCAGTGTTTTTCACACTGTTGTTCTGAAAACAAACACAAACTAGATAAGATGCTGTCTACCAAAAATTAAGTCTAACCTGACTGGAAGGCAGAAAAAAAAAAAAAAAGCAGCATAAATATGCTTGCAGCCATTCTGTAGGGCAAACTTCAAAGTAACTCCATGCAGGGTTCCTGGAGGTAGTTTGCTCGAGTACGACGCAAAGAGATGGCAGCTCTGTGCAGAGCTGCATACATGAACATAAAAAAAATGTTAGGCTACTTGAGTAATTTATCTACAACTTTGATGTAGCTCTCATATTGCTAACGATATGTATGCCATGCCATTTGGGAACTGTATTTTACACTACTAGGCCAATATTCATTGGTATGTCTTCTGGCCCTTTGAAGAGGCACTTCCATCAGAGGTGAGCAAAGTAGAAAAGGACATGCATACCGGGCTATGTATTTTTTTTTATTTCAGTACTTCTAAATGCTAATATCTCTGAATATGTATTCTGAACACCAGTATTCACCTACTGAGAACCTGCCCCATAAATAATCTCTCTCACTCTGTAAAAATTCCTTCATTATCCAATTTGAGGAAAAAAAAAAATCTCAGGAAAAAATCCTGTTCATTTATCTCCCCAGTTTTTCCATAATATGCCTCAGGAGAGAGAAAAAATAAAAGGAAAAAGATATTCCTTCCCAAAGGTCTCTCCTTTTCCAGGCAGTCACACCACTGTGAACATACTGACCTCAATATGAGAAGAATTAGCTGCATTCACTTTGCTTCCAAAACCTTACAATCAAAGGACCAGTCGCTGTACAGACATTATTTCTATTGTATCCTCAATGGACAGTAAAACATACCCCTGAAAGACAAGTAGAAGAGAAGACATAAAGCATAAAGAAAGGGCAGAATTGAGAAAAAGCGTTCAGGAAATTCAGATGCAAGAATGGATACAGCTATTCCAAGTAAGCATAGCGTGAATAGGCACAAACTGATGCCCAGGGCAACGATAGGCAATGGGAAGGGCTAGTATTTTTGGACTTTAACTTGTTTTGGGGTGGTTTTGCCAGAATCATAAGCCCAAGCTCAGTTACCACCAGCACGATGCCCTTCCCTGGTCGTTTGATTATTCCAAAACAGTTTCTGAGGTCTCTGTTGTAGGTCTATCTGAGCTCCTGCACTGACCTCTAATTAACTTCACATTTATTAGGCTCGGGAGAGATCTTCCTTGCAGTGCAATTTGGTAAAGACAAATAGACGCGCAACATAAAATCCTTTTCTAGTGATGTTTCTGCAATGTTAAGACTTACTAGTAAAATGTTGAATTCCAAACCCATCTCTGTCCTCTCTCTTCCTCTGTCCCACTCCAGTAGCAGAGGAATATGAAATCTGAAGTCTCCTTGTAGGATCTGAAACTCACGGGCTGTGGGTTCCCAAACTCCATGAGAAGCAGAGCATGCAGGCATGTCTGGGGGAGGACTCCTTGGCAGATCGGCGCATTTGTGTTGCATCAATAGAGGCAGAAATTGCTTTAATTTTATGTGCACTTAACTATGCAAAACTGCCACAGCAGAGAGACCATGTAATGCAGAAATCTGGACACTTTTTGTGTGTTAGAGCAAAAATAGGCAGATAAACAATTAGGCAAATGCATTGTACAGAGCTTGAGGTCTTGATACTGTGACAGATAATTTTGGTGAATGTAGTAAAAATATTAGGCAAACTGAGATTTTCTGATTGTTGTAGTTGAACAGGTGATTGCTTACAAGACTGAGCAAAAAAGATCTCAAAAATGCTTCAAACATATCTTGACTAACAGAAGTTAGGGGAAAACTACCCTATTTATTTGTTGAACAGAAAATTACCATCTACAACAGCTAAATCTCCTCGGTCTTGAAGTGGCAGTAATCAAACTTCAAAGAGCAGATCAGGTGAGCAATGAAAAGGGGTAGGAATTTTCTGGAGACACACAGTTAGAATTTCTGATTCTCATAAAGTTTTTATTCCTTTTCTTCTTTTTTTACGTTGTTATTAAAACAAAGCCTCCTTCTTTTCTGTCCTATAGTAAACATAGACCTTTGTGCACTGTCTAATTTCCGTTAAGCCAACCACATATTGGATATATAGGAGTCATTTGTTTTTCCTGAATTTTAGCATTTAATATCTCTTCCTTCCAACAAACATTCATACATAAAACTTTCATCCAGTGCTGGGATTGGCAGGGAACTTCAAAGAGAACAGAATATGCCCCTTCCTTAGGCAGCTTTATCTTTAACCTTTGTCCTCTCACCTCCTTCCAAAACGGTGACGAGAAAGTACAGTTCTAGCTGATGTACAGTACGATGTAAATATTGTAAATAACTAAGTGTGAATAATGTAACTTAAGTCCCACTGTTGCCTCCTGCAAAGATTTATCAATGCTGGCCACTGTTCCAGTTGGGCAGAAACCCACTAAACTGGTTCTGATGGGTAGGATTTGTGTGCATATCACAAAATCATTTTCCCATACATCTTCTTAGCTGGGTCCCTGAAGAGCTACTAAAATGCTGTGGTTTAGAAAGAAAGAGAAGGAGGTGAAGGGAAAAGCAACTCCGTGCTCCATCAGGAATTGCTCCAAAGTGTAGTGAGAAGGGGGGAGGTTGAAATACCAAGCAGCAGTAAACAATAGTACGTACGAAAAAGAAAACCAGGAGGGGAAACTGCAGTGGCCGTCAATGGTCACACTATGTCAGCAAAAGCTACCATTTTTCCTCTGCTGAGAATTACATGTTTTGCTGGGAAGGTAAAACATACAGACATAATTAAAAAGAGCTGGATGAGATCTCCAGCACTCAGGCATATCATCCACCCTGCTACACCAAACAGCATGACTCAGACCTGTGACACCATTTAGTCTCCAAGTCCCATTCGTAATATTAAAAACAATTATGACAACTATACCCTCACAACAAAATTTCCTTTCCTTTCCCAGCAGCAGACACTCACCTGGAACTTACTGACCCTTTCCCATTCTTTCTCTCCTTGGGTTTAATTTCCCAAGCCCTCTGCTTTCTCTTCGTGATGCACTTACTTTCCAGTGGGTTTCATTTGGGGACACAATGCCTGCACCGTTCTTCTCAGAGAACAAATAATAAGATATATTTCTGCATATGATACAAGACCCAATTGCATTTTTGCTTCCTTAGCCATCCAAGGGAACTCATTAAAGAACAAGACCAAGATCTCGTTCTCCAACCAAAGAAACTAGGTCAAGTTTAGCACAGACCAGTAACTAAAGTGCTGTATTCTGGCTCTACTGCTCAGGTAGGCAGTAAGGATATACCCAATAAAACAAACATAAACCATTAACATGGAGTTGTGAACTCTAATAGGCTTTGGCTTATTGTCTTTGCAGGAGCACACTGTGCCAGTGAAGTACAGAAATTACGCATTCAGGCAAATGGTCTGGGGGATGGTGGCAGAGTGCGATCTTTCAGACCTTTGGAGCTATTTAGCTGCTCTCAAAACACACACACAACAATTCTGATAATTACACTCACTGCAAAACCTAGGCATGGCGTACTGGCAACCTTTTAGGGGCTCTTTATCATTTCCTGCTTTTGCCAGAATAAGGCTAATTTACTCCTATTTCAGCGGGCTCGGGCAGAGTGAGAGAAGAGAGACTGGATTGTCAGCATTATTGAAAAGATTCATGATTAGTCACACTCACTTGAAGACAAGTTACTTGCCAGACACTACACCACTCATTAAAAGACCTGCAAGCTGGCAGCCCTCCAGCAGCTGTGAAACAGCTCCAGGGCTGGCAGGCCCAAGAGGACCTCCGAAACCCCGTGCTCTCCTGCACTCTGGAGTGCGAAAGGCCAGTACAAGCATGCCTGGGTGCAATTGGCACCCCAGGATTTCAACAAATCAGTCTCATGTTCTACAGCGGAAAAAAAAAAAGTAGTATTTGGGAGCCCAGCTGGTGCTAACATCAAGGTAAAGCTTTTCGAGGTTAGTTGGAAATTGTTGCCCTTTCACGGCCCCAATTTCTCTGCAAGTCTCACGCTTGGGTGGTCAGAGGATTCTTTCAGTGATCTGAGAACTTGAAGTGTTCCTTTACCTGCTTCAGCTCTGATCCAGTTTCTGCAGGAAACACCAAGATATGTTGGAACTGCCCTGCTAGCTCAGGTCCACAAGAGCTGGTTTCCCATTTGCAATTTCTTTTCCATGCCCTTGACTTTGCTTTTGCTCTTACGTGAAGACAGAGAGGACTTCATTCCTCTCCCCCATACACTTGAGTGTGCATCTCTCTGGGTTTGCCTCTTGTTCAGCACCAGCCCAAGCCATGCTGTCCCAATTTTTCTGGCTCTCCCAACACTTGACAAATGCTGACTTTCCACCTGCCCTCCACAAGCATCAGAAGAACCAGATGTTAATGTGTACCTTGCAGATTGTTTTAAAACAGTGGATGTAAGAAGCAACATTAGCAACCAATGTTTAGCTCACGTAACCACGCACTTTGTGGGGCGCGCAGGGGTGAGGGTTGGTGAGATGGCCAAGCCAGTCCAGCAGCTCCCTGGCTCCCAGCTGCACAGTCCTCTTCCTCCCCCTCCCTCTGTCTCACCATCACCCAGTTCAGGTCTCCTATCCCCCTCCTAGCTCCAGCTCTTGTGTTCATCTAATCCCTCAAATATTCAAAAAGCTAACCAAGCCCCACCAGCTCCCGCAGCAGTCCCCACAGGGAGAATGTGTGGTTCCAGGGAGCTGGTCGAACCACATCCACCACCACAGAGGGAGATGGTCCCTGGCCTCAGCATCTGGGGACGTCCCTGCAGCCTGATGGATCAGCATGGACCTCTGCCAACATGTACCTTATTCTAAGCTGAGGGCTGAGCCAGAAAAGACATCTGAAGGACTTACGTACCAAACGGAGAGCAGCGTGTGTGAGTGTGTATGGGGAATAATTACACCTCCTAATAATATGAAGACAACTAGAGTTTCCATGGGGAAAAGTTTTTTTTAGTTAATCACTCTTGCTTTTCCCTATCCTTGTCTTGTAAACAAGCTTTTAATAGAAAACTAGTGCACAGTATGCTCCTATTATGCTAGATTTGTATATTGTATGTGCAGGGGGGATTCATCTTCATACTGAAGAAGTCAAACTGCAGTGTATGAATAGCAGTGCCCATGAAAAAAAAACCTTTCTTCACCCATCTGCACCAATTTTAAACCTTGAGTGGTTGAATTCAAGGTTTTTTCCTGTCTGCAGCAGTACTGTGTTGTAATATTTGCACTGCATAAACACCTCTGAGGAATCCTCACAGCACGGTGGGGATGGCAGCTCCATCATCCCACAGAGCTCAGCCCCCAAGCCATTTCCCAGCAAAAAGCAAGGGAGGACCATTACCATCACAGAATCCCGGATGCCAACTCTCCCCCCCATTTCCTGGCCACGCAGTAGCTCTGAAGGACTTCCTGTCAATTTTCACATGATGGACACTAAGCATTATGAGTTCCAACTTGAGTTTTTTTGTACTCAGTGCTAGGTACGTCCTCTGGGCCTGTGCAAGTTTAGGAGCCATGTTAGTCACACCTCATTTCTTCCAGCCATCTGCCACCATCCTCACTAGAAACAACCTGAGAGTCCTTCTAGGCCTAGCAAAAGGTTGCCTCTGCTTCATGGTGACCTGGTGCATGCCAGAAGTCACATCATAACTTTCTCCAGTGGTCCTTGTTTCCACTGCTTGGGGTATAATTCCTTGTCCTTCCCTCCACCTTTGCCTCCCAGAAATACTGACTATGGGACTGCAATCTAAAGTGACTCAGTGAAGTCATTTGAACTCAAAGCAAAAATAATCTATTTCCCTATGTATTTATCTGCCTATGTCTTTGTGGGCAGATCAATCTTTTAGCCCCATCCTTCCACCGACACAGCTTACTGCCTATGGTTGTTCTGGCACAACAGAGGAGGTGGTGAGCCATGGTGCTGGTGGGACACAAGAGCACAGGAACGTTTTAAGCTGGATTAAACCACTGAGGTTAATGTACTGTATGATGACGTTATCCCAGCCCAGCTGCATGACTCTCCTGGCAGTGTGTGCTACCCCGTTCCTTGCCCTGTAATTGCACATTTTGACTTTCCATGACAAACCTGACTAAGAGCTTCCCACACCTGCCCACTCCCAGCTGCTTGCTGCCGTGTCCTTCCCAGCTGCCTCCCCAGTGTGCAGATTCAACTGTGTATGTGGCTACTATCTAAAAATGGATGGTGTTGTTTTCCATTTTTTCCTTTTCGGAAGGAAAGGAAGTGATTTGGATCATTATAAGCAAATGCACCAAGCTAAGAAGCAGCAAAATTGGAGCTGGGAGGAAGGCTTTGGGGAGGCAGGACTGTGAGGCAGGACAGAAACATATGATTAAGATACAACATGGAAAGACACCTGGAGAAGCCTGGCCTTATATATCCATGCAGAAACACAAAAGAAATCAGGAAAATCCTGACGTAAAGTATAACACTTTTCTTTCCATTACTGGAGCTTCTTTTGACATCTTTATTCCATTTGCTGACTCAAATCACAGTACTGAAGGTTTTGGATTGAGCACATATTCCTTTTAAAATCCTACCGTATTGCAACAAGTGCAAATTAGTTTCTTCTCTCTCTTGTTCCCAATGCATTCAAAAGCCCTGCGGGGGACACATGTGAGATACAACAGCCTGGACCGCTTCAGCTGCTTCACCTCCCGTACTAATACACAGCACTGCCCTGGGCTTCCACTGCTCCAAGAAACCGCTTTTAAAAATAAAATAACCTATATTGTGGAGAAAAATAAGATTTAACACAGAATTTTTTTCTCATCAGAACCTACATTTGAAAGATTATATCCTCTTCCTTCAAGCATACTCTGCTACAGAAATTCCCAGCTATGGGACTCAGGAGTGCGGTTATGGAAGTCAGGGTGGTGGGTCAGGCCCATTAGTGTTTGAAATTGCATATTCATGCACATGTCCAGGGAGTGCATATTCAGGACATATTTTAGACAGCTGTTAATGCTGGTGTGACTTGGACAACATTTTAAAAGGCAGTTTCTCCCTCTCCTCACCACAGACACATCCAAAGCACTTACAGTGATAAAGCGTTCTAACCGTTTCTCTGAACAAGTGACCTTTACCATACTTAAAAATCCCCTCTTCCATTCTATCCGCCTTTGCTGTCAGCACAGACACCGGCCACCTGCCAGCTCCCACACTGCCGTGCTGGATCCCCACCGTTCAGCAAGGACGCTTTCATTCTGTCTAGAGGGTCTTACTGGCCAAAGCTGAAGGTCTCAGTCACCACTTCATGTCCAGGGCTTTCTGGAAACACCACAAAGCCTGCCACAGAGCTGCCACATCCCATGGAGTGGAGAGGGAGCCTCCAGCCTGTGTTGGGCGAGCGCTGGTACGTTTTCAGGAAGCAGAGGGCAGACAGTGAGCGCGAGAGCGTAGGACGTGTAAGCCGCGGTAGAAGGTTAGCAATGAATACCAAAGAATCCCAAAATTATGAGTTGCAACCCACAAGTGGTTCCAGGGGAGTTTCCATTCGGGGCTGTGACTCAGCAAAGCTACTGTCACAGACAATAGCATATCGGTCTCAAGTCGCCACTAAAACCAACTTTGACGATCTGCCTCTTCTTAGATGAGTGATTGCCTTGCCCCCATGGTTTTTCATAACTACCATTTTGTGCTCATATAAAATGTTGACAAGGCAAGAAACCAGAAAACTCTAGGCTCCGGCAAAGTTGGTTTCAGAGTTAAAGCACAAAACCCATGATAAAACACCTCAGCTTCTTCTGGAGCTGCACACATGACTTGTCGAGAAAACATCTGCTCAGGAGTAACGTGGCCTGGAAATCGGCTGCAAGGTAGGTTTGCTCAGCGTGCTGGAGCCGTGCAAGGTTCACCATGAGATGGCAGCCTTCCCCACCGCCTTTGCACACCCTGCATGCTGCGAAGAAGATGTGCCAACCCCAGCTTCAGCACAGAGCAGTTCTGTCTTCCCAGCAGAGATGGGCTGCCAAGATTTTAACAAAGAGCTCCCTCAAAAAAAAAAAAGAAGAAAAAAAAGAAAAATCAGCCTTGCTTTGCAATATGTACAACGATCCCTTGGTGAAATCCTTTTTCTTCCTTCAGATAAAACCCGAATCCAGTAATTACACATTTTCAGTGCATGTTCTCCCCACACAAATCTACTAGATGCAGATTGTCTCCACAACTGAACTTGGCAGTCCTTTGCTGCAGCGAGCTCGGGCTCAGCATGGCACATCTCCATATCCCCAGTGCTGCTTTGCACTTGGTAAAGGCCCCCACATGCTGCCAGCCACGTCACAGCTAGAGGGGCTCCTTCATGGGCTGAGGGGCAGCAGGAGGTGGAGTGAACAGGCACTATCCTGTTTAAATGTTCCCATGGCTCCAATGCCCTCCGGAAGCACATTCAACATGATGTCGATGGGAAGCACCAGCATGAAGGGCTAGGAGTAGAGGGCTGTTGGCCCCATGTCAATCCCATGTCAATCCACTTCTGGGAAACAGTTTGTGTGGAGGAGCCTGTCAGGACTTACTTGTGCCACCCCTTCCTTTATGGACACAGAGGCACCAGGCAGAGCTCTACCTCACGCTGGTGACACTTGTACGTTATACCACAGAGACGAACCAGACAGATTTGGAAACATCAGGATATCTTCCTACTCTCCTGGTAGTTATGCAAGTAGGAGGTAACCCAGGGGACATAGACACCACAAACCTACAGGGAAATAAAGGAAAAAAGTCAACCACAGAGCTGAGTTGTCCCGTACCTTAATTGGGTGGAGTCACTCCACATGTAGGATTGTGTCAATTTAAGCCCGTTTCAATGAATTTTGATTTGAAAGTTCACTAATGTGAATCTGGAGAATCAGCGTTGCCTTGGATGAGTCAGAGAAACTCTCAAGTGTCAGATGCTGACTTCAGTCACACCACTGTGAATCTGGGCGCACACCTTTCCAGACAGTAGTGTGATTTCAGTGGGATAATTGTGCAACCATGATCAAAATCTGCCCCACTCACCTCAAGGTGTTGTACTGGTATTACTGACAGCAGCGTCTGACCTCTTTCAACTTCAGTCTTCACTGGGTTTACACGTGAACAGAGATCAGCCGCTGAGCGCACCGCTGACAACAGGAGCTGACAGAAGGATAAATGAGCAGGACTTGCCTCCAATATCAGCTTCACTTACGCCGCCGTACAGCTGTGTCAGCAGGGGTGTAAATGTGGCACAGTCTGCTCCCCTCTCCAGGATCTCCAACCTTGATTTACAGAGCTAGGTCCAGAGCAACTTCATTGCCTTCAACAAAGCGATTCCCAACTGCCCCTCGCACAAAGAGGGTCTGAATCTCTCCCTCTGGTTTTCCATTAACACCACACTTGATGGCTTTCTAATTGTGCTAGTGAGTCCCACTATGCCTTTCAAAGCTCTGTTCAGGCTATAAATACAGTGGGCAACTTTAAAATCACGGGCAGCAGCCAAGCTTGTATACTGAAAACATTCAAATATAGATGACTTTTCACCTTTACTTGCCAGAGGCCAAATTCTTTCAAACAATGATAAACCTTATTTAACCAGGAAGTCTTCGAAATTCTGGAGTGGGCCTAAAGGTCATGAGGTCTGAGATGACCTTGAAAAGTGACTTTTATCTCAGTGGACATCCTGGTGACTCAAGGCTTAAACAAATACGTCCTGATATCTAATTCTCCCAAGAGCAGGTCTCTGGTGCCAAAGGTTATATACTTAGTGAAGTATTCTGTGCAGACATGCAGAGCTGGGAGCCATTGTATGTATTTCCTCATAATTAAAAGGGATTACTCCTAATTAATAAATACAGGTCTTTAGGAGGAGGAAGATTTGGAACTTCAAGGATATGCAGGCTTCCTGCAAAACGCATGGCACTTGGTATGGTGATTACACAGGATCAGAAGATGCAAAGCCAGAGGCAGAAGGTTGATCACAAATCTTTAGGTCCAAGCACAGACATTTTGTTATTTTGGAGAAAAGCAAGCAAATAACATGGATGCAATTGCACCAAAGCCACTTATGCACAGAGCAGAAGCTGGCAAGCTGTGCATGAAGCTGCAGCTATTCCAGTTCATGCTCATGGAAGTAACACATGGGCCAAGCAAACAAGGTGGTAGAGGCAGAAGACAAATGAGGGTGCAGGGTGAGAAGAGGCCTGCGTTAGGGCTGGAGCTCTGAAACGACCTAAAAGACATGGAAAAGAGAGAAGTGACAGCAGTTAGGAGGATGCAAACCTCCAGCATCTCAAGGCACTGCATGAGTAACAGGACAAGCATGCAGGGCTGGGTGGAGCGCCGCTGGGCCGTCACCCAGGCAGGGCAGCCCTGCTGCAATTCCATTCATCTGAGGGCACTTACTCCAGGGATTAATTGCGGCAAGAACCACAAAGGTACAAAGGTGCTTTTGAGGCGCCTGAGTATTGCTGGGCAATCCAGAAAAGGCTCTGTCTGACCCTGTAGATGCTCTGGCATTCAGAAACTTCTACCTCTCTGTGACATATAAAAGTGGTGTCCTTCTGCTTGTGACTGGAGCATCTTGCTCTATTCACTTTGACATTGTAGTCTGAAACTCTGTCATACTTAACCTTGCATCTTCTCCTGTATTCCTTGGCTTGTGTTGAGCCTGGCCAGGTATGACACCCCAGCAGCTACTGTGTTTCATATGCATAGGTCGTGGGTATCTATAAAACCCCTGTGATTCCTCAGCAGCATGGTTTATAAATATGCACAGGTAACAAGCAGGCAAGTTAACTTCAGGGCTCCTTCTCTGCAACAAGTTTCTCGCTTTCCTGTTTTTCCTTACCTGCTTTCTCTCCTTCATTTCGGGTCTCTTTGGCTCTAACTCTGGTTTTATCCTCATTATCTGTAGACGTGTATGCGAGTCCTATGTGAACATTGGTATTTCTACTCCATAATAAATGCCACTTTTATCGCAGCCAGAGTAGGAATTTAGAAGGTGCTTTGCTTAATCTTTCCTGTGTATGTTGCAAACAAAAGGACACATGCCAGGAACCACAGACTGGTCTTCAAGACCCTGATCATTACTACAAAAAGTAATGGAAAGACTTGTCTTAAGACATCTGTTCTGTGGCTGTAGGTCAGTCCCATATCATGAGTTCGATGCTGAGGGTGCCTGTGAAGTGAATGGGAGAAAAGGGCAATTGCCAGCAAGTTGCATGGGGAACCACCTTATCTCACTAATAGGATATGCCACATAGAAATCTGGGTCTTAAATCCTGCCTCTGTCAAGGACTTGAGTACATTATTCTTGTCTGAAAAGGGATATTTCCTTCTACTTAGAAACCACAGCTCTAAATCCTTTTCCTGGAGTTGGTCATTTAAGCCCTTTAAAACCTCTCCCCAAAAACATCTGACAAAGAAGGTGGGGTTCACACTCACATCACCCTCCTGTCCATTACCTAAACATTTAGAGCATAACTAAATCCCTCTCTTCCCCAGGCAGTGGAGGGAACTAAGCCCATTCCCCCCAGGCCAGCCCCATCTGCTGCAGGACCCATGAGAGGAGAGCCAGCACTTACCAACCTGCCATCACCACTCATTGTGCTGAGCCCTCACCACTTCAGTAAATCCATGTAATCCCACTGCCAAGCAGGGCTGGAGGTCAGACAGCTGACGACTAGAGACGACAAACAAGGCAGATCCTGAGGTGATACCACTGCAGTCAAGATAGAGCCCTTTCTGGGTATATGTAGGCAGACCTGTGCTGGAGATAGGTTGGTCCCATTTGAATAAATAATGGCTGAAATCAGAGACAAAATCCAAACCGCCTGCTACAGCCTGCTTCAGTGACCCCCTTCTTTGTTGCTGCTCTTTTCCCTTCAACCATATCATTCGTCCTCATTTCAGGAGGCAGCTCCTTTTGCTCTACACAGTCTCAGACTCAGACACGGATGGTTCTGCCCCATCTCCTGCAGCTCCACTTCATGTCTCTTCCCTCGTGTCCCTTCCCCAAGGCCTTTTGCTCCTCTTTCTGAACAAGGTGATCTTGAACGGCTGAAGTGCTCCCATGTGCAGAAGCAGCTCCTGATGCATCTGGGGAACTTCACTGTTAAACACAAAGGTCCCCGGGGATGGCAGGTGCCGCCAGGGTTCAGTGGCAGCTCATTTGGGCATTTGAGAGTCATCGTTTTGCATGCAGCATCTAAATCCTCTTGTGGCTCTTGCCACGAACCTTAAAGCCTAACCAGACAGCAGAAACCTGGGTCATAGGGATATTGGCTGGCTCTGTCACCTGTATGTTTCCAGGGGAATTGTGTGCTTTGCTGGTCCTCTGAAAAACAGGAACATCCAAAGTAAAAATTTCTCAGCAAAGTACCATCACTGAACTGGAGAAACAAAACCTGGCTGTATTATTCGGTATAATCAGACAATACCACCCTTATACAGATTGATAGCCATATTCAAGGCATGCAAACGGCAAAGTGTTAGTCGTCTAGAAAAAGGTTATCAGAGCATGGCTGCAAGGCTGGGCTCGTTATTTTTTTGTTATACATCAGCAGTTTACATAGCAAAGGCTTCACTTCATTTAACGGCAGAGGTCATTCAAAAGAAGTCAGTGTAAGATACTATATTTATAGGGCAACCAGCTTGCCCCATAATTCTGTATCACTCATGCATCAAACCAAATTTTTCCTGTACATTTCTCCTCTAAATTCTCCTGGCATTTCTATGAATTTTATACCCTATCAGTTCACGAGTGTGTTTACATACTCTTTCCACACTTAGATTGGATTTTAACTCCAAAGAATTGTTGAGTCCAAAAGTTCTCTGAATAATGATGGCTAATCAAAGACTAAGCAGGCTTTGCACTTGGTAGAAAATGGCAATAATTCACTTGCAACTGAGCTGCTTTTCCTTTGGGCACACACACACACAGACACATCCCAGTATTATCTGTGTCAGATAAATCTGGGAGTAGCTAGGCTAAGCAAGATAAATATGATGGTGTTGATAGGTGAACCTTCAGCGGTAAGGTCCAGAGCTAAAGAATTGTTTACAATATTCATTATATTCTGCCCTAAATCCCACTGCTGGTTCTAATTGTGTGCCTCAAAATTTCTGAGGCATGGGAAGTAAACAGGAAGCTTGGTTGCATGTAATGGCGAGTGGAGCCTCCAGCTCTCAATGGCTGTATTTAACCTGTGCTTGGTTCTATTGCAGAAGTACCAGGGGCATCAGCCATGCTGGAGAGGAGACGTATTGGTCTCCTCACCTGAGCCCTGGTCCGACAGGATGGGGGGACATGGTCAGGGAGCATATGTGGAGGTAGAGGTTTGCAAGGTCTCCTGGGTTTGCTGCTACAAACCTAGCCTGTGAGAGGTGCTCCAAGCTGTATCTACATTGTTTTGTAGAGCATAGCTGGGACTCAGCTGACACTGCAAAATCATCTTTTGAGGGGTTGATATATATTTACACTGGTCTCCTCAAGGTAACACTAATAACAATAATAATAAATAATAATGAAACAAGACCATTATTTTGGGAAGGAAAAGAACTGTACTGACCAAGACACTGAATAGATTTATTGCCAGAATAAAATTTATAGTAAATGGTTTTTAAATCAGTTCTGAGGTGAAACATTTCCTCCTCATCATGAAAGGTTATCAATGTGCTTAGGAAGGATGCATATACCTATGGGTTGTCCACTTCTCACATTTTAACAGTCTCTGCTAAAGGACACCACAATACTTCACTCATTTATCTCTTTGTACTGTCCTGGCTACACCAATTGTGCAACATGTGTTTGCATTTTTGTATGTGTAAGTGGTGATGGGGAGTCTGGGGGGAAAAACAATTGCTAAGATTGCCCAGTCTTTCTCATTGAGACTTCTCCCCCACCCCCATAAATTCATTTCAGCTTTAGATCTGGAGTTACAAACATTCAGTGTCTGTCTCAAAGTGACTGAAACCTCATCTAGAGAGTGAATCAGCTTATGATTCATATTGGAGCTAGGAGAAGAAAGGCAGAGGTTGTTCAATGTTGTCCCCTCAGAAGCCCTTCTGGCATATCGATATAGTTATTCCACCCTTAGTTTCTTTGCTGGATTGCCCCAAAAGAAGCATCACTTAATTATGGCAATATTTGAGAAATGAGTGCTTATCACAAGGAACTGGCTGGGTATTGGCTCATTTGATAAACCCAGCCAAACTAATCCACTGTGACTTGGCCATAGTGTCTGTTTGCGAGTAGCCTGGTTGGACCGAAAAAGAAAGCCAACTGTATCCTGGGCTGCATCGGAAGTGTGGTCAGCAGGTCAAGAGAGGTGATTCTTCCCCTCTA
>RSEF01000001.1:194114336-194135640 GCA_003993805.1 Himantopus leucocephalus | reverse complement strand
ATCTTCAAGGTCCCTTCCAACCTAAACCATTCTATGACTCTGTAATTCTATGACTTGGTGATTTTAAAGGTCTTTTCCAACCTAAACAATTCTATGATTTGTGACCTACTGGGAAATACTCTGTTTCTCCCCTGCAACATTGTGTTAGGTTTGAAATGAAATTGCTCTGAATGAATGTACTCCATTGATTGCTGTGGTTAAAGATACTGTACATCGTGAATTCTGCCCTCTTACTCACCACAGGCAGATTGTCCTTTAGTGGCAGTAATACAAACCTGGGCTGAGGATGGAAAGTACCTCTCCGTGACCAGTAAGGCACTGTGTGCAGCTTCCTGTGGAGCCTTGGAGATCACAGAGTTCTAATGAGTTTTTGTGAGTGTTAAATGTTCTTATATGAGTGAAAGACAAACAAGTGACTCATGGAATGAAGAGAAATTCAGATCATTTTCCCAACAGAAAAATCCATATTTGTTTTGTTTTTAATCGGAAGGAAACTTAATGCGTTATTATTTGAGGAATCTCAAGTTCCCCCAAAACTGTTTTTTAAATGTCACACAAAAATATTTCAATGTTACCAACTCAAAGAAAGTGTTTGGCTATTTCCAAATCCAAATGTTTCATTCTGTATGTCAATGCTTTTAACTGATGGCCAATTCAACTTAAGTTACACGCAATGCCTCGGCAAGACCTGGTACTCCACTGCCTTTTGTTGTTCTTTTTCCCCACTGGATTGAACTTCCTAGACAAATTACACTTCCTATAATGTGTCTGCAAGGGCTCCCTTGGTACCAGCTACAGCTCTCGGAATGCATAGGCAGTTTAATGGAACATTTCTAAAAGAATAAGAGGTTGATTTTCCTGAAGGAGACAATACAGAAAAAGAAAAGAGTCATGGAAAGTTAAGATTTTGTAGAAACTGCAATTTCAGTGGAGGTTTTCCAGGTGAGCAAGAGCAAACTCAGCTATTTGTAATACTGACAGTAGGCTGAAAACCTAAGTAAATAGACCTGGACTGCCACATGCCCTGCGCCTTCCACCCATCATGCCTTCAGTCTCATTCTTAACTGTGGCAGCATTCGCCATCCTTAGACCTAGGTTGTGACTCTTCTAAGAGGAACACAGGCAGGTGTCTAAATTACAGGGGGAACGGCGGAGGAGGAGAGGAATGAACTTCCTGGAGGCTTCAGTTTCCATAGCTCTGCTTCTTATGCAGACAGAGGAAGAAATGCAAGTACATGAGCTAGGAGTAACTGAAGAAAATAAAGAAAAGACTGCTCTGAGTTCTTGCTTTAATCTATTCTCTCAGACAAAGGTTAAATTACCATTTGAATGCCACTGTAGAAGAGCTAATAATGTTGCTTTTATGTTCCAAGGATCCTCTCTCTTGATAATACAGTCTTTTCAACTCCAATTAAGGAAAGCTGTAGTTCCAATCATGTGTATGCTGAAGATCCCTGTTTTTGCCATCCAAGAGCTGGTTGCCCTGTTGCTCCCTCATCGATTTCCTGCAGTGCTTCAGGTGGTGCTTCAGAAACAGCTGACTGTGAGGAAATGCTCCTGTAGTTAGAGAGAACGGAACTATACTTTGAGGTCTTTATGAAATTATGCCAAGTGGCTTGTAATTTCCAACTTCTGGACCCCAGGGAGAAATCTGAACCCCTGGCCAAGAGCTGAACAAAAACCATGGTACTGTATTACTGTCCAAGAAAGCATTTTTGGACTGCCTTTGAAAATACACTCTCCCTCCTGATCAGGATACTGTGTTTTCATTGCCATTTAGAATGGATTTAGCTATCTACGGAGGTTATCCTGCAGACTTTCCAGGCTTTCCCATTGTAAGTTATGTGTACACTAAGGAGGAAATCAAAACAAATTCATATTTGTCTTCAGGACTGACAATAATGTCAAGTGGAAGACAAACACAGCCAAAGCAGCAAAAAGAATAACAAAACTCCTTACAAAGAACTGAAAAAAAAATACATCATTCTTTAAAGGGCTGCTAATTGTTCAGCACAAAAATCCTCAGCTCTGCAGGTTGCAGCTGGAAAGCATTTGCAGAGCGGTGTATCAGGGTCCAAGTGAGGACAAGGCACAGTCCATCCTATCATTAGTGTTTGCTCCTGACTTTCCCCATCCTCACAAGCCATTGCTGACACTCCTCTGGCTCAGAGGCCCTGCTGGAGCTATATTACCTCCTTCTGCAATTGGTCTTACGCTGCTTTAGATGAGCAGGGAAGAATGTGTCCAGTTGACCAGGTACCGCCAGGTGGGGAGAAGCCCACCCGCATTTCTCCTGAATGCCTTACTCAGCTTCTGGGAGGTCTCTATTCTCGAGTATCGTATAGGCTGAGCACATCAGAGAGGACATTTATGGCAACTCTGAGTCAGGCCTGTGCTTCTCTGGTCTAGTAACCCACCATTAAAGGGAACCTGCATCCAGAGACAGTTATTTCCCAAACCAGCAAGGCAGAAATTCATTTAGGTCCTCTCTGTGGAGGACCTTCTGTGAAGGTCTTCTTCACTGCTAGCTCAGAGTATTTACATACTCAATATTTCCACTTATGAACCCTTTATGAAGATAAGGGCAACCCAGAATGAGTCTCTAGGGACAGATCTACTGGAGATGACGCTGGAGAAAGTAACATCCTCAATGCGCTGATGGCACGACCCCTTTCCTAGTACTCCTCACCCTCCTCAGAGAGGCCAGGGTGGAGCTCTGTTCTGACTATAGTACATTAATTAATGGCTGGAGTTGATGTGCCTTGTGGAAAAGAAGCAGGGCCTGAATCTACTTACAGTTTCTGTTCAGCTCTGTGTCCACCCTCTATAATTTGGGAAGGTCCTCCTGTGAACACTACCACACTCATCTCAAAGTCCTGAATAGTTCCACACCTACACACTGCACAAACAGACCATGAGAAGAGGACTGGAGGGCTCCCAATTACACAAGATGCTTGTTTAGCCCTTCTATGAATCCCACAAAGCTCTTGGCTTTTGGGGTGTGTGGCAATAAGTTTTGCAAGATAGTCCTGTGAAAGGTCAAAGATCTCTGTCATGCAACTGAGTATGTGAAACTATGCCTCCTCATAAATGCTGTCATTATTACATTGCAGTAGCATTGCAAACACTATGGCCTTGGACACACTAGGAGGAACTACAATGTTCCACTTTGTGGCTCAGCTCCACCTTTGGTGGCATTGCTGGGAACAACAGAATCAGCAGCAGGGAGCCCAGCTCCTGCGTGATAAGCATGTGGCTACCTGGAAGCAAACCCCAGAAAGGCACAAGCAAAAGAAATGCTCCCGCTGGAGCATCTCAACACCTCACTCAGCCTAAACCCAACCGGCAGCCCAGAGCTAGAGGTTCCTCTGCTGCTTCGCCAGGGATAGTGACCCTGTGAGGTATACTCTGGACATCCTCCCTACAGGCTGACCGTGTTCAAGTCCATGCAAGATTCAGTGGCAGCTGCCTAGAACATCACTGAAAGAAAAGCATCACTAACCTTATGCCTTTCTTACATGGTTTAGTTAACTAGCTAGAAATCTCACCCTGAATGTGGCCTAGCAAAAATAAATTGAACTCTCCATTCCTCCTTTTTGAAGAAAGACTTAAACTATCAAGCTACAGAAGAGCTTTGAACATGCTATGTATGAAGGAATGGATGACTGAGGAAGGGAGCAAGAATCTCCAGTCTCACATTTAATACTCTCCCTTCACTTGAACATGGCTCTCCAATGTCTAGTAAGACACTTCAGCCAATGATGGAAACAGTTGCTGTCCTCTTCCTTTCCTGGCCTGATTAATTAATAAGGGAAAGCATAGAAACCCATGGGTTTATATCTTTAGGAAGTGGCTTACAACGGCTAACCTAGGCATCAGGCATTACAGAACTTAGCATGGCAGCACCCCAGTTGATCTTTGCCTCTGACTACCCTCCATGCGCATGTGAACCTCTGTTATCTGACAGCTCAAAGGAAAGGTAAGAGGTGCCTTCCCACATGGCAGCTTGTTTTTCTGAAGACATTGTAGGATATTCTGAGCAGAAATTTTAAACATATTATCACAGAAATGGCCAAAAAGTGAAGTCATTTTTAGGTTTGTACTGCAACAAACTACAACAGTAGTTAGCCATATAGCAAAACAGGCTGGGCGGAGAAAGGATTAAGAGTAGCCCTGAGGAGAAAGACTTGGGGGTGTTGGTGGATGAGAAACTCAACATGAGCCAGCAATGCGTGCTCACAGCACAGAAAGCCAACCACATCCAGGGCTGCATCAAAAGAAGCATGGCCAGCAGGTCAAGGGAGGTGATTCTGACCCTCTACTCTGCTCTGGTGAGACCCCACCTGGAGTACTGTGTCCAGCTCTGGAGGCCTCAGCACAGGAAGGACTTGGACTTGTTGGAGCATGTCCAGAGGAGGGCCACGAAGATGATCAGAGGGCTGGAGCACCTCTCCTATGAGGACAGACTGAGAGAGTTGGGGTTGTTCAGCCTGGAGAAGAGAAGGCTCCAGGGAGACCTTATAGCAGCTTTCTAGTATCTAAAGGGGGCCTACAGGAAAGATGGCGTGGGACTCCTTATCAGGGAGTGTAGTGATAGGACAAGGGGTAACAATTTTAAAGTGAAAGAGGGTAGATTCATATTAGATATTAGGAAGAAATTCTTTACTGTGAGTGTGGTGAGGCACTGGAACAGGTTGCCCAGGGAAGTTGTGGAGGCACCATCCCTGGAAGTGTTCAAGACCAGGCTGGATGGGGCTTTGATCAACCTGGTCTAGTGGGAGGTGTCCCTGCCCATGGCAGGGGTTTGGAACTCGATGATCTTCAAGGTCCCTTCCAACCTAAACCATTCTATGGAAACGAGAATCAGAATTTAGCTCTAAGCTCTCAGACTGATACAAGTAGCTACCAACCCTTTAATTGTTTTCAGACCCTTTAATTTTTCTTTCATTTTCCTTCTAAATTAATCTATGCATCTGTCAACTCACAATGCAAAAACTCACAGGACTTCATGGCCAATTAAACTCTTCTGGCAGAGGAAGCGCTCCTAAAATTGAAGTAAATTGTATTAAAATCTATTATAAATCCTTTCCACATTGTCACAATGGGGAAAAAAAACCTTCAGTGTTTATTTGGATCAAGCCACTTGTAAAAAAATCATTGTATGGTATCTTTGCTTTCTGTGATGGGTTGAGAAAGGAAACCAAGTAGTTCTGCGAGAATAGATATCAATGATGCCTCATATTCCACAGATCTGTGTTTTGTGGTTTATGGTAACCTCCAGCTAAGACTATGACTGTGCTTGGGGCACCCATATGGTCTCTCTTCTTTTGCTGACAACATATGAATTCACTTGCCAGGCTTCCTCTACTTGGGGCATTCATAAGAGGTATTTGTGGAGTTTTGCACCTCCACCTGGGTACTTATGTTCTTGAAACAGGAATGTAATCTCACTGCCATTTGTCTTCCTTTGTTATCTAGGGTTCAACTTGGCCAAGAATAGGAAAGTGATTATGATCCCATAATTGCCATTTCACTAGGAAACCAGTTATCTAGAAACCAATAATGTTTTAGTGTGGCTTCATAGACGGGATCTTTCCTAACAACTTTAAAAATACATTTGAAGAAATACATAGTGTTAGATATCTGACTTTTAGGAGTCACACTTGCCTGGACAGAGGTAAGCTGATCCACCCAGGATCACAAAGAACATTTTCTTTTCCCAATATGTTAGCAGCAACTGGGTTTTTTCTCTTTTTTTTTTTTTCCCCTGGAACAATGAACAGGAGTTATCTCTTACATTCAAGCGAACATGGGCCCACAACATTTCCTGCATCAACTCCCTATGGAGAACGCAGGATGTTTAGGAATCGTGATGATGAGGACAAAGGTTGGTCAAAATACCCCACCAGCCCACTGCAGGAGTGGAATAATGGCTTCAGTGGTATTTTCCATCAGAGAAAACCAAAAATAAATGTAGTTCAACTTTGTTCAGTGGTGAGCCAACAAAAATCACTTTCGCCTTTGACAGAAGCCTGTCTCAAGTCCAGGACACGTCCAGACAAGGATGTATTTCTCACTTCCCTGAGCTCCAATACGAGGCTAATAAATTTTCAAAAAATCTGTGCCACAGTCAGTTAACATACATATCACTCAGTGACAACGCAGACTGTTTGATCTTTGCTCTAAGGGTAAAGCACCATTTCAGGGTTGCTTGGCAGCTCTGTTTTCCTTCCCTTAGAAAAAGAGATGGATTCATTTAGAATCACAGGCCACAGAGAAGGGACCTCAGGTGTGGCAGGTATGGCAGGTGGCTTGAGCTGACTTGACGGCAATTAAATGTACAAATCTTTGATTAGGCTCATGGGAATGGAGTCATTAGCTACAGAGAATGGACCAGCTTGCTTTCCACTGCCTCATTAGCCATAATACTGATATTACTTTAAAAAGCCTGGAAAAAAGCCCTCCCACACAGAATTAGGGAAGTTGAGTTTCTGGGGAAAAAAAATAAGCTAGTGTAAGCATTTTCTAACTGAACAAACAGAGCCTGGCTTTTCTGCATGGTCACTGACAAAAAAAGCCTCCTGTTTGCTGTACTGTGAGATAGCCCCCTACCCACTGCTGCAAGATCAACAGAGATCAACAAGTTGCTTTTGGCCACTGAAATTTAGTGACGGCCTCATCAGGCAGCATCCTGCTGTGCTCCAGTTCCGAATATCGGTGCCTTTAACAACATCCTACCCTGCAAGTGAAGACCTTCGGTCAGTTGCACAGTGGAATTATCAGGCTCGCTATAAGTTGCCCATAAATCTCCAAACTAGCAGGCTTAGCCCAGGGGAAGATTTGGCTTGGGCTTTATTTATCTTCCTGTAACATGACTGGTTGAAGAAGGGCTGCAATAACAACATTCTGTCGTAAATTAACATCCTCCCACCCCCTACTCTACACTTGCTATTCCATGGGAAGTTCATAATGAAATAATTTGTACCCACACACCCTTTGTCTTCCACTCTTCTTCTGGTGCTCTCTATCCCACCAGTTTAATTTCTCTGGCCTGCTAAACCAGAGTGCTCTGAACAAAGAGAATCAGAAAAAGCACTTTCCCCCAGGGCCCTCGCATAGGGGTTCAAGCCAAAAAGTTGACCACATAAAAGCAGTTCAGGACATAGTGAGGCCAGTAGCTTCTTGTCTCTCACATTGCTCAAGCAATAGGCAGCACAGCTGAAGTGGGGGCAGAAGGAAATTGTGTTTGTGAGTCAGTGACAACACTGCTGGGCCAGGGCTTCACCCTCTACAGCAAGAGCAAGATCAACAAAAATGATGCCACACTTCCTTGGGATTAATATAGTCCTCTCGTAACATGGGGTACTGAACAGTTGTGCACTCGTTGCACCATCCGTTGCTTACTTGTGAAGTCTATGTTCAGGCACCTCTGGATCCCATGGGTCTGTCCTCCTGTCCCAGTGACTGGACAACATTGCCAGTTCCATGCCTTGCTCCTTCCAAGGTTTCACAGGGACAGGATGCTACAAGAGATCTCTGTGTCACAGGTGACTTACTTTTGGGCACTGGGTGGAAAGTTTCACTTTTCACACTGGCATACTTCCAAAATAATTATACAGCCTCCCTGCAGTAATAACCACATACTTCAGCTTCCTTGGGTGCATTTGTTCTTCACATGTCTTTTGAGATGCAGGAGCTACATAGAAGAGGAACTGAGCTGAAAGGGATGTTTCCTCTGAAGAAGGAGGTTCACATAGTCAAAGAAGTCTAAAATATGTGGTACAAAATTGTCTGCTGGAGTTACCTGTAGAGAGACAGGTAACTCTACTGAAACAGAGCATCCAGCCTAATCTCAATGTCTCAGTGACTGCCAGGGTTGGGTGAAACACAGCCCATGTTAGCTGACCAGCTCACACTTAAGGTGAAAGGCTCCCATCAGGATGGCCTTTCTCAAGACCATGCCAGCAGAGGACTGACTGGATCTTCCTGGTCTGAGATGGCATCTAAACAGTTCACAGATTCAACAAATACAGAGCAATCTCATCAGCCGTGAAGCACTGTTTTTCTTTCCAAGATGGTGATGTTAGAAATACAAGGCGGGATTCGGTCAACAATAACCCTGGGGCGTCTTTGTTTTATTTCAATGAGCAGTGAACTTCCATGTTGAAACAAAATACGCTGTGAAAAAAAAAGAAGTGGTCTTTGCGGGAGGGGAAATCCCAGGAAAAAGGGAATAAAGAAGAATAAGGATAAATTTAAGAGGAAGGAGAAAATCAGAAAAAGCTGCTAAACAGCTCCTAAATTATTTTACAGCAGAAAATACAAGCTGCATTTTTTTTTTGCTCTTTCAGTGTCTGCCTCCTCTGCATTTTAATGACAGTTGAGTGACTAGCCTGATGGACTTTTTTATAAGTCTTCCTTGATTCCTACCTGCTTATGTATGCACCCAATTTCCTTTGCAGACCTGGCCTTGAGTGATTTCCCTCTAGAATCAGACCTCTGAGGATCCAGCGTCACACTGCAGGTCACTTTTTATGCGGGAATTAAAGCCTCAGCAAGCTCTGATAGATGCAGAGGAGAAGACCAGCCCAAGTTTCTCCTATTTCTCCTCTGTGCCCCTCTCTCGCCACTTGCTTCTCCCCCGAGCAGTCAGCAGCAGGAGGCTGACTCCACTTCAACGGTGGCAGTTCATCGCCTGACTTTTTAATGGAGCTGCTGAGGCACAGGCACAGGTCCTCTTCTGCTGACTCTGTTGTGGGGATGCTAACCTCCAGCCAAGGAATGGAAAAGACATTGGTGGGCTGCAATAGCTGAAATTGCCACACAGAGTTGCTCTGGAGGTCATTTGTCAGAGTGGTAAGTGATTTAAAAGCCTTGGAAAAGCTCATCCTCTATGACTTATTATGGCTTTTCCATCTTTAACTTCTGTGGCTCTGAAGAAAGTGCAAAGGGTGTAAACAGCGCAGCAGAAACCCTTTCCAGTCACAGCAAATGCTTCCCATTCATTGCTTCCCATTCACAGCAAATATTTTGGTAAAAAGACCCACTAAAAAAGAAGGTTAAGCAATATCCAGAGCTGCGACTGTAAAAATTGCAGTCCTCCACCATCCCGCTGCCCAGCCAAAAGCTGTGGCACAGCCAGGGTGGAAACAGGAGGAAAATGTATTTTTCACTGTGTGTTTTGACTCTGCTCTGGTGCTTAGATGACCTGTTGGTAAAAATGCCTGCGTCCTGTCTCCACAACAGATATATCAGTTGTAAATTATCTATCTGTCCAGTTTTGCCATTGTGAGTAGGGCCCCGGTGGGAATTAGTGGCACTGTATTATTGTTGTTGTTGGCGGATAGCCTCCAAAAAAGGCCAGCTTCCCCACCGCTGTCCGCTGGGCCTCAAACACTGTCACTGGGACTATTTCTATTTGGGCCAGTCCTGGGTTTTGGGAAGAAGTCGGAGGGACGGGGGTGCTCAGCTCTCCAGCACAGGTGGGAGCACCGTCCTGTCCCGCTGCCGACTCACTGCCTTGCCGCTCGGCGCCCCATTACATGCGGTGGGAGCGAGGCAATTTGTAGTCGCTTTACATTTCCTACTTCAAAACTCTGTTTTTACAACTATTGGCCTCGCCTGCCCCAGGAGCTCTGGCCTCCGCAGCAGGCTGTGTTGTTTCATTGCTGTCAGCAGTGGGTCTTTTCTCTTTGCTCCTGCAGGAAGGCTTTTGTTTCACATCTTTCCTCCCCTGCCGCACGCTGTGCCGGCCAGGCAGCCTGCCACGTGCTCGAAAGCCTCCGCTCCACTCCTCTCCCCTGCACCGCCGCAGCCTCCCGCTCCGCTCACCCTGCAAAAACCCTCATTAGGTGCTTCGGGCGCAGATGCTCGGGGCCCGCTCCCGTGTTTGACCGCAGCGCGTTGTATGATAAGAGGGTGGGCACCTGGAGGACAGCCAGCCCAAGCATTACGGCCCTCTCTCTCTTACGCTGTTTACTTTTGTGACAGTTTCTCCTTTCGATTCTCATGTCTGCGATGTTGATCTAGGAGGGTGGCCATCTGGATTCCTGCCTCCACCGCTAGCCACGGCTTGGTCTCCACCTCCTCACTTCTCCTCTGACTGATTTTAACAAGTTTGCCTCCAGCTGCCGCCGTGGCGGGGCTGGCCATGGCCGGGGGCACCCAGCTGTCATTTCTTGCCCTTCTTTTTTGCCCTCCTTGGGTTTGGTTGACCACAATGAGCACACGGGGCCATCTCGGCTCTGTGCTACAGCAGCGGTTACAGCCAAATCAAGACTAACCCTCAGGTGATAATGAACTGAGACGCATCTCACCCTCAGTCCAAAAAGGGTCACAGCCTATCATAAGGGATGGGAAGGGAATGCAAAGATTCACTTTATTATTAGGATTTCCACCCACCAGGAGACCCTGACTGAGGCTCTCCTGTGGCTTTTCCCATCAGAGCCACTGCCTCCGTCTCACAAAGGGTTTGAGCAGAGCACAAACATGTCTGACCTCATCTGAGACCCCAGGGTGTGGGGTATTTTCAGAAATCATTCCAGAAAGTCAAAAAAGCAAATAAAAGTTTGCATGAGGCTTTTTTTGTCTTTTTTTTTTCTTTTCCAAAAATTTGTCTTAGGAGAAAGAAGAAGCCTTTCAGCCCGCCAGCTCCAGCTATTCTCCTCAGTCCTCAGCTGGCCTCTCCGCGGCTTTTGCTGCCAGGGTCCTGGGCGCCTGGGAAGCACTGGTGGCATGTCTGCAGCCCAGCATGGATACGATGCAGATATCCGCCCTGGCTGGGACCTAGCAAGAGCTGCAACCCACGAAAGTGTAGCTCTATCAGCGTGGCTCCCTGCCCAGCCTAATTAGACCTGCCAAGAAAGGCTAATTAGCTAGGCTCAGTGCCACAGTGATGTGACTATACTGCTTTCAAGAACCAGCAAGTATCATGTGCAGCTCTCTTTAGCACAAAGATCCAATGTGAAGCTGAACAGACGGAGCCTACGTTCACAGGGCTTCCCTCTCCAGCGTGAGCAGGCTGAAGTTGTAAGAGCCAACTGCACGTGCCAGTGTTCATTTGGGTGGTAAGGGGGTTTACAGCAGGACCTCCGTGAGTTAAGCCTCACGATGCCCATGGTGAAATGAAGCGCAGTAGGTCTTCCCCTTTGCCAGCAAGGTAAACTGGAGTGTACAAAACATGAGCCGTTTGCTGGAGTTCGGAGAGGGAACCCGTGGCCGGGCTCGTCTCACAGCTCAGCCTGCCCGCCTCGCCCTTCCCTGCCCACAAAACCGCCTGCCCAGCAGCCCTTGGCTGCCTTCCCCTCCCCTCTGCCACAGCCTCACAGAGGACGGCTCCTGAACGTGCTTTGGACCCTTCTCAGGCCTTTCTGAGGATCCCTTCCCCGCCTTGATGGACAGCCATGTGTTGTATTTTTCCCCTGACTTATGCTGCCACGTAAAACGCCGTCCACCGCCTCGCACACTTCGGGGGACGCTGGCCGCCCGCGGAAGGGCACCGGTTCCACCATGTCTGCGGTTCCCCACAGCCGTAGGAGGGTGGAGAAATTTGCTCTTAAAGTGCGTAAGAAGGTAGTGAATCATAGGAGCAGCAAGCTCTTGTTTACCAACATCTTGCTCCGTAAAGATTTCTTTAACACAGCAATTTGTGAGATAGCCAAAGTCTGGCTTCGAGTTGAGACAAGCTCAGCATTGTGCTGGGCTGGGGGAAAGGTTCCTCGTGGCTGATGTGGTGGGGACGCTGTCCATGGAGTATGATGGCCCCAGCTCCTCCTGTGAGGACGACCTTGTGTGGGTCACACACACGCACATACACAGAGTCACACACACAGATGGACTCCTGCTACTAGAGGAAGGGCTCCAAAAATTGTCCATTTCCTTCCCAGGTTTGGCTGACAGTCTGGCAGGGGTAAAATAAATGAGAAGGAGCTTATGGAGGTGGTGATATTCCTACCATTGGACCGTCATGTAAAGGTACAGCAAGAGGAAAGCATGGGTTACACACACGCAGAAATACCGTGGCATGTATTACAGTACTGCATAATGCACGCAAGCATAGCAGCAACTCATTACCCTAACTGAAGGCTACGGTGTAATTAGCTTAATTACAATGCCGCTGGCTGAATTCACTGGAGAAGTATGCCATTCTCCGTGCCCTACAGGGTAATACATAATCCCAAATACTTCATCAGTTGAAAGTGAGCTCTGAGATACATTTGGGCTGCAGCACAGTCCCACAGCCAGGCTTTTGCTTAATGTTCTCTTTCCCCGGCTGGCCAGAGGATCCGGCTACGGTTGGTGCCCACTGATACATTTACTCACTTTATCAATTGTGGGGAGAGATTGTGACACTTACTTTTAGGGGTGGAGCTGCATCTAACTTTACCACACCTGCAGAGGCCACAGGCTGCAGGGACTTGTGCCCCAATAGATGTTAATGAGAAAGTGTTTAACTTTATAGCTGCTGATCAGGCCAGCTAAAGCAATTAAGCACAATTTACCGTTGTTTCCCACATACCCATGCCATCTGCACACCGCGTAGCCTGCACCCCAAATGCAGCCATCCTGCTTTTCAGGGGCCAAAGCCACACACTCAGTAAGACAACATGGGCCGTCGGGCGCAGAGCTAAAGTCGGGAGCGGGCTGGGGACACAGCCCAGATGCTGGTGGCAGCGGGGCTACAAGCTCCAGCAGCCACCCACACACAGGGCACAGCCTCATCCTTCCCAAAGGGGTTACGGCGCACGAAGCCTGAGCAGAGCAGCAGGGCTCAGCTGGCCCACAGCTGGGCTGTGCAAAAGGAGCCCGGCCCCAGAGCTGCTGTCCTGATGTAAAACAATAACTATCCGGGGTGGCTTCAAGACCTGGTCAGCCACAATCCCATACTTACAGCACTCTTTGCACCTTCATCAATTGCTAGTTTTCATCTGCAGCCCCACTCCCTCAATCACCTTCCCACACACACATGCACTGTTCTGTGAAACTTCACCCCACTTCCCGGAAAAAATTAGTTCCCGAGACTTTTTCCTAAAGAGCAGTAGGAATAACTGGCGTTTGAATTCAGCACAGCAAGCCTATAATTACAAAAAATGTTTTGGGTTGACAGGAAATGAAACTGTATTTTCTTGGTAAAACAATAAAACCCCAAAATTCCGCTTTGGATCAAGCAAAGTGTTTGGTTCGACCTGAAACAAAACACTTCATTTTTGTGTTTAAACTTTTCACCCCTTTTTTATTTATTGCAGGCAGGAAAACCCCAAAACAAAAACAAATGTTTCGAATTGAAAAGTTGAGCTGTTTCACTTTGAAATCATCACACTGCATTGACTGCAATTTCTCAGAATCGCCCTCATTGTCTTTGTCTGAAACTGTTTGCTAGATTTCAGGTTTAATTCACCAAAAGTTTTGCACAACACAAAACAGCATCCCAAGGATTTCACCTGGCCCCACTTACCTATTGTTTGAAATCACACACCTGAAATAATCACTTGAAATAATCATGTTACTTTGCCAACAATTTTCTTAATACCAATGCCCTCTCAAAAACAGGTCCTTCCCAAGAATATATTGCTCTTCTCGTCATAATATCTCATGCAGGGGATGAAAGAGAGAAGGGGTGTTGCCTTTGGCTTGGTCCTTATGTGGCCCGAAGGCAGGACCGAAGAGTAAATGTCAACCTCTAATGCACTGCAGGCTGCAACCGGGATCCCGCGGCTGAGCTGCACGCAGTGCCACTTCACACTGGGCATGTGGCAAGTGGGATCCAGCTGCGCGGTGCCGGGAAATGGGTGCGTCTGGGAATGATCTCCAGACTTAGGTCCAGGAAATAAGGAGCTACTCACCCAGCCCGCTTTTGTCTTTCACTGCTCATCAGCCAGTGGGAAAGTTTAACTGTATATGGGGTTTATTGGGCTTAAATCCGTCTCCAGGTTTTGTCTGTTAGAAATAGAGGGAAAACAGCCTCTTGAGACGCTTTATTATTTCCATTTCTAATTTCATATGAAAAAGCAGAACAGGGAATAGATTTGGCCTTTGACTCTAAAAGAGTTTGGGGCAAAGATCCCATCTGTTCTGCATTTTAGCTGGACCTATTCACCATTTCTGGTAACATCTGGATATGTTAATGCTTTGAAGAGTGGAAGCAGCCTTTAACACAGATCTCTCTGCCTCTAAGCAAGAATGTGTCTTCCTCATCCTTATACCTCTGCAGAATCACCCAGATCATAAAACGCACATAAAACTGACTGGTCATAAGCAGATAAGCAACAGAATGAGAGGTTAAAAAGGAGGAGCAGAAGTGAAAGAGTTAAAAAAATGCTCCAGCCTCTCCCAGTCTTTCCTTGGGTGGAGTGTGTAAAGGTTAACGATTTCTAAATATTCAGGAGTAATAAATGATCTAAGTAGTTTTCTGGCGGTACCTCATGTTCCCAGAGAAACAAATGCTTCAAGGATATGCACCATTTCAGAAGAATGTGACAGAGAGAGGGAGAGATTTATTTTAAAAACTCAAGATGTTCTGTCTCATCACTGATAATAAAGGTGCAGGCTCTTTCAATCCAGAAATACCACCAGCTAAACAATGAAGAAAGTGCCTTAGGATTTGTGTCTCACCACTGAAGGGCTTAAAATTACACTATATGAAGGTTTTCTGTTTCCTCCACATGTATCTTCAAAATTCTCCATTCCCCCATAGAGCCTTTCTCCTTGAAGTTGTTTTGGCAGCACACTGGGTGTTATTTCATTCAACCAAAAAGGAATCAGCTGCAAGGATCAAATGGGAGTAAAAAATCTTGCAGACATTTGAAGTGTGGTCACTCCTGTCCCCAGTTATGGGGAAGGGGGGAGGAACGACTTTTGTGGGTAGTTAATTGTCTTTGCACCTATCCCACTGCCAAGCTTGGATGAAACCAGTCAATCACCGAAGAAACTACTGAAGGACTGAAACAGAAGAAATCTTCTGTTTCTGAGCTGTAGCAAATATTTCTTCTTGCTTCCCTGACAAAAGGGAAGAAGATTCTTATCTCTTGTACACCATTTACCTCAGCAGTAAAGTACGGAAAGGACCAAGGAGCGTGGGAGGTCAGGTTAAGACCTGGGATGGAGAGCAGCACTGGCTGTCCTTCTTCCCGCACTTTTGGATGTGAGGCTGAAAAGGGGGAAGGAAAAGGGATGTAGCCTGTGGCCAAGATAAGCATCAGTAACATGATTCGTAGATGATGATACAGCAGCAGTAGGAAGCAGGACATACGGGTAGAGCAGCTCCTGGGGGAAAAGGGAGAGCAAGGTTTACCTCCCACAAAATAGGAGCAGGAGCGTTGCAAGGGCGGGTTGCAATAGGAACCTCGCTGAGATTATAGGAGAGGTGCAAGTGAGTATATGCATTTATTTATTGTAATCTGACTGAAACCTGGGCATTTGACAAATGGAAAACCCACAGCCGGAGAGATGATGGTTTGGCAGCTTTACAACACATACCCTTGTTCAGGAGCTGGTGACCATGCTTGCATTACACGCACGGATGCTATCTGCTAACAAGCCCTTCTCAACCATGAGCAAGAAAGACTGGTGTTTCTTACATGGGATGCAGCTGCAAGGCTGAAAGGCCTTCAGAAGATTCAGAGAAACCTGGATTAAGTCACTGTGGTTAGTGATGCAAATACTGAAGAGCCCAAACTAGATCAGTATCCATGAGGAAGGACTCATCCTACCCCCTACACATCAAATCTTAGCTTCTTATCTGCCAGTTCCAGGCTTTCACTCACCTCTAAGTGCACTTAAACTGTATACTACAGCACATGAAGGACTGACCTAGTTGGGTGCTAAGTACTGTGACGCTGATCTGCTTCAGTACATACTGCACCATGGGTGTAACAGCTCCCCTGGCTCCGCAGACATCCCTTTAGGTCACGCTGAGTTCACCCAACTGCTGCTGGCAAACTCTTGGCTGAGGATTTAGTGAAATACCGTGGGATCAGCCCCTCTTCTGACCAAACCCTTGCCTGTTGCTGGTATGGCAGCAGGAGCAGTGAGGGATGCCAGCCAGATAGCTCCCAGCTGCAGCTCCAGGATATTCTCATGGCAAGAGAACCAACAACTGCTTTCAGGGGGTTTGTTGGGACAACAAATCTACCTACGACCTCTCAGACCCCTCAGAAAACATGACTAAAGACAACCCCTTATACCGCCCAGCCTTTTACCAGAAACTGGGTGATTTGCACTGAAATGAGCGTGGTGGGATGAACCCTTACCTGTGTGATCCGCACAGATCGGGCTGCTAGAACAAGACCATGGCCGAGTGCTCTGCGCACACCTCTCTTGGGTAACAGCTGGGCTGAGGTCCAAGGAATCTGTATAAAACATGCTCAGGACTGCTCAGCCAATTAATCTTTTGTAACTTGTGGGGGGAAAAAAATGGCATGTGATCATGTAATTAATGGTTGGCTCCTAAGGTGTGTGCACTAATTAAGGTTCAGGCCTACGGTTGCTCAGCAACTGTGTTTGCAGCATTTTCTAGGACTGAAATGCTTGACTTTACGGCCTGAATAAATGTTCTTTCAGGCTGTTTTGTGCATCCATATTCCTCAACCAAAAAGGAAAGAAGCAGACGGAAAAGGCAGGCGGCAACATAGAGGACCCTCTGTACACATTGGCCAGGATGGGTGGGACCTCTTGCTCTCCCATCCAGACCCCTGGTGTGAGGGCCAGTAGAAAGCAGTAGCAGGTTGTTGAGTCCTCCAAGAGCTCATGCTGTGGGAGAGAAGATGTCTGTCCAGTGTGTTTTGCAGACCGTAGCTGACAGCAGAAGAATGGCAGTACCAAGAGTTTGGGGGTCTCTTCCCAACCAAAAGAGCTTTTCCAGAGCAGCAGCCTTCTGCCTGAGTCTTTCCAGGTTTGTTTCTTCCTTTCCCATCCTCTTCAGTCTGCCACTGTCCCAGGCTTGTCTTGTCCTCCCTGCTGGTTTCTGTCATCCCTCTGCCAATTTGTTTTCTCCCTTCTCCAGCCCAAGTCTCTTTGGCCTTCCCCTCCACACATCCCTCTCCTTCAACACCTAAGTGTCAGCAAATTGAAAGGAGCACGGTGAGCACTGAAAGAAAAGCAGGAAACACACTGAGAGACCCATGATGACCCCAGCCCATGATTGCAGGGAAATGTGTGTTCAGCCCTTGCTTCCATGGGGGACACGCTCAGAGCTGTCAGAGTCTTTTGCTACCAGCAATCTACAAATTATTTTTCAAAGGCTTATAACTTGGCCAAATTTGGGCAAATTTTCCTGGATGCAGCAAACGGTATATTCCTGCTTCAGAGGCCTCCTCCTGCCAAATTTCAAGCCTTTTCCCCTTCTCTTGGGGGAATGCAAGCACTTCAGAAAGAAAAGGTTCGCCAAGATATAATACAGAGTTTTCCCTTAAACTCTTGTCTGGCAGTATCTCAGACAGACACTCGGCATGGAAAATATCAACTTAAACTGTAAAAGCCCAATGACATTACAAAATCAAATAAAAAAGCCTGTTATAATGGGCAATGTGAAGGTAGTTGAGCATTGATATCAAGGTACCAACACTCAAGATACTACCAACTTCATTCATACTATACTAAAAGGCATTAGGTGGAACCGAAACTGGCAATTGTACACGACAGCCCTACTGTCTAAAATGTGGTGGAGCTTGATGGATGGTTTAGTTAATACACTGACAAAGGGAGCAGGTAACTTCTCCCCAGATTTCATTTTTATTCTCGATGGAATTTGCTGAAGTTTTAATCAAAAAGAGACACTTTTACCATCAAAAATCCTGAACAGCCAGAGCGACCAGTCACCCTAGTCCCTGTGCTGGACCACAGCCAGGGACGTACCACCACTGTGGCTCCCAGGAACAGGCACGTGCTAGAGAGCAAGTTTCTCCTGCAATTTTTCTAATGTAATGCTCTGACAGGCCTTAGCAGCCTCCTGAGAAGTTTACCTAACACCATCCCACCGTGACACTGTGCTAGAATAAACTGTCCCGAAAACAGTCGTCAGAGAAAGTGCTCGCAGTACCAGTGCCAGCCACCTTTAGGCTTAGACCCCTTCCAGGGTCTGTCTTGAATTTGGGATTCTTAATGGGTGACAGGAGGATACTGAAACCTAGTTTGGATGTGCTGAATTTTAGGATACAGTTTAAATTCCCTTCAATTTTTCTCATCCCCCATTAACGCCACAGACCAATAGCCCTCTACTGTATTATTTAAGCCATTCACTGAATACAGAACAAAAGCCTATCAAATCTTTCTATTTGTTTTTACTGTGATCATCGTTACAGCAGACAAATATATGAAAGACTATGTGTTCAGTAATCATAACAACGTAACAGTGAATTGTCCATAAACTGTGCAGTTAACATTTTACACTTACAGAGGGTTGTATGAACTGAATTCCAATAACTTTCAGCAAAATCCTTGCAGAGCTTTCAGACCCTTTGAACTGGAAACCCAAGTGAGGAATGAATGTTAGGGGTTTTTTTTTCCTTCCTCTATAGTTCTGTTGGTGTTTCCCCAGCTTGGCGAAAGTACAGTGTGTACTTAGTTTTGTTGTTGAGATGGACTCATCGAGGTTGTCTGTCAGACTGCTCATTTGAAAGAACATTCCCATGTTTAAAAAAAAAAAGAAACAGATAATTCATAATTATTCCATTCAACTCAAGCCTTCTACTATGGAAATTGGAAATTTTATACAGCCTGATTTAATGGAAAGTCAACATTTTGGGTTACAGAATGGAACATTTTACCATCAACGAGCTGAGTATGATTTTGCAAAATTTCACTTTGTTTGAAGCTATCAGCCATCATTTCCCCAGTTAAGAATCTAATTAGATTTTACAAATGTTATTAAATGACACAGGATTCACTGCTGGATATAGGCAAGAAATACAACATGATGCCTTCAAAAAAAACTGCCTTTCTATTTGCTCAGAGGATTAGGGGAGGGGCGTGCAAGACTGGATGGGAGTACTTTAAACATAGATTTAAATTTGAAATCCTCTTCACCTTCTCAAAAATGTGATGAAACTGTGTTTTAACAGTTATGACATGTCTGCATCTTTTATCACTAAGTACACCAGACCATTAAAAAAGTTCTAATATGTATGTTTTTGAATATGCTGTTGCTGATTACATACTGCAATGTCATTGATTACTCCGAGTAGGCAGTCATTTATTTTGAGACCCTTTCATTCCCATAGGACAGTCTGCTGGAAATACCTGAGATCATCTTTTGCTTATGTCCATTTGCCTTAGTTAAATCTATTGGCTTCTCAAAAATTGTCATCCTAAAGAGTCAGTGAATGCAGAAAAGCTGAAATTTGCTGTGTATATGAATCTAAGTCCCACAAATCTCACCCATAGCCAGCCAAATCCTAAGCTCTTTCCTCTAGATTCCCTTCATAGTTAATGAAGAGGAAATTCAATCCCTCCAGAGAGAAACAGCTTCCAGTTGTATTTAATACCTATCTTTGGACAAGGGAAGTAATCTCTGGAGTTGCAATGCTCCCTCTTTCTCTCTCCCTCCATTGATGATGGAAGAGATGCCTAAATTTTCAAACATCCAAAGTAACTTGGGATAAGCCCTGTGCTTAAACAAGCGCATACTCTGGCTTCAGAATCGTTACTCATATGGGTGAAACTACAGTCAAGCATCTGCTTGATCTGGAACAAAACCTATGATGAGGAAGATGGACATAGCTTTTATATGAGAGGCACTAATATGTACCTGTCCTTCATGGGAAAAGGTATTAAGACCCCACTCCTTTATTTCTTCTACTAGCTCCTGTACTCAGATGTGTTATCCGTGAAAGTGCAGGTCTTCCTGTACAGCAGGAAGAGCAAGTTCCAATCAACATGGGATGCAAATTGGATGCAAATTATGCATGAGCCATATTTCATCAACCTCAAACACTTTTCCATGAAAATAAGGCAACATATACACCCTCGCTGCTGCAGAGTGGTTTGACGCTCAATGTTCAGTGCAGATGAGCATGTACAGAACAGAACTTTACTGGAATTGCTAAGCGCAGCTTGTCTCCAAACTTCTTTGAAGACAGTTATCCTTTGATCACTTTTCAGCTGCATCTCATATTTTGTGAGCCTGTGAGAGATAGTATTCTGCACCTACTTATATAACTTGCTGGATTTTCGTAATTTATACTCCTTTGCCAAGGAAGATTACCCTCTCAGTGAGCAAGCAATGGTCAATTGATTTCAAGAGCAAATCCTGTTGGCACTTAAGATAGAAATGATTAGACCCCTTGTTATCAAAGTCCCAAGGTCAAGTCATCAAATATGACTGATTACATTTTCTAATGGTTTTTCTATGCTCATTAAACTGCATTCAAATATTCAGAATCACCTCTGATCATGACATTCAAAACCTGCTCTGATGGCTCCTGACAAGCAGAAATGTATTCTCTAATCTTAAACCACATAAACAATAGATAACTGCTTGTAATTGGGTTCAAATTGATTTCAGGTGGCTTCAGAGAAAAGCAATTTCTACAACAGATTAACCTTTTAATTAATGTTTATTAAGGATATTACCAGGTGCAGGAATCCTCCTAAAGCAGAAAATTAAACTTCATTGACATTCATTTATGACAAAATAGCTGATCCATTCCCAGGTCATTATTCATGTATTTATCATCATTTCTTGCTCTTCATGAAAATGCCATAAACCCTAATTAACTATTGTAACTCTGTATGTTTTAAATACATTGTTCTATATTGAATAGGGGAATGGACACATGAAGATCAAGATGTCCTTTGGCACAGGTATTTAGGGAAGCAGCCAGCACTCTTTACAAAATGTCACCATGGGCAGGATATTCAGCTACAGCACTGGCTTCTTCTAAAGGTTTGTGAGATATCTCATTCATGAAGGGCATGCAAATGCATGGAGAACTCCGTCAGAGTTCACACACCATAAAGGACTTCATCCACAGATGAAAGATAGGCTGCTCTCTTGAGAGGAACATAACCTGCGCTACAGCGAAGTTTGTTCTGCCATGTATGTGGTATATTAATGCCTCAGTGATTGTCTGAATCCAGATGGTAAGGAAAGTGATCTCCTAGATACCTTCAGAAATTTCCAACTCTGAGGTTTGAGGCAGTTTACCTGAGGCTGATGGTGATGCCACCCCTGAATACATCTCTAACAGTAAATAAAAAAAGGCCATTTATTTTCTGGATGCATCTATAATACTAAATTTTAAAAGGGTCAATTATTGGTCATACTGTTCATAGAATCATAGAATGGTTTTGGTTGGAAGGGACCTTGAAG
>RSEF01000001.1:194078038-194105421 GCA_003993805.1 Himantopus leucocephalus | reverse complement strand
TCAATACTTATAAATACTTAAAGGGAGGGTGCCAGGTAAATGGAAACAGGTTTTTTTTCAGTGCTGCCCAGTGATAGAACCAGACATAACAGGCACAAACTTGAACACTGGAAGTTCCATCTTAACATGAGGAGGAACTTTACTTTGAGGGTGGCAGAGCACTGGAACAGGCTGCCCAGAGAGACTGTGGAGTCTCCCACACTGGAGACCTTCAAAACCCGCCTGGACGCCATCCTGCGCAACCTGCTCTGGGTGACCCTGCTCTGACAGGGAGGTTGGACTAGATGGTCTCCAGAGGTCCCTTCCAACCCTGACCATTCTGCGATTCTGTGAGGATGAATGCTTGAAGGCAATAGCAATGGTTTATTTGGTAAAAGTGAGGTCTGGTTTTGCAAGAACAATCTTTAAACTCCTTATCCAGTATGTTTTGGGGTAACAATTCATTTATTTCTACTATTAAACAAGATGGCAGCTTCAGAGGCAGCCTGTCAATCCACTAGATTCAAACCATTACAGTGAGTCAAACTCTAATACCAGGACTATCCCATATCCACTGCTGGTGTTGCATGATGCTTTGGGCACTTTCTCCTCAACCAGACAGAAGATGTTGGATGACTGCTGGCCTAACAAAAGAACTACACAAAACCCAGGATAAACAAATAGATTATGATTTTTTTCTAGTAGCAAAGAAAAGGTGAGCAGCACCTGAGCATGCCCACCTCTTAACGTCAACTGAGCAAGGGAGGACAGGAAGATACGAAAAAACACCAGACTGGGACTATCCCACCACCTACTGCTGGTTAAAACACCCAAAGACAGAGGTAAACTGCAGTTTCTTCAGAAATAAGACTATCTGTCCATACTTATGCATGAAGATTTTAGGGATTTTAATACATAAAATATAAACATCATTGGGTAGGAGAAGGCAAGAAGAGATAAGGAGAGGTCTTCCTGGCAAGTCGGACTCCCGAGTATTCACCTCTTCATACCCCTTCCCTCCCAAAGCTCACAGACGTTTTTCAAGTTCTTTCCTATACAAATGAGTTAGAGCTGACTGCAGAACAAAAATGCAGCAGCATCATTCTGCTCAACTATTTGGTCAATGTCATAACTCAAGGGGAGCCAATTCTATGACACAAATTAATGGTTTGTTTACAGCCAAAGCCAGACGATTCATCCCAGATGGACTTGAGGGCATGGGAATGGACACAAGACAAATTCACAGCCAGAAATTCATTTCTGAGGGTTTTCTTCTTGACTACAGTCTCACTCAAGATCTTTGTTGATACAGGACCACTACAGAAAAAAAGGCAGAACAACGGCTCAACATTTGACCTTGGCTGTCAGTCAGTTTCAATAAGATGACTTCCAGTGACCTGATTTCAAGTCATCATCAATCAAAGCCTACTAATCACTAACTCAAAGATTATCTAGCACCTAGTAGTCTACATCGATTTCTTTCTTTTATTTAGGATTCTGGGGAACCAATGCTATAACTTTGGGCAATGCAGGTCAGATCTCTTGAATCAATATAGTTTTCTGTAGGAAAATATCTAAAACTCTTACAAAGTCTTTCAAAATATTTATTTCTCATTCTAAACTTAATATTACTACTATTTAATCTATTTTTAGCAGATCATCAGTTTGCCTAAGTTTAGTGAAAACAGCCTGGAGGAGTCATAGGCTTAAGATGCTCATCCAACTGAACTATTGTGAAATGGGATTCTTGCCTCCCTTCTTTCTAGATGTTGTTGCAAGATGTTAAATGCGCTAAGAGAAGTATCTTCTGCTCTCTGCCTCAAGAGGTTCTCCAGTCCTAAACCAGTCACAAGGAGGAGATGGCGACAGGAAGTCTCAGTTCTACTTTGCAGTTAGAGATGTTTATTATTCCGCTAACACTGATAACAGTTTTGATGACAGCCTACAAAAGTGATCCAGAAATAGAAACTTCAAACAATGTTGTGTAAAAGAAGGTCAAGAGAGATGCACATGAGAAATATGCAAACGCGGATGGGTATTTGAATCAAATGGGATATAGGATGTCACAGTGTAAATACCAAAAACAATTTTTGAACGGGAAGATGTGGAACTTGTTGGCTTACTGAAACCTCAGCTACCACATCCTAACCAATAGAGAACTAGCTAGATGGTACAAGAAACATACACAGATATGCTTATGATTACAGGGGGGGAAAGATGGCAGGAAAAAAGAATCAAGAAGCATTCACAATAGAAAACTGATCAGAATTAAAACTTGTAGGAAAAGTTTCCTATGAAAAAAAATCTGAAAGTGAACTGTGAACTGTGCCCACTGTCTATATATAAGAAATTCTGTGTAAAGATGGTTAGATCCTCCATTTTTCAGCAATAACAGTTTTAAATTTTCTATTGAACACTGCCTGGAATGGAAGATTGCTATGAGTTCTCAACAGATTATACCAAATTCAAATATAATACTAGCTAAAAGTAATGGAAGTCAATGGAAAGTATTGAACTCATGAAAATAGTTTTTCTGATATGAAAAATTCCCATTGCACTTTTCTTGCATGTAGCGAGGCTGGAGGGGACATCAATCTGTCCCCAGGATGGGCAGAAAAAGAGGAAAAAAAAAAAGAAACTGTACACCAGTTAGTTATGCTTTTAAAGTGCAAGGACACAACACATACATTCAATGCATCTGCTACTATGATGATTTATGGTTGCTTTGCGACTTTCAGTAGCTCTTTGGGTTTTTTTTAATAACAGAAGATCCTAAAATATCTGTAATTTCACTCATTCATCCAAAGCTTCAGTGGATTCAGGTTCAGTTTAGCTGCAATTCAATAAATAAGAGGCAAAGCTCTAGACAGAAAAGACTTTATTAGCTCATATGTATTTCATGCTTTTGCCAAAAGCAAAAAGCCTCTGCATGTCTTTTAACATGAGGATGAGGTGGTTTACCAACTACAATGTTTTCTTTTGCATAAGAAACTACAACCACAAGGAACTGATCTAATTAAAATGTGAAATTTTATGGATTGGGAACACTTGACCTGCTGATCATTAACATTTTGGTCTATATAGAGCAACCTTGCTACATTTAAGAACTCATTTTTTCATTCCTCCACTTAAGCTACAGTTCACCTTTTAAGTTTTCTTCACCAAGAACATAGTTCAACTCATGTGCAAATCAAGTGCTCTGCAGCATCTGCATACCAGTGTAAGTCACCAGTTGGAGAGAATTTCAGAACACAACATGAGCAATTAGAAACAAGGAAAGATGACAGAAATGTCTTCAGACACTAGAGATTTTCTGGGGAAAAAAAAAAAGGCAGCAATAATACAGAATAATCACCACTGACTTGAATTACAACACAGAAACAGATTAGCGTAGTACTTGGGGAAAAAATTCACAAGCAAAGAAAGTTAAACTAGGAAGGACTAACTCTGCAGACTGCAGATCTTTCATCACCAGAATTTTTTAACAGGGAGTTAGACAGACACTTTGATAAAAATGACTCAGGAATTCATGACTGAACAGCTGAGCTGCAGCAGGAGAACAGCAGGCCACATTTCCCAACCAGCACTACAAACAGCAAACAAAAAGCGAAGCTCCTACCCACGCATCCCATACTATGGCAAGTTGGGCAGATCAAGTTGAAGCACACCTGACCCTATGCCTCAAGGTCCTTGGCAGACTCCAATTTCTATCAATTTCCCAAACCACTACAATCTTCTTTGCCGAAGTTTGGTTCCAATTTAGTCACCATGTTACCTGTTCCTCACATTGGTTCTTTCCAATATATTAAGCAACAATTCACTCAAGTTCCTTTTTCCTGCTTACATCACTCAACATTCTACTTCAGATTCTCATTTTGTTGTTCTTTACCAAAGCAAACAATAGCAGAACATAACGAATGCCCTGAACTTTTTCCTATCAGTATTAGTATGGCTTCCTGGACCTCTCCGAGTCTTTCTTACACCAACAATCACATGCTGCTCACTAAAGCACATTAGTAATTCTACTAAACCTATTTACTCCATCTAGAGTTTACAGGCACTATTAATTCGTAACACAGATTTCAGGACAGTTACAAAACATTAAGAATACAAGAGAAGCAAGCATCAAAGCAAATTTTTAAGCCAACAACTGTTGACATGTAAGAGTTTTGAAATTAAGACAGTAAAAACTACAACTCTAAAACAAACATTTTGTTTACCTTGGTAGCTTGCTTTGGTAAACAAGAGAAACAATAGAAAGAATGAAAGTCTTTGTATGACACTAATGCAAAAGCTCTTAATTATATATATACATTTCCATGTTTACAATAAACTTGTGTGGGAGTTCACCAGATATAAAAAGAATGTAAAAATAAAACATCTTTCTGGTCCTGCATCAGATACCTTCCTTCACACTATACATCAACAGCGCTGATTCAGTACAACATTTCTGGAACATTCAGGGTTTTGTCTAAGAGATTCTGAGTAATGATTTTATTGTAGAAGAGTGTAATTGAACTCTGGCTGTCACAGAGGAAAGCTTCAATGTTCTCCAGCTATGAAGGAAAACACCACCATATTTAACACAGTTGTAGCGCTTTGAACAATCTCCCTCTGCAGGTCTAGTTTTTCCAACTACAAGTCAGCCTCATTTTCCAGAAAGATCGTGAAACCATCTCTCTCCTGTCACCTTCCTCCTCCTCCACACCTCTGACAGGGGGGATCAACTGTTTCAAGGACTGAAGGCCCAGCTGTGATAGGGTGCAGCTGTATACCCTCCACTCAAACTGCCACGGAAACAGGTAAGTTGAGAGCACTATAAGAAAAGCTACAGTGCAGAGCTATGCAAGATAAGAAAGGTGAAATTTCAGAGAGAAGTAGGATCATTAGTAGCTCAAAGATTCAAAAGTAAAAATATCAGTGTGGAAAGGTGTGACATCCTGAAGGAAAAAAGCAGTGAGTCAGCCAGTTTTGGTGGCACCAGTGGCTTCAGCAGCTGTTGGCACAGAGGATTCATTCCAGGGAGCAACAGATACCTACTTTTCTCCTCCTGACTGATGCCTGCCTGGCCAGCAAAGACTCTTTAGGTGTCTCACTGAAGTACAGGCACACGTAGGCTGATAGATCACTACGTCCTAGCAATCTTTTGTGTGTGCATGCCAAAAATAATTGCTTTATTTAAGCATTATTTTTTTATTTTATATATATAATTGCTTTATTAAGCTGCATATGCCTTGTTTGCAAAGTCTCTTTGCGCGTGATTACGCATACCCTAAGTGACGCAAAAAAAGGAGAGTACTAATAGATGTTTTCACTTTAAGTCACTAAATATTCATTGAGCAGGGATACAGCAGGTGTTCATACTAGTTCAAAGCCCACAGTTGCACCCTGCATCTCTGCTAGTCACCACACACAGTACCTAATGTCTGGGCCACGCCGCTTCCTAGTTAGCACTACAAGTCCCCTCCATATCCTCAGAGGCTTGGCAGGCACAATTCTGAGATCAACCACAAAGAACAAGGCCAGTGTGCCAGGGAAAGTAAGGCTTCAGGTCTTTATGCTCTGTAAATAGCTTGAGAGTGGGATCACTAATTAGATGCTACCTCTGTTTCCATCAGTGGTCTGATGATTTAAACTTCCTCAAGCCAAACCAACTACAGGGTTAAACAGAAGTGTTCTGGTAGGTATTCGTCTCAAGTGGTGTCCTGCTATTTCCCTTTTTGCTTGAGAACAGAAAGCTGCTGCATAAGCAGCTTCTGTTCCAGTTCAGAACTGAACAGGTTAGCACTGAACCACTCTGATTAAAACACACACACCTGATGCTTGCAGGACAAACCTTAGGACAGCCCCTCCGACACATTACCTTTACCAGAGGAGAGAAAGGAGTCAGCATTTAAATACAGCCTCCTCCTGAGTCCCCGCGCCCTGAACCAGAGAGCCACCCTGCAAAGCTGGGCTCCCCCTGATAACAGCTTGACTTGGACAGAGAAGCAGCAATCAGCCAGGCTGTTAATTCGCTTGACTTCACACTCAAGTGAAGCCTGCACTGGTCTCAGCCAGAAGTAGCAACTCCAGTGCCTGCCAGGTCCCCGTGGAGGCACATGCTTGCCAGCTTTCCCACTTGAACACCTTGCTGACGCATCAGAAAGTTTGAGGAAAAGGCCTTGGATTGAACCGCAATGTAATGTAGACTTTTTCCTATACCTTGAAAAGCTCTTAGCATAGGCCTTAATCGCAAGACAATAAATATTAGCTACATCATAATGAAGACCTAGTCATTGCCCTGTTCTGAATAGGTAAACAAGGTGGTCTTCAGATGCGGAAAGGAAGGGTTTCAAATACCCTGTATCTTATGTGGCCGCTGCTAGGTAATGAAATAATGAATAATGAAAATAAAGTTTAATCTGTGAGTGAAGTTTGCAGAATTATACTGAAACCTGCCTTGTTTTATTCACTCACTAGAAATGACTACTCTGTTTTAGTTTGTATAGAGGTGGTTTGACTATGCTTTTAAGTAAATGTTCACCAGGAACACCCATGGTCAGAAACTGTATCTTATCTGTTACTGAAAGAGCTGAACACAGTCTCTCTCCCATGCTGTTACTGTATTGTGTTGCAGAACTCAAATGCATTAAGAGCTGGTATACCCATACTGGGGTTTAAACACCACAGACAACAAGGTATTACTAGTGACAGCATAGCTGTGGCAGGTCAGCTCAAGTTGCAGAACAATGAGAAGCTGCAACAAATACATGAACGCTGGCCCGCACAGTGGGAATAATGCTCCAGCTAGATATTGTAAATCTAGTTCAGATCTGTATAACACCGCTTTGGTCATGATTTATTGTATTGTAGCTGTTCTCTGAGTCAGCTTGTTGAGACAGCAGTAATACATGGAGAAGGGGGGGGAAGAAATCAGGAAAGGGCATAACATTTTAATCTGTTTACACATGCCCAATGACTAACTTTGAATGGAAATACCTCAGTGATAAGTACATACAGATTAACGTTATGCAGCAGAAAAAGAGTTTAACATACAAGCATCCCTTTCTCTGCAAGTCTTCTCCAGACCCTTTCTGCATCCTCATAAAGGAGGATGCAGCAGGAAGAAACACACACAAACACTCGATGAGATGACCCGCATAAAGCTGACTCAGGCATATTTGAAATAATTTGTGGTTTGAAGAATCAGCTGAGCACGTGGTATCGTTTTCTACTGTAGTTTATTAGCAATCTAAAAGAATTCTTGAGTCTGTGCCTTTACCNCTCAGGCATATTTGAAATAATTTGTGGTTTGAAGAATCAGCTGATCACGTGGTATTGTTTTCTACTGTAATTTATTAGCAATCTAAAAGAATTCTTGAGTCTGTGCCTTTACTGGAAAACTTTAACAAAAAAGGGAGATATACAGAAACCAGTTTCTATAGACACACACACGGCAACATCCGACTTCAGTCTAACTGCACTTGGAAAAAACAAAGTCCTACCGCACAAGCCTTCGTCGCGAGACACTTGCCCCCCAGTCCGGCAAAGTTACAGTTTAGTATTTCAACTCGGGCACAGGACAGACGCCACAACAGAGGGATGAGTTACAAGCAGCGGGTACTCACTAGAGCTCCATCCACAGCCGATAAGCTCTCATAGGTTTTCCACGCTTTCTCCCTCACGCTGTCCGACACTTTCAGAGCATCGCAGAGCAGGACGAAGTCAGCTTCGCCAATTTCCAGCCTGGGAAAAGCAAAAGGCATCACCAGCGGGGACTCCGCCGGGGCAAACGGAGCTACGAGGGAATAACCAGCTGCTGAAGGGCGCTCCGGGTTGACACCGCCCCACCCCACACAACAGCCCCGGAGCGGGGTGGGGAGGCACAACCCGTACCGCCCGGGGCGCGCAGAGCCCCCGGCAGCCCAGCCCGGGCCCGCCACCTCCAGCCGCGGGGGCAGCCCGACCGCTCCCCCAGCCCAGCCCGGCCCAGCCCGCCCCGGCAGCTCCCGGCCCCTGTGGGCCTTACCGGGGGGCGGCGGGCGGCGGCGCGGAGCCGCCGTCGGGGCTGGCGCGTTGGCTCCTGGCGGCGGCGGCGGCGCCCGCCCTGCGGGGGGGTTTGGGCGGCATGGCGGTCCGCGCGCGCGGGCGGGCGTTGGGCCCCGCCGTTCGAGCGCCCGCCGCTGCCGGCGGTAACGACGGGCCGCCGGCTACCGCTCACCCTCCCCCCCCTCCCACTGCCGCCGAAACCGCGGGAAAACTGCGTCACCGCCAGCCGCTCTACCGTCACTTCCGGGCCGGCTGAGCTCTCCCCCGCCCCACCCGCCGGCGAGGAGCGGCGACCGCGCCCCCCAGCCGCAGACCGGCTCGGCGCGCCTTCAGAACCCGGAAGGAGAAGCCGCCCGCTCCAGCCGCTCAGCCAATGAACGCGCTTCTTCCACCGCGCTAGCCAATAGGAGCCGGCTCCGCTTCGGGCGTCCCGGCAACTGGCGCGAGGGCGTGGCTTGCGGGCGGGGCGGGGTGCAGCTCCCTGAGGTAACGGCGGGCCGGCAGGTACCGCGGCGGTTGTCCCGTGTCCGACGGCGTCTTCTCTCGCCCTCCCGGACTCGGTTTTATAGCTGAAGTGGGCCAAAGCTGAGGGCGCAGCAAGGGAAGGAGTGATGGCATTCGGCCGTCTCGGCTGTAGGTGGCAGGTGGCGGAGGAAGGAAGGACGTCATGGAGAGGTGGTCAGCGCCGCTTCCTCACAAAATGAGCACTTGCAGCCTCGGCGTTAGAGATCTTCCAGGGTCCTTCAGTCACTCCAGAAGCGATAGCCCAGCTATTTCTGGTATGTCAGGTACTCCACAAACTGGAGGCGGTCGATACGCGTTTTCTGTGACATGGAAAGAACCATAGACCTGTCCATAAAAATAACTATACAGACGTAGAGCAGGACAGAAATTACAAATCCTCTATGACCATCTCTCAATCTGACATTCACCCGAATCCTAGCTGAAATACTGCTTTTAACACTGTGCATTGCAATTCCATTTAATGTAAGAAATTCGCCAGACTTTGTGCATCTTCTGGATTTTAAGCCAATGAGATTCAAATCCCCGGTGCCCTGATTCACAGATCTTAAAAATCTACTCTATTGCCTGCAAATCACATAGCTGCATTTAGAAGGCAGATTACTGCTGCAAACGAGCACATTTATGCTCAGATTTTTATGATGACAACTTAGAAAAAAAAGCAAAAATATTTGTAAGGACTTCTACTACATGCACATATTTATCATTTGTCTGTAAAGCAACTAGTTTTCACGAGATTGCTGTCAAAGCTCTGGATTTAAAATAACATGAGTGCAACTATGGTATACAATGAAAATTCACTAGTATTTTTAAGATTCACACTATTAAGTTGTTCAGGCTTTTTCTTTATATTCATTAACTTATTTAAAAACAGGAGAACAGTCTATTTTGCTGCTTCATAATTGGAATTAAACCAAATACAGTAAAGTGAATACAGAACAAATGGGATTTCTGAGGGAAATCAAAGTACATAAACTCCAAATGAAATGTTTGACTAGTAGACTGTAGTGGGATATACGCATTCCTCATTATGATTCTACTAAAACCCAGTAACTCGTAAAACACAGTAACTTTACCTTGCTTCTAAGCACATTTAAAATACTTCTTGTAATCAGATTATACCAGATGCTGTGGAAGGTTTGGAGTCTAGGACTGCATGTCATCTGCAGTTGAACCACAGACAACTAGGCAGATCTGCCAGCTCGGAAAAGTAAGCTAAAACCCTAAAACACAGATGAGTCCATTGCCTTCTCCTCACAGCTGGCTTTAAGAGTGCAGAAGAATTTAAAATGAGAGTGAAGCATCTCAGAAAACTTGGTCAGAGCCAGTGGAGACCCTCCCAGCTGTCAGCAAGAAGGAAACACACCCTCCTGGGTAGTTGCGCTCACAGCTGCTTTAGCATGCTTTTAGAGCCAGGCCCTGGATCATCCAAATGACAGGCAAAGAATTTGTGTTGCTCTCATAACCCCCAGTGCATTAGTGCTTAGGGAACATCATATCCTTTTAAAGAGTTGACAACCAGCCTCAGTGTAAATACTAATCTTCTAAAATTGTTAGTGTGCCAAGCACCTTCTCAAGTCAAATTTTATTCACCTTTTCATCAAACAAGACACTTAGGGCTTCCCTCCATAAGCAGGTACAACCAAAATATAATCTTGGAATTCTTCAAGTTACAGCTAGTGGGAGGAGAAGGGAGGCAGCAGATGAATCGAGCTACAATAACATTGAATCCTCCATCCCAGAGCCTCAGATGTAGTAATTACATCTAAACTGCGGTAAGACTTAACGTGTATGTATGTACGTAGTTCCAAAGAACGGCACATGCATGTGTAAAACCATATGTAAATTGCTGTGCTTCCCCCCCCCCCACCTTGTTAGATACACTGATTTGAATGTTTTAATCTTTTATTTTAAAACATTTTCTTTTAAATGGAGCCTTTGGGCTTTTGGATCAACATGACAAAGGAAAGAAGAAAAGCAGCTCTTACTAGGAAAAGAAAGAAAAAAGGAAACACTGCAAGGTCAAATGAAGTAGTGATGATAATTTCTCATCTGACCTGACAATATCTTTATTCTAAACATCTTGCTACAACAGCTATTAAAGTGTAGGTCGTAGACAGATGGCAGTCTGTGAAACGTTGTCCAGTCAGGCAGTCCTGACTCATTGTTTCCAGCTGCTAAACAATCCTAAGTAATTTTATTATCTTAATTTTTTTCACTTAAAACTGTTGCTATAGTTTCATGGTAATTGCCATTGGGAATAGAAGTCATGCTTTCATTGCAAATGAAACCAAGCCTTTTTGACTCTTACTGTTCAGACAGGATAGAAGCTTGCTACTTTTTTAGTTCTCATAAAAATGAAGTATTTATGATGGGGAAACTTGATTTAAGTGCATCTCGTGGTCTACGAAGACTAGCTGCTTATTTCTACATTATCACAGACCTGTACCATGTAAGTTACAATTACAATAAAATCAGTTCTTCTGGAGATGTGTGACAGAAATGTATGTACTAAAACCACTAAATTGGGAGCTGGCTGGTTGCGCCCCTTGTTGGTGAGCCTGGCCTCTAATTAAAGACTCAGTTCAAAACATGAAGTATAAAAAACATTTCTAAAAGTTAATATTTCTACAGTGATGTAAAATCCATAGGGACCATGACAAACCTCAAACATTTGTCTCTAAACGGAGAGATATTTGTTAGATGTTGCCTCCTCTTAACAGTTCAAAGCCTCTCTATATATATACACATTACTAATAAAATATTTTCACTCCACATTTATACACATCTGTGACTTGCTCTTCTCAGAGCATTACGTAGTGCACTGCTGGACTCTCAGATACTGCATTGATGAGTTTAATGCAGGAATCTCTGTCAATAAAGTGTTTGACCAAATTGCTAATGGGATCTGAAAGGACACTATCATTGCTGGATGGAGAAATGTCTGCACGTATATAACGCCTATATGCAAAACCTCAACCCAGGCCATTGCACAGATACTTCTAGTTCTTTCCCTTTGAGATTAGAGAGGTTTTGTATTGATCAAAGTATTTAGGCTAGAGTGTCACTTTTTTTCTCTTTTTACTCAGATAATAGTATTTATCCATTTATAGAAAAATCGTAACTACTTATAACTGTATAAGGACCTTATACATTGCACGTTCTCTGTAAGTGAAAATGTCTGTTGGAGTCATGTCTGGTTTACAAATTTGTGGTAGCATTGACGGCCGGGGTACTAAAAAATAAAATCCCTGACTGATGCAATTTACCAGATGAAGCCCTAGTGCCATCAGAAAAAAACTAATCATTCCCAGTACAGCTTTCTTTGCTTGTGGAAGGTGTCCAGACATTAGTACCAAACATGCCTTTGCATGCACAGCTGCATCGCACTTTGTGTTTTGTCGGGCAGGTACTGTCCTGTGTGTCCCCGGCAGGCAAAGCCCTTCTAACCCCAGACACATTCTGCTCTTGGGGTGCGCGGGGCATCCTGCGCCCCCTCTGCAGGGCAGTTCATTTTGGTTGGTACCGCCAACTGGTAATGAAATAAAGGTTGGCAAACAAACCAACCACAACCCTCTTGTTGCTTGCAATTACATGGCTACATTAATGACCCCGTTGCGATCCCTCCCTTCCCGTCCTCCTCAATCCCAGGTTCTGCTTCCTCTCTCTGCATGAGAAAGTGTGCTCCGACACAGGCAACACCCTGTCCTGCTGCTGGCAGTCTCCCCAGCGAGGATGTTTCCCATGCCTGCGCTTCCTAAGCCCACAAGAAGCAGAATATGGTCTACTGGAAGTAGTTCTCCGGCATCAAATTAATCTTAACCAACAACCTGAAAGCCCATTGAAAATTAGCAACCGTAGCCTATAGTGAGCAGACACAGGCATTTCTCTGAACTAAACCAACCCATGATCTCGTTTGTTTCTCTTTGTTAAGAGTGTGTCTGAGGTTCTTTAGCATTCTCTACCAAGTCATGGCAGTGAAATACCCTAATTAGGTGAAAACATTTGTGTATAGTATTCCAGCAAAACTCGCAGCGTGACAACAGTGCTATAGCCTGTTGCTTCCCTCATCATAGTAAAATACCCTCCTACAACCAGAACAAACAATGGCAGTAAGAGTACAGCTCTGCTGATATTTCTAAACCACAGGCTGCTGCTAAGACAGCAGTGTCAGACTTCCATCCTCCCACCCAACTTATACCAACAAAAGCGTGTCCCACCTTTCCTGGGACAACGCTACTCTCAGTTGATGGCTTTGATAAACCTCTGTTGGCTTCCACGGTACTGATTCAGCTGGAAACAATCTTCTTCAAACAAATGAATCCGGCCCCTACGTTTTGTCTCTGCAAGTGCAACACATCTGCGCGCATCGCTTCAGCTAACCCCGCAGCTTCTCATTGCGCCAGATAAACGAACGCGTGCATTTTCTGCCTTGCAGGCCTTCATGCGAAAACTTGCCCTGTGGCTCTTTACTAAAGCTGCAAGACTTCAGTTATAGTAGGAGGGAAGACTTGGAGCTTTTATCACAAGCCCAGATCGTACACGACTGGTGACAGTAGCCTTACACACGCAAAGACCTACTGAACTCCCTCATGGGACCCACAAGGGAGCAACACAGCCCCCTCCACCAAATAAACAGGGTGGCATTGGATAGTTGCACTTCTCTGACTTTTCTACTTCAGTGACAAAGTGTGTCTCAGCATTAGGATTCATTTTCTTTCCTACGAGGAGTTTTAAAAATATTTACAAAGATAATTGTCCAGTGAGGTCATTTTTATACTAACCCTGTTCTGGAATTCATTGGGCTACAAATGTGGTTTTCTTCAGTACAGCACAGCTATGTTTATTTATTATACTCTTTTATTTATTTATTTATTTAAAAAATATAAAAGGAAAAAAGCCCAAGCAGCTCCTAGAGCTAGTTTTTTCCATGGATTTGTGTCCCGCGCTTCACCAGCTTTGTCTAAGAGGGCAGAAGTTCCAACGGGAGCTTTTCCTGCACTCAGGGTGTTTTAGGTCTTCTTCCCATACAAACTGCCTGGCATGTAGTAAGATGTGAGCACACGCTGGGACCACGCAAGTTTCTCCCTCTTTACCCACACCTACTTTCACACTGCTGATAGAAATAAATTTCCCTCCACCATCTAACAGGCTCAAAGTTATTAGGGACGCAGGCATGCAGCACGGTCATATAAACCTCCTGTCTATAAGAACAAAGATACTTCTCCCCTGCTTCCATCCCCGCTTATTATGGTTTGAAGAATCCACAATAACTTACTGTCATTTAGACAATTATTCTGTCACCTGATGACCCCTCCCCACCCAGGAAGGGGAATTGGGAAAAAACAAGGAAACCTGAGGGTTGAAATACAAACAGATTTAATAGAATAAGACTAGATAATTAATAACACTAAAGAACCAATACTGATCCCGATACAAATATAAAATATACAGGGATTATACTCAGCCAATTCTATCAGTAGGAAGCTGTACACTTCCAGCAGTGGACAGCAAATGTTGGACACTGCGAGCGCTACGGCTTCAGGAGGAAGAGAAGGGCTGTCCGGCACCGGGGCAAGTTCTCAGGATGGCTGGCATCAAGGGAGAGAGAGAGAATTCCTCAGCAAACTTTCTAATTTATACTGAATGGGATGTTCATGGTATGAAATAATGCTGTTGGCCAGCTTGGGTCAAGTGCCCGGGGTCTCACTCCTCCTCATCCCTGCACCTGGCAAGCTCAAAAACACTGAGACTTTGAAACCCATACACCACAGCTGGATATAAAGTAAGTATTTTCACAAGTTCAGACACCAGAGTCTTCTAAAAAAGTGCAGTTTTCCCAAGCATTAGGTGAGAAATTAGTCCTGTGTCACTCAAACCAGGACACCCCTTCAGCAGCTTCATTTGCTGGTGTCTCCGTTAAAGGTCACACCACAGACCACGAAGTTTCTTACCGAGTTTTATCTTGAAAACAAGTTAAAGACAATGCGAGGCTTACTTAAAAATTAGCAAGTTTCATGTTTAACTTACAGAAAATAGGAACAGCACGCTCATGAAAAGGTAGGAAACATGCTTAGAAGTACTTCAGCATGAATCTCGCATCATACAGGGCTCCAAAGAATGCACTAGTAACCACGTCCTGGTGTCTGTTTGACCTTTATTGCAGGCAGACAATTGCAACATCCTGAATGTCTGTAGCTGAAGTTTTCCCAGAGGGTTTTCCAGCTCGCTTACGTCTATACCAAAGTGTAGCTATGTAAATATAATTTATACATGAGCATCTAACCTACATCTACGTGAGGATTTACTTGATGTTTATGACTGCCATGCACCATCAAAAACAGATTTAAAAAGTCCAGCTTTCAGAAAGTAACAATTATAGTTTTAATTTTATATATAATAGACCTACACTAAGACTAAACTGTAAATTAAGCCAAATGCAGATGAAGAAAAAAAAAAGTATTGTGTATTTAAACAGCTTCCTTTAAAACAAATTATTTTATCTCGATCCAAACATTCACAATAGCAGGAAGCTGGATGATAGCATGTTTACAATTGTATAATAGCTCCAAAACCAGTAAAGCATCCTCCCACTGTATTAAGAAAAGATCCTTTAAAAGATGAAAAATAGGCCAAAGCCTCTTGACTGAATTAACCTAAGACAAAAGATTTGGACACCTATGGTGCATATTATTTAAAAATCGGTTTAAACAGTTTGGGGTTTTGGTTTTTTTTTCCTTCAAACAAATATGCAAATGTTCTATTAAACATTCCTACTTCCCTGATAAATCAATGCTCAAAATTTGGTCGGAAAGACAAGTCAAGTCCCGTATGATGGAAGCTTAGAAGTGGATTTTGGGGGAGACTTTCCAGCCTTGTTTTTGAATGTTACTCCCTTTTTTCCTCTCCCATAATTTTTCTTGCAACCAGCTCCAAAACAGCAGGTACAATGATGCATCTTATCCTGCGCTCCCCCCTACAAAAGTTGCTGTTACAGAGATCCCAATCATACAAAAACAAAAATCAAACTTGCTTTAGGAATAGCAGTTTTAAGTGTAAATGGCACAATACCGGATGGTATTAGCGGTATTTGAGCTAGCTCCAGATTAACTGGCAAAGCTCAGCAGCACAGGACACGCCATGACACAGATGCCATGAAGCTGAACAAAGGGGAACGCAAAGTCCTACGTCTCGTGAATGCTCCTGGCTCTCAGCTGGGTCAGCCTGACTCACGGCACGCTCTAGGGTATGTACATCACTTGACAAATACTCAGGTCAGGGATTTCAGACATGAACAACGTGTTAAGTCAGCTTTGGATCTCCACTCTGATTGTATGTATTGTGCAAATACCAACCCAGAATTTAAGCAAGCAGCACAGTATTGCCTTTAAATGAAAAGGGAATGGAAAAGCATCCGCCTTTGTTCATATTTCATTTCTCAGCCACCACCTATTCTGTTTTATCTTCTCGCTTTTAAAAATAGCTCTGCAGGTTACAAGCATTAATTTTAACTTCAACTGTAAAAGAAAACCCCAGTAATAGCAAAAGAAAACACAAGACTTTTAGACAAACAGGTTTATAAGATTTATTTTCCATTGCACCTACATGGATTATATACAAGTTAGTAACATAAGTTACTTCTTAATTTTCTAAAAGATTGTTACAGCGAACACTTGCCATTTTAAAACATCCAGTCAGAAATCAATCTAAAAAGGTAAATATGACAATATTTTAAAACCAAAACAAATTGCACTTTGTTAGGGAGAGTCAAATACAGGTTTGTCTATATGCTGTAACAAACTATATAGCAGGTAATATTACAGTAAGAAGTAGCTCTTGCAGTCCATTTGTACATTAATAATCCTTTTCGATTTTACTTAATTAAAAACTGGTGGATATTTCAAAGACTTTCTCCTCTTCCTAGTATTCAAGATTCATCACATGAAATGCACTAGCAACTAAGTCTTTATACAATTGCTACTCAAATATAAGAACACCACACCTGAAAATAAGGAAAAAAACTAAAACATACTGATTTTACATGTATCATGAGATGAAAAGTATGGGAGGTGTTCAGCAATAAAGCCCTGCCCACTACTTACATAAAAGAAGATTTTAAAAAATAATCACTGCACACAATACAAAGGGTGGGGTCCTACTGTACTTTTTAAGTCTCCTGGAACAGCAGTATTCCTCATTACTGTTCACAGATGAGTGTTTCCATAGCAAACCTGTTCTCAAAGTGTCGAATCTTTCGGCAATTGACAGCTTCACGCTTCTGAATTCCTGTTAGTATTGGTAAAGAACAACAGAGGGTAAACAGAAGAGGGGATGAGGTACATCAGAGACATACTAGTTTTACGTTTACTGTACGATGTCACCAGAAATCAGAACTACCTCTTGTCAACCCCCCTCTCAGAGGAGACACGTAGGCACACATTCATACTTAGAAAAATCAATAAGCGGGCAATGATCCTGAAGGTGTGGTGAACCAAACTGCAGTACTGGTTTAGTTAAAACCAACCTGCCAACCCCCCCCACTGGCTAGTTTTAACCCTGATCAATTCCCAATCTCCCTCTCTGCACATCTGTAAAAACACTCGTGGGGACGTGAGAGAGGGAACAGCAAAGGAATAAACCGCCATAGGCAAAAGAGAGTGGACTGGTAGTATTTGAACAACATTATCTAGGAATCTGAGAAAGACGGAATTTAACCGCATTTTAGCCCAACTAATGCTCACTGCCAACCTACACTCATCATTTATTACCACAGGATTGACATACTGAATTTTAAATTGGATTTTGCTATTAAGACCCTTTCATTTTTAAACATTGTTCTAAATTATTTTTATAAAATGTATATATTTTCCTTGTTTTCCCAAGCAGTCAGGTCCAAGCAATTAAACTGCTTCAGTGTGCACTTGCACATCACATACAGTTTAAAAAAAAATAAAAAAAAAAAAATGAAAGGAAGCAAGTCTGAGTAAAATCTGAGTGAAAATTTTAAGGCAGGGTTTAATAGCTTGTCAAGCCTCTTCCAAATAATGTTTTTCAAACATTTTCCATGAAGGAGTACCAAGCACTACAGTTCTCCTGTGAAGACAACTCTTACTCACATTTTACTGATGCAAATAGGAAGATGTGGACTAATATATATAAATGGCTTTAATGACAAGAAGAACCTGCAATTCTGTATTTGGACTACAAGGCTATGGCTTCTCATATATTAAAGGAGTTTTTGGTTTTGGGGGGGGTGGGTCAAGAAACAAGATTAAAGAAAAGCATCAATGAAAGCCTGAACCCCAGAAAACATACCCATGCACACACCCCCCGCCCCCTTCTCGCAGCTCCTCGCTCACTGGGACCTTGAGCACTTTTGCACAATAAAATGACTTATTTCCATACCTACACAGAAAATATCAGACGTACTTGAGCCCGCAGAGCCGGTTACAGCAATAAGCAACCCCCAGAGTCACACCTTTCAACACAATCAAGCCTATTTATTGAACTCAAGCAGCATTGAACTTTCTGCCAACACAAAAGATCACAGGAGGAACATTTACCTTTCACGGCTTCTTTGCGCTGTAGTTTATAGGTTTCCTTGCCACGGCAGAGGCGGTAAATAAAGAATCCCAGCTGATCCACATTTTCAATGCGATCAGTAACAATCATCTGTTCATGAATCAAATAGGACTGAGGCAAATATGTTCCAGCCTGTTGAACAAAAATACAACAGCTCTGTCAAAAGCCATCTCTTCGTGGTCTAAGTACGCAAGAAACACTTTGCACTGTGTTTCTTTAACACAGCGGTGACATATCTTCTTTGAATTCTTTCAAAATATGTATTACTCACAGAATTTTATTCTAAATGTGCAAACATGACTGCACTGTGCTACAGAAATACATAATGATTATATTCAAAAAGGTCACAAAACTTCCACTGATGCGTACGTCCACCACTCTCCTGCTACAGTAACGTCAGTTTTCAGCAGAGAAGAAACGTTTCCCTCCAGGAGCACCCACTGCCACAGATCAGTCCCGCACTTCTCATCCAAAGTTTTCACTTAATTAACAACAACCCAACAGACCTCAGTGGAAACTATTCCCAAATAGGAGCCGGCAGAAGTGTGCGCTCCATGAAGCATGCTCTACACACTCCTGCTGATGAAGCACGCCGGCTGTGGTATACTCCAGCTGCAGTCCACGGAGTTTGGGAAGCCTTGAACATACTCACAGCGTGGGTCACAACTCAAGCCAAACACAAGACGAGACCGTCTAGCCCCATTAAGTTATTATGGCGACTCCCACAATTGTTTAAACAGATAGGTATTAGAAAGCCATGGTGGTCTATCCAGTGTTTTAAGGCAATACACTGAAAAAGGGAAGAGCTAGGACAACGCGCAAAGGCTTCCCAAGCCTTTTCTAATCCCTTCAGTGTTATTTTGCCACAGCTGAAATGACGGAGGAATCCGGCTCTGTGCACGCAACTGAAGATGCACACACTCAGCGATCAGACAATTTCCTAATACTGCCACTGGTAAATAATCATCAACTTTTTTGAAATATCACTTCATTTAAGAAGTCCTGTTAGGGTGATACTTATTTATGGCAGTAGAGAAGGTGCTGGGTGCTGCCTGCTTTCTAAAAATAAAATGATCACTTATTATGGAAACAAATTCAGCTTCTGTGGTGAAAGATCACTATATTTTTATTGACAATAAACAACTTGAAATTTCCATTGCAAAACAAGACTGTCTTTTTAGTCCAAGTGACACATTGAGAAGAAGCTGACTAAACGCTATTCTTTTCAGTACAGAAAGAAAAGACTATTAAATTCACTTTAAATTATGAAATTTTCTTCAGCACGTACTATGAGGCAAACAACAGCAGATTTTTTTTCTTTAAATAAGAGCTTGGAAGACTTCACACTCCCAAATTATCCCACTCATTATTTGGTAATTAAATCACTGTAAATTATTGTATCTTAACCCCTGGTCTCTCGAATTTCAGGAGAGCCTTCCAAAGGAGCCCCAGGGCAAAGCAGCAGTGCAGGGCACCTGCAGGGTCGGCAGTGGTGACTCTCCTGGGCCTGCGCTCTCCAAGCCGCAGGACCTCCCAGACTCCCCCTCTCTGAATCTGGCCCTCTCAGCCCTCCCGGGGGGCGCAAGAGGAGGGGGAGCTCAGTGCAGGAATCTCCTCCGCTCAGCTGCTGCAGGAGCAATTACCCGTAAGCACTGGCACTCAGCACAGCCACAAATGTCATCATCATCTTTGAGACATCCTGTGCATCGCATGCGGCTAAAATTGGCCAGTTGGCTCAACAACGGGAACGAGGTGGATCAACAAAGATACCTGGGTTTCAGCCTTGTTTCCCAAGGAAAGGAGGCCTTTCACTGTCTGTATATTTAAGCAAACTGTATCAATATTTAGAAGTGTGGTTCTTCAGGCTAAAATTATGGGGTTTTTTGAAAAAACAAAACAGCCCCGAGCACCTCCGTTTTCATAAAAAGCCCTCTGCATGTATTCAGAGCTCATTTTAACAAAATGAGCACTTTAATTTCATACATTTTTTTCCTTGTGCAACCAGTGTGACTGCAGGACAGGGAACAGAAATTTACTCACTTTGTGCATCTGCAGAATAGTTTCCCAAATTTCAGTTACAAAACGTTTAGCCTGATTTTCTGAGACATCAAATGCCCACAGCTTTTTGTTAATACAATGAGAATTAAACAGATGTCTCATAAAATTAGGGCACTCACTGTTGGGGACGATGATCAAAACAGTTTGCTTTTGCACAGATTTTCAATTAAATGCGTGATGTGTGGTTATCCTCTTACTTGTAAACCAAGCATACTTGATTTAGTACTAATGACAAACTAGGAAATTAACAGATTTTAATAGTGGAATTTGTGTGAACTAAAAATGGAAACAAAACAGCATACACAAAGTAAAAAAACATGGGGTCACTGAGTTTTACAGACACCACCTCATCCTTATGTACAGGAAATGAAAGTGTGGTTTAATAGCCAGTCTCAAAATAGGCAGCAAAAAAAGCAGCAGAGAACTTACTTGTGAAGTGATTTTTCACAAGAAATTTATTTATATACACAAACCACTCAGAAATGGCTAAAATGGTTCCTGGAGTCCTCATTCCAAACCCTTGTTTGAAAGATGCAAACCCAAAGATGATATTAACAATTCTAAAGTTACAAAAGCCCAGTAAAATAAAATTTAAAACACTCTCCCCAAATCTCAGACAAGTTAGCTTATCAGCTCTCTTCCCCACCCAGACTGTTCTGCTGTTTTGTAAAGAAACCAGAAGGCTGGAAAACAAGGTAAATACTGTTTAAATCTGCATTAAAAGCATACAGATGTAAGAGTTAAAGAAAAATACAAAGATGATTCTCATTAAATTAGTAACAGACCCCATTAGATTTATCTACTTTGGCCTCCTCAATTTCACAGGCCATTTTGTTTCACCCAATTACTACTACTAACGGAACAGCATGTCCCCGTGGTGGCGACAAGCCAGCCAGCACCAGCACCACAGGACAGGCATCAGTGTTCAATTATCAAACCCTGCTGGGAAGCGATTAGGAGCTCCCACAACATTATACTGAAAACTCATGTTTGGTTTTTCAGCGATTGTGGTATCTCCGTCCTTTCCACGGTCTTTGTTTTTAAAGGCAACAAATGTTGTTCTGAAGACGTGGTGCTCGCAGAACCAGGAATATGGCTATAGTAAAACCCCTCTTGCTTAAATGGGCTTTGCTAATCATACAATCCAAATTCTGACCACTCCTACAACCCCCCTCCTGGAAACAGGAAGATCCATCTAGAGGCTGCTGGAAGCCTCCTGAACTCACATCCAGTGCTAGTCCATCACACCTAGCGCCACCTCTGACTTCCCTCAGCACACAGAGCGGATCCAACACACGTCACGTACATCACCCACAAGCCACCGGATCAGTTCAAAGCAGGAGCCAACCCCTAGGGACCTGTGCTTTAAACAATGTCCACGTTAAAAGGATTTCCCAGTGTATTTACTTTAAGCCTCTCAGCTAACCAGTCTTAGTTCAGCGCATAGATGCCTTATGGAAACTTTAGTCACAATGGATTACAAATTAAAAAAAAACCACATAGACTACTGTTGAAGAGTCTAGGTACACCATACACCACATCTACACAATTTTGTCAATCCAATTTGTAGCATCGAAGAATGAAATCAGGTTGGTTTGTCTTCCTCTGAATTAATAATTCCTTTATCATCATAGTTAATTAACTAAGAAGGTTTTAGATTTTTTTCTGTCTTTGCAAAGTTCTCTAGTGATCAGGTAACTTTCTCACACATGCACCTTATGTGAATGTCAGCGTTCTGGGAGGGGGGAAAAGGAAAAAAATTCTCACTGTCCCCTATCCTAAGAACAAATTACTCACAATTTAACCATACCTTGATGTTGATGAGCAGCTCCAGGAAATTTTTTGGTGGCATAACAACTGAAGTGTTCAGGGGAATCACATAGCACTTATCCAGGCTTAGGTCAAGATAGGCAGTGAGTCTCTGTTGAGGAAATATTTATTTTAATCAAAATAACGAGAACATTGGAAAATTCACATACAGACTTCGCTAAACTGCTATTGCCTTGTGTTGTTCTTCAAATTTTATTTGCTATAAAGTCTGTCCAACAAAGTCCAGTTTGAGGGTAGGTAAATGCAGAAATAAAAGGCAGTATTGATGAGAGTTTAAATCTGTGACAGGAATTTGTGCGAGGCAGCAGGCGATAAGCAGCTCATGCATTACAGTAATAAAATTACAAAGGTGTATCTGAGGTGTTAGGGAATCAAGTACAGTATTCATTTATTCCTAGTGCCTGCATTTTGAAACAACAGGGCAAAAACCTGGCTCTAATCTCCAGGTTTTTATATTTTGTTATACTGTAAAGGGGAAATGCTGTTGATAAGAACAAAATATAGAAGGAAAAAACAGTTACAGATAAAGCAACAAAAATCCTTTTATTTTCAAAAATACTACTGACTTGAACTATTAATGATTATTCATAGCTGAATTATTATCTTTATAGTACCTGAACTGCAATATTTGCCATTATTTGATAAAAACAGAGATATAAAAGCCCAGGGAATTATCCTGATGAATCCTATGGCTCTGTTCACTGAGCTGTGTTTTACTGCATCTGTTCTTGCTAAAGATGACATTCTCTCAAGCTGCTGAAAGCTCTAAGGCTGCGGACATATATATAAAATACTGAGCACCAAGAACCCAACAGTCAAAATAGTACCAGGACAGCAATCACCAGTGCAACTAATCTCATTACATGGGAGTGAGTGCTGTGTCTATGGCAAATGATCCTTGCACTGACCTTTAGAGCAAAACCTGTATCCCATTAAATCAAAAAGCAAATTTCTAATATTATATTGTTCCCATTCACTTCTTACATACCGCCTTTTTTTTTCTGGTTTTCCCTCTTTAGAAGCTTTGCTCTAACTCTTAACAGAAGCTCCCTAAATATATTCAGGAATATTTTTAAATGACGTAGCTCAAGCAAGCAACGTTTTCCTCCATGTCTGGTTATGAATATTTGATAGATAGCACTCATTTTGCCTGGAAAACTTTAAACTCTGAAGTTCCCATAAAAAAATAGGACACTTCCCCATTCTTCTTTTTCAGCTTTGCTTAAAAAAAGCTGTTCAGCGAAGTATTCAAATGTTCACAGAAATTTAGCTTCCTGAAAACCAGCTGTAGAACATTTCATCGCTATCAGACAGCTTCCATCAGGCTGATACAGAAAAGAAGGGCTTCTAATTGTTTTACAGCTGTCGTTAATACCAAGAGCTGTAGGCCTGTCAACTGCCTTAGCAAAAACTTATTACTGCGATTCCTATCAAATCAGAGCTGTTTCTACCAAAAAGGAAGAAACAGCTAAAAGCGCTTCGAAACGGTGGTTCAGCGCCTTTAGGAACCACAGTAGCCTGTGGTGCAGAAGGAAAATTTAGCTTCTGCTGGGCTTCCTACGGCATCTGGAAAACGAGCTGTCTTCCATGGTTGGTGAGCTGATCGCTTCCTCCCCTTTCTGCTACTGCTTTGGGGTTTTTGAGCTGTGCTACCTCTGGGGGTGCTTGAACATACCTAGTGATGTCAGATGCCATCAGCCCCTGCAGGTTGAGGTCAAAAGCTATGACAGTCCTTTCTAAACTTCCCTCGGCACCACAGCAGTTGGACAAAGTCTGACTCGGTGGACTTAGCACAGCAAGATCTATATTCTCTTTACTTCCTCATACTAAGGAAAGGAAATAGCTCCAAGATTTTTCCCTTTCTAAAAACAGAACTGTATTTGCAAATGGTGGTTTACATACTGCCTCATGATGATTGTATAACGCTGTACTTTGTATGCCCGGTTAATAATTGCTTGCAGCCCGCTGCTGATCAAAACATTTCTGCTGCCTCCTCCACCCTCTGCTTTCCCCCACCACAATAATTAGGGAGTACATTTATCGGGATGACTGAGGGGGAGCATTTTTCAAGTTTTAAATGCTTTCGACTTCTTCAGAAATATTTCTTACCCGGTGGAAGTCATGGACGATATCAGCAGGATCGCTATCAGCAAATTCAGGGACTGGCACACTGATAAACTCAACATCTTCCTCCTCCAGGATCTGAATATTTTGCTCAATCGTGTGGTAACGAGCACTCTGAGCCTCTGCCCCAGGCTCAGGTAAACTTAAGCCATCTTCAATGTACTTTATTCCACAGAAATACACACCACCCTGCTAAAAATAGTAAACAACACAGCAACAAAAAACATCAGTAGCCTTGTTAGACATCTAAAACTAATATTCTCAAAGCACTGTGGAGAAGAAAAACTTGTCAGACCAGATGAAATGTCTTCCCTTTAATTTGATTCATACACCAAAGTAGGAGCCAGCTGCTACCTACAACAGGACCATGGGTATAACCTTGACTGTACTGAACCCAGAGGGAGTCATTCCCTTGAACTGAAGGAAAAACAGGATCCCAAAAGCAGGTTCTTAAAATCTAGCCTTCTATTTTGCATCCATTATCTGTGGCACTTATTTTTAGAAAAAACAATGAAGTTCCTACACCTATATACATGCATATTATTATTATTATTAAATTATGATTTAACTGCAGTCAATAATTACAATTTAATAGATTGAAACTGATCATCCAAACCACTTTTAAAAAGCAAGCCCAACTCTGAATTTGGTCCTGCTTGCAGCAGGGGGTTGGACCAGACGACTTCAAGAGTTTCCTTCCAACCTCGATTATTCTGTGAAGTTGCTTAGTTTTGCAAGACTTCAGAAGTTTTGAAAGTCAGTTTCTAAAAGAAATTATTTTTTGTTTTGAAGAGTTTTAAAAGACAAAAAGCTAAGTAAAAGAAATTATAACAACCAATTTGTGTCCTTCCCTCACAGTACACACGGCAGTGACCTAAGTGAAGTGTAAAATAAAGCCCTGAGTCAGAGGAAGTCGTATACCAAGTTTATAGGCCAGATAGTTTTAGAAACGTACAACTTATGCATATGCACATGCCATCACTCTGAAGTTTTACATTGAAAACATGTCTTCAGTGCAATGTTACCTCCGTTCCCGAATGCTTCCTTCTACCCAGATCTGACTCATCAACAAGTACCACAGGTTTCAACTAAACAGCACTTTCAATTTCAGCTAGCTGGCAGGTGAAAGGTGGAGCACTGCGGTGCTAAGTGCGGATGAAACACGCGTTAGTAATACAGCAGGCCTTCAGCTACTCTGAGCTCGTTAATCCACCAAGATACGCTATGCTCTTTAAGCATCGTTTGCAACACCACTGCTCTCCTGTAAATTAGGTTAACGCGCTAGCCGAAGAGACTAGAGCAAGTTCAGCTAGAATGAATTTCTCGTGTTTAATCACTCTGCCTTCTACATTAGCAGCTACTAAAGGGGGGGGGGGGGAATAATCCTGGTAGCAGGGACAAGAACACAGAACTTCTGCCTTATAATTACGTGCGCTAACCAGTGGGCTAGAGGGATTCATGTTTTGGTTATACTCTCCCTTTCTGACCCTGTGTATCTTGCAAGCCCAGCAGTTTCTGAAGGAGAGAGGGTGTGCTCGCACCGCCTGGGCAACAGCCCAGCACATCCACCGCTGCCCCAGTCACGATTCCCCCACTGAGGAAGACAACATTTAACTCTGATTTCCCATGTCTCAGGTAAATGCTCCACTTCCCTGCACCACTGCCTTCACCGGGCTCCTCTTGCAGGGGTGCCATTTGTTAAAGACTGAAAATACGATTTGTCAGAGGTCTAATCTTGTCAGCGTGGATTAGACTTGACAGAGCATGTTTAACCACGTTGACTGTGCTTCTCCCAGGTCCCCTCCAGGACCTCTTTTTCTTATCCCTGTGGAAGCTAGGCAGGAGGAGGGTCACTGCCCTGCTTTGACAAGCAGTCCCTTTCCTGTGCATCAGCAGTACCGCATGCCTCTAGGAAATCTCAGGTCAAACACGGAGGCTTTCAAGGGGTTAACCTACCTCCAGCATTCAGCACTGCTGAACAGGAGAGCCAGCAGGCAAAAATCTGGGGCATCGCTGGTGTTCCTAAACCCAAGTCCTACTTAGATATAATCCTTTCTCTGCAAAGTAAGGTTTTCAAAAGCGTTGCTCCCTTTTATTTGCCAGCTTTGCTCCCGTCCTCCTCTGCTGATAGGTAACTTCAGAGCAGGCTGTACACTTTGCCTTTAGAAAAGCTGAAGATTTAGAAAGATAAAAATGGGGGGAGCAAAGCTATGTGGTTTAGCCTGTTAATGCTCTTCCCTCTTCTAAACATGAAGCATAATGGAGAAAAAACGCAACCCTCCCATAAGAAAATGTATTTGACTTACCTGGAATGCGAAATATTTGTACAGGTAGGCACCACCCAGGATCACACCAGCCAGCATAAAGGCCAATCCGAAGCACATGCACCAGCACCAGGCTCTCCTCTGCCCAACAGGCACAGCATCCTCAGGGTCCTGCAATGCATCAAAGAGACCCTCAACACAAGACACGTATGACAGCAGATCCTTCAGGTCCAGCAAGTACGAACATTGCATCCATCAGACAAGGCTATACACACTTTAGCACAATTGTTTGGAAACATATTTTATTTGGTAAAGCTTAAAACAGATCTATTTAAGCTGAGGTTTAGGAAAACTTGTCTTAACAGTCACTTTTCACGCCATCATCACTGACTAAATCAGCAGACTTAAGTCTTAAGGAAGAGAAAAATATAACAAAATCTCCCAAGACACCTAATAACACACAGTGAGCCACTTTACAGACTGCAGACAGAAAAATACCCGTTCTCAGGCAGCCGCCATGCAACAACAGCAGAGTGAGGAAGTCAATTCAGAAAGGTCAGATTCTTTTTTATCTTGGTATATGCAATTTAAGTGAACCTAAGGAACCAACAAAAGATCAAAGGTAATAAGAAGAGCAAAACATACAATTTCCTATGTTGTTCCATCAGGATGGGAGAGACTTTACCACCTCTTTGGTGGCAGAATAATAAGAAAGGGAATGAAAAAAAGATGCTTTGTAAGTTGTAGTTAAGGAAGTTTTCTGCTCTAAGACAGCGTTGGCCATGCCTCACTCTATCTGCTGTGCCTGTTATGCTAAAGGAATGACAGGATGTTTCCCCTCTGGGGCACTAGTTTGCATAACCATGCAGTCCCCACAGGCATCCTAAGCAATAAACTGCTGCTTGCAAAATCTTTCCTCTATCAGCCACATCACAATCCTCTTTCCTCCCCCAAAGTGTTTGCATAACTCACATCCAAAAAAAAAGAAAAAAA
>RSEF01000001.1:194053287-194078019 GCA_003993805.1 Himantopus leucocephalus | reverse complement strand
CCCTAAACCCCCCCCCCCCCCAATCTTTGAGTCACCCTCTTCCAAACCATGATAATCCTGGGAAAATCTCAGAATTCAAATAAATACAAAGCAATTCATTACCCCTCTGCAAGCGAAAAAACAATAGGGTAGCATGATGACCAAGGCAAAATCATTACAGCCAAATAAACAAAAAACCCCAAACCAGAAAATGGAGGATGAGCAAGAGGGAATCGCTTGAGAACGCAGAGAGCTATGGTTGTCAGTCAACATTCTACCTTATGCGAGGGGTTTTTTTGCAGTATTTGCTAATTAGGATGATTTCCCACTTGAACAAAGCTGTGGGTGTAGTCCCCACGATACCTTGATCCAGTGGGGAAGGAATTCCCCTCATCTGTCTGAAGCTATCTAAGCCAGTCTGATACCAAATGGAAAGGGGACCCTCCCTGTAAATGGTGGAGAGAAAGAGGTGCTTCCCGAGAATGACTTGTCCCAACCATCCCTGGGAGGAAGAAGTCTTTTGGAAGGACTTACTTCTTTTCACTGATTATAGTGGGAAATTCCTTGGTTAACAAACTAGGTACCTAATTCATATGTAGCTAAAATTAGGTGATGTGAAACCCACCTTTACAGCAGACTGCAATTACCTTTCATACAGAAGTGGCAATGCAGCTTCTTCGCCAGGCAACAGCTGCCAAAATCTGATTCAGAAATATTTAGAGTCAAACTGAAGATATTTCACAGATTTTGTTTGACGTTACCTTGCAAACCACCACAGTAAATCAGACTGTGAAATCTCCACCTTTGGAGGTTTTGAAGACTCAACCAGACAAAGCCATGGCTGACCCTACTTTGGCAACCATCCGTTCCTAACGGGAGGTTGGGACAGATGACTTCCAGAGGTCCCTTCCAACCAAAATTTCTGGGATACATTACATAGCAAAGTGAGAGTGGCTAGAAAACGGTTGCCGTGGACTGAAAAAGCAGAATGAAAAGACAAGTAACAACTTTTAAAAGTATTTACATAACTAATTATTTAAGGAATTCAGTGTAAAGAATCACAGGATTACTAGCTGAGTGGTTTTTAACCTGGCTGTTTGCAAAGACTGAGAATAGAACATAATACCCATGGTAATCTAATTAACTTTCAGGTCAGGTTAAGATTCACTGTGGATTCTTCTATAAATCATCTCAATTATAAATCTAAACCAGGTAAAACAAGGAATTTTATTTTTATGTTGCCCCGTATCATTAGGTAACTATTTCCCTAGATATTTCAACACATAGAGGACACCCAATTGAAACTTTTTTAAATAGCTGTCATTTAAACTGTTATAAGTTAATGTGAGAAAAACGGATAGCAAACTAGCTCTGGGATACAATGCCAAAATATTCCCTAGTGAAGAATATAAAGAGTATCTTTATTCCTTTCCAGTGCTACTTTGTTTTTCAAGCAGAATTATCCATTAGTGGAACAACTGCCTCTTCCATTTTTACATCAGAAAGACTTACAAAATACGCATCTGGGAAATGGTGCGGAAGGCACACACAGCATGAATATCTACCTGGAAATGGGGATTAATGACACATTAATTTTGCATAGGCCACAAAAATAATCAGAAAAGGGAAAGTAACTTTTACACTTTTACCATGCTAGGAGGAACCTGAAGGACGAGTTTATCAGTATTCCATCCTAAATAAGTTTGCTTTAATATACGAGATGACAGATGTAAACAATACCTTTAATACAACTCTTTAATCCTCTACCAGCAGCTAAATTTTATCATTACTATTTCTGAAGGCATCCCTAATGGTGGCACAGTAACATACTTTGAATTTGTAGATGCTTATTGCCATTGATTTGTCCACAGCCTACTGCACACCAAATTTAGAGCAAGAGTTCAAGCCCAGTTTAGCCTCTTGCTTAGGACAGTGCATGAAAGTATTGCATCTCAGTACAGAGGAACCACAAGAATTAGGTAACACTGAAAACACTTTATGCTGTTGGAGGAGAACACAGAATTGGTTTCCTCTTCTGAATCTGAAAACTAAGTACACCATCAAGCAGTTTAAAACCACCTTAAATTAAAATATTATAAATAACCTACTGAAGCTAAATTATACCCATATTAGCAGCTGTCCCATGGCTAAGCTGGTTAAGCTTTTTGTATTGTTGCCATGACAGCTTAGTTTGGGCTGAATTGACCCAAAAGAATAATTGATCCCTCGCTATATAAATCTGACCCTCCGCACTGCAAGAGAAGAAAGTGTGACGGATGCTCACCCTCCTTCCAGGTGACTCATATTCCGAAAGGAAAAACATTAAGTGAAAGCAGATCCCCGCTAAGAGGGACAGTGCTGAATTAGCGCCTCTCCCCACATAGTTACAACGGCACTTTGTTCCCAGATAACAGCGCTGGCTTCCGAAGCCAGAGCACAACATGAGACTGCAGCCCTCACTGACTGATTTTTCTCTAGGTCAGCTTTCCACGGCCAGAGATATCTGACAAAAGAAAGCATCATGTACTTGAGGTGAAGACTGACCTCTAAAAATATGCCTCTCTACTTTTGTGGGCAGCAATAATTAATCACTGCTGTTCCGGTCCTTTTCTTTCCCCTCTTCTGCTTCACTCTGCCCCGTGTACTTCCAACTCCCTGGTGAATCCTCAACTTTAAGATGATGCCACAGAACTAATCTTCTCCGATGCAAAATGCCTTAGGAGGAACTGGATGCAAGCCCAATGCTGTCTTGTTTCCCTTGATGAGCTGATTGTTCTAATTGGAAAACATTTGATTAGCCTGTTTCCCATGGACAAGACATGAAACAGAAGCATCTCTCTGCCACTTGTACGCTAAATCCTACACTGTTAAAATTAAACGGCTCAGAACTTCCCAACCTGAATAGCTTCAAGCTCTGCAGGAACAATTTTCCTGTAGATAGAAAATGAGAAGTATTAAATTCTCTCTTATTTGAGATTTCAAGGTCTTGGCAAGATTCTCTCGAATTGGTCATCTTCTCACAAAGCAGTTGCAAGATGACTGCAGTTTTGAGTAAAGACCCCTTCATCAGTGACCACAGCAGCTCATGTAAAGCTGCACTTTGTCTTTTTACTGGAACCATGAAACACTTGGGAGATGGACAAAATGATACCACAAACTATTTAGCAAAGCACCTCTCAATTACAGAGAGAGAGAGATCTTCACAAGAACGTATTTACAACAATTAGCATTAACTGTCCTGGAGTGGATTGAAAGAAAAAAAAAAAGTTAATAACCTCTAAATCTGCAAACATTAGCAGTTATTAATGGCTACTGGCCACACATTCTCTTGCTCTTTTCAGTTCAATTTTAATGCTATTTTTTTTTCTTTAATTAATTGCTGAATTTCAGAAGCACCAAATTCATGTTTGGGGCAACATCACAAAATTCTTCTAAGGAACTTCAATACTGAGTCACAAATGTGTATAATTAGACTTGGTAATTACTTAGATTTTCCCCTTGTGGCTTTTTGTACATAGTGGAATATAATTGCTTTAACATTCTGAAAGTAAAGCAGTCTAAAAACTTACAAGCCGTATGTCTAGTTCATATTAAAATGGGTGAGAAGATTATTAGACCTTGTTCCATTGCAGAAATTAAGCACACATCAATTATATGATTAAAAAAAACTCGTATGAATAGGTAAGAATCCACCTAAACCAGATACTATGGATGCGCTTGGATATGCTGTGGAGAGTCCAGAATATGGTATGACTGTTGTGCACCTATGCAAAAGATAAAGGCCAAATTTAAAAATAGATACAATAGCAGTAAAAATAATTTTGGGAGGCAGAAAGGTCTTTCAGAACCGACACGCAGTCTTTGATCCACAGAGAAACCAGATGCAGAGTATTACTGAGTATTACAAATATGACTAAAAATGTCTGCAATGCAATACACGAAGTGTCCATAGTTATGCATCTGAGAATAACATCTAATATATATACACACACACGCACACATATAAAACCTTAAAATTAGTGTGGGTAGAACTGGCTGGAAGCTGTTCAGAACAGTTTTCTTCCGAGGTCCTCTGCGTGCCAGTTAGCCCACACGGATGGACAGAATGCAGTGGGGCAGACTGAGCTTCCTAAAGGCAAATATTGACCAACTGCAGCTTTAATGAGTGGAATGGGGAAGAGAGAAGTTAATGATGACTCCCTGAAAGTGTTTTTTAATGAGGGAGGCTAAGAAGTCTTCAAATAAAATACTGACCAACGGCTGTATAAACTGAATTCTGTTGGTCAGGCTTGCCTGCTCTGACTTGCAAATCTGACATCTGTAGAAAATCCTCCCAAAAGACAGTCAATTTAAAATGAACTCGATTTAGAAAGAGGTCTGCATTCCTCCCATGGTATTCCTGCCTGAAGACTGCTCCAAGCCTGGTATTCTATTTATTACTTGTTGCAGATGGGAAATTAAGGCAGGCTTTTGCAAGACTCCTCACTTGGCAGATGCTGCGAATCTGGAAGGCCATCATACTGATCTGCCTCTCAAGCAGCAATTTTATGCTTCCTAATAAAATTAAATCTAAATTTTAAGTACAATGATCTTTTAACTTGCTAGTTGGAAAAACAGACTCTGTATACAATAGATGCTTCAGAGATCTCTAGCTTATCACAAGGAGTGACGTATTCTTTCTACGCAGATGATGAAGCCTGAAAACAAGCTATGGTTGTTTATGTACAGTTGATATCTGAACACTGCAACCCCTCTGTGGCAGCACTGCCAGTTCCTCTTCTGTCAAGATGGACAGGGACTTGTCCATCTGGCCAAAAGCTCTCTGCCTGAAGAATAGCATGAAAACCAGACTTTAGTTCTGATGTTGCTTGCTGCAGTCACATAGCTTGGATAAGCACGGAGATTAATTAATTTGAATTATCTATGAAGCAGTTGGTACTATTAACCTCTTCCTGTATTTCTACTATCTATATATGTTCTCTAGAATAACACTGTAAACACAAAATGTGTTGTACAGCACTAGGAAATCCAGCAGCAGCAAGAAAATACATTCCAAGAGATTTCCAAAGTTCTGAGGCCATTTTCATATTGGTTGAATGCTACTTTTCACAAAATAATGGGGTGTTTTATTAAAAAATGAGGTGTCTGTCAGATGACTCATTTCATGGTTCAAATGTCATAACCATCACGGAATAAAAACATTAATATAAGCCGCCAGCTCAAGATAATCTTAAAAAGGGAATCAGAGCTGGCAGACAGGAATGAAGTTGCATGTATTGGGAAAGATGGAAGTGAAGGGAGAACAAAAAACAGGCAAGAAAAGGGGTGGAGGAAATAAAACTAGAGAGAAACATGGTGAAACATGAAGAGTTCAATTTCTCTGCAGGAAGTCAAGGAACAACTATAAAGTGAATGTAAAGGATGTGAATCAGCAGTTCACCCACAGCTACATGATAGAGGGACAATAAAAGAAGCTGTCTCGGAAGACTAATCCTGCAGTTCTTAGCTGACGTGAGTAATCCCGATTTACCTAAACACTGCCTTCAACTTCTGAGATAAGAGATTACAAAACTTGATAGCAGCCAACAATTAAAGAGGACGGGTAAAGAAGCAGCAGCCTGTAACTATTCAGTCTGCTGTTTTGATTAAATTTGGGAGCAGGATTAAGAGTCGTTATTTTTATTGTTAGCTTTGGTCTTACATGGCCTAGAAAGTGGCGGAAAACAAAAAAAAAAAAACCAAAAAACCTAACCACACTCATTTAAATGGTCTGAAAGTTCTGTGTTTGTAGACCAGGAAAGGACTTTCTTCAGGTGATTCACACGTACACCTTTCAGCTATGTCCTCATCCCAGGCTGCTTACAGCAATTGCACAACAAACCACACACTGTATTTTACTCCATTTTCTTCAAACTGTGTTCCCCAAATTGTTCCTCTTTTCTCTGTCCAGTTTCAAGATCCCTCAACTCCGTTCTCTCACCACCAAACCCAGTGATTTCAAGTCTTCCTACAATTTCCTTCTTATCCTGTGTCTATGCCCCCCGTATTTTTCGCCATCCCAAAGCAGAGTTCTCCACTCTCTGCCACGTACAGAGTACTGGACAAAAGTTATTTCCATTTCCTCCCTTCATTACTGCTACAAGATAAACCATTCACCACATCAGCGTGCTACACTCTCAGGAAGAGGAGCTGGGCTACGACCACAGAAGTGCTCTACCTTTAGCTTGCCCCACCAACCAACGCTCCTGGGCCTCTCTGTCCTGCATTTTCAGTGTAAACAGTCCGGGTCACAGACTGCCTTCCTTTCCCTTTCTGTACAGCAGTTAGCACAACAAGATCTTAATACCATCTTATATTCCTTCTGAACATCAGGAAATACTTTTTTACTGTGAGGGTGACTCAGCACTGGCACAGGTTGCCCAGGGAGGTTGTGGAGTGTCCCTCCTTGGAGATACTCAAAAGCCGACTGGTCATGGTCCTGGGCAACTGGCTCTAGGTGGCCCTGCTTGAGAAGGGGGGTTGGCCCAGATGACCTCCAGAGGTCCCTTCCAACCTCAACCATTCTGTGATAAACATCTACAGTTTTTAAGTAACACAAATACTATACAGGGAAAGGACTAATAAATAACCCTAACTCTTTGCTTTATTTAACAAAAAATAAATAAAGTACAAATCCAGGAGCGCTGGCTCTGTACTAGACAAGTAACAAAGCTCCCCATATCATTTATTTCCTTCGCTTTGGGGCTTTATGATTCTTCTGCCTTCTCCCCGCCCTCCCCTTGCCCACAACATCAAACTTCAACAAAACCTACAACACTTGGAAAATGTGTTGTCTTTAAGTGTCTGGATGTTGAATTAAAAAGTTCTTGTGCCACTGACAGCCACAGAGATCTGCTATTGCCACCACAGAAATACAAAAAGCTTTCATAAGCTTTGCTAGTGAAGAAGTGGTAGAAGCCAGGGGTTTTTTTTTTATACGATATATAAATGTTGATGAATTTACCTATACATTTTCATAAATTAGAACGATGGAAATTTGTTCCGCATTCCACACCTATTTTTCTCAAGTATGTTAAGAAAAGAGAAGTGTTCTGGTGCAACAGTTCGCAAGTCATAGACCAAAACACACAGACAAAAACTTGCACAGATATCTGGCAAGAGATGCCTGAGGGATGTTTCTTTCTTTTAAACAAGAAACCCCAAACCTGAGAGGTTATATGGCACATTCTTCAGAATACATTTTGCCTTCAGAAAACAAAATCACTACACCCGTTACGGTTACAGCATGTCAAACATGGCATTTCAATAAACTGTCCAATTTTTAAAAATGTTTCATTTTTACACATTGCCAAAATAAATCCTTTTCCCCACCCACATTCTTTGACTTAAAATTGACTTGCGTTCTACCATACTTATAAAAACTACACTAAATAAATCTGTAACTTGAAATGTAGTATTTCTCTTGACTTTATCCTGAATTATTAGTTCAATGTTTCAAAACAGGAACTTGGAAGGTTCCTATTCCACTTAAAATGAATCAATACTAAATTATCTTTTTGACCTTGATTGTTCCAGTTCCTGTCTCTTCCTTATCCTGCTTACTTCTTATGTCTGAAACGTCTTTGCTTTTCTCCTACGTCTGCCTGAATCTGAGACGTTAGTATGATGGAACGCTATGTGGATTTAACCTAGATTTCTCTCAAGGCTATTTTCCCAAGCGGTAATGGCTCTTTCACCCAAGAGATCTCATTAGCATGCACATATGCACCACTGAGCCTCAGAATTAATAACTCTATTCCCAGTTCAGCCACAGATGGTATGTCATCTCAAGCAACTTACAAACACCGTGTCTCAGTTTCTCTCAAAAGCAGACTCTAGCATCACCGAAATCACTTGGGAGGTCTCTAGTCCAGCCTCTTGCTCAAAAGGAGGGTGGACTCTGAAGCCTGTCCAGGTTGCTCAGGGCTCTTGTCCAATGAGGTTTTGAAAACCTCCAAGGACTGTGACTTCAAAGCTTCTTTGCAACCTGCTCAGCATTCAGTTCTCCTCAGACTGAAAAATAATTTGCTTCCACCCAGTTGGAAGCTCTCCTTTTTCAATTTATGGCCACTGTCTTTTCAGTCACCTCTCCAGGTGCTGGGAGGCTGCTGTGAAGTCCACCCACAGTGTCCTGGTTTGAGGCCTAAACCACAACACACAGCCACATCATCTCCAGGGTGAGCGACCACCACTCCCTTGGCCACTCCTCACCGGGCATGTGCTCCAGCCCCCAACCATTAGGGTGGCCCCTGCTGTACTTGCACCAGTCTGTCAATGTCTTTCATGTCTTCTTCTTTGATGAGAAAGCTCTCAGCTTTCAGCAATGCCAGGAACTCCTGCCCAGCTGACTGTCCACCAGGAGCCCTCAGTCCTTTTCAAGCAGATCGGCTTCCCACCCAGGTGGTCCCCAGCCTGTCCTGATGGAGGGGTGAGTCTGTTCTAGGTACAGGACTTTGCATTTGTTATTTCTGAAACTCATGAGGTTCTGTTCAGCCCATTACTGTAGCCTGCTTGCGTCCCTCCGAATGGCAGCCCTGTCCTCAAAAAAATCCATACCTTGCTAACACGTGTGTTAGTACAGCACAGCAAGCAGAGCTCTCTAAGTGGAAGCCATTCTACATGCAAATACAGAATAGCATTTAATTGTAGCACTTAGGAGTACCAGCACAGAAGAGCTGACCTTGAAAGGCTTCTGTTTAATTATGCCCTCTTTCTAGAAGAAACTGTTGTAACAATCTGAAGGGCCTCACTGCCTGGCTGCATCGCACCCCACAGAAACAGGGACGCTGGCCGGCGTTCACACACTTCACCAAGCCGCAAGAGAACATGCCAAAACTGCAAACCTTAAGCAAGACCAACCCACCACGCTGTGGCAGTGGCCTCGAAAAGCCATGTTCAGCCTCCCGCCCTGCAAACAGTACTGCATTTTCAAATACGTAAATGCAAGGGTTTTCTATGTAGTCTATATCTTTTAAAATAAATAAATAAATAGACCTTCATGATTGAGCAATCACAAAAGATCCATCCCAGAGATCGCCGCCCCCTCCCAATACCATCTCCCCAGTATACTCTTTTTCCAGTCATTCCACTGTCTCATTCTACCCTCAGAACAGCAGCAAGCTGCCATCAAAAGCAGGAGTTTGCTGAACCCTAGGAGGAAGACAACCACAAATTATGCAAGGATACGCATTCAAGGAACTCTGCTCTTAAAATGCCTGTGGGTTTTATTTTTGTGTGTGTGTGTGTGTATAAAATAATATATATTATATACTTAATAATATATAAACTTTATAAAAATATTTGTATACACACACACTGACACTATTTGGAAAGGGCAAACAAAATATCAACTTATTTTTTCCACGACTCTATAATAACTGTTCGGCAAATATTACTTTGCTGTTTTTTTCACGGTAAATTTTGTAAGGCTGCTGCACAAAGGACCCTTGTTTGTAGAAGCCGCATCGATCACTCAAATAGGAGCTGGAGTCTCTCTCTATATGTCCATTGTGGTCCAAACCCTAGGCCACGTGATGTCTGCTGCAAAACCATTTCTGACTTCAGTGCAGAGCTCAGTCTTATTAATTATCTCATTCCTTTGGTTTACCACATCTATAAAATTAGGACAGATATCTGAGTTTTATAAATTAGCATGCTTTTCATCTGTAGATTCAAAGTAATTTCCACTGAGGATAAAAAGCAGTACATAAATAGTAAGAAAATGAACATTGTATTATTCATATGGTTCAGGAGACTAAAAACAGATAATGCTAACCTTTGTCAATCACAGCATAAATGGAGGGGGCGGGGGGGAGCAAAAGGGAAAAAAAAAGGATTCAATAGCCAACAGGACGCACCATTACTTATCCCAGCTATAGTTCGTATGTTTGAAATACGTCGCAACGGTTTTGGAAGCACAGAATAAAGAACATTTAAAATGACTACGACTTAAAAATGCAGCTTTTGAAGATACTTCCTGAGAGTCACGGAGAGAACTATTTTCTTTGTATATAGGCTATCTGGTGCCTGTAGCTAGTGGCTACTGGATAGAAAATACGTATAATGCTCACAAATACTCAAAAATCGCAACTGCAGAAGAGTTAACAGAAAATATTGCTGGAGGTAAGTATGCTTACCATTCTTATAACCCCCCCTCAAATGACCGTTAGCATGAAAATTTATTAAATTGCTGACAAGAAAAACATGGAAAACACCACGCAAATAATGAAGAAAATTGATTTATTTGAGTCTACAAGAATACAACTGTTAGATTACATTTGCAACTGTAAACGTTTCATTAAAATACTTAACACAAAAAAACCCATATATACACATTATGTTTTGAAATTAAACTTTTCTTGAAATAAGACATTCATATGGTGGAACAGGTATTATACTGGAAGGAGCCTAAACCATTTCCCTTGAAAATATTGTTGATTCCAAGAACATTTTCTTTCAAGTGTTTGTTTTTACAGGGAAGTTCAGCATTTCATCTTGATCCACATTTTCGGAAATGAACCAATTTAACTTTAGCCTGAACAGAACTTTTCGTTCCAACAGCCTCTGTTTAAGTGGTATTTTTCATACCACTATACGCTGTTAATATCCAAACTAATTTTTTGAAGCTTACCAGAAAAAAAAGAATATTGCAGCACAGAAAGACAGGAGTGAACATGAAAGAAGTATTTACAGCATTATCTGTAACAATACATTACAGCACAGCATAGTTTTTTTAGATATTATGCTGCATAAAGCCTCATCTAGTTACGGACTTTGCCACATGACAATGCTAAAAAAAAAATAAATTCTGCAAACACATTGTTAGGACAAGGGACCTCAGCCAAGTATAAGTCTGTTAATCTGAAAACAGAAACTATTTACAAGTGCATAAAGTATTTGCATCGTCTCTATGCTTATCCCTGCATTGAATTCATATAAGCTGTAGTGATATGTATGGACACCAGCTCTTGCTCAGCCAGCCAAAAACGTAAATGATACAAACAACTGATGAAGCAGTTATCACAAAGGTCTGGTAGAATACATCCTGTCTGAAATATTAAATATCATTCTTCTGGGAAATGGTTGTATTTCCAAACCAAAGCTTTGTATTTGTTATTCAGGTCAGGAAGTGATGAGAAACAGAAAAGGAAGCGAGATACGGGCCACTGACAGAACTCCTCTGTCCCACAGGTTCATTTCCATTGCTGGGGGGAATGGGGGTGACACAAGCTCTTCCAGATCACTTTTTGAACTTTCTAACCTCTAATTCCAAATTCCTAAACTCACTTCAAAATAGCGAGAGATTTTCAGAAGAACACCACAAACTTTTTTACTTTTTTTTTTTTAGTATTGTTCTCTCAATTGCTGGCAACCTCTACGGAACAGCTTTAGGTGCCAAACATCTCAAGACCACAGTGATCTTATTTTCAGGAAGCTGCACTACTTAACCAGTAGCACAGATTCACCATGTAAAAGGATGCAGGGGATGACATCAGCCACAAGATTTCTTTTCTTAGGAATTGTTCCTCATGAACAACCCCTGCCACAAATTTTGTTTCTGTAAACCCAATTGCCCTGAATTTATGCTTGCAGGTAACCATAAAGCCAAAGAAGTAACAGATTTCTGGGTACTCTCTGTGCCTGAAACTGGAGGGTTTTCATCTGAGATTTGGTAGCTTTTCATTAAAATCTTGGCAAAGTCAGGGAAGAGAAGGGGGAGAGAATTCCATTTTCTAGGATTTTTTACTTCTGGTCCTCTTAAATAGTCATGCCTTAATCCAGAATGCTCTGACAGGCAGCAGAAGCTGGTTGGTTTAATCGCCTAGTTGCAGCACGGAAAACACAGAAAAATACAAAGACTGCTCTTTCCTCAACGGTGACTGGTGAAAGGCCTATAGAAAATTTGGCTGGAGGAAGGCTATAAAAGAAATAGGGAAGCTCCTCCAACAAAAAAGAAACAAAAAAAACCCAAAACAACAAAACAACCCCAAGACACCCATCAACAGACATGTCCCATAAAATGGGAAAACCTGCTTTCCTGACAGCAAAACCATAAGCTAATGACTATTAGTGTGTATACTAACATATATATAGCATATAAATATGTTATATAGTATTTATATATATTTACACACACATAGAGTATAGCAACTGTAAAGCTAACACCTTTGTTTCAGAAACATCTAACATCAATTACACAAAAATCTAAAGGGTTTTCTACATGGAAAAATAGTGCTTATTAGCTGCTCAACAGTATTTCCCAGGTGGACCCTCTTATTATGTGTTAAAAGTGCTTATTTTAGTATGCTTTAGAAAAGATTAAGCTAAACTGAAAAACAAAAAAAGATTAATTTTAGAGTGCAGAGTAATAATGTTCTCATAAGGAATAAATGCAGAAAGCTGATGCTTTTAAAAGTCTTAACATTTACACTTTCACATCGAAATCTCTCTGCAGATACAGCTATCCAAAGGTCATCTATGATACGTATGCGTGAACCCACAGCTTCCACATACAAAGCTGTATTTAGTAAAGATGCACTGAATTGAGCACCCCAAGAAGAAAAAAAAACCAAAACAANAAAAAAAAAAAAACAAAAAAAAAAAAAAAAAAAAAACCCAACCTAGCCTGGCTGAAAAGAGCAACTGCCTGAGAGTTACTGAGGGCCCAATGAGCTTCAGGGAGGACTTAACCTATGGAACGGACTCTGCAAACTGTCTGAAGACTTCAACTATGCTCAGAACCATCTTTGGCTCTCCAAAGATCTATTGTAGGAAGAAATGTTAAAATACCACACATTGTTTATTTGTTGGGAAACTGGGTCATAAAATACCCTATTGTACTGAGAATGAGCAAAGTGGAAAATTATATGTGGCCTCAGAACCTTCCCTAAGGGTATTCTGTATTTTCGCCAAGAATTATGGCATAGAAGTATCATCCCAACATTAGTAGCAAGGTTGAACGGTTGCCTACAGAAAGTACAGAGCCACTTTCACAACACACAGTAATACTGACAGGTGATTTGCGCAGAGACAGGATTAGCACTCTTTGATTTTTAAATTCCTTTTTAAGTAGCATACCCCACTGCCTTCTGCAAAAGCTTTTTTAAAGCTGTTGTTCCTGTGATACATCCCCTACTCTTCTCAATCTTCCTCTCCTTCCTTCCCCAATTAATTTCCTATTAGTGTCTGCATCAGAGGTTACTGGGCAAATTTTGGTGACACCAGAGTATTTCTATGCCATATCATCAGCATATTTTGGCCGCAAACGCTCTTTAGTAAGCCCTAGAAAGATTGTCTACTTGAGAATAATCCTGCGAGGGCAGACAGAGAGGCAGTCTTCATGACACTGTGCTGCGAAAAGCAGCAGGACAAGCCCAGCAAAGAACAAGCCCAAAAGCTCATTCCACAAATCTTTATTTTCTGGACACTTCAGAGTATTTGGCTTTATTCATTAATATCAACTTGTTTACTAATATATCTTGCTCAAATCTTTGGAAGTTCTTGATAATAAAATTCTGAATGTGCGATTTTGCCGATCCTCTTCCATTCTTAGGCGTTTCCATTTACTTCAAGTCCAGAACGCCTTCCAGGACTTTCTTCATAGAAGAAAGCTTCATTAAATGTTGTAACACTTTTCATGTTCACACTTGTGATCCAGATCTATTTACTGTTCTACAGAAACAATGTCTGTAAAGATACCGGAGAGGGGAAAACCAATATCCCATATATGCTTTTTTGGAGATGTGACCTTTTTCAGTCTACCAGAATTCACTCTTCTATATACATTCTCATATTGCCTTCAAACCTCACTTGAAGCTAAAGGTCTTCCAGCAATGAAGTGATATGAATAATACATTTGTCAGATGTGTTTTATTCTTCCCCTTCCCTCCAAACAACTGCATACACAGAAGTTCCTTGTGGAGGGGAGAAAACAGATTCATTTCTAATGCCTTTATATTAGAGAAGGCAAAGTTCAAAGAGCATATCTTGCACTTACCTCAAAGACATCAAGTTTTACAATGGCCCTCAGTTCCTTTTTTTTGTCTGAGATACGAGAATAAACTCCCAGACTCCAAGATCCAAACACCTCTACAGCTACATGACATAATTTGTTTTAATAGTTAATCCTGCAGGGATTACATAGCCTTTTCTACTAAAACTACAGATGACGCTACTGTACTCAGATTTGCTTTTATTTATGCTCTAAAACACGCAAGCTCCAAAAAAGCTTATTCAAAAGAATTTTGCCCCTGGTAGGTGCAGGTCTGGAGTTCTGCTGAAAAAAGATGGAAATGTGTCAAGGAGAATGTCAAAGGCTCGATGTCCCTTAAGAGCGTTCATTTGCTTTTGGAATTTTCATCTGTACAGAGCATCCGCTCCTAGCATGCTATTTTAGGACTGTTTTAAGCCATGTTCAGGCACATTCATCCCCCGATAAAAGTGCAAGAACTTGTAAGCAGCTACTGTGAGATCAGACAACCTTTTGACCTGGTTCATAAATGTTTGCAAGTCTCATTTCTAGGCAAGGAAAGCAGTACTAAGACCTGAGCAAAGTTAAGGCAGATCCTGTATCCCATCCTCAGCTGCAAGAATTTACAGCTCCGCGTTAAGGAAATCATAGTCAAATAACATGCTTCCATCAGTATCTGGACAAGGCAAGGAGGATTTGCTCCCCAGTGTACAATTAGCCAGATGTATTTTGTTTGTTTAGCAGTAGGAAAGACAAACCCAAATTGGTAGGCTATCTGGGAACAAACATCATCCAAGGCAGATCTGGATTCCAAGGTAGTACGAAAAACCTTTTTTCTGGAATTTGCAGCTTGTGTCTTGCTTACATGCTTGGTGTGAAACTGATCACCAAACCTGGGGTCAGGAAGGAACTCCACAGCTCAAGATGGGCTCAGGGAATCCATTACCTTCTAGAGAACAACTCTCCGGCTAGGAACAACTAGGCAGAGAGATCACCTAACGGATTTCCCATGATTGCAGGCAATTTGAGTAATGATACTGTCTCATCTGTTGTAGCACACTGTTCTAAGTATTTAAAGACTTTGGTCTGAGTTTTATAAATGCAGTACGTTCAGCAGAAGTGTGGAATTTCACCACTTGCTCTACCAGGAACATGTCACGACAAAACATTTTGTGGTCCCCCTTGGCTTTGAAATGACAGTGGGTTCTGCAGTGAAGAACCCGGCCCCATCAAATGCATGGCAAAACCTACAACGGGGCACAACTCCATGCTAAAAATTTAACAGGTACTGTCTTTAGAATTTCATCATAAAGATTTAGGAAATTAAAAAACACTATCTCTTCTGCAGATCCAATCTGGTAATTCCGAGGACCGACGCACAAAAGCTCGTGAAAGCAAATGAAAACAGCAAGGCACGCTGTTTATGTGCGGCTGGCCATTTTTCAAGTTTTCATTCCCTTTTCACAGAGCTTAGGGCCAATTACGCTACTCCTAATTAAAAACTGCTTTTGATTACGGCAGCACAGAGACCGCAACCAAAAACCTTTATATTCTGGGCAGTTCTGCACTTAAAAAAAACCCAAAAAAACCTACTTTAAAAGCCGCTGCTGTTGTGTTCTTCGTTGCTGTTTGGAGGCGCGGAGGGACGGGGACAGCGCGGGGAGTTTGGGTACTGTTTTGGTGCAGCTCTTTTGTTCCTTTATGTAAACCAGCCCAAGTTTGAAGGCGAAGTTCGCAGCTCGCACACGACCACCGGGCTCTGCAAACTCGCTGCGCCACAAGCACAGACACACACACACACACACACACACACACACACACAACTTCACCCTCGCCCAGCGCTTCCCTCTCTCCCTGAAGCGTTACAGGTCTGGGAGCTCGCCGGGTTTATCCCCGCGGGACAGGCGGCGGTGGGCCGGCGAGGGCAGCCCCCTCTCCCGGGCCGGCCCCCCCTCCGCTCGCCGCCGCTGGCGGGTGCGGACGGGACGCGCCGCAAAAAGGGGGAGGCGAAAAGCGCCTTAAAAGCGGAGCTGGACGCGGTCCAAGCTCCGCCGGGCCTTAAAAAAATAAAATCATAATTAAAAAAAAAAAATAAAAACCAAACCGCCACAAAAATCCCTCCCCTCTCCCCCCCAAAAGTAGGGAGAAGCGGAGGTTTAAAGCTCCTTCTCCTGTCAGCCATTTTAGAAGCGTGAGCGGAGAGGGGCGGCGGGGCACATCGCTGCGCAGCCTGACCTGCCGGCCCGCCCGCGGCTTATCGCCGGGGGAGACGGGAGGGGGGAAAAAAAAGAGCACGTAAAGAATAAAATCGCCCCCAGTGGGTTTCCCTCCACCGGGCAGCACCTCACCGCCGAGCCGAGCCCCCACCGCCGCGCAGCCGGGCCAGCCCCTGAGGCTCCGTCGTCCCCCCCCCGATCCCCACCTTGGCGTCCGGCGGTAGGATCAGCACCTGGCTGTTCTCCTCCTCCTTCTTCGCCGCCTCCTTCTGCGCCAACGCCGAGTTGAACGACACCTTCACCATGGCCGCCCCTCAACGCCCCTCACGCAAGAGAACGAGGACAAGAAGCAACCCGGACCGCCGGAGCTTCGAGGGATACCTCCTGCCTCGTCGTCGTCGCCGCCGCCCCCCCCCCCTCCGCTGCCGCCTCGCCGCGACTGCCGCCCCCGTCCCCTTGTCAGGCGGCGGAGGAGGAGAGGCGGGCCGCGGCCTGCGGCGGGGCGGGGAGAAGAGGAGGCGGTGCCTGACAGGGCGGGAGGGAAGAGGGGAGGTGGAGGGGGCGGTGGGGCCTCGCCCCCCGCCCTCCCGGGCCGCCCTGGGGTGGGGAGAAGGCTTGGTCCCCCTCCACCCCGCAGCTCCCCTCTCGGCGGCCGAGGGCTGCGTGCCCCGTGGGGACCGCCTCTCTGCCGGCGCCTGGCTGTACCCCCGGGCGGCAGCGCCTGCAGCGGCCCGGTGCCCGGGGGGAGCCCCGCGGGGGCCCGTCCCCCTCAGCCCCGGGCCCGGCTCCTCTGCGAGGCCTCCGGGGCAAGGCCCGCTCCTCGCCCCGGGCTGGGCCCGGCGGGGCCCTGGCACCCCGCTGGCCCCGCTGTGGGGTTGCGGCCTCGCATGGNAATATATGTGTGCAAATTGGGGGGGGGGGGGGGGGGGGGGCTGGGGTGGCACAAGCGGGTTGGTTCACCCTGGTGCAGTGTCCGCATTTCTCAGCTTGCCATACTAATTAGATTTGTATTAAAATAAAATCCCCCAAATGCTGTATAGACAGCATGAAGGTGAAGTCCACCGGTTGTTAGATCCCTCGGGAAGGGTATGAGGAGTACCGGGAAAGCGGTGGTGTGTGACCTTCTCCCCTTCCTCTCCGACACGGTGGGTGCGAGAAGCCAAGCAAACCCAAGGCACCATCCCAAGAAGGGCGCTCTTCGGTAAAACTATGCGACGCACGCAGTCGTGTTGCGGATATGGCTATAGTCTGCTCTGAGAAGGATTTAATTTTGTTGACTCACCTGGGTAGAGTTGATTTCCTGGCAAGAGCTGGGCAGAGTGATGTTTCTGTGGCTGTTGGTAAGATGCCTGGCAAGCAAAAGGCAGTCCTTGAGCTCAGCGGGTGCTCTGATGCTGACTTCGGCAAAATCTGGTCTTTCTCCCTAGGGCATTAGATGGCAACACAACTGAATTGTCCTTATGCTATGTGCCTGTGCCCTTTAAAATTCTTGACCTAAAATGGCTGACAGAAGAGCTAACAACCTGGTTCACGATATCATCCTAAAGTATTTTCACCTAAAGATCTATGGATAATTTTAGGATTTTTTTTTTTCTGACAAGGACATAAAATCCACAAAGAAAACCATGATAATTTGATATGATCTCAAGATAAAACAGCTGATGGTACAGCTTGCACCCAAGACTGCAAATTGCCTCAGGTATTCCAAGAATTCAGTCTTACTACCTTAAAATTCAACAGATTAACTGAATCATTTGCAGATATTTCACTGAACTATAAAAAGTCATGGGTGCCAAGGAAGACAGAATACAGAGATTTCTCTAGGCATTTTCCAACCATATTTGGTACAATCCTGGAGGTCTTGCTTTAGTAGGAACTTTCATAAAAACTATTTGAGCATTCTACATGAAAACCATAAAGTACTTTAATAAGGCTGTCATCAGCTACAGTTTCCCAGGCTACTACTATGGATTTTTTTTTTTAATAAGTGGGACTTTATTGTGCCTCTCCCAGGTTGAGAAATGCACCAGGTGATACCTTTGCTCCCATTTCAATGGGAATCTGTGCAGGCGCATTGTGTATTCAGGACAATATTTAGCATGCAAAGGCTGCAGTTCAGAGTTCTGCTTTGCTTTGTTCTCCTTAATGACATCTTCAGGTATTCTTCACAGAAAGATGAGTATGCAAAAGACAGTCAAGGCCAAGGACTGGCATTATGTTAGCTATGTCAAAGTGTATCTAACTCTTTCCCCAGGCAGCATACACTCTTATCTGTCCAGATCAAATATACTTTGTCTGTTTCTTGAACTGTGTTTATGAATCATGGCGGCTTACCGCAGCTGGATTAGAGCAGCACCCTTACGATGTTGCCACTTCTGACCTTTCGATTAGCGAGAATTTAGGATATTTGGGGTTCTTTCTATTGGGGAACAGAGTAAGAATAAAGCATCAGGAGAACCTCTCAGCTTTCTTCCAGGCTGTGCTTTGCTTTACATACTTGCTTTCAGGCTGCAGCTTCGCAGGCAGCTGAGTCAATCGGATGGCTCTGTTCCTCCAAGAGGAAATCTTGCCTCACCTTCTTCGTCCTCTTGCCCTTCATCTTCCCCATCATCTCACCCTTCATACTCCCCTCCTTCCACCAGCAATCCCACTCAGTGGCTGTGCTACGTGTGTGACCCGTGCGTGAGCCAATTCAATTAAAAAATCCAGCAGAAAATTATCCGAGTTTTTCTGGGTTAGTTTTTTGCTGGGTTGGTGAGTTATGTCAGTTCAGAGAGATATAAGGGCCAGCACCAGCATAAACAGTGGGCCCGTGAGGCCAAGAACAGGGAGGGGGGAAGTGGGGAGGAAGGCCTCCCCACTTCTGCATAGATACAAGTATTACATCTCTCAAAACCACAGCCTCGTTTTTTCTCACACTAGTATGTGCATCTCAGTTTATATCCGGATGACTTTCTCTCTCTCTCTCTCACATTTCTGCCCCTTCTGTCTCACGTACAAGGCTTCATTTCCTTCAGTCCTCTGCCCCATCGTTTATGGGATCTTAGGTCACCCCTAGGAACAGATGACCTACGCTGTTTAGATCTGTGTGTTTGTGTCCTTGAACAGAGGTTTTCCAGTGTTTCAGCTGACACTAAAAAGGGGGCATCTCATTGATTCCTTGTTTACCCTGAGTGGAAAATGGCAATTACATCCATCAGGACTCGGAGTCGCTTTCTCATTCTGATGCCTGTCTTAAAATGCCATGATGCTCCAAGCCATACCTCTGCTTGCCCATCTACAATTCAAAATCAGCCTACGTGCCATCTCTTACACTGGGATCATAAGTTTCTAATGCCTGTACTAGACAATCTGTGGATTCAAACACATAAAACTGCGGGGGTTTTAAATAATGATATTCTCTTCCAACAAAGGGCACTATTTTGAGATGAGGAGAATGTAGTTGTTTTTAAAGTTTCTTTTATAAAGCTTTTAAATGCAACTGAACGTGGAAAGTTCCATATGGTGTCACGGTATTTTTTAATTGTTTCTTCTACTCCTCGTTTCTCGTTAACTGCCTGATGTTCTGATATGGCGTGTCTTACTTTTCCCTCAACCACTCTTCCCAGTTTTAGCTCTATATATATCTATCTCTCTTTCTCTGTCTAACTATGTATATCATTCTCATTTTTTGGGGCAGGAAGGAGACAAGCGAAAGTTGTTTCTGTGACAGACATTTCTTCAGCTTGCTTTCTTAGCTAGAAGCTGAAATCCATTTACACTGTTTCAAGGCTTTTCACACCATGGCTGGCTCTTCCTCTCTGCCCTGTTCTGCCTTCCACCCCCCCTTCTTCTCCGCACAGCCCCCTCAGCTCCACCTGAGAGAAGTCTCATCTGCCAGATTCTTACCCAAATGACCCGCAAAGAAATCGCTGTCATGCTGTCCCTTTTGCGCAATCCCTGAATTAATTTGCAAGGACTTGTACAAAGAGTAGACTTAATCTTAGATACATTAGTACACAGGTAAGGCCGGTAATTTTACTTGTATAATTCCAGTGACAAAATTCTGTACTGGGAATGCCACTTTATCAGTAAAAGGATTTTTTTTTGCCATTGCTTGATGTGTTGATCTGGGAAATTTTTTCCAGATTGTTTGTTTTCGTAAGATGGGGGAATATGGCCATGGCAGCATTTTTTTAGCTTTGTCCTGAGTTAAATCTGCTACCGCCTCCAAATCTACCTTTCCTGTAACAGCACAAAACAAAAAGACCAATGTAAATTCCTGATGGCTAAAGCAGAAGGGAAAAGACGGCACTTACTATTGTAAACAGGATAGGATAGGAAAGAAAACATATCAAAAGGCATATGAGTCTGTTTAGCAGCCTCTATATTCTTCTTAATATCCCAGAGCCCGCTGAAGTTGGCAAACCAAATGGTACATAAATCTTTGCCATTCTTTAGCTTGCAGATGGTTGGGATTGCAGACTGTTGGTGTTCTCACATATTTTGGGATCCAAACATTACAGCAGAATCCCCAATTTTTATTAGTCTCTAGGCAGGACTGTAATCTAAATCTTAAAAATAACATAATTTTCACAATCTGTCTAAAATGTAGCCGCTACAACAAAGCATAAAATAAGCTTGACAAATCTATTTCAACTTGGCTTGTGCCTCCCGGCACCTCAGTCATCCCTGCTGTGAATAAAGCCCATTAGAGTGTGTAAGTGGCACCACAGCAATGAATTATGCCATAATCCAGCAAGCTGCTTTGTATGGCTGGTTTCTGCACCCACGTGGAACCCCCGGGTCCACCAAGACACAGCAGCTTGCCTGACTGGGTCTGTAGTTTGTCTGGTGGGAAATTACCATATGCAACATGCAGAAAGGTACCTGTGTGTACAGTACCCAGTTGCACGCTCTTAATTTCAAAGAATTGTTTGCAACATGAGCCAGATCTTCCTTCATTTGAAGGTAGTGGTAGGACTCTCATGCTCTTCTCTTAAAGTTGATCCTGTACTCAGGTTCAGTACAAACATTTTTACTTCAGTTCTAACTGGGTGTCATCTATTAAGTGCCAGACTGCAGGAAGGCAACCTTTATATTAATTTATCAACATTTTATTTGCTCATTTAGCATCAATGATTTGGCCAGTACTGAAGAAGGCTCAAATTAAAGACTATTGCTGCCCCAGGGATTTTATAATCTAAATCAGATACAGAAAGAAAAAATTCTCAGGGAAGCTAAGGACACAGAATAACTTTGAAAGCTCACTCTCTTTTCCCTTAAGGTCTTTTCCTTGTCTCATTTCCGTTCACAGAAGTAAAAAATGTGTGCAAGCCCTTGTCCTCTAGTATCCTAGCAGCTGCTGCCTTTTCCTTACTGGCCCAACAAATGCTGGTTTCCCCCTTTTAATACATTAAATACACGCTGCAAATATCTTTTGTCTTTTAGGCTTTATTGAGCTGGTATTATCTCTCCTTTTTGCTTTGTCCATTAGCACCCAAGACTGCCAGAGCTGTTCTGTGCAAGTGGTTAATTTACCCCAGGACACCTGCTTTAGGAGGTTAAAGACAAATTCAGCTTGTTCCATTACAATGTATCCTAGCATAGAGTGTCATAGTCTCAAATTTCTGTTTGGGCCTCAGGAGTTTTTTGTACCTGTCCTTTTGTCTCCTTTTCTGCTGCATCAAACGCAAGCTTCCTCACTTGGCCTTCCAGGTCTTTCCTCACTGGTGTGTAGCTCTGTCCATATTGGTTGTTATATCTCATGGCAGGTCCTACAGATCATTACTGGTGCAAACTTTCTTTTCTTTGGGCCTGGGTCACGCACAGGTGGAAGGAGCTGTCCTGTCCATCAAAACCCATAATATTGCTAAAATTATGTGTGTTCCTAGCCCAACAGAAGAATCACATCTGTGGCAGCTGGGTCACCACAGATTTGTGAAGTTGCCTTTATCTCACACTTCCCAGCCAGATCACTAAGATCTCACATGTTTGCACTTAACGTTGTAGTTTCTCTCTTCCTTGGGGCAAGCAGTGTTTATACAGAGAAGAAGATGAAGCCACGTNCTCTCTTCCTTGGGGCAAGCAGTGTTTATACAGAGAAGATGAAGCCACGCGAGAAACACTGAGTCTGCTGAATGGACCCACACTCCGTGAGGCCATACTACTACTGTTCCTTTGCAGCACCGGGACTCGGGATACAGCCTCCCGTGCACCGATGCGCAGGTAAGATGAGAGCTGTGCCAAGGTGAAGTGATAGGCTGCCCACCTCACTAGTCCAAGTCATCTTACCATTGTTCTGCACCTTTGTTTTCACTCTCTTTCCCCCCATTTGCTGTATATTGTTACGTTCCCATGGCTCTTCTGGACCTGCAATTGTCATTTTGTCAACCCTGTGTAAGTGTGCGCATGCTCACAGTGCTTTCTGCAACTAGCTAAGCCCCTAGTCACTGTTGTGGTATATACCATTCAGATAGCATCCTCTCTGTGTGTTTGGGGGCTTGAAGTAAGCAGGGGGGTTGAATGTCAGCGGTGTGGGATTGGAACAAAATTCTCATTTACCGAATTTGTAAAAATTTCTATTAGTCAAGTTCTTGTTCTTTTTTTTTTTTCTTGCATAAAGCTTTTGTTGGTTTTGTTAATTCTCAGATCTCTTCTATGCTTACCAGCATTTGGCAAAAAAGTAAGGAACTGACCTTTCCAGCTTCATGCTGTAAGATTAATTCTACCTAGCAACTGTTGGTTTTTAGGATAAACTTCTGCAAAGCTGTATGAGTTACACAATAGAAAGCGTGAAAGACTCTATCCTGTTTAAACAGGTTTCAATGTGGTTGGCTCACAACTCTGCCCAAAGAACAGCAAACTTGAGTTGAAGGGTTAATTTCCCTGCTAGCTGCTCTGCCACACCTAAGACAAACCTTCTTCCCAAACAGCAGGAGGCAGAGGCTGCACCCACACTTGCCTGTTTAAAGCATCACCTGATATCTTCAAGAGAAGTTTCATATTACGCCAAATTTTGGACAGCTGCATGTATCTGCTACCATGGCACCTCCATTCCTTCCTATGAATCAGGCCTTGGTGTGGTCATAGATAAAGTGGATCCAAGAGTGAAATGCTTCTTTTTTTTAATTATTGCACTTGCTTGGTGGATGAGCTTTCACTGGATCAGCTCTGAGCTGCTCACCCCTCAGCTGCACAATCGCTAGAGTTGCCTCCAGGGAAGAGGTCAGAGCTCACTGGTAGGGGAGGAAGGGGAATGAGCGGTGCAAGGGCTCCTTGTAGCCAGCACACCACAGTCACTTTGCTTTAGATGCAGTAAGAAACCTCACTCTTCATGTGGAACAACTGACATGGTCAACCTGGCAATGAAGATATTGGGGGGAGCGGGGTGTAAAATGGCCCAGATGCCAAGATCTCCGTGTTCATGAGTTCTTTTTCTCCCTTCTTTTTCTGACAGGCAGGGCGTCCTGGAAAGACAGAAGGAACATAAATTAAGAGGGGCTGCAGGAGAATACTGGCAATAGAGGATGCCATCCACCAGTTGTTCTATGGCAGTAGTCAGAGGTATCCCTACTTTTGCATTTGAGATAAGATATATTTTTAAGATGCTTGGACATTGGGCTTTCTTCTAGGCTCTGGGATCAGCACTGTCTCACAGAATTAGAAGTAAGATGGAGAATAATGAGATGGAGAAAGCACCTTGATATGTTTTTTGAAAAGGGTCAGGTAGGATAGAGGGTGTAGGGAGATTTTCTCCTCCGGACTCACGTTGTATCTGGCAATGCCACAGAACAGGAGCATCTCCAGTGGGAGAAGGAGATTCCTCCCTTAGGGGCTTGCTCCAGGCTCTAGTGCCTGTGGGAGACCCCCGCGAGCACTCTGCCCCATCCCTTTTCAATGCCAGGTCTTCTATGAAACCTCAGGCTCTGCTCATGTGCTCAGTTACCATATCCCAGCTGTGGAGCCGTAACTGGAAATCAAGCAGCAGCAGCTTTGTGAGCAACTCCTGCTCCAATCAGAAATACTTGCTTGACTAATCGTTCGAAACAACTCATCCAGAAATAGCCACAGCGCAGGATGGACACATATTTATGTAGACAGAGTCACAAAAATCGGTTGGTAGGGCAGTATGTGGGAAAAGCATAGGACAAGTGAGGTGCTTGCTTCTCAGAAAGCAAGAGGAAGTTATAAATGTATTTGTGTTCTTGACAAATGACTGGCCGGGACCAGGTTGGTACAGTACCAGAGAAAGCGGCATCAACAGGTTCTCCTGCAGACGTGCTGCCTTCTGCCTTGTGCCTCCTAGTCTTGCCTGCATGCCTCTCTCTGCCTTTTCCAGCTGCTTCTGGGGTGGCTTCTTGGCATGTTCCTTGTCCTCCTTCCGCCCTGCATTGATGAAGTGACTATAGACCTGGCAGTGCGATAAAGTGACCAGAACGAGGGGTTTGTTTCTAAATCTTCAAAACAACCATCCTGTGATTTGACTGAATATCAGAAAGGTGCTGTTTTAAGCTCCACATGACAAAGTTGACTTTTTAAGAATAGGGC
>RSEF01000001.1:194029720-194053187 GCA_003993805.1 Himantopus leucocephalus | reverse complement strand
GAGAGAGGTGGGGGACAGAAAGCAGGGAGATCTCTAACTGAGCTATGGCATTAGCAGATACAGTGCATACGTTTGTTATGGCTGTGTAGCCTCTTTGAAGGACACCTGAACTAGCTTTTTCTTGGCCTAATCAGTTCAACTGATAAAAAAAGTGGTTGGGTGGAGGGAAGAGGGAGGAAAGAGAAAGAAGAAAAGCCACGTCTGCTGTGTAACCATGTGTGTGCCATGGGCTGGCTGGAAATGTGGCAGCGTATTGCAAGTACACGCTACTCCCCACTTTGAAGCAATCCCATTTTTTTCCCCTCTGGCTGAGATCAAGGCTGGATGGGGAGAGGGAAATGGATCTTTGCAGAAATGCAGTGTTTTGCCTGTCTTGTGACCAGGCACATTTGTAGCTCTGAATCTGAGTAGTGTCAGTCAACAAAGTAGGATGTGTCAGTAAATTCCCTGCTGGAACTGCTTTTATTCAATCCACTTCAAGTTCTTGCATGGTGCCCATTGACTTGATGCCGAGTGCGCTGTGGTAAATGAAGCATTTCACATTTCCAACTTGGAATGTGGCAGAAAATAAACAGGTTTGCTACTTAGAAAAAAAAATTAACCGTGTGCAGGAAGGAAGGACATTCTGAGCAGTCCTTTCACAATACCTCCAGGCAAAGGAGGGACGGGTTTTTGTCCCTTAGCACTTCTCCCCTCAGAGCTGGAAGCCAGCCTTGACCCATGGGAGTCCCTTTTAGTCTCAGCTGTTGATTAAGCTTGGATGGACTCTTCCCTCCCAGTTTTCTTGGGATACTGTGATTGGCAACCACATGTTTATTGCCCACTTACTATGAAAAGGGCTAAGACTGCTTGTGGTGGGGAGACCACTGCTTGTGAGACAGAGGTGATATGTGAAGTACAAAAGAAATAACAAAATATGTCTACATAGCACATACAGAGTATACAAACTTTTTGACTGTCCCAGATGGATCACCTTGAAGCAATTTCCTGATGTAAATTATCTCCCCTTGAAACATCCCAGAAACAATGCCAGTCTGCTGCAGGAAAACTGAAATACTTCTCAAAGATGAAGAGTAATAATGGAAATACAAACTGAAAAAAACCTCTGTCATCAACAGGTGAGTATCAGGGACAGGAAAAATGTGGCTGTAGACACAGGTTCTAGATGAACTGATCATAGGAAGGAAATTTGTTGGTTTCTCAGATTTACTATCACAAGTTGTTTTCTAAAAAGCAGAGTTTAAATTGCACAGGGTATTATTTTGCAGCTGTAATATGAATATGTAATATCATAGTATCCAGAGTGGTTCTGTAGCAGCAAACAAACAGAAACGAGGGAAAGAATGATCCTGGAATGAGATCAAAACCCTGAATCAAAAAAAAATGTGCCCTAGTCCTGTATTTGCCAGGCAGTTGCTTTATCTGTACCCCAGCGCTAACGGGAGTTTTTCACCTACATACCTACTGTTGTTGCTAACAGGACACATGTGGGATACTATGGGTTTCAGTGTGTGTCCATCCCCTGTCCTTCCCCTTCCCTGTCCTCACCCCTGTTGTGATCCTGTGCCTGTCTACATGGAGACCAGCTGGAGCACACTGTAGATCCTTCTTTTCCCATACACCTGAATCTCCTTCCAGTTGAAACCAGGATGCAGGAAGGGATAAAAAACCTGTATGTAAGAACCTTATCCACATATGCAGTTACAATGTGGCCAGGTATATTTTGGCAATTGAAAAGTCTCTGGTCCCCAATTTTAGACACACCCAGAGGGTACAAGTTGCCTGATACCAGCTTTCAAAAATTAGGGATTAAACCGTGTTTCTTACTGCCCTCCTCTGTAAAACAGGAATAATACTTTACAGCAAAGCAAGGAATGCTGATAACGTCAGCTCTTTTCATGATCAGATGAGTGCATCGAGAGAATAATTATTTGTCTGTAAGCACTTAACTCGCAGGTGGCTTCAAAACTATCAATGAAAAGTTGTGTTACTATAGATATTCTGCACACCTAAATGTGCAATGGCTGCTGTTACAATTCAAAGGGCAAAGGAAGCCTATGGAAAGTTGATAGGTAAATGTCTGGCTGAGGTATCTGTTAATTAAAGCATGTAATTTATTAAAACAACAAAACACAGTGAACTGATTCAAGACCATCTGTTCATGGTAATCATAAGTATATATTCATAGTATTGCATCATTTGAGTAATAACCATAGTTGAACAAACATTTTGAAAGCAAGATAAAGTCATCAAATATAAGTTCATTGTGCGAGTAAAATGAGGACCCTAGTCCTCAGTCAGGACTGGACCTCTAGATGCTTTGACAATATAAACAATTAGCAATAAATAAAGGGATGAAAAGTAATTGAGGACTAAACAGCAGCTTTTAACGTGTTTAAAACTGTTGACTAATACACATCTATGACTAACAAAAAGCATATATTGACTGCTCAGTTACTTAAGTTTTGCCCTGTTTAAACAGAATTTCATTATTTTGACTCTGCTGACTTTTATCAGAAGCAGAAAAAACAATGCTCAAAATATGCACTGGAACGTTTTCCTTTGGGGAAAAAAAAAGAAGAAGAAGAAAAGCATCTTTCTCCTATGACAGTGTTTGAATTTTAATGTAAAATGCATTCTGAGCTAATCCTCTCTTACACAGGCTTGTTCTTGCATTGAGAGATGACATGCTTTTAACTCTGCCAAAGATGAGTTCAGGCCTTTCTTTCCGGCTCTGCATTGCTTCTGCGATACTTGCTGACAGCGCTGCTACTTAGGGGAACATAAGGAGTCTACCTGAGTTTAAGGGTGAGCTGTGGAAATGGGAAATGCTGACAGCTGGGCCTCAAAGGTGAAGGAGGAACTGATGTTAAAACCGTCTTTAAAAGAACAAAATGGATAAGCAAGAGTAGCAAATAATTAGTCAGACTTTAAAGGAGATTCTTTCTATACTCACAAATTCACATTAGCTGTATCCATGTTAGCAATTGCAAGATAGTAAGGCTATGCTTATGCTAGTAAATTAAATGTGCTTATGATCCCACTGAGGCACGCTCTGACTACCCATTTTGTTTAACCCTCTTATCTCCCAAAACAGGGTGGCTGCTTCCAAGCTGCTTATTGCGAATGGTCCCTGACTGATTACCACAACGCACCTAGGAACTGTGTGGGGAAGGGCTGCATAGCCTAGGTCAAGTGTCAGAAGACCCTTCTGACAGGATCCCTGGCTTCTTCCAGTTTAATAGTCTGGATGCTCAAATTCTAGTTCCAGGGGACATTCACTGTTTACTTCACCAGTACAGGGAGGACACTGCATTTGTCTACTAACATGAATAAATGTGCTGAAGTCAACAGAATAACTCATAATAATGAAGGTATAGCACTAGCACGTTGTACTATATATGTAAAACTACAATATGATTAGTAATTATTACAACATCAGTCTCTGCATACTCATATGTATTTGTTCTGTGAAGCCACAGACCTCCAAATACTTGAGAAGATCTGGTGGCTATTTATATGCGTAGAGTTACTTGCATACTTACGGGTTTGACATACTGTGGCAGAGACAAAGGGAGACAGTAAAAGCCACCAGGAATGCACTTTTAAACATTTAGTTTATTTCTTTTGGCGACTGAAATTTATATTTTATTTCTGTTGGTACTTCACTATGTCCTGATTCAGAAAGTTGGTAGTATGAATCATTCTGTTTTGGGAAGGCAAGGCCTTCACCACAAGATAGGATTGTGTGGATTGCTGAAAGTAGCTAGAAGCTCACCAAAATTTTAAAGCTAGCACCATTTTATTGTGTTTTTCTCCAATAAAGCCTTTTAATTCACCTATGGGAATAGTATATTTTATAGTTTCAGTGATGGGCATACCAAACATGCCGCAGCCTGCTAAGACCTAACCCATGTGGGGTTAAGGAAAAGACATACAAGACGATGGCAAGTAAAATGCTCCTTGATCAAATTCAAAGGATAAGTTTCATGAACACGGTCTTAAAATTAAGCCCTCTATCCATAGTTATCAACCCTCGCTTCCTGGTCACACAGGATCTGGTTCTATATTACAGGCCTGCAACAAAGGAAGCAAAGCAAGAGAGCAGGCAAGAGTGGGAGACAAAATTAGTATTTATTTTTTATTCTCCTGAGTAATCAAGTATTTCCATATACCACGCAGCAAATGAAACCCAGTTTCCAACTCATTTTCATCTGATGGTGGGATCTTCTGGTGGTGCCACCTCTGATTAAAACTTTTCATGAGGTTGGGACGTACAATATTGCTCTCCTGTGTAGATTCTTTTATGCCTAACATGACTTGGGTTGCTCGTATACATTTTCTTCCATATAAGGCTGTAGGCTTTCCCTCTGCTATATTCAACTGTCTGTTTTCATGAAATATGTAGGGACCCAGCATGTTTGAAACCACTAGCTTTAAGTGAAACTGGGCTGAAAATGGCCAGGAGTTATTTACAAAGGGAGGACAGACAGACAGACACACAAGAACACACATATGCTCAGAGCATGACTGCATCATTGTAATTTCCATAGAAGCTAAAAATAAATAAACACAAAAGTCTGATTTCACTGCACAATGTCTTCCTTAATTGTAACAGTTCAGCTGGGCTAGAAAACGAGTTAACCACATTTTAATGCTAAGCATATCTGAAGACTCATGCTGCAAGCCTAAGGCGGGCATGTTCTCAGAAAGTAGGCTCCACACCAGGCGCTGAATGCAGCCACAAATCATCTTCCTTTGCACAACCAGATCCTGAAACGGGGTGCAAAGACCACGCACACTATGGCGTTAAGTGTGGAAAAGCAGAAAATGCAACCACACCATCCCGAATGAAAATATGGAAGCTCTGCTGCACCGCCGGTGACTCAGACCTGCTTCTTTCACCCCTGCCAAGAAACTCAGGACACCTCCTCTTCAGAAATCCCTGGCCATGTTACTGAAACACATGCACTTCCCAAATCCTGTCAGAAAGTGCACACACCCTCTTTCCAGATCTTGGCAGAATGAAAACACAGAAATCAAATGATCCTGTGAGGAACAATCTGGAGTCCAGGGTTCCTATGGCTCCGTTACATACTCAACAATAGCTCAGCAACAGATGCCGTTGGTAGGAACTCGGCGTATGTATCACACAGAGGAATTTTCACTGAAGCAAATCGACTTCAGAGTGAAGGATGTTGGAAAGCTCATGTTGTTCATGTGTGGGAGGGGGAGAAATATTTCCATGTCTCCACCACAGCTTCTACCAAATCGCAGTGGGTCTCAACCGCTCTGAGTGGATCCTATTGCCTGGGCGTCTGGGGTTCAGGGACAGAGTTAATTGTTTTTTCTGTCCGAGGAACATGGATGACTTTGCAGACTGTAATCACTCAAACTGGATCCTGCTGCTCCTCAGGGGTGACAGAGCTCTGCTTTCTGCTTGACCGCTGGCCAACTGAAATCACTTTTGTTTGGGGAACAGGGAAGGGCCAGAGCTGTGACCTGTGAAACAGATCTGTGAATCTCTTGGCTTGTAAATGCCAGCAGAGAGAGGCTGGGCCCATTATGACAGCCGCCTGTAAAAACTGTGACAAACAAAATATCAACAAAAAGTCCTTAACAAAGGAATCGCTAGGCTGCTGCTCAAAGAGAGGAAGTTCTCAACTAGGTATTTTGTCATTTAAGTGACATTCTTCCCCACTGAATGCAGGCTTCATCACAGCATTTCCTACTATTGTTGCCTAGCATCTGGATTACTGCAGCTCCCCTCCAGGGGGCTGGCGATACAGATTCTCCAAGAGTTTCAAGCACGTAATTAGATTGCTCCCTTAGTAAGCAGAATTTCCCGGAGGGGAAGCACATTGCACCACTCTTCCACATCTTGCCCAAGCTGCCAGCGAGAGCCAAGAACAAAGCTGGTTATGGAATCTACAAGGATCCGCAAATTTATTTGGCCCATAATGTGTAGCAGTAAAAGTCTGGCAGGGCTCTGAGACAGGGCTTGCATGCATTTAATAATGTGCTTTGGATAGCAAAGTCCAAGAAGAGCTGGGCAGGAAACTGAGCCAACCTAGCAGCTCAGTGTTGCCAACAGGCTGTGATCCTGCTCCCACCTCACCCCGCACCCTCCTGCTCCAGCCCCTTCCCTGGAATCGTTCGGTGTGGTGCTCATGGTGCTCATCTGACCGAGCCAGGTGACCAAGAAAGCTGACTCAGCTCCTAAACCCAGTAGACCACTCACTTTTTTGCTGGCGTTGTTTTCTGATGCAGTTAGCAAGACAAACTGACCCACTCTTAAACTAAGTGCAAGATGAATGCTGGAGCTGGTGAAAGGCAAGCGTTAATGGCATGTGCCGGAGGGGGAGGAAATGCAGGAGAAAAAAGATGAGCAGCCCCCTTTCAGCAGTAGCAAGCTGTTAAATTGCATTCAGCATCCCATGAAACCCCACCCTTGGGCCTTGCTCATTGCCAAGTCTTTTTTTTTTTTTTTTTTGAATTGCAAAACCCTACAGTGGGTGATATCTAAACTATTTTGGGACTCTGTGCAGTTCAAACAGATTTATTTTACAGGAGGCATGGATGATGGCGACTCACTGGGCAGATAACAGCCCAAACCGTACCTTGGAGTATGATTCCAACACAGCATAAGCTGCTCTAAATTTGGGCGACTGTGCTGCCTGATTCCCCTCCCTCCTCACTCACACGTTTCTTCCTTTCCCGCACGTTTTGGCCTCGTGTCTCGCATGGCACTGGTGCCAGTGGAACTAGAGGATGAGCCAAGCTCAGGGAGCTGATCTAGCTCAAATCCAACCTGTCAGAAAGTGTTTTGTTTCCTCAGGAATTTGTTTTCTGAATCGGACCACTGCACGAGTCCATCTCATGTAAGGGAAGGGGTACAAACATTTAGCTGACGGCATAAACAAAGGAGAGAAAGATACTTTGCCTTTTTAACAACCTTTTAGTTTTTTAATATGTATGATAGGCATGTTTTCAAGCTTAGGCACTAGAAACAAAAGGGGAAGATTCACAAGGGACTCAGGCTGAGTAATTTTTCTCTAAGCAAGTACTCGAGGACTGTAATTCGTGAGCTTGATTTAGGCATCTCCTCCCCTTCCAGGAACAGAGGGAGTTAGGCAGCGGTGCATCCTTTTCCTAGCAGCAAAATCTCTGAATAAGGGAGAGCAGCATCTGTTGAAAGCAGCCAGTGGGAAATGAGAAGGCAAAGAGGAGAGCTGAGGTTCTTCCTCTTCCCAGATTTACACTTCTGTGTATGTGAGACTGGAACAGATTTTGAGCCCTCCTTCCTTTCATTCGCTTCTAGATTTAGGTAACTAGCTCTTGCCCTGGGGAACAAATGTGTCTTGCTGAAACATGGCCTCCAAGGAGAAATCCTTAATGGTCTGAATATCCACCCAAGGAAAAAAGAGACCGGGGTTCTATCCAGGTCCTCCTCAGAGGGACGGTGTTCAAATCTGCAGCTCCCTTCTTCTCAAAGGAGAGCTTCTTATGCCAGAGCTAGGAGGGTAACCTGCATAAGCCTCCCCTCCCACACTAGAGACCACTGGACAAAAAAGCACTGAAGAATCACAAAGCCAGGAAAAGCACAAGCAATAATAGGAAGCGCAACTCTGTACCTTAATTATAGAGGTGCTCCCCTGAGAGATGGAGGTCTTGGGCGCCAGTCCTTGATTCCAGCATAGATTACATTTTTTTATCCGGTTACTCCTTAAAGAAAAGGCATAAGCAAATCCAGGGCTATAGGGAAGGTATTAATTCTCCTTACTCACTAATTCCTTTGATTTTTCAAAACACATGACATTTGTACAGTTGCTAATAACACACTGTAAATGCCCAACCGCTCCAAGCAGGAGAGAGAATGAACGCTTTGTTATTCTAGGAAAATAGATGTGTATTTTTACTGTAGTCATAACAAAGGAGGCTTCAAGCATTCCTCTACATGCCAGTTGGGTTGTTTTTCTCATCACGGATATTCATCTCCCTGCAGCCTGTAATGTCTTTCTGTGTTCATATGTGATGCATTCTGACAGGGTTTTTTACAGTTAAAATTAGGTATTTCAAGAAATCCATTCACAGTCTGGCTTTGAATATAGCACGTGAAGTTACTTCAGCTTCCGCATCACTTTCCATTTTATTTTCAGCAAACTTTAGTTAGCATATTCCTGTGAATGTGCGAAAATTCAAATTGGAAAGGACTTGTTTCAATTCTCCTTCTGTTAAGAGAAGTTTGACATCCCTCCAAAAGATAGAGGCAATAGGGTTTGACTGAGGGGTAGATTCCCTTCCTACACATTGTTACTTCTGGAAAATTAGTGCATGTCAGGTGTTTGGAAGTGAACACATGATGTTGTTATTCCACCAGGAGGTAGGATTGCCAGAGGTCAGTCTGAAACTAGGGACATTGCATGGCTTCTCCAGCTAACCTACCTCTGATGTTCAGATGTTGAAACAAACCACAGCATTTTGTTTTGATAAAAACAAGCCTTGAGGTAATTGGGCACGTGAGATTAACAGCAAATGCTTGCATGAAGACTGGAACAAACAGATGCTAAAACCATGTAAGAAAGCAAAAAATAAAGTCTCTCTGCAAAGGTTTTAAGGTTTAAAGATTTTTAAGTTTTCAGGGCAGAATTTGTCAAAGTCTGAAACCTTCTTCTGCTTATGTCAGAACAGAGTTTCTGTATTATTTCCTTGCATAAATGATCTTAAAAACCTGTATTGAGTCCTCCTCTTGTTTACAAAACTCTGTAGCATTAGGCTACTATTTATAAAAGCACTATTCCCTCCTTCAAATTCTGTATTTCTTGTTTCCTTGGCACTTGTGTTCAGGCCAGGAAGAGGAGCTGGGAGACAAGGAAGGTTATGGACTTAGGATTCTATCTCTGCAGAGTCCTCTCTTGTGAGGCCGCACCTTGGTACCTGGATTGTGTGTTTTGCTGAGAGGCAACTGTTTGTCTAGGAAGATGGCAGAACCAAGGGCACGTGTGAACTCGCAAGACAGGAGTTTTATGTGGGTCCCTAACGAGCAAGGCACACCTTTGCACGGCATCCGATAGCCTGAGAGAAGTAGAAATCCCATAGGGATAGGGTAGCCTTTTCACAGAGACAAAAGCAAGCTTGTTTATTAAATACCTATGTTTCATGAAAAATAAATTTAAAAAACTGTATTCCAAAGCCGGTGGTGTGAGTTAACAGCAAGAGAAAGCCTTAAGTCCCTAAAACACCACAGGGCATGTGGCTACATGCAGAATGCAGGTCCGGAATACCCAACAGTATGTTCCTTGCATGGGGGTCTGGAACAATGTGTCATGGTTGTCTTTTGGCCTAAGTTTTATTTCCCATGAAACGAAGGCGTGAAGAAGTAGGTGAGGCAAAAGGCTAGGTCGGTGCACACCCAAGGCTCACCCTCACATACCAGAGACATGCGTCTGGACTTGGGACTACTGTGAAGGCACTCCTGGGTTCTGGAGTTCAGACATAACCCATGAGATTCTTTGATTTTGCTTGCAGCCGCAGCTAACAGAAGGGTATAGTCAATGCTCCCAGGGAGAGTACAGTATATTTCCATCTCCAGCACTAACCTCCATTCTATACTGGTCGTGTAGGGAGTTTGAGCTGTTGGGTGAATGTAGAAGGATACTCTCCTGTGACAGTGGAGGGGTCATATCAGGAGCAACCCAGTTAGTCCATACAACTGCCCACAATTCTATAAGCATCCTGTCTGCATCCATGCTGGATGCAATTCCGTGCCTGTGGAAATGCTCCAGAAACAGTAGAACTATACTGTATTTTACAGGACAAAATATCACAGCTTGGAAGGCAGGGTATATAGAAGCACTTGGCAGAGTTATCAGCTTCTAGAATAAATGTACTTGTGCAGCCCTAGCACAAATGTGTCCCTGAGTACTCTGTCCGGCAAGACTGGAATCTGCCAGGTACTGTATACTCAGGCCACAATCTACCAAACAGCTTAAATATGTGCTTAATTGCAAGCAACGAGTCTGAAGCTGAAAGCTAAACACAGGGAGAGGCATGCTCTTGAACTGAGGGCAAGAAAGCTCAGCACTTCACAAGGTCAACCCTTGGCAAAACTGAGCCTTAATTTCAAGTACCGTAATTGTTCATGTGTCTTTGAGGCTTGAATTTGGAAATGAGGGTGACTGTTATTTCAAGGTGTATGACTCAGGCATTGAGTAACCAGAACAAAATCAGAGACAAGGGAGAAGCAGAAGCACAACGGATACCGTGGGGGAAGAAACAGACGACTGAGTAAGAGGGTTCCCTGGGGTGAACTCCTTGCCACACTACCTGCAAATGCCTGTAACTCACTGCTACGGCATCCTTTTCATTGCCACCTTTATTATCAGATAATCTAAGTGTGATTTATGAAGCACCTGGGGACAAGAATTACATGTGATCCCAGCCTGTCCACCTTCCCTCCTGTTCTAATGACTATATTTCTTACTGGGGTGGGGGCAGAGCAGGTGCAGGATGATGAAAGGAATTTGGTGAGGTTAAAGAGAAACAACAACATGTAAATTACTCTCTGTCATGACACTTTTCAGGCTCTGTAAAAAGGTGACAGATTTGTGCTGGTTGCTTTTCATATTTTGTATTCCACAGTGCATTTTGCGTATATGCTTTATGTGCCCAAGTTCATGCCTACAAAGTGGCTTTTAATGAAGCATTTTCCAATGCTAGTGTTGCCATATAATCTATGAAATTCTGACAAGCAGCTTGGACACGAGCAAGATTCTGTGTCCTTACAAGGCACAACAGACATTTCCTGGCACAAGAAGCTTAGATTAAACAGGCAAAACACCCTGAATGCCCTGGATATCAGCGATATAATTATTTTAATTATGTATGAACTCTTGGCAGATTATTTTCATTGACTGCCACCTATCTAGCACAAGGTGGCATGGTAAGACTGCATGGATTTTAGTGACCTCATGTCAATTCTATGTTGCAGTTTGAGCTGAAAAGGAGTCGTGACATTAGTAAACATGAACAGGAGTTAGGATTTGTCTACTGGAGGGAGGTTTGGTGGGAACTTGAGACACGCTCCTCAATTCTGCATTGAGAATACTGCTGAATGGCTTCATCCATTTTGGACACAGATGAGCTGACTCTCTAAAGGCCCCCCCCTTGGCCACCTAAAAACATCCACATAAGTCACTAATGAAGAATTACTGTTCAATGTGCTTTTTGGCATCTGCATTTGTGGGCGATCAAAGCTATGGAAATAATCCCTCACCTGGCCCTACCACTAACCCTTGAACGACTCATCTACAGACATAATGGATCTGCCAGCACTTAAATGAAGAGCGGAGTTCCTTTCTGCCTGGTATGTTAATGTCCAAATAAATGGCACAGTCCTGAACTAGAGATCCGTGCATGTGATTGTCCTGCTTCACACAGGACAGACTACTACTGATCATAATAGCCTTTCCCAGGCTTAATAGCTATGAACTCTCCCCTCAATTCACATGGAAGCAGGATTGTTAGTAGTTTGCTAGATTTCAGAATCTCCCATGGGATCCTGCTTGGCTGAGTACAAGTCATTCTGTAATTGCTTTTGGAATAGTTTATCATACTGTTTTCTCAGCTGCCAATAAAAGCTTGTCTCACTTCTCCCAAGACTCATCTTTCACAAGGAGTTCTACCTCTACCCATCTCCAACTGCTAGGAGAGAAACCACTTTTTTCATTTTTGCTCCTGTAGGTTTCTAAAGAAATCTTCCTTTTTATCTTCACCCTAGAACTCAGTCCTCAGCTAATTTAAGCCAGCAACCTCTTATTTCTGGCTGGTGTTCTGCTCTTTCTGAATCTCATGGGCAGAAGCTGGTGTCAGTTGGAGGTATTTGAAAACCTGTCTGGAAGTTACATTACTGTGAAGCAGGTGAAAAACTTGAGTAGCATCTTGGAGATCAGAAGATGAACTCACCCAGTTAAAAGACAGGTGACCTAGTATAAACGGGAAGAGATGACAGGTTTATCTTTAGCAGGCAGTGGGGCACAATAAAAGGGTGAGGGAGGTGTGGGAAGAGATTCATCACAAGTAAATTACAACTCCTATCAGCCTAGCTGGAATTCAGCATGTGGGAGAGCAGGGATTGATGCTGTCATTGCTGCCCTTGGATTTTTTTTTTGTGAGGGGAAGTAAACAACTCTAAATTTCAGCCTGGCGTCTATAGAAGCTTGTGTGGGTGTCCCAGTAGCGTTTGGTAAACAGGTTACAGCAGGAGCCGCAAGGAAAATAGGGTTTTTTTCCAAATAAACAAGTTTAACTTAATGAAGACTCAAAACTAATATGTGTTGGGGGGCTACCCCAGGAGTCTCATTATCCCTAATTGGATGTTTTATTTCATGAAGTAGTCAGCGTTAACTTTTACCTTGGTGAAGGAAAAGATCTCATATTTAATTGCCCTCAAATTTTCCTTTATTCCTGGGAACACTTGGCAGGATTGTGAATCTCTCTAGTGGCCAAGCTGTCAACCAAGCTTTCCCTTTTCAAAGGACATTTTTTTTTTCTCCCCCTCACTATCCAGGGCCAGTTTTGATTCTCTCTCCCACTCGGCACCTCCTGCTTCATAGGCAGCACTGGTCCCAACAAGCCCTCCAGCAGACTGAAAGCCGCGACTGCTTTCTGCCTGGGTGACTTCCTGTCTTGGAGGCTCTGTGCCCAAATTTACACCAGCAGAAATCAGTGTAACTCAGGTTTAATATAGCTCAAAGCAGAGCTAATTTTGTGCTGGAACAGTCTGGAATGGTGAACCAAACTCTGGTTTTGGCCATATGTACCAGTGTTTCACACTCCTTCCACAAAAAAAAAAAAAAAAAAAANNNAAAAAAAAAAAAAAAAAGCTTTGGCTCATAGTATTATCTATTTTTACCTCATTTTTAACCTATGCCAGAATTACACCAGCTAAGCAAAACCACCTTTTTTTCCTTCTCCTCTCATCGGTCTAAAATTGCCATCCAACATAAGTGAGGGAAATAAAGTTTTCTTTTTAAATAGCAATAAGAAATGGATGATTTATCAGAGGCATTTAAAAATATTAATGGTGTAAAAGACAGCTTGACAAATAAGGGATGATTATTCTCATCTCCACAGGCCAAAGTACAGCTGTGGCATCCTTCCAAGCAGTGCTCAAGATGTTTGATTTCTATTTTAGCTGGTATTTGACACAAAGGATTTTATTTTTGTGTTATCTAGGGGAAGTGGAAATGAGTATTTGCTCTGTCTTTTTTCCTTCTTGCTCTTCTTGCTTATCCTCCTGCCTTCTTATTTGTACTGTTTGCCATGTTTTATTACACGTGGTCAGACACCTGAGAGTCTTCAGGACTTACGTATCTGCTGTAGTCAATATTTTCCATTATTATTTTAAGGTGTGGTATACCAAAGACTTACTAAGTGAACACTGGATGTTTAATGTCTGGAACATATAAATAAGAAGGCAGCTGAAAAGCACTGTAGCCTGGAAAAGATACAGACTGAAACTGAAATGCCTGTCTGCTTTGGGCTTCTTACATGAGGTTCTCAACTTCCAAGTTCCAAAGTGATCCTCTAGTTCATGAAAAGTAAGGTAGTAACACCAGGAGTTAAGAAATCACAATGCTATGTTGGAAGAAAAGGCTTTGCACCAGATGAATCCTAGGCCTGAATTTCACTTAACTAGGAATAAGTAGCATCCCTCATTCCCTCCCCTGGCCACATAGTCCCTTGTGTCTAGTGACCTAGCAATGCTTAGCCCTGAAGTCAACTGCTTCAACGAGCTCATCCGACAGAAAACAAATCCACTAGAAAAACAACGGTTTTCCATTGAACTCGTTTGCTCACCCGATTCATTCTGCAGTCTCACAGTCGCTGGGCCTCACGTTAAGGGGGAGCGAGACAGAATACATGTCTGGAGAGAGATGGAGAAGACTGCACTTTTCAGCATTAGCCCACAGTCATACTCAATTAGTTGTAACATAAAACCACACTCCAAAGGCATGGTTCCATACGATGAGGTTAGGTTTCATTTGCTAACCCAGAATGAAATGAACACCCCCACCTCCAATTAAATATTCCTCAGTCTTGTTATTGAGTTGAAGTGGCTCATGGAAGCATATGGCAAGCACCAAGGAGGAGCTAAGGGAGGGTGAAAATCTGCGGCTGGGAGATGAGGAGTCAGCAACATCTCAGCTTCTCAGTGTTGGTAAACTATTAGATCAGCTCAGCTGCTCAGGGATCTGTCTACAGGAATCAGTTTGCTCTGCAGATCATCACTTAAAGGCCTGTTCTGGAAGAGACAAGACTCAGCTGAACCAGATAAAATAAGCTATTTTTCCTTGTGCTAACAGGTTCTTAACAGTACGCTCAGTATGCCATTGGGAAGACAATCTGAAATGAAAGAGCTCTGAAATGTCTAATAGTCCCACTGTGGGTGGAAAGATACATTCATGGCCGCACAACCTAAACTGTTCCCAGACTACTGGAAAAAAACTGGGAACAACGCTTAGTTATTCAGGAGGGGCATGAGCTTTAAAGAAGCAGATCTGGCTCAAAACCAACACAACTATTAAAAAAAGTTTACTCAGGGAAAAGAAGGCCAAAAGCACTGAAGAACTGAGGAAACAGAGGAACCCACACTGGGGAAACAGAGGCTCTGTTGTTTTGGATGGGCAAGTGTTTCAGAAGTCTATTCAGAAAATTATCCACTTAGTCTTAAAGCAATGGGCCCACAGGGCAAGTTTGGGGCACTAGCCCATTTTACCCAGACTTTCCCTTTGTCCCAAAGGAGACGACCCCTCTGACTTAGTCTGAATGACCTTCTGTGTCCTGGCACAGGCAGGCATTCCCTGAAGCCTCTGGTCCCACCCTGTCCTCCCACACAGAGGTGGAAGCACAAGTAACTCTCTGCCTACAAACCCATGCTTCCCAGCCACTGCTGCATCCCCAGGGCAAGAAGAGGGGAAGGACTGGGCAGTAGAAAGCTGCCCAGTAGAAAGTAGATGTCCACATTGCCTGGAAGAAGGGCAGCAGTTTGGGAAGGCAGGGGAGAAGGGTCGCTGCTCCAGTGAAAGACTGGTGGTATTGGCCTGGTTGGGTGGGAGAAGTACTGCTGTCAGAAGGCAGAGGGGGAACAGGCTCCTGGCCATGAGAGGGAAAGATCAGCCTACAGGAACCTCCTATAACTGACATTCACTCCTTGGCCTGTCAAGTTGGGGTGTCCTATTAATGCCACAAGCTTTTTAACTGCAGTGAAACTAGTATTATGGCCCTGAAATATATCAGAGGTATTTCAGGTCTAAATAATTCAGATGTCAAAAAGAATGTGTGGAAGAAAATGATTTAGCGGATGGATTGCTTTGTTTTCAAAGTTGTTATTTCTTTCTGTTTATGCACCCATACAGACACTCTAACAAATCAGTGAACTGGATGCACAAACAGATCACATCACTGATTACATCTTTCCCTCAAGAAAATCAGGGAAATATTGGAGAAAAAAAAAAAAAAAAGNAAAAAAAGCATGCAAAAGTTATTTAAAGGGCAGAACTATGATGAGATTTTATCTGCTTTGCAGTTTAAAGAGAATTCCCAAACTATCTACAATCAGAACATTGAGGGTTGTTGCATATTGTAAATGAATTTTAAATAACTCCTGTTGGCAGAGTTTTCTTCTCAGGGTTGCCAAATCTCATTGCTTTATCACAAATCTCATAATGCTGAATTGCTTATTTAAACCACAATTCAAAGAATCACTGACTAATTAGCTGCTTGCCTTTTTTTTTTTTTAAGTGTAAATTTCTCAGGGACATACTTATGGCGAGTAAACAGCAGAACAGTCAGGGATGTTATCATTCACATAGTGCCTTCTCTAATCAGGAGAGAAGAGAATGGCTGTTTGCTGGCAGGTTTTGCAGCTGCCTGCTGAAAACACAAGGATGTGGAGTCTGGGGACTCCCTGCTCTTTTGTGGAAGTGTTTGCCCCGGTTATAAACCCTGACCCCAGCTGAGCTTTCACTCCCTGCTCCCCCATCTGCCCTCCACTCCAGATTCTCTCTCAGTCTCTTTACATTACTGAAAGTTTCATGAATATAAAAAAATTCCACTGGCTTCACTGTGACCCCACCCAGAGCTAGAGGCCTGTTTACAGCACCAGCCCACATACAGCAACATAAAAAAAAAAAAAAAACAACCAAAAAAACCCCAAACCTCAGCGGCATTTTTTAATTATAGCTCGATTGCTGGCAGGGTCGAGGGCAGGATTTGCAGCTGTTACCTGCCCCAACCACCCTGTGCAGACCTCTGTAATGGATGCAAAGCTGCCTTTAGCCTCCACAGACAGATAGACAGGTCAGCACAGGCAGCATCGGCCTGCCAGGCAGGTCACTGCGAGCCCCTTGCCGCTTAGGGGACAGGCACCCTAGGTCAAAGCTCTTGGCTTTGTATGGTTTAAAGCTCAGTTACACCTTCAGCATCAGCCACTTCACTTTCTTCAGCCGTTCGGAAAGCAACGTTTCATCCTCCATCTGATAAAAAGCACCTAAGGGATTTTTGGACATAAGCACCCTCAGACAGCGAGTTAAAAAAGTTAAGATGTAATTCAGCCACAAAACCCTTTCTTCGCAGTTTGTTTTCTCTGCCTTTAGCGTACATCTGCGTCTCATTTAGAGGCTCTTCTGTGGAAACCCGGGGACTGGAAACGCAACAAGCGCGGATCCGCGTGTAACCACCCAGCTGCCGGAGAGGGCCCTCACAAACACGCGTTCGGCCTCGCCGAGGCAGATGTGACCGCCTTTCCCCTCACACCCACCACGGCCCGCCACGACCAGCCCCCCTCACCTCCCCCAAGCCTCCCCCCGCTGCCGCCACCGCCGCCGCGCCCTTCCTTCCCCGGCCCCTGCGCGCCTCACAGCGGCCGTTACCCCTCCGACCCTTCCCGCCCCCTGCGCGCGCCGGGGCAGGAACCGCCCTCCCAGCTGCCGGCCCGCCCTGCGCATGCGCCCGCCCGCCGGGCGGCTTAGCAGCTCGCGCTTCCGCCGCCTGGGGGCGCTGCCGGCCGCGCGCCCCGGCCTGGTGCCGCCGCCGCTGGCGGGGGGGCGGTTCTCGCTCGGGTCCGCGCCCCGCGATCGTAATGGCGGCGGCGGCGGCGGCGACCGGGGGAGGTGGGGAGCGGAGCAGCACCCGGGACCGGCTCCTGGCGGCGCTGGAGGATCTCGAGCTCTTGGCCAGGTACCGCGCTCGGTCCCCCCCCCCCTCCCGGTGCCCGGATGGCACGGCTCAAGGGGGCGGCGGGGGTGAGGAGAGGGTGCTCGGCGCTGTACGTGCGTGGAGCGTCCGATGGTGGGTGGCGAGAGGAGCGGGAGGCCCCTGGGGTTGGGCTGGGAAGGGATCGGCCTGACCCGAACCCTCGCTGGGCTGCGGGGCGGGAGGAGGGCCCGGCACGGTCCGGTGGGCGCGTTTCCCCGCTCTCCCTCCCTCCCCAGGCCGGCTCCTGCGGGAGTGGGGGGTGGTGCTGCCCAGGGCGGGTCGGTCCGGCCTTGTCCTCTGCTCCACAGCTCCCACCCGGGCAGGAAAGCATCGACGGCCCCTTATTTCCTATTTTCAGAGGAGAAGGAGAGCTTCCTTATTCTTCCACTTACCTTTCTTTCTTGGTTGGCACCTGCATTTCCTGTGAAATGCACACATACACCCATTTTAGGCTTTTTACTATTCAATAGAAATCATGCTTCAGTCAGAAATCCGTAGATGGACTTAAGCCGCTCCGGTCGTTGCCTGTATGAGTGTTAAACTCACTCAAAGTTGGCTGCAGAGCTCGTCTGTGGAGTGATAAATGCCCAGATACTTCGTCCATGCTCTTGAGGCTGGACTGATAACCCTTGTCCAAGTTGTCCACCATGTTGTGGAGGCACAGTGGGCAGTGCAGTTAAACCGGTTCGTAATTATTTTCCTCCTCTGGAGGAGAACAGGAGGAAAACTTTTTCAGAGGGAATAACCCGTACTATCTATGTGGCTGGCTCACTCTGTATGATTACCTTCAGTAGGACAAGGGAAATATATTGGTCAGTTGCTCTTGTTGTTTCTGGTTAGGTTTTATTTTCAGTTTTAGATTTTATTGTGACATATGGGTTGCTGGAGAACATCTGTTTTTGGAAAAAACCAACCAAAACCCAACAACTTGCTCTTTAGATAAACTTTTTTTTTTTTTTTAAATCTTGGAACTAATATTCTACTATAATCACAGAATCTCCTAGATTGGAAAAGACCTGTAAGATCATGTAGTCCAACCATTAACCTAACACTGACAAGCCTACCACTAAACCATGTCCCTGAGCACTATATCTACACGATCCTTAAACACCTCCAGGGATGGGGACTCCACCACTGCCCTGGGTAACACGTTCCAATGCCTGATGACCCTTTCATCCAGAGCGACTCTCAGCAGTGTTTAGTGAATCTTCCTCTTGATCAGCAAAGTGTTGCAGCATCATGGAGCTAGGCCTTTCACAGTCACGGTGCTGGTTCGGTGGTGGGGGCAAAAATAAAGCAACATGTCTAGTCTGTAGCCCTTGCATAGTTTTGAATCTGCATCTGTGCATCATCCAGCTAACACAGGATAGAATTACAACCTGGCATGACATCAGCCTTGATGGCAGTAGTTGAATTACTTAAAACAGATTTTGTTTGCTACTGCTTAGTGTTGGTCAGCTAAAATAAAGCTTTAGTGTTGATGACAAGTTTCTTTATTCTCTGATTGTTTTAAATCATTTTAGGGTTCAGGAGTGACCAAGAGACATAGACCAAGGTGCTGTTTAGAGCTTTACTGGTGATGGGCTTTTTCAGACGTTTTGAAAAATACCTGTTTTCATTTTAAGGTTCTGGCCCCACTGCTGCATTAGTCATACGTCCCACTGAGCTGCTTGCACTGGACTCAGCGAAGAATGTCTTCAGATAGTGTTACTGATGCTTAGTGTTGAACTGCTGTCCATAGCCTTAGAACCCAAATAAATAAGTTTGCTGAATTTACAGAAGATGCCTTTTTGCATAGTGGTCTTGTTGTTTAGTGAGTCCCCTCTGAGGTTCTTGATGGCTTTTCAGAATGGTGGCAAAGTAAATGGGTACCTGGAAGTGTGATCAACGGGCTTGTTTGAGAAGCACTTCTAACCTAGCGCCAGATTATTATTAGTTTTTTGATACTTGTGTGTGTTTGGTATACATCTGATATACCATTGTGGAAATACTTTTTGTTATAAAAGTAGTTTCACGACAAACTCTTCATGCGTTTGGAAGCATAGACTTAATTGCTCTAAACCCAAGTGTGCAAATTGCTCTGTTGGGAAAAAATGGAGGAAAAGTAGAGAAGTAAAATAGTGAACAGAAATTTAATGCCCTCTTGCAACAAACAAAAGCAGTAGAAGTAGGATATGAATGCATTTCATTGTGCTGTGTCTTCTCTCAGCTTCTGCTTATGTCTTACGTAGTAAGTTCATGAGTACAAATACACATGAGCACTTCATGAGCTGAAAGAACAACGAAGAAAATGTGCTCCGATCATGAGACTATTCACGGACTTATTCTTAGTTGAGAAACCCCTGCCAACACTGTACTATAAAACTATAAAGTACTGAATTCCATGAATACTTTTGTAATTATTTCAGTACTCTGACAATTCTGGGATAACTTGATGTGATGTACAAATAATGTCCTAGAAAATTGCTCAAACACAGAATTTTCCTTTCAGGGAACTAATTGAAATTTTGGCAATTTCAAGAAACCAGAAGCTTCCACAACCGGGAGAGGAGAGCCAAGTAAGCTGACTTTCTAAACTGTATTTCTTTGGGGAAGCACAATGCTTTACTTCTATTTTTTTTCTTTGTTTCCCTGCCTTCCTCCCTCCCTTCCTCCCTTCCTTCTGTCTTTGGCTATGCTCAGGCTAATGGTGATGATGAGGTTTTGGCCCCACTACAAAGGCATTCTTGGTCCTCATGTTGTTTGTTTGTTCATTTGTTGTATGCTTCATAGGCTGTTTCTGCAAGCAGAGGAAGAAATTTTGTTTCATTTTTCATGCAAACAGAAATACTCTTATGGATGTCAGTTGCTCTTCTTTGCAGCATGATTGAGGGTGTGTTGTTACTCTAGCTAAATTAAAAGTTCTACAAAACTCTTGTTCAATAGATCCTGGAACTGCTGATTCAGAGAGATGGAGAGTTTCAAGAGCTAATGAAGTTGGCAGTTGATCAGGGGAAAATCCATCATGAAATGCAGCTTTTAGAAAAGGTAGTAGAAAAGAGGGATAATGATATTCAGCAGCTGCAGAAACAACTAAAAGAAGCAGAACACATACTGGTAAGTTCATAATGATGTGTTTGCTTTTGAGCATCTACTTGTGAAAAAGGTGGTTCTGGAGAAAGTGGTGTTGTGTTAGTTTGAGAAGATTTAAATATTTAAAACTTCATAAGAGCTTTGTAGTTTGGGGTTTTTTTCAGTAGTCAAATACTGTTCAGTTATCATGGTATTCAGTTTTGTTTTATAATGCTAATTTTCTTCCAAACCTACTTTACTTCTGTGTATTTTGAAAATGTTCACTGAATAGTTTCTCTCTTAAAATGCAATTAAATGTAAGCGTTTATTCACAGAGTCGACTTTATGTAGACATTTACAAATTAAAAGATGCGTTGAAGGTTTGGTTTAGTTTGATTTTTTTTTTTTTTTAATAACTAGGCAACAGCTGTTTATCAAGCAAAGGAAAAGCTGAAATCAATTGAAAAGGCAAGAAAAGGTGAGCATCCATGATTGTACATACTACATAAATGCAGTTGTAAAGAAAGTCGCCAATGAGCTCCGGTTAGGGTTATTTTATTTTCTTTAATTCTGCTGTCACAGATTTTGGATGCTTTGTGTGTAAACAAATTTCCATTTCATTATGAACCTATAACCACTTCCTCAGAATAAAGGCAGGAATAAATTACATTTTGTGGCAAACATATCTTAATACCAAAATTAAATTCAAGTGTCTCAACATTNACATAAATGCAGTTGTAAAGAAAGTTGCCAATGAGCTCCGGTTAGGGTTATTTTATTTTTTTTAATTCTGCTGTCACAGATTTTGGATGCTTTGTGTGTAAACAAATTTCCATTTCATTATGAACCTATAACCACTTCCTCAGAATAAAGGCAGGAATAAATTACATTTTGTGGCAAACATATCTTAATACCAAAATTAAATTCAAGTGTCTCAACATTCTTTTTGGACTGATAATACTATATCTGATTACCTAAGTGACTCACCAAATTGCCTCAGTAGGTCTACCGAGGAAAGAGAGAGAATGTGCATTGTGTGTGAGAGACCAACTAGCTCGTGATACTCGTTTGTATTTGTAGCAATTCCTGCCACTNTGAGGAAAGAGAGAGAATGTGCATTGTATTTGAGAGACCAACTAGCTGATGATACTGGTTTGTATTTGTAGCAATTCCTGCCACTTTGTGGCACTTACCAAGCTAAGCTGACTTTTTTTTTTTTTTGTGGGAGGCATTTTCTTGGTGTTTTGNTAAAACCCGTGAATTTCATAACATTTCTGTTACTGTAATACAGGCACATATTTAGAAGGACTGCAACATAAGTGTTCTACAATTACTAAGCAAACACAAAAAATTCTTTACTGCAGAAAATTCCATAATAAAGCAGGTGGTGAAATTTTCTTACGAATTGTGCTTGTCAAGTACACTGCTTAAGAGATTCGTTTGTGTTTTTCACAAGGTTGAAGAACTGTTGATATGGAAGGTGTACTGAACTTGGGGCTGTAATATCAGTTCACTGTGAAGCTTGTCCTTGCATAATCTAAGAATCCTCTAAGCAGTCATTGCATCTGAAGCGTGCTTTTAATGTTCGACAAAATTACATTCCTGATCTTTTCGATAATAGTGTCCAGTATTCTGAAATAATTGAGTGATGCAATCTCTTGAGAATATAGTAACTTTCCTTCCCTTTTTCCAGGTGCCATTTCCTCTGAAGAAATAATTAAATATGCCCACAGGATCAGTGCTAGCAATGCTGTTTGTGCCCCTCTGACATGGGTACCAGGTAACTATCATGTTTATGACAAGAGATTTTTTTTTATAATAAAGCATGGTCAGTATCTGGTCTTATAATACTTTTATATAGTGAAAATCACAGTGGTTTATTAGAGTAACATTGTTTTCAGCTCTTATGTCTAATATTTTCAACAAAAACGGATATCCAACGTCCTGTAGACTGTAAGTACATCTTCAAAAGGCTGTGAAACTGCATGCTTCCATTAACTGACTGGTTTCCTCTGCTCTCCTTCGTTTGCTTTTTTCCCCGTGAATATTGGCCCCAATTATAAGTTCGAACCAAGTATGTTAAAGACCTTTATGTATGCTTGGTTGTGTTCCGTCCTGCCCCTCATAATATTCTTTACAGAGGATGTTAGTAACCAGTGAAGTCAGAAGCAGGGTTTTCATTATGTCATGTTTCAATTTTGGAGACTATCCTCCTTGTCCAAAATGAGAATGTGTTTTTTCCAATTCCTGTCCTTGCTGTTTAGCTGTGAAGTAGCAGGGAGAGCAAAGATATCTTTTTCTGCCAAGTTTGAATAAACAAAGAAAGTCTCAGTGAAAGACACAGACTTGGATTTTAACAAAAGAGGTGTGGTGCTCATTGTTGATCCAAACAATCACAGTATGGGTTGGTTTTGGTCAGGAAACTGCGCGCTGAAGAAAAAGTTAATGTCTGCAAGACAATTGTTAAATATTTAAAAACATTTCTTTGTGTTGTTGTTTTTTTTTTTTTTTAAAGGGGATCCACGTAGGCCATATCCTACAGATCTGGAAATGAGGAGTGGTCTCTTGGGTCAGATGAACAACCCATCCACCAATGGAGTTAATGGACACTTACCAGGGGATGCACTTGCAGCAGGCAGACTCCCAGGTAAGAGAAACTCAGTTTTGTTTTGCTTTTCTTTATTCTTTGCACAGTCATAGAAATTATACGTTTCCCTTAGCAAAGGCAAATCAGAGTTAAAATAATGAAAATTATGGCTAACATTGTTCCCTAGCAGCAAAGATCTAGTAAATAAACTTAGCAATTAGAAATGGCATAATTTTATTTCATGCTAAATCATACTGCAGACACTACAACTAAGTCACTATAAACAAAACTCACTTAGTTACCCTTCAATTCACCTATTTTAAATTGCTGTAAATTAAGTGATATCAAATCATATTAAAAAGCATTTTCGAAGCAAACTTTCCTTAGCAGTGGTGACAACGTATGGATTTGTGAAAGCTGCATTCAGAAGAGAAGGGGTGTATTGTCACCCCGTACCTTCCTTTAAGTCCACACTTTATATAGCAAGACTGTTTGCCTAGAAGTTCTGGATTGAAAAGACATTGCGAAGGACAGCTGGTGAAGGTAGTAAGTACTTTGAGTGTAGGAATC
>RSEF01000001.1:193999153-194029620 GCA_003993805.1 Himantopus leucocephalus | reverse complement strand
CCCCCCCCCCCCCGCGAGACCCGCAGCGCGGCAACGGGCGGGGGCGGCTCCTCCAATCAGGAGGGCGTTTGGGGGTGGTGCGTAACGTGCGCGTGCGCGCCCGCAGCCGGTGGTGGGGCGCGCGGCTGAGGGGAGGCCGCCTTCCCCTCGCCTCCCGCCGGTGAACGGTCCCCGGCGGAGCGCTGAGGGGAGGAGGCGGGACCCGGTGTGTGACAGACTGTCCTCGGCGTGGTGCCAGTGGGACGAGCGCAGCGGGCTGTCACCTGCGAGGAAGGCGGTGGTCTTTCCCAGGCCGGCTCGCGAGGCGGAGAGATCCCGAAATGGCTTCCCGTCCTGTCCTTCTGCTTGTTTGCGTTGGGTTTTTATTTGGCCTGTGAATGCAAAGGGTCTAGTGAGGTCAGTGAGAACTGAAAAAGCATTTGTGCAAATGAGGGGCATCTAAAAACAAAGTAGAGGGAAGGAGGTCAGGGTGCCGGTTGGTCTGTGACTGCAGGTTCGTTCGGAACTGAAAAAGTGTCCCTCCTTGGGTTAGCCCACAGTTCCTGCTGGGTNAAACCAGAATTTATTGTAACAAGTGTTTACCTTCATTCTCACATTTTTTTTTTATTATAGAAATATGTGGAATATAAGATACAAACTTTAATATTCCTTATAAATAACTGTAAAGTTTGTGACATTTTCCCCTTCCCCAGCCTATTGATCACAACAGAGGTATGATGTATTATCCTTTGCAAGACTGTCAAATAGTTCTTTTTTTGTAAGGTTTAAAAACACGTGTGTACGGATGTTTTTATTTACTTGCAAAGGTCAGAGGGCCAAACTGGCTGAAGATGAATCGCTACTTTTTGTGGGATTAGTTTCCTGAAGTTTAAGTGCCTGAACTGGCTCATTACGGCATTGGATGAGTCCCAGTGTTGGCATGAAGGAAATGTCAGGAGCATATGGTTACACGTGCTAGAAGCGAGGCTGCCCTTTGACAGTAGTGGGCTGTGCTGTTTAGCTGTAATGTCAGCCCACACCCAGAATTACTGACATTAGTAAATAAATGAAAAAAAAAAAAAATCTTGGGCAAATTGCCAAGCTAACTGAGTTTTTGTAAACCAAGCTTATTCATTTATATCTGTCTTCCAGTACAGCTGGAGTATCCTAATCTCCAGATTAAACATCAGTAAGTTATGTCACTTCTGTGTTTACATTTTAAGATGACAGTGGCCTTACGAAAGTCTTACCAAAGACTCCTTACCCACTAAGCTTGTTCTGGTCCAATATATTAAAACACCACAAGGCTGTTTATCAGAATAATGAAAACATTGTACTTTCTGTGCACACCGTTTTTCCTGTACCTTATACCAAACAGCCTTTACAAACAAGTCTGAGGCTGGCCCACTGTCATTCTACTCATATCTTTCTAAATACAAAAGATACTCATACAGTTATTATGCTTGTTAGAATTGTAGCAGGATACAATTTCTTACAAATATTAATTATGTAGAATGTAAAATCTTTCATATTTCTTATAAAGAACTAATATTTATCAGTAGGCTAAGATTTTCCCTTTCTCTCTACCATCCCATTGATCACAACAAGGATATGAAGTCTTTACAGGACTTTAAAATAGTCTTTTTTTGGGGTAAGGTTTTGAAATCTGCTTTTATACAGATGTTTGTATTTAATTGTTTACATTTTTTCATCTTATGTTTGTGCTCATTAACATAAAGAATACTGTGTGAAAATAAAACACATTTTGTTGACTAAATGTGTTCTAATCGGTTTCACTTTAGGATTTCCTCAGGATGTGGACATGCACTCAGGTTTTGCACAGATTATCAAGTAAATACANACACGCACTCAGGTTTTGCACAGATTATGAAGTAAATATGGGCCAGTATTTCTGAATTTGATAGTGAACAGGCATCCACTGATGAAAAGAGATGAGAACAAGGAAAGAATGAGAAAGTAAAAATGCATCTTCTACTATAGGAGTATATTGAGAAGCGTGCAAGGTTATGATTTATGTGCTCTTGTAAACTTGTTTATTAATGTTTCATCTGACAAAGTACTTCTGTGAGATAAACAGCTAAAACAGTATATTTAAACCAGCATGCATCCAGGCTGCTATTGAAAAAGAGTCACCTACTTTTCAGGCCCAAGCACTTGTTCCTCATCTTCGCGCTGTTACTGAAGTGGCTGTGTAGCGAACTGGATGAGTGAACTGATCTGGCTCCAAAAAAATTTTTTTTTACATGAATTTGTTTTCTAGCATGCTGTGGGTGGCACAGGAAGGGGATAGGACAGAGTTAGATCAGATTAAACATAGCACGAAGCCAAACCTAACTCAGCAAACTGGGAAAAAGATTATTTTTTTTTCAGCAGGATGGTTTCCCTGATACGATTTACAGCTCAGGTACATGAGTGAATTGGCACAAGGGAGGCAGTAAGTACGAGCAGCTGGGAGCAAGAATGGTGGGACAAACCATGTTAGCGACAGGCCAGATTTATGTCAGATTAAAATGACTATGTAGCCATTCCTTGAAAAGAGCACACAGAGAAACCATGTCAGAAAAGCACACGCTGTACTAAAGCTGCTGGAAAAGCAACTATGCAACCAGAAAACATCCATCTTTCTGAGAATCTCATGCGCACAGTTCCCTGGCTGTGGAATTCACTACATATTCACATTCGCTTGGCAGAAGTATGAACTGGAAGATGTAAGGATTATGTTTAAATATTTTAGATTGCAAAGCTGGCATTCAGAAGCTGGGTGGAATGCGGCAGCAGTGCATCGCATCAAAGTCCTGCCAACAGGCTGACTGAAACGTGAGCTTGGAAGATGTATGGGTTCTCCCTCACTTGCATTTGAGCAGCTGGTTTCATCCTGAACCCTAATACTGAAAACTTAAAATCTAACATTGTTAACTGTTTCCTCACTTGTATTTTAGCAGAAATATTTCTGTGACACTTCATGCTTCCATTAAATCATCAGGTCTCTTCCCATAAATCATCCCTTGCTGTAATGTTACCACCTAACAGAAATTAGTATCAGAAATTAGGCAATGTATGATAATGTTTTTATGGAAAGTAGATTTCTACCATTATATATTACTGTGCAGAAAGCTGAGCCTCACCTTAAAAAGCAGTGCCAGAACTCCGTTGATTTGGGAGCTGAAGTGAGTCTCCTGGAGACTGACTTTGCTCTGCTAGAGCAGAGTGTGTGGGTGAGAGTGGTAGAGCGCTACAGCAGGTTGCTCGGAGAGGCCGGGGAACCTCCATCCCTGGAGAGGCTGAAAACCCAACTGGACACAGCCCAGTGACCTGCTGGAAGCTGGTCCTGCTTTGACCAGCTGGGTCAGACCAGGGGTGGCATGAGGGGAAGAGGAGGATTTGGAGCAGGTAGCCTTCAGAGACCCCTTCCAACCTAAATTGTTCTATGATCCTATTCTGGCAGCAGCTGATTTCTGACAAACTCGTGTACTCAGTATTTGCAAAAATACAGAAATCCATTAAAAGGTCTGCGCCTTTTGATTTAAACAATGGTTTTTACTTTTTAATTTCATGGAAACAAGTAGCTCCTAACTCTGACACAAGCAGCTGCACTAAGTTGAAGACCATCTCCTTAAAGCCAAAGCTTGTAAGATCACAGGGGCCTGGATCTGTTAAGTCCTTTGGGGTCTCCTGGGATGTACAGTGCTACAGAAATATGAACACGTGTGAGTGATTTTTATTTCTTATGAAGATACCAGGCATAGTTGAAGTTCCTTAGTAGTTTTTAATTCCTTGAGTTTAGTTTTTGTAAGTTTACTAAACCATAAATATTAATAAACTTCTGGCATGTCTTCTTTGTGCATCAATTTTTTGGGGAAATTTCAGCAAAGCCAGTTCAGTTATTTCTAAGAGATACGTTGAAGATGTATAATTTGGGCTTGGTAAAAACCAAAGCCTTTCAGAAGGAAAAAGACGCTCAATGGTCAAGTTAGTGTCAGTAAACTGTCGCGCCGTTTGTGCACAGAGCTTTTTAAAGGTTTGCTGTTACTACCTGAGTATTTCACCTCACATGGCGTATTCCAGTCCCTTCGGCTTAATTTTACCCACTTACTTTTCCTTAAGATGCTGTCAGTTAGAACTGGGAGGTAGTTTTGCCTCACAGCTAAGAAATCAGGACTATAAGCCCTTGTCATGTTCAGCATCAGCAAGTGAGTTAAGTCACCAAAGCGAGTGTTCAGTCAAAAACTGCTCACATAGTCAATAAAGCCTAGGCGTGATCTAATGAGCTGTCATCTGCTGCCTCTGAGACGCGGTGATGGCAAGAGAGTATATAGTCTCAACGTTCCTGGGTGAAAATCCTGGCCTCTTTGCCGCAGTAAGATGCTCCATGCTCTCCTCTAAGACAGGAGCTCTTGTCCCCTTTCTCTGCTGGGCTGTTTTATTAATATTCAGCTTTAGTTTAGTCTTTTCCATGCCAGAGTCTTTTCCGTGAGGATGGCCAGCCTGCTTTATGCAGCTGTGGGTCTGCGTTGACCAGGTAAATACAGCTAGAGCACCACTTTAGTTCTGCCACTTTTAACATTAGGAAAGGTGGTAATTAGGAGAGGTTGATAATCTACAGCTTGCTCCTGTGGGATAGTATAATTCCATGATTGATGTTTTTTCCTTTTTTTCTTCTCAACCTTGCTATCTTAAAATTCCACGAAAGATACACAATATATTAACAAGGGTACAAAGATTTACACTTGAAAGCACCTATGCAAATTTTACCTACACATTTAATCTGTTGGGTTTTTTTTTTATATGGCAGTCCGAACTTAAAGCTAGCTGCTTTAGACAAAACAAGGAGAGAAACCAAATGCAATTTTTTGGGGTTGCCTTTTCCATTTAGATTCAGTCACTAAAATGTCCTGATTCAACAGGAATAAATGCTGCCACTCTTATAAGCCGAGTTTTGCTTGGAGTTTGTAGCTGTATCTTCTACCAGGATATTGTGCAATAAGTGCTTTGGAGATTTTAGATAAAACACGATTCTCCAGTAGAGTCTGGTTCTACAACAGTAAAACAGACTTTGCTCTTTGCTCTCAGATAACTTAAGAGAACTCAGATTCTTGCAAGATACGTCTGATTATTTTATATATTCCTATCATTACTTGTGTAAAACATCATGGAGTAGCTGACAGGAGTTATTTCCTATTCAATAGCTCTTCATGCAATTTATTAAGCCAAGATGCACTACCCTGTATAAAAATGTGTTGCCTTTTGATCCCTAAATCCACGCTTTTCCCCCCCTTCTATACATGTGGCAAACAACTCTTGTGATCTTTAAATTTTTGACAGTGCATCTATTCTTCTTTAGCTTGCCTTCTTATAATTTAAGATTTTTTCACTTAATTTCATTTATATTAGTTCTTTGCAATTGCAAATATGCTTTCATACAGATAATTAATAAGAATTGCTTGTCAAAGCATTTTTCTTTTCCCTGCAGTTTATAACAGATTTGAAATGTTGTAGGTCTCCATCTAGAATTTCCTGAAGTCCACAAAATGCATTTTAATAGTAATAAAGAAAAATGAAAGAAGATGGGTGAGAAAACAGTTTTGCTCCAACTCTTTAAAAGAAAAAAACCAAACCACTAAGAAGTAATACCTTTCATTTTTAGCACTTGTGCAGGTCCTCTGTGATAATGTCTTGCACTGATTCTTCCCTGCAAATAGATGGTTTATTTTAGCACGAACAATTAGCTGTTGAACATTGACCCTGAGCTATGTACCTCTGATCTGAGTTCCAAAGCTTACATAGGATTCCGACCTAAAGAGGTAGTCAGTGCATTACGATGATAAAACCTGGCTTCGTGGTTCAGTGCTGCAATGTTTATCCAAATTTCACTGCAGGAGAAGAAATGAACTTGATCTGCCTGCCTGAACTTACTGGGAAGTGGAGGAGAAGAAAGATGGGTTGACGTGGTGGGGTCACTGGTTAGGTCCCATGTGGCCTGACTTCCTTTCCAGGCTTTGCCTCTAAACTTGGTCTCTTCCTTTTCCATGGCTGTCAAACAGTATACTGCTAGAGAACTGCTTTGATAGGAAATGCGTGCAAAAGCAGGCAAGGGTTCACACTATCCCCAGTGTGCTGCTGGCCTGTCTGTCAGAGCAGTTAGTGATTCGATGGAGTGGTCAACAATGAAGCTACGGAGAATACTGAGTAAAGAAAAGAAACAGAGACTGCTCACCTGCAGCTGAAATACTGGAATTTCCACAAATGATCCTTCTACTTAAGAAAGAGTTTCCAAATAACAGAAGGGAAAATTTGCAGAAGTTAGCCTACTTTACCTTTGCCTATACTCTGACTTTACCTTTACTATAAATTTATGACCTGCATCATTCTCCACAGTCCTGCCTTTTAATACTGTACTTTGGAAAGGGCCTAGCTGAGCAAAAAGAAAGGTTGATTCCTATAACCTTCACTGACTATCCTGAACTCTTGTACTTTTTTAATAGCAGCATATTCTTTTTTTTTTATACCAGTGATGGATTTATCATATGTATCTCGTTCCATTAAGAGTACTGCTTGTCATCAAGATATGCNTTAAGAGTACTGCTTGTCAGCCCAAAAGTGGTCACTGTCTTCACAGTTCCTAGAGAATAATGGTGTGCGTATGCCAGAGCAAAAGGACCAATTAGAGCGGTACTGTGGTGAGAGAGTTTTACTGTCTCCATTGCTTGTTAATTATTTCTTTGCTCTGGTGTGTACAGACAAGACTGAGTCATCAGAATGAATGTAGGTGGTGAGACAATTCTGTTTTATTTGTAGCTCTGCCATTAACAGTTTAAATGACCTTGGGCAACTCATAGGTTGGCAAAGATGGATTGTGCTCCAGCTTCTATGAAACTTCTGGGTGTATTCAATCCCAGGGCAGCCTGCGACAGAAGAATATAAAAGTGTCCATTAAGTCAGGACAAAAATCCATCTAGGACAGTACAGGTGGTCCAGAGTGGATGTCTGGAATGTAATAGGCAAGAAACCACGACAGGGCTTTCGACTACTCTTCCACAGCCATCTGTGGCTCAGTGACTTCTCAAGGCAAAGGTGGCTTTTGTGTATTTACTAACCCTCTTCTTGTTTCTCTTCTTTAAACTTCACAAGACTCCTCTTAAGCCCATGTAAACTTCCATCATTTGCAGCATCCATGGCAAGGTGATCCACAGCTTAACCATACGCTACATGAAGAATCACTTTTGTGAGCAAAATCCTTTTGCTTACTACTGAACCTATCAGCCTTCCCTGGTGTTCCACAGTTCTTGTACTGGGAGAGACAGTGAAATGATGCTTAATGATCATACTGTCCCTTGGAGGAAACTGCACTCATCCAGACCTGAGACTGTGCACAAATGCCTGTTGCAAGGACAGGTGAAGATGTCAGAATCCTTGCAGGAGAGACACTGGAGCACCTTCAGGAAAGGACCCTGGATTGCCTTTTCTGTATGGCAGTCATTTGAAGAACACATGAAATAACCTGCTTACATTGCAGATAGGTACAGTGAATAGTTTCATGTTATGAGATGCTCCTGAGGGTCTCCTTAGCAACCTGCAGTTTGTCCAGAGTCAACTCTGACAGTACTCCTGCAAACAAGCAGTGCAGAGAGAATTCACCGGCTGCAAGATGTGTTATGTAAAGCACTGAAGGCTTATTCTCACTTTGCTTCAAGTCAGGTTTTTTCCTCTGACCTTGGCTGTTTCAGCAGCTAAACTGGTTTACTCACCTACCATACCAAAAAAGTGGGATTCTTCCTTCTGACTTCAACTAAAGCTTCTGGAAACCTCAGTGAGGTTTTCGCCGCAGGTATTGGGATGCTTTTTAAGCCACTGCTAAATCTCTTCTTTTGTTTTGGGGAATTTTCTACCCTCTAAACTCATGGCCTTAGCAGAGGCTTTGATTTTCTCATGCAGGTGTCTTTCTTGGCAAGACCCTCTGTCCTAATGTTTTTTATTAAATGGTAACCCGTGGAGTTCACAAGTTCTGGGAAGCAAATCAGACTCTACTGTTGTCACTAGGAAGATATGATAAATCCATAATAAAGCAAATTTATATCTATTTCATAATGCCTGAGCCTTCTGGGATTCTTTATTTGGCCTCAAACAGCTATCTGTCTGTTAAAATATCTTTGCTCCTTCTACCTCATTTGCAACATACCTTTTTTTTCCTCCTTTACAGCTTTAAAAACAACTTCAGAGATGGCCTTGGTCCTGCGTTAAAAAGCTTATTCTGACTTTAGCAAGACATCTCACCATGTTAAACTTTGCATAGGATGGAAATATCTATAGCTATAAAAAAATCTGTACTAGATCTAATACATATATATATAAAATAAAAAAATTCTATATCTAGAATTTTCCTGAGATTTAGCACAACATCTGCATATCTATCAGAATCCTACAGTGCATTCCCCTTTCTTTGTACAGTGTCCGCAAATATGGGTCAGGTATTGAACCAGGCTGAGCCTATGCAAACCTGAGTTACTTTAACTGGACTCACCAGGAATTTGCCTGGTTGTAACCAAGATCATTATGTTTTCCTATTTCTCCAAGAAAGCAAAGAAAGGGTGAATAAGTCATTTCCAAGAACGGATGTTTTTAAGGTTTGGGTTGCGTTAACCCCCGACCACCTCGTACTGCCAGTCTGAGCCAGACGGTGGCACTGGTGATCAAACAGAAAGCAGACAGAAATTCATGCGTTTTTACAATGAATCCCAGTTAGACCAGTTATCACAGCTGAGAAGGAAATCAGACAATGCAACATCCAAATAATTAAAGCTCTCCATGCAGCTGTGTACCAGACTATAGACAATGGCAGCAGCTGCCACAATCTTTCTAGAAGTCCTTTAATATTGCAAGACCATGTGACATTTCTTCTTTTGATGTGTAAGATAAAAACCTTCTTAATCTTAAATCTGGAAGAAGTCACCCGTAATGAGAAGAAGATACAATAGCAGTTGTACTCTGAATGTCTTACGGCTCTTTGCAAAGGCAAGAATGAAATATAAACCCAGAGAGATTTGCAAAACTTTCTTGCAGTAGCAAACAACTGAATGAGGATATAAGTCTAGTTTCCTGACCTGCAGCCAGTACTGGTCTCCGAACAGTAGCTTTGGGCTTTTAAGCTTAAGGTTTTAAGTTTTGCCAAGCTTCACTACATTGTCTTTTTACACTTCGTTGCGTACCCTTTCTTCACCTTTCCAGGGGGGAGGTAATTTTGGAGAATCTCCCAGAGCTGTGAGATTTGCTGAAGTTTGTATGTGGACGTGATGTACAAGTACTGCCTTGTGATGGAGCCCCAGGCAGACCTGGTGACTAGCGAAAAGCTGCGGTGTGTACAGAGGAGAGGTATTTTGGTGGAGAAAGAGCATAAAGTTGAAGTGGTGTCGTCCCATCCCGTCCTCCCCCTATCCTTCGCAGAATGAAGTCTTTTGTCAGCTGTGCTGGAAAACTTTGGACGGTCTGTTAAAATTTTGCAGCTGCTTGCAGGTTCAGTGACGTGCTCCTACCTTGAACGCCTGAATGTNGCTTGCTGCAACGCTAACAGGTGACAACAACACTACACGGAGACAGCAGAGGACCAGAAGGACTGATGCATGGTTACTCTGCCTTTTGCAATACTCACCCAAGGAGAAGATGTGATAATGCACTTTCGGTTTCAGAAGAAAAATATGCAACTTGTTTGGTTATCGGGTAATTCCAGTTACAAAACTCAGGAGAATCACAGCTCCTGCATGGCTTTCCTTCAGATCAGATCTAGAGCTTTGACATCCAAGATGTACAGAAATAACTGCATTTTTCCATATTATTGGTAGAGGACATTCCTCGTTCTGGTTTCCCGGGCCACTACTCTCTTCCTAATTTCTGTTTTCTTTTAAAGGAAAAAGCTTTGCCTCCATGTGACTCACAAGGTCTGTCTGGTCACTGGTTTCTGCACAGACATCTGTCCCCTGCTTAGGTTCGTTAGCGAAATGACTGGAGGTGGCTGCAGTACGTGTACACATACGAAACTGCCGAGGTGGAGGCGCAGCTTCCAGCGGTGTGAGGCAGTTTTGTGTCATGATGGAGGAGTCGGGTACGGGGGGAGTGAAGGTGGGCTGCAAAATAAGCACCCAGGAATGCCGGGTCGTCAGTTCAGTTTGGTAACTGATGTGTTTGAGTTATTGCGTGAAGATGAGGTCGAAAGAACAGAGTTAAAAGTTTACGAAGAAGTTTCAGTTGGGACGCGGTACCTAACTTTGGATAGGATGTGAAATGAAACAGTACGTCTTACGAGTTCTTCTGCAGTTGCTGACTTAGACATAACATAGCAAAAAACGTAACTTCTGGACCAAAGTCGAGGCAAGAACGTACCCCAAACTAACCTTGGGTAATTATAATGCTAAAATACATACCCCACGTCGTGAATAATGAGGCATGCTCATCAGGTAATCCCCCTAAATGTTTTAAACATGAGCTTAGATGCATATGTATAGTTAGGAGAGGGGGTGTGAATGAATCATGATTAACCAATCAGCTGTATTTTATCGTTGTAAATATCGGGCGGTTGTTAAATGCGCAGCACCCGATTCTGCAGAACTGAAATAAAACCAAGTATCTCGGCTCAGCGTGTTGGTTGGCTCTCCCACACCTGGTGAAGAACCCTCACGTAGGGACAACAAAGACACCCTGAAATACGAAGAAAAAAANATGGATGGAAACCATTGTCACTCTTGTTCCACGTTGTTTTCTTTTTCCTTGATGGCAGATTCTCACCAGTAGCAAAACCGAAGGACATTTTTTTTTAAAAAAAAAAAAAAAAAAAAAAAAGCCAAAGTCGTTGAAAAAACGAGAGGCCGGGAAGGCGGTTAGGGCCCTCCCCCCTCCTCAGTCCGCCCCGCCAGGGGGCGGCACGGCCGGGCCGGGGACGGGCGGGGCCCCCGGAGACCATAGAGTCGCCCCCCCCGCGGGCGGTTGTCATTGAGGGAGCGGTGTCGCGCGAGCGTTTCCTGCTCCACCCCGTTCCCTCTGCCCGCCCCCGCCTCCCGCCCTGCCTCGGCGGTGGCGCATGCGCGCTGGGAGGGGGCACCTGAGGGCGAAGGGGCTCAGCCATGGCGGCCTCCATGATCTGCAGTCGGGTGTCGGCCGGGCTGAGGGGCAACGGCCTCCGTGCCGCGCTGGGCACCGCCACGGCGAAGGTAGCGGCCGCTCGGGAGCGGAGACGGGACGGAGCGGGTAGGGCCGAGCCGGGCCAGGCCCGGGCCGGCTGGGGTCGGGGTCGCCCCCCCCCGCGAAGCGACGGCGGGAGGAGCGGCCGCCTCATCCCGCTCCCGCCGCCGTCCTGCCCTGCCGTGCCGCGGCGGCGGGGCTGGCAGCCGTGTGCTCGCCTTTGGCGTACGTCCCCCTGCGGCTGCTGTTCTTGCTTGCGGCAGGTCTTCCCGGCTTGGTTCCCTTTTCCTTCTTTTGCAGACCCGCCTCCCTTAACTGGCTTGGAAATCCCAATGTTTCCATCTGCGCTGTCACCTTACTCATACCAAGGGTCGGGCTGTGCCAGTAAACGCTTCTTCCAGCTCGCGTCTCCCCGGTCTTTGCTCTTGTTTCCTGTGAATGCCTTTTCGGGGTGTGGGCTTGTTTTTGGCTGCAGAACCCCTGGAAAGCAGCGCAAACAGAAGAGCTAGGGAGCCTGAAGCGCGTAACTCTCCGTACGACTTTCTTCTCCTTCCACATACAGAGGAAGGTCGGTTTGAGTTCCCCTCTCGTGTTACACAGAGCCTCCCAGGGCCCGGCTGGTCAGTCAGCGCCAGAAACAGCAGCTACAGCGGTCAGCACCTCTCGCTTGGGTCTCACGCCAAGGAAGGGGCCTCCTGTTTGCAGAAGGAATCCTTTGGAGATTAAATAGGCTCTATGGATTCGCTAGCTTGAAATGCCGTAGTAAAGCTCTTGCGTTGCCTGCGTGCTTACTTTATTTAAAATGAAACAAAACCTCAAAAATCCAGTCTGTTAGAAACTTCCTAATGCAGGCTGATTTTTGTGGTACTTGTGCCGTTGGTGCATACTGGGAAAATAAAAATAAATGCAAAGTTTTGCTTGTATCTAAGTTTGTTTTGTAGTCTTTGTAGTTTTACCATGAATCTTTCAGTGCTAATCTATGTTCATGGATTAGCTGAATTCAGTAGGTTTGCTGTTTCATGTGTGTATGAAATTAAGGTCTTGTTCCTATATAGTGAAATATGAAAAATGCAGCAAACATGTTTTTACTTGTGTTGTTGATAATTTTCTTGTTATGAAATACAGTTACTTTACAAGGCATCCTTTGGAAATCTATGTTGTCTGAAAGTCCATGAGTAGCAGTTCTTTTTAAAAGGGTGTTGCTCAGTACCACTTCTGATGTTTTATAATCAAAATCAGTTTCCCCCCTGAATTACTTTATGCAAAATATGTGTCAGAAATTCTTGGAGTTCTGCGCATCTATTGCAGATGAAATTAAGACTCATTCCACACTGGAACTTGTGGAATTGAATCAACCTGGATTGAATATTAGGCATGTTATATTTTGCTTGACATTTGAAATGTTAAAGTTATTTTGCACTTTTGGGAACTCTGATTCAGTGTAGATGTTTGAAATGAGTCATAGCTAGTTTTTTTCTGTTTTGCTATAGTCACATGAAGGCTGAATAATCTGTTCTGTAGCAAAATAAATTCACCACGCACAACCACTGAAGGTGGTGTAACTTAATTTCTGCTGCCCCTCCTTCCCAGGGCTTACTTCTTAGTTTGGTAGACCAATCTACGAAAACTTTTGACTGAACCTATTCTATGTGCTTTTCTCTGTTCTCTTATGCTTCCAAAATTCCTCAAGGTTCTTCTCCCTACAGATACATTCCTTAAAGTAATTAAATACTAACTAAATACTCCAGGGTGTTTTAACCCTGGTGGTCCTTGTCAGTGCTAGCAGGTTCATCAGCTGTCTCTTGCTGCCCCAACAAAACCTCACAAAACCCAATACCAGACCTGACATGAATGACTAATGTGGAAGGGTAATGTACAACAAGCGTAGGATTAAGTGTTCAGGTGTTTGCATTGGTACCCTAAATGCTACTTGTTTAATATGTAGACTTTTTTTTAACCTAAACAGAGAGGGCAGTTTTTCACAACACAGTCATGTTCTTTGTTCTTTTTTTTTTCTTTTTCTTTTTTTTTTTTTTCTTTTTTTCTTCTCCTTCAGGTACTTGGTGGAAGTCCAGGAATACTCAATAATCATGGATTTCAGGTGCAACAACAGCAACAGAGGAGGCTGTCGCTACATGAATACTTGAGCATGGGACTGTTGCAGGAGGCTGGCATTTCTGTTCCACACGGACTAGTTGCCAAGACACCAGACGAAGCTTACAAAATAGCAAAAGAAATAGGTATAATATTAAAGAGAACATATACAATATAGGCATGGGATTGATACAAGGTGTAACTGCTTTTTCTGTCTTTCCTGGTAAGACATTTCTTGGAGTTCTGAATATACCTTCTCTTTAAGAGAGCCTTTCCTGTGAAGCAACTTTCTTGCAGATTTGAGTATTTGCTTTGGAGCTGACATTTTCTTAATTTGAAGTTTTCTAATGCTTGAGATTTCTCAGTGTGCAAGCACACAGTGAAATCAGTTAAATGACATAGTTTTAAAGACACTCTCGATTGTGTATTGAGACATGTTTATGAAGCTAAACTGAGTCCCTGAAATTCCAGTGGGGAAGACTTGAGCCTTCTGTTAAAGGCTGCAAACATATATTTCAGGCACCATCATTCCCATATGCCAAATGCTGCAGATACTTTTCCTGTAACTTGTGAGTCTCGTTTAGAAGGAATGGGGCAAGTATAAATTGTATTAGCTTAGGCTAATACAACTACCTAAACTTCTTTGAGATAAGTAATAGACTCTACTTTTTGCAAATCCTGGATTTCTTTTTGCTGTCAAGCAAGGTTAGAGGAAATCTTGCATGAAGAGCTTCAGTGGTGGTGGCACATAACGTTTCTGTAGTCCAAGGTCTCATATAGAACAGAAGATGCAAAGCATCCTTACCTTTAGGCTGCAGAAGAAGAGTAAAATCCCGTTTCTTTGTGAACGTGATATTCTGGCAGAATGCAACTACTTCATGCAGGAGGGGAGAACTTTCATGGCTTGTAGTTATATGCAAAATTCCTGGCTTGTTGATGAAAAAGCATCCAGTTTCCTTTTGCCTGGTGCTTAAATACTTTATTTAGAGTTGAGCTTTAATTTTGGACTTGACTCTGCCTATTAATTTGCCATTTTACCTACTAAGTGTTGAAGTAAAATTTTTCGTTTAATTTGGATGTAATACAGAACTCAGCTTCTATCGTCTGAGGCATTAATACTGGGTTTTTTTGGTTTGGTGTTTTTTTTTTTAGTTTAAAGCTTTTTCTCCCCCCTGGAAAAAATGTAGGAGGCTTGTCACAGTTTTAGTGACATTGCTTGTCTTATTCCACTCTCGTGCAAATGCCTAAATATCTTTTCACCTCCAAATGGATATATTTGTAGTAATTACTGGGGTTATAGGTTTTGTTAGATTTATTTCAGTTTCATGTGTAGATTTAATGCAAGAAATGAGACCTGAAAGAGATAACCTTTTTCTAGAGCAAGTTATGCTGCTTTGTAATGTAGAAAAGAATTGAAAAGCTGCTTTTCCTTCAGATCTGATGTCGCAGAAATTGTTATTGTCCGCCTACGTTCTTTGGCTTGTTCCCATTAGAGAGTAAATGATACAAAATTATAATTTCATTAGTAGAAAGAAAGGTGTTAAAATATTTCTGTTTGGAGAATGGTTTAAAATTCAGACCCTCACCTTCCCTTAAGGTTGAGCTTGTAGCGTGATCTAAACTTCACAAGTTAGGCATATCCTTTTGCTTACATTAATATATGTACAGACCTCTGGCTAGTGGCAAATGAGACAACCTTTGCCTATGGCTTTTTAATAGACAGCAGGGAAACTTGAAGGTCAGGATTCCTTTGTTTTGTTCCTTGTTCAGCGCGGAGTCCTGTAGCAAAGTAGGTGTGTCTGACTGCTGGTTTATAGCTCTGACGTCATAGGTATGCCTTTTATCTGAAGTATGTGACCCTGTGCAATATCTTGGGGGTCAGAAAAATGAAGTTGTAAAGTGTATGAGTTAGCATCCTTTAGTAAGGTAGAATAAAGGAATTCAGGGCTTCTGGGTGTCCGCGACATTACTTTGCTTAAGTTGGTGTGTATTTGACCCTATGGCTTTCTTTGGTACTTGAGATGAGGAAGGGAAGACTTCCCAAAAGGAGAACACGCTGAAGGTACTTGAGTTTTTGAGGCATTGCTCAAACATTGTCCAGAACTCATTCTGAATGGTGACAGATTATCCTTTGCTCCAGTGTTTTGGATTTCTCTGTTATTGTAGCCATTTCTCCACTAGCTTTCATTTAGTACCTACTTAAAAAAAGCCAAACAAATAAAATCTCTAGCAGAATGAAAAAAAAATCTCGCTTTTTTTGGTGTCCACCTGCTCATTGTTTATTTTTGTTGTGTAAGAGTTGTTGCTGGTACATACTAGATTATCTTTTGCTTCTTTTTATGTGTTAAACTGGTGTTTCAAATGTTTGTTTAAACCATTACAAAGATAGTTGGTGATACTGCTTGCTCTGCCTCCCTAGTGCTGATCCACATGACCCTGATAACCTTTAGTTGGAAACCTGCTCTCTGTAAACTTGAGTTTGGCATTGGATTTCTTTTCTTTTGCAAATACCTCACTTCTGTTAGAAATGGGTAACTTTTAATCCCAATTTATAACAAATACAACCTTCTCATTAACAGAGATTATCATAGTTTAGCTATGGCTGTAGCTAAATCAGTGCAACCCTGTTGTATGAACAAAGCCAAAGCTTAATCATAACGAGGACTATTATCACTGCAAGGTAGCTAGTGTGTGGTAGAATCAAGCTGAGGTATATGGATGTTGCAGTTTGCTTTAGAGCCCAGTTATCTTGAGGTCTGAAGTTAGATGAAATAGTCTGGAAGCCGGAAAGGTTGTTTCCTCTCCACCCTCCCCAGTCTTTCTTGTACTAAATATTTTTTCTGCTAAAGACCAAAGTGTCCTAAAGAGACCAAATTGTTTACCTATATGCGAAGTAATTTTGAAATATATGTGAAGTAAAATACAGTATTTGAGCTTGCATTTTTTCTTCCCTACAGCATTTTTCTAATATTTTTAAAGGAAACTGAGATGGAATTAGATGCTCTGAGCAACTTTTGAGCAGTGATGACAGATGACTTATGGTTTGAGTCTTAAGGGAGAAAATTTTTTTTGCCTTTTTTAATAATTTGATTTCTGCTGCAGCTATCAGATTTCTTAAAGTGCTATTCTCACCTCAGATTTCTGTTGTAGCTGGATTCTGCAAATGATTAATGTTTTGCTTCTATTTTTTAAAAAACTTTTCTGTTCTGTCATGGCAAGGTTGGCCAGTGTAATTATTACAGCATTGGTTTGCATATAGCTTTTTCTTTTCTTATTTGTCTCGCTGTGTACAGTCATCATTAGAATTTGTTACTTACCACAAGCAGCTTTTCCCCTATAAAGAGCCCTCCATCTCATATCAAGTAATTTGTTATCACATACTGGTTCATGAAACTGCTATTCTTTTAAAATAACTACTACTGAGTAATTCAGTCCCTGGGAGTAGATTTGGACCTCCTGTAAATGTCACTATTCACTTTTCCTCCAGTAGTTCACTGTCTCCGTTCAAGACCTCCAGATCTCATTTATGCCACTGAAAGAATGCATTCTACTCAGAGCTGAGAGGACTTGTGTCTGATAAAGTCTTTAAAGACCCTATTGATTTAAAAAAATAAAAAGGTATTTTTAGTTACTTGTGGGCTTTGCAGTATGTGGCTTTTCGTATGTTACATGAGCGTCTCGCTTAAATTTTGAAATAGCGAGCTGAGTAAGTTCTGTTCCAGAGTGTTGATAAGGGGCTACAGTATGTCTTGGTGATTGCCTGTAAGTTTATGGTTTACTTTCAGCTTACGTGTACATTCCTGCTAGCACTGTGGCCCGTGCTGATTCAGAAGCTGATACACATTTGTTATCAAGAACATGACTAATGAACCTAAAGACTATTTCTCGAGGAACAGATGCTTCATCAGTGTGATAGCAGATAGGTCAGCAGGACACAATCTTTGAAATGTTTAGTACTGCTGTGTGTTAAGACAGCACCTACGAAAGTGTATGTATTGCTGCAACTGAAGTTTTGATGCTTTCTGACACTTTCCTCTGTTAACAGTTGTGTGGAAGGGAGTGTCGTATTGTATGCCTGTAGAAAAGCCTGCTTTTCTTTTATAGCATATGTTTCTATTCATGATGATTTGAGAGGTAAGACTTCTGAAGTGGTTAATATCTTGAAGCAGCTTTTGTATTCCAGTAGTTTTGCAGGATTTTAAGATAGTGAATCCCACGGCTTTATGCTCATGGCAGACTGTCAAATTTTAGGAAAATAAAAAGCTGTACCGAATAGGAGGTGTTGAGAAAACTGAGTGTATAACTTTCACATTTCTACACCAGTTCTTGAAAGGAGTCTGAAAGCAGTGGAATATGCTGCTACTTTTGCTATTGCAGTGTAAGAGATCTAGTCCATCTCCTTATCAGTCTGGTTTATAAGGAATGATCTTTTTTGGTATGCTTTGTGCAGAATGACTCAAGTAATTGGCTTGGCTGTATTCCTGCAGACAGTTCTGTGATTAATAGATATTTCTTTTCGGACTTCCTAAGTTCTTGTCAATGTTATTAATACCTTTTAAGTACTTCTCAATGTTATTATTTTATTTTTCTGTCTATTGCTTAAACATACAACCTGTATGTGTTTAAAAAAAAAGTAATGTGTAAACCTGATTAGATTTATAAATAGGTTTATTCATCTCAGCTTTGATTTAGTCAGAAACCAAAGTTTAGTACAATGTGTGCAATTATTTTCCTCGGTAAAGTACTAGCTTTTTCTTTATTAGCTCTTCAAAAGAATAGGTTTTCCAGACACTGTGGCACAAAGGTTGGGGTGGTTTTCTCCTTAGTGTATACCACACCTTCCCTGGTAGTCTGTGATTAAGTGGTTTTTTTTTTTCTTCTTTGTTCTGTGTTACACTGAAAGCCCACATGCGTTATTTTTGTTCCTAATACTTGGTGGTTTTGCCATTATCAGTTTTCCCTGTTTGTGAATTATCTGCTTGAACTATGTTAACTGATGTCTTTTAGGTTGTCTGTAGAGTCTGGAGCTCAAGAGTATTTATTCAGATGCTGTAGGACGTGGATGATGATCTAAGGTGGCAAACTTGTGCAGAAATCCTCCAGGTGTTAAAAAATCCCTGCTGTAGTGGTCAGTGTTAAGTAGGCTTTTTTCCCAATTACGTTCCTGCTTACCTGGTCAAAATCTCTAGATAACCAGCAGTAGTAGTCTAGAACCCAAACATTTACTTGAATTCTGGCAGACATTACTTTTTTGGCTTACATTTTGCTTCAGCCTTTTCTTTCTTCTATAACACTTCACTCCTTTGAAGTTCTAATATCAGAGCATGTTGTTGATAATTCACTAATTCCAGTAACTTGTCTAACCAGCAGATTCAAATTTTGACCACTGTATTTTAATTGCTTAACTTAACCTATTGCCAAAACCAAACCTGTCTTGTGAGTTTATGAAAAACTTGATGCAGTTGATTAATGTCAGGAAGTATATATGTAGAAAACAATATTTTGTAATAGCAAAATATCTTGTTTGCTCTTTTGACTGATATGGTCCATTCAGTGAAAGTATGAATGTTCCTGGCATGTAATTATTTCAGTAGTCATACTTTTGATTTACATACAATAATTCTTCTAACACTCAAAAGTTTCAGAAGCTGAAAAAAATGTAAATTTTGAAGTTAAATTCTAAATAACTATACTTATTAACAAAATGCAGACGGTGTACTCTGAAGAGATTCTCTGCCTGTGTTGGCAGAGTTAGGGTCAGCATACTCTTTGTTGAGAATTCTGTTGATAATTACAAGCCCATCTTTTCCTTCCCTAATTCCAGTAAATACAAATATATTGTTTAAACTTAGAGCTTTTATTATATCTGTGCAACAGGAAAAAAATTGGTTTGCATTATAAATGGAGGGATACTCTTTCTGGAACTAGAACCTCTTAAATGCAGAGTAACTGAAGCAAAAGTTGTGGGTCTCTGTCTCTTTCCCAGGGTAAGTTTGCAGTTGAATGGTAGTTGAGAACTTGATTGGCTCTTGTGTTATTAACACGTCACTACCTCTTACTGTTGACTGTTTTGTCAGAACACATTAGACTTGTGTAGTTATTGTGAAGGTGTTTACAATATGTGGAAACCAGTACTGCTACTACAGTCAACATTGGGCAGAAAAGTGGCAATTAAAGAGATTTGACAAAAGTCGGAATGGAAACTTGTAAAGCAGAACATTTTAATAAAGTTTGTCTGCCCTAATCATCAGACTTTCTACTTGCACAGAAAACTTCAGAGATACGACGGAACAACAAGCCTTAATGCCTTTTAATAAGCTTATCATAAGATTGTATTTTGCATAGATCAATGTATGCATGCAAGGAGAAAGAGACCTTTCTCCCAGTTTGAAAGCTTAGGTTATGGAATCAAAATTATTCCTTCCAATAAATAAATATTAGTAATGCTAGAAATGAAGATAGGGCTGTCTCCTGGCTGTATTACTCTTTCACTGTCTAGGTAATAAAACATTGCTGAAGGTGGAGCCTGTAGTGGTAGTACTGTATAGACTTTTTTTGTCCTGAACAGATAGATAGATGATGTGTTCTGCCGATTTCAGGCACCTGTTCTCATTGGTATCTACTCTTTATTTTCTAAACATTTCCTGATTCTTTTCAGGCTGTTTTACTTAGGTCTTTTAGTGCTAACTGCCATTAATATGGAAATACAGCTCTTAACAAATGTTTGTTCTGAGTTTTGTGGGTTGGTCTGTAGCTTGCTTGCCTGAGACATGAGCTGTTCTAAAGGCTTCTTGTTTTATTCTAATGCCCTGTGTTAAGGCTTTACAGTTTGTTACTGCTGCTGTGAAAGCAGATGTCCTGCTTTCTGTCCTGCTCACTTCTGTGTCCCTCTGCGTGTGCTTGTCACATGGTGCACAGGCTTGCAAAAGTACTGTCTGCTGGATTAGCTTTTGCCTTCAGCGGGGTCACTCTTCTGATATCCTTCGAGGCATTGTTGCACAAATGCTTGTGCTGGCACAAGAAAAGGAGACTGGAGTGAAAAGCTGAGGACAGGCAGCAGGATAGGCCTGCTGCTGTAGTGTAGTGTTGGCTGGCATAAACTGTCCTAACTTTGTATGTGGATACCTGCTTTAGGGGAGAAACTGCTGTTCTTCATTGAAACAAAAGCCTAGTACTATTTCAAAGCAGTGTAAGCAAAATGAAAGGGCACAACTGTTAATACTGAGTAGAAAACTATGTTAGCTCCTGCTTTCCAGATTTTTTTCTTGGGTTACTCTGTATGAGCAGTTCTCTGCTGTGTCAGATTTTGTGATAGTGCTGCAGCTGTAACGCTGCAGATGAGGTGTGTGACCAAACATTTCTGTCCTCTAGTTTCAGGGTCACTTTAAATAGGAGCTGTAGGTAAAAATGTTTATTGAACAATAAGTTAAGTTTTTCTTGGGATGTGTTATCTTAAATTTTGTTTTAGGTACATCTATGCAGGTTAATTGCTTGTAAACATAGCTGGTCAAATAACCCTTGAAGTGTTACGTGTTTATGCAATTAAACAGCTAGTTTTCTTGCAGTGCTGTAGGAAAACAAATTACAAATCATTAATATCCTCCTCATTTAATGTCACAATTGGTGCATACTTTTGCATAAACGATAGTCCAATGACAACTTTATGTCCAAAACTGATTGTGAAAAGTTTAAAGTTGTTTCTCGCACACCTTTTTTGCATGTCTTTATATGTTGCCAAAGTGTAATCATGCATAATAATTAAATTCTTAAGAAATATCCTGCGGGATCAGGGCAGTGGTGCATCTAGCTCAATACTGTGCCTCTCATGGTGGCAAAAGAACATGCGAAGGAGATTGTTAGCCTGGCTATTTTTTGCAGTTCATACCCCTCATTTCCTCCCAGCGTTCATAATTGTTGTCTCAGGAATATCAGATGGAACATCTCTGCCCAGTTCCTTTTGAATCTCCTGTTCTTCCTTCACGTCTGCTGGCAGGCTTCACCATCTTCTGTGTAAAGAAGTGTCTTTTTTTTTCTTGCACCTTTTTAAAACTGCCTTTGCGTAGTAGGTGGCTTTGTTTTTGCCTGGTCTAGAGCAGGAAATGGATTGTATGATGTACATATAGTTGTGTGTTCTTGCTCTGTCCCTCACCAGGTATGGCTAAAGACTGTAATCATGTTCNGGCTAAAGACAGTAATCATGTTCTTGCTTTGTTCTCCTTTGATAGATTTAAAGTGCCAGGCTCTTTAGTCCCTTCTTCTAAGGGAAGCTCTTAATTTAGTAACCAGTCTTTCCCATTGGAAATTACTTTTATGAACATGTCCAGAGCTAAACGTAATGTTCCAGCTGAGATCTTACCAGAGGTTTAGTTGGCATCTGGTTCTGACTTGTTCAGATTCTGGTCTTTATTGCTAGGAGGAGTAATCGCTACAAAGAAGGTGCCTGTGGGTGAACTTCATGGCTTTCCTGAAAGCTTTTCTGTAGAAGCAGCTTTTACCTTCTGGACTTGGTGTAGGAGATGTAGGGTGGAGAAATAGGACCCTCTCTTCTGAATTTCCTAGTGGACTGTAAGATAAATCTTAGTCTTTATTACTAAGTATATAAATTCTGAATCGCTGCCAGATATAAAACTTCCATAGAAAGCTCAAAATAGTATAATAATGCTCTGAATATTTTAAATCTTAAATACGTGAGTCACTTCGGAGCCTTGTGAAGGAGCCCAGGTGGATCCTCTGTGAGCAAGGGAGCAAGCGTGTTTATGTTTTTCTTTTTTTTTTTAAAATCTATTCACAGAAAAGAGTGTTTTCTTCTCTCTTTTATACTAACTCTAAAAGTCATACTCCTCCAAATTTTGTGATTGTATGTGCAGGGTAAATTAGTTTCAAATGGATGGAACTTTATTTTTTAAGCTTGCATGTTGGAGTATGTGGCTTCATTTATCCATGAAGCTACTATTTATGATCTTACTCATACATGAGGCTCAGTGTTTCTTAAAGCAAGCTTTGTACTTCAGGTAGTCGCATAAAAGTTGAGTCTTGTCTTGCACGGCTTCTATAAAGCATGTTAACTTACATAATTGCCAGAACTTGATACAAAAGTTCTGCTGCTACAAAAACCAGTTATCTTTAGGAACTGAATTAAATATTAGATAACAGACTATAGTAAATCAACATGTACTTGTGTGTTTTTAACTGTCATGCTTCTTGTGCCAAAGAACTTCATATCAGTCGTGAATTCAGAGATCTGTTGTTAGGTAGACAGTCAAGAAGTAAAATCTACAAGTAGCTAGTTGGGAGTAGTAACTTGAGCATTCCCTTTGCTTATAGCTACCCTAGCTTGCGATATTATGCAAGTTTAATTTTATCTGGCCGGGAAAGATGCAGGTCAAAATAGGAATCAACAGAACTTTGTCTGCCATAATCTTTTTCAGTATGCTNCTACCCTAGCTTGCGATATTATGCAAGTTTAATTTTATCTGGCCAGGCAAGATGCAGGTCAAAATAGGAATCAACAGAACTTTTTTGTCTGCCATAATCTTTTTCGGTACGCCNTATGCTCAGCAGCTAGTTTTGCTCAAGCATTGTAATTTTTCGTAGGCTTTTCCATGGGTGCCTTTTCACATCCAAGAGAACAGCAAGTTCTTTTTTTGCTTGGAAAGACCAGAGTGACTCAGCTAATGGTGGCTTGAGAAAAGATGGGATGTGCTGCACAAATGTGAATGGGGCAGCTCTTAACATCTTGCAGTCTAGCTGCTCTCTGCAGTGTATTCAGTGTAACTGAACTTGAATAACAACTCAGGGCTTTGTTTTTCTTCCTTTATCACCTTGAATGACTTGATGAACTCTTTTCTTTGCTTTTTGTCTTTCGATGATGCTTCAGAATATCAGTTGATTTTTATTATATTCTCATACTTCAGTTTTTAAACCCAAATGCACTGCCCCCACCCCCGAAGAATATTTTGTAAAGGTTTTTTTAACAGTCAAAGCCAACTAAAGGGCTTATTCTGCCTTCTCTGGGAAAGATAGTGGATTTACTTAGGTCTCTGACTTCTGCAAAGCACTCAAGCTTATGCATCAGTGCTCTGCTGAATGGAATCCATAGTGGACCTGAAAGTTGACTTGGGTAAGTGCCATGGTTACGTATCATTGCTGAGAAGATAGTGATTACAGATATAGGGTATTTGTACTTGATTGAGGAAAATCTTGGATTATGGTGTGCCAGACACTCACTTTCATCTTGTTCATAGTCTGTGAGATACTAACCATTTCTTACTGGGTGCTTAATCATTTGTGCTTGAAACACACGCTGAAGATACATCAGAAAACTCAAAGTGTTCTGATGAACACTTTTGGATACTAACTCACCAAGGTTTGTTCACAGAACAGCGTAAAGCTGCAATTTGTGGATGCTTCGAGACTTTTGGAATAACCTGTGTGAGTTACAATACAGTCTTTGATTCATGTATTTGTGTTTTGAATTGAGGGGGTGGGGGTGGAGAGGGGCAGATAAAATGAAAACAGCCTTTATTATTCTACTGGGGACAATTTGTTTTAGTAGTCACAGATGACAAATTCTGGGTTTTCTTTCATTCTAGGTTCAAAGGATCTTGTGGTAAAAGCACAGGTTTTAGCTGGTGGTAGAGGAAAAGGAACATTTGAAGGTGGCCTCAAAGGAGGAGTGAAAATAGTTTTTTCGTAAGTTGTTTCTAAGTTATCCAACCAAGTGGAAAAACTTCAAAGTTTCACATTATGAATTGAACCTATTGCTTATTTTAAAATCAGTGTTTTCATTATTAATCTTAAAATAACAAAAATTAGATAAGATTTTTTTATGCTACTTGTGTTTTTCCAGCAGTTTCTTTGTCACATTCTGAGCTTCTTTTATTCTAGTCCAGAAGAAGCAAAAGATATCTCCTCCAAAATGATTGGAAAGAAGTTGTTTACCAAGCAGACAGGAGAAAAAGGCAGGATATGCAATCAAGTATTTATCTGTGAGCGCAGATATCCCAGGAGAGAATACTATTTTGCAATAACAATGGAAAGGTCTTTTCAAGTGAGTAATATTAGAAATAGAAGTAAACTAATTAACTTGTTACAGCTGAATTTAAAAAAAAATGACAAAACTGTTTACTGTATGGGTCACTTGCTTTTGAAAATCAGAAATATACATGAGCTAAATTTTGTTTCCTAGTATCTCTGACTATATGATTGCCTTAGTGTTTAAATGCTTTAAAAATGTAATGCTGCAATTTAAATTTAAGGAATACTAAATGAGTATCGGTAGCTCCAACTGAAGTTCAGAGTCATCATGGCCGATGGGGTGATGGGTGACATGAGGGGGTTGCATTCATTTTAGTTTCAGTTTGCAGGTATCTACCAGATGCTCATACTAGAGTTTAGTTTAAAAATACAGCTACGAGTGTGCATGTACATGTACACACTATTTAAGAGTGTCAGGGACAAGATAAGTAAAAGTCTTTTGGAAGAGCCAACGGTCCTGGATAAATCAAACATCCTTTTTCCCCAATGTGTGGAGGTTCTTATAGGTGCACAAGGGTGTCCCTCAGTTTTGAGTGTGCTGGTAGCTTTCTTATGCCAATACTCTTAGGAACTGGTAAGAAGATTTTGGCCTAGAGGTCTGTATTCAGAGCTTTCATGAAGATGAAAGCCACAGTTTCTCCTGCTTGTATGTTCTGAATGTGTGGGTGCGTAGTTTTTTAGGCTACAATTCAAATCCAGTTACTGAAATGTGTCAGTGTATTTTCTGACAGGCTAGTGTTCCATTATGGAGCATAGAGCATGAATTGCTAAATAACTTCAGCAAAGCCAGGTTAAATCAGATCTTGGAACTTTATTTTCTGAAGCTCAACAAAAACTGAGTTTGGTCTATCCAGATGTTAAAGAGTTTGCCGAGGCACTGCTCTTGGTAATTAGAGGAGTATCTCTGGCATGAATATGAAATAATTTTCTGTGGAGGAATGAGGAAACTAGTCTTACTGTTTTATTTTTTTGTTGCAAAATTAGTAGTTAAATATTGTATTTGTTCCTTCCTCTTCCTCTGTGGTGTTCTTTCTGATAGGAAAGTATCAGTTGTGTAGGGTTTTAGTACAATTATGTGACCTACATTTTGTTGTACTCATAGAGCAAGGAAGATGCAAATGTTACAGTACGCACCCCGGATTTACCACAAGGTGGCATTAAAATACTGCAAATGGCTGGATTTTATAATAATATTCTGTAAGCAATGAGCAAGCATCCTTATGGAAATAAACTTTACTGTAACTGATTTAAGCAAATTAGATAAAGAAGGGAAACATATTTTCCTGACTTGTTCTTGCTCTCGTATAAACAAATAAATCTTATTTGTGTATATTGAGCATAACTGTGTAGATTATTGTCTTTTGATAGGGATGTGCTTTGTTTTTACTGCTGACTTTATAAGTCATGTTTTTAGATGTGCTTGTAATTGCTGTAACTTATCTAGGATGCTTATGATGAGGAAATGCCTTTCAAAAGAAGGAAGTGTGAAGGTTGAACAGCACACTGTGTATTCCTGATGTTGTTGCAAACCTCCTCCTTTAAGAGGGTGGGAAAAGTCTGTAAAATAGTCACTTGAAAGTGGAACTTGATGTCTCGGGTGTTATTCACCAATAGGGGCGAGACTTCTTATGTTTTAAGGGAAACTGTTCACTTTGGTCAACTCTGTGGAGTGGTGAATTATTTTTATAGTGTGTTCCTAGCTTCCTGCCTGTTCAGGATGTCAATATCCAGAAATGTTCATTGCGTTGAACCTTGCTATTGGATGTGGGATAATTCACCATCTACATGATGGTGAATTCAACATCTACATGTTTACATTCAGAAGGATTCTGAATTCTACATAATTCAACATCTACATGTTTACATTCAGAAGGATGATAATGGGAGGGGAGTGGTGTGATTATTAAGCATATTCTCTGAACCAGTGTCACATTTTCTGTATTTAATTGTCAACAGTTATAAGGCTGTTTAATGTTTACGACCTGTGCTGGTATGAAATGCTGCCTTAGTATGCTAGCTGTCGTAACCCATGCATGGGATTTTTAAGTTCCATGGTAGTGAGTCCTTGATGCTTTTGTTGAGACTTAGATAGCTTTTTAAAAAAATCTCTGCTGCAAATGTTACCAGGTCTGGTTTCTTAATTTCTTTCATTATTGAATAATTGAGTGCTGTTTTCTCAGAACTCTGTGACTTATGTTCAGTGATTGCTATAGTTAATTGAGCTTTGTGATGCTACTGAACAGGAACAGTTTGCAGTAATTTGTCACTACATTCTGCAGACCTAGCTTTGTCCTTGGAGTTGGAGCATGGTGAAATGAATAAGTGAGTGCCTGGCATTCGATGTGTGTTTGTGCAGGGGTGAGTGCAGAAGGGGAAGATGGAGAAGGCTGTTCTTTTTCTGGTGACAACCTAGAAGATAAAATGCATGTGATTACTAAGTTAAATCTTTCTATCAAAATTTAAAACTAGTATGTCTGTGTTAATTGCTGTGTTGCTACAGTGTATACAAAGGAAAGTTTTCCTTGTTAGAAGAAATAGCACTCAACACACACCTTGAAATTTGGAAGTATTATTAAAAGGTTTTATATAGATGTCTTCAACAGATAGTATGGTTCTCCTCAGAGCATACAAGCGAAATGCCCAAATCAGAAAAACTTCCAACTAACAACAAGGTTTCATTGCTGTGACATATCTTATGGGAAGAACTAAGATTCAATTGTGTGGTGTAAAATTACTTATGTTTTTTTTTTTTCCCTTTTTGTTCTAGGGTCCTGTGCTGATAGGCAGTTCTCAGGGTGGTGTTAATATTGAAGATGTTGCTGCAGAGAATCCTGATGCGATAATTAAGGAACCCATTGATATAGTAGAAGGCATAAAAAAGGAGCAAGCTGTTAGGGTAATTGTTAATGTGGAAAAGTACACATTAGCGAGGATGGGAGGGTTGCTTCTAAATTTTGTGAAGTGTGCATGCATTCAACCTGCTGAGGTGTCTTAAACCCTTTTGACATTTTGAAACAGATTTGAACTAGATATTTAAGAATTTTCAGCTGATAGTGTAAATCCAACTCTGCATGGCAGTGCGTTATCTAGCTATTATATAGCTTTGTACAGGCATATGATGATGACTTCTTACTAGCTCTTTTTTAGGATAAGTGCGGTGTTTTGTATTGAAAACAATCTTTTCAAAACCAAGAGTTATTTCTTTTCCAGGAAGACAGGATAGGTTCTACATCTATAAATTCAATTGACACTCAAATAATAGCTAAACTGGGACATTCCTAATTTGTAACTAAATCAAACCCCGAATGTCAGTTAACCAATAACCTTTTACTTTCAGCTTGCCCAAAAAATGGGATTTCCTCCTAATCTGGTGGATGAAGCAGCTGAAAATATGATCAAGTTATATAATCTCTTTCTGAAATACGATGCTACCATGATAGAAATAAATCCTATGGTGGAAGATGCATCAGGAGTTGGTAATGTTTCTTCTTCATATTCTTCATGTAACAGCTTGACATTTTTGTAAATTTAAGTTAGTTGCTTTGCACTGCTAAAACTTCAGCTGGATACAGCAAGAGGACTTAGCATTAACATGGTATGTTGAAAAATGAATTTAATAAAACATATAAATTTTAGAATCTAAGCATAATAGATATCTGCTCTTAATTGTTAAATAGGATCGTAAGTTTAAATAGCTTCCTTTTTTCATAATTTTTTATTTATTTGAAAAGAACATCTTCCACTCTTGAGTGTTTGGCTACCCAGCATAAGGCATTCCTGGAAATTGGGTCTTTTCAAAATTCATGAATTGAAACTTGAGCCATCTTGTGTATTCAAAGTTGGTACTGAAAAGGTAACCGGAATAGTAACATGTTCTAGAAATGTCCTGCCTTCGCTACTTGAGCATCAAAATGACTGATTGAGTTTAATTTTTGATGTATTGAAAGACTATAGGTGTTTAAGTGATATCTTGATATCTGTCAGGTTTTTATCATATCCAGTTGCAGAATAGTTGGTTAATGTTCAATCACAGCCAATCCTCCTCTCATCAAAACATAAATCTGTGGAGAATATCTGTACTTGAACTCGGGTACAACAGTCTTAAATTTAAACATGAATGTAGCTCCTTCATCGGAGCTTACAATTACTCTATTGTTACTGATTTTTTTTTTTTAAATAATACTGCTTACATGAACAGTATGGAGCAGTCTCTTCCATCTGTTTCTTGTGCCTTGTCATTTTTGTATCATCTGTAGTAAGGGGTAGAAATGAAGTCTTACATTTGTACAGACAGAAACTTAGTTCTAATGTAAAGAATACTCTAGGTTTTCCACATCACCTGCTACATCTAAGTGAAACTTACTTTTGTATGTATTCTGACATTTTTTCTTCTAACTCGTGTTTTTTTTTATTGTGTTTCTGTGTGCTTACATGCATGCACACAAAGTATATATATAATCAAAAAGCAAAAAAACTAAGAGGGATTAAAAAAACAAAATAGAGACCTGTAGGGATTAATTTCATGCTAATTACTGAAGCATAATTTGCCCAGATTTATCAAACAGCTTTTTGTAACTTTGTTTTTAGATTATCTCAAGAAATACAGTTGTCTTTCCTTTTTGTGCAGTTAAAGGGACATAACTGATTGTGTGGGTAAACTGGAGAGAATCTGGTATTTACATGCAGTGCTAAGTGTGTCTTTTCAGTAAACTGTTTCAAGTTGGGACTGCCTGAGCTAGCTGCCAAGTTTGCCTTGACATACTTTAACATGTTCATGTAGTGATTGAGCTGTTACACTAGTATGAAATGATGGTTTGTTTTTTTTTCCTTTCAGTGATGTGTATGGATGCAAAGATAAACTTTGACAGTAATTCAGCCTATCGTCAGAAGAAGATCTTTGATATGCAGGATTGGACACAGGAAGATCAAAGAGACAGGGATGCTGCAAAAGCAGATCTCAACTATATAGGATTGGATGGAAACATAGGCTGTTTAGGTATGTTGTATTTAATTAATTTAAAATGACCTAATGGATTTATAAACTGAATTCCTAAATGTTATCTTTATTCTCATATAGTCAATGGTGCTGGTTTAGCTATGGCCACAATGGATATAATTAAACTTCACGGCGGAACTCCAGCAAACTTCCTTGATGTTGGTGGTGGTGCTACAGTGCAGCAAGTGACAGAAGCCTTTAAGCTTATTACCTCTGATAAAAAGGTGAGGGAAGAGTTGGCATATCAAGGTCCTGCACAGTGGTAAAACAGGCTATGATTTGAAAGACAATAGTTAGTGCATGTTCTCCAGAAAACATGTGTTTATAAGCATCGAATTAAAAAGGGAAGAAAATGAAGATGTTTAACTTAATCTTGGTGCAAATGAAGGCGGCCTGAAAACCTGTTGACTTTTTTCCGTTTTTTAAAAATAGGTTCTTTGGCTGTGTAGTGAGTATCCTCTGGTTTTGTGTCCTCCAGTTGAAGTTACAGCTCTATTTGAATCTTTTCAGAAATCCTTTGAGTCAGAAACTACCCCCCACCCCCTGCCTGCTGTCTAAACTGAAACCAGTATTCAGATGGGTTTCTTTTGGGGCCTGTTTTGCAGCTGGGTCTGTTTTGTGCATAGCGTTATAGAGATGAATAGTCACTGTGCTGTGCCCAAACAAGTTTCTAAGGTGCTAATTATATGTAATGCAAGATAAAATAACTTTGTAATGGGCTTGGAAGGGCATTAATGATTTAGCCTATCAAAAGTTTATCAGAAGTGTTTGAATGTTATTAAATTAATAAATTGGTTGAAATTGGAGAAGGAGCTTTACCATCCCAGAAAGATGATACAAGGACTGGATTGATGGCCTACATAGAGGTGCTTATCCCAGTGGGAGCTTGATGGCAGTTTGGGACTTTTTAAAAAGAAAGAACCGAAAAAGGTGAAGAGGTGAGAGTGGCTTGCAGGACCTGGTAATGGTGTGCTACTTTTGCACCAGAATGTCATGCACCACTTGCTTGTCTTTGGAAAGGGCTGGAAACAAATAGTGATTTTTATAGAGGAGTTTGGTCTCTTCCCTATTGGAAGGATTTCCGTTCACAAATGCAGGGTGTGACATACTCTCCAAGAGTGTTATAGAGTTATAGAATCATTTAGGTTGGAAAAGACCTTTAAGATCATCAAGT
>RSEF01000001.1:193984595-193999053 GCA_003993805.1 Himantopus leucocephalus | reverse complement strand
CTCCTTTTCTCCAGGCTAAACAACCCCAGTTCCCTCAGCCTCTTCTCATAAGACTTGTTCTTTCTTCACATTCTTTCAGCAAACTGCAGGAAAAGTGAGGGACATAGGCACAAAACACCTGAATTAGAGAGAAGTGGAGAAGAAACAAGGAAGAAGCAGGGAGTTGTTGATTTGGGACAAGTTCTTGCAATGCCAGTTCTCTGCTGATGCATGGACAGAGCGTGTCCAAACAGACTTCTTAATATACCTTTCCTTTTGTGCCTTCCTTCAGCTACTCAGTATTTTATCAAAAAAAGATGACTATCTGGGATTCCTGGTGCTGAAGGTCAAACAGCACCAGCCCACTGGTGTCATGGACTGCACTCTGGCTGGCACTCTGGGTTCAGTTCAGGGACTGTATGGAACAGCCTTCTGGGGTGCCAGTCTAGGTTGCTTCTGCCCATTAGTAGTAGGAGCAAGAACAGATGAGCTAGTCTAATTGCAAGATAATGAGAACCAAGCTACTGTGTATTAACCAGTTGCACATTAGTGTTTTGTCTTGTTAAGTTTATTTTGTCCTCCAAGGCTGTCTGCCTGGTTTTGCTCCTACTTTATTCCATCTTTCACCATTGACCGTGATCTTTTTACCCCTCCTTTTCACTACTTGAGTAGGAAATGACTTTCCCTTAACCTTGAGCTTAGTCATCCTGAATAAAACATATTTCAGATAGCTTACCTCCAAGCATGCTAGCTTTTGAGTAAACTGTGTACACAGTGTCTTGTATATGAGCTTTGTAAATTTTCTGTGTTCTTTAGCATGGCTTCTTTGGTATGCAGAGGTACTAGTGTGGGAGGTATCTCTGCTGGAGTAATGTTAGAAATGGAAAGATAAACAGTTGACAAATTAAGCTGTTAAATTGCTTTACAGAAGTTTCATCTGTTTGATTTGCTTGAAGAAAATCAAACAGATCTCTATTAATCATGCTCGGAATATTCTGAAGTAATGTACAGTGTTGGTTTTGTACAGAAAATGACTGCATGTCTATTCAAGGAGCTGTACAGATTACGCACTCAGTAAGAGAAATGGCTATTGCCTGCAACTCATGCTGGATTGAAGGACAATGTGGAAGTTTCCTGGGACAGGCATTTTTGCAGTAGGGTTTTCCTGAAGTAACTGTTCTGCTGTGTGTGACTAGAGAACTGTACCTTTGTTGCTGATATTCTTTAGAACAAAAGTGTTCCCTGTCTTTTGTGGAGTCCCTTATTACACTTATGGAACTTGAATTTTCCTTAGGCTGAAAGGCTGAGTGGTGCTTTTCTCTGACGTGCCTCTGGCCATTTTTAACATGAATACTGTCATTGATTCTGTAGGTACTGGCTATTCTGGTAAATATTTTTGGTGGCATTATGCGATGTGATGTGATAGCCCAAGGCATCGTTATGGCAGTAAAGGATTTGGACCTAAAAATACCTATTGTGGTACGGTTGCAAGGTGAGTGTGCTTCAGTACATGTTAAATATATTTCTGTCCATATTGTTAAATCTTCTTGAGTTTAATATATTATATAACAAGTTGTCTGTAAGCTGAAGACTATGGTAAAATAAGGCAAACCTTGAATTTAGATGGTGAGGATTGGTAAGTTAATAAAAAGAGATTTCCTGCTTTTATATCTACTGAAGCTGTTGTCTTCTAGATTTATTCACTAACTTACTTTTGGAACAGGCTTCCTAGAAAATATGAGAATACTCTGGTAGTAGTAGTCTCCTGTTGAATAAGAGTGGCATTTTATCTGTTTCTTCAGGTACACGAGTTGATGATGCCAAAGCTTTAATAACAGCTAGTGGCCTCAAAATCCTTGCGTGTGATGACTTGGATGAAGCTGCAAAAATGGTAAGATAGCGGGTTATGAATATCCTTTTCAGAACATAGTGTCTTTTGAAGAATATTGAAAAGTTGAAACTCCATTCAATCAACTAAAGGTAGCTTAGGATAAATCACAGTGCCAGTTATTATCAGAGCCTGAAGCAAATGTTTTACATATCAGTAAGTATTTATTTTGTAAATAGAACGATGCAGTCAGGAGCTATTACGTGCCAGAAATATCTGTGTTTGGGACTTTTTTCTTTTTTTTTTTCCCTCTCTGAAAAACAGGTTAAAAAATGTTTTAAAAAAAAACCCCACAAACATGTAAATAACGAGATCAGTCACTCCCTTTGGTAGTGGAATGGCTAAGAGCTTAGCTTTATTAATTGAAAGAAAATACTTAAATTGAGATGGCTGAAAAATGCAATGTTCTTCCTTTGATAGAGCACTATGTTTCACTATGCATGATTAAAACCAAGCATAGTTGAATGTCCTGTTGCCTTACAAGGTAATTGGATAGTTAGACTTTCAGACAGGTTGTTTGTGATTTTTTTTGTGTGTTTTGTTTTGCTTTGTTTCCTGGGATTAAAGCTCTGGATTGCTTGGAGGAATGCTTAGCTTGCCAGTATGGCCCTCTGTTTTAAGGAATAGTATTGAATCCTGCTAGGCTGATCAGGCTTTGGTTAGGTCAATGGAAATCTTCTCTAGCAGTACATACGGGTCTTTAAGCTATAATGCATCTGTGTAATACATCTTCTAACGCTCTAAGTCTAAAATTCTCAGCTGAATCATGGAGCCATGCAAATGGAGTTAAAATTGGTTTTGTAATCTTAAATTGTAAATTTAATTGTAATTGTAAAAAGTGTATCTGTAGAAGCACTTTTTTTAAAGGATTATAGTTGTTTTTGTATCTTGCCCATAGGTAATTCCTTAAACAGATTTATGTAAGATGATGCCGTGAGGGGGATAAACAAATGGATAAGCATAGATTAGAGTAATAAGCTGAGCATTTGGAGCAGTGATTATAACCAGTGATGTTTAAAGTATTTTTTTTCTACCTAAACATTCAACAGAAATCTGTAAATTATTCCAGCTAACTAGTATTTTAGGTGCTTTTGAAGTTAGGTAATGTGGACAAGAAAAACATACTACAAATGTATAGCAACAGTGAAGATTAAAATTTTTGATCTGCAAAAATTACAGGGCTTCTGGTGGATTTTCTATCATGGGGAAACTTTTTTTTTTCCCTAAAGAACCACTTACTCAGTTATAGTATTTGATTATTAACCACCCTTGCCACCCCCCCATCCCCTCCCCCCCATAAGATCTTGCTGATGATTCTCTGGCATTGCTTTGTTTAAAAAGATTGGTCCAGCTCACTCAAGTTAGGATTGTCTTGGTATTAAGTCTTTATTTTCTGTTTTTCAGGTGGTGAAGCTCTCCGAAATAGTAAGCTTAGCAAAACAAGCTCAGGTGGATGTTAAATTTCAGTTGCCAATTTGATCTAAGAAATGTGATGCCAGTGTCTAACACGTTCTCTGAAATACTGTGTTCTGTGGGATATTTTTCATTTTCTTGTGTGGAGGTTTTGATTGTTTGACAGGCGCACAAACTGAAGTATCTGGTCTTTAATGTTAACATTCAGAATGGTCAGAGTTCTTGTAAAAGCGTGTATTGCTGATCTTTAGTCCTTCTTAGTTGTTGTTCTCAAGCCTCCAGCTTCTGCTGCAGAATGTCACTTGCAATATACTTCTGCGTTGTCCAAAGTAAAGCTTCTGGTTAAAAAATAATTATTCTGAATAAATTCTGAAGTTACTTTACTTGTAAATTTTTATTAGCCTTGGTTAAAAGTAAATATGACTAGATTATCTAGTTGTCCATGTGGAGAAATGTATTGAAACGGTATTTTATATTAGAGACAGGTGTACTTAGCGGTATAATGGACACGAGCAAACCAATCATTATTTATGAACAGGTGCATTTGAACTTGATCAGAAACATTTTTATTGAAGTGCTTCACTGAAGTGGCTGGTAACTCTTCTGGACAACGTGTTTAATCACTACAAAATATACTGTAGCACTTAGATTTTCACGATTTCCAGTCCTTACAAAAAAAGCATTGTGCAGTTTTATATATGAACAAGCATTTACCAAACTTCAAGGAGACAGAATACATAGAGAATTAAAATGTCTATTGTACATCGCTAATAAAATTGTACATTAATAAAATGTCTCCCAAAACTTCTACTGTCTTGTTCTTTATATGTCACCATTTTGATAAATTGCATATATGCATGGATTAAACCATAATTTAAGATAGCAAGCTAAAAGCTTTTTAGGAGTAAATTTACAATAGCACATATGTTAATTTTTTTTCTCCTTGAATTGCATTGTGTGATCAAAAACGTGTGAACTCACGCTGTGTTGAAAAGCTTGGACAGATATCATACATACAGCTTCTTACTAAAGTGGCCATAACTGATCTCTGCACAAACAAAATGCAGGAAGTGTTGCGTTTTGAGGAAACATTGCTTCTACTAACAAATCTAGTATTAACCATTAATTTTTGTCCCCTTACAATGCTGTTCATTTTGGCACTACACAGAACTTGGATGATGATCCATTTACCACTTAGTTTCCAAATGATGTTACATTACTATTACTCATTTTTTGTTTGTATTTTGTAGGTTTTTTTGTTTAAAATGCTATTTTCTTGGCTAAAGATAGAGTTTTATCAGGGGATAAAGAAGGCTTGTCCATGGTGGGATTTCAGAATGGGAAATCATATAATCATGAATTAAGGACTTAAAAGGGTTACATGAAATGTGAAACAGTCGATCATACGTGGTTTTTAGGTAGGTAGGGTGATAAATGAAGAAAGTTTAAACTAGCGTGGTGTATTTCAGTAGTTTTTTGGCAGTACTAAAGAAAATCAGCAGAAATTAAACTCAGTCTGAATTTAAACTGGATTATTTTCAGTCCTAGTTGGTTTCTCACAACTGACAACTATGAGCTCTTGATCCAGCATGCTAAATTGGGCTTGTGGGTATGCTTGGAATTGCTTTTATTCAATGGCCTTGAATGGATTTGCAGAGATAACTAGGTTGAATAGATTCGTTTAAGCATTGAATAATTTAGAGAATATAATTCATTTCTAGCATGTGGGTTTGCTTCTAGTCTTATTTTTTTACTTTTAGAATCTGTGTGGAATGATAATGTTCCAGGTTCATAAGGAGGGTTTTTTTTTGTTTTGTTTTAAAGGTACCTAAACATACCAGCCTAATTCTTTCTAAATCAGAGGGAGGAACAGTAAGGCAAAAGTGACTTGATGTTGCCAAAAGTAACAAACAGGAACGGTCGTCTGGTACAAATAGTGGACTGGAATGGAAGCAAAACTACATCCTACTGTTAGTCCAGGATTTCCTTATACCCTGTTTGAACTGCTAAATGTAGTTGAGTAGGGGAGAGGGAGCCAAGGCGAAGTCATTTCCATCTTTGAGAGGAATATAAAATACCGGCATTCTGAGTAACACACTCACAAGTAACAGGCTCAACGGAAAGCAGTGTTTTGCTGTTAGGGTAATTCTAAAGCCCATAGTATTTCTTTAATGAAAGATGAATAATAGGTGTGGGACAGGAAGGTGGATGCATACAATTTCCTGACCAGAGTGTTCAGAATGCACCAAATCACTCTTAATGCTAAAATAACAACCTGTAGAGTGGAAGATAATTGCTTTAAGTTACTTCAGCAATGCTTATGGCTTTGTAATCCAAATAACTTTCTAATCGGGGAAAATTTGAATTTCTCTTTGGAAACAGCAGTGTGTAAGGTGTTGAATATGGTGTCACAGGTAGGGCGGGAGGCACGGGAGAAGTGTGAACAGTAATGTGAAGGACTGTGACCAGGATGGCATGCATAGGTGGTGTATATAGGTGGCAGGCGTGCCCTTTTCCAAAGATTGGGGTCTGGACATATTATTTCTTTTTATTTCACTTGATGAAGAAACAGAATTAGTGATTGATTTGTGTTAAGTATCTTGAAGCTAGGTAGGCATATGGAGGTTGCTTTAATTAACAGGGTACTAGAGTGCTATGGGATCTTTTAATTATGTGTATGTTTTAATCGTTCTTCAGATTGTTTTGCCTAGATCAAACTATGTTGCAACCAAGGAATGTTAATCTATTTGGTGTGTAGTTGATAATTTGAAGGCCCAAAGCTGATGTAGGAACTATCTGAATCTACTTAAAGCTTTATAAGCAACCTCCTTACCCATACTATATTGCAATATTAATAATCAAAGATGTGCAAGAATGGAAACTTACTAAAATTAGTCTATACAGCCAAAAGCAAAATTTCTAACAACGTAAACAAAATATGAAAAATGTGTAAACAACTTCTGACAGATAAGAGTTTCAAAGGAGCTGGAATTTTAATGGCAGTAAAAGGAGTTTGTATTAGATGACTTGCTGCCTTTTGATGCGGTTGTTATGAATGCAGAGTTTTGTAACTGTTTTGAGATAACATGAAAGCAAATGCCTTTTTTGTAAGAATAGTGTAACCACTACTAACCTTGAAATTCAGAAATTAGATGTTCTTGTGTTCCACAGCTACCTCAGGCGTTAGACTTGTGGCATGCTGTGGCCAACGTGCTTGAAGACAGCTCTGGTGGACATTAAGGGCGAATCTTATTCCAGAAGTACTCGAAAAGATTGTCTCATATTTTTTATTTTTTTAAGGTGTTATCTACTGAATCAGTTTCTATTTAATGTATTAAACCACTTTTTGCTGTGATACTTCAGTGAAATAATTGACCTTTATGGAAAAACAGACAGTAGGATTCTAAGTAGTATTAATATAGATACGGTTGGTGGACATACTCAGATTTGGTTAAAACAATTCATATGCTAGAATTCCAATGTTGCACAGTTTGAAAGAAAAGTAAAAAATGAAGCTCTGAAGGAGCTGGGAATAAAACTGTATTACTAATAGGTCTAATGCATTGAGTGTAGGGAAGGCCTATATAGTAACCCCTTGAAGAACTCTCTGCAGCAATGAGAAAAACTCCTGTTTCATGAAGGTGAAACTGCTAAACTTCAAGTAACCAGCTAGCTTCTTACCTTGGGTGGATGAAAGAGTAGCCCTGGTTTTAATGGAGGCTTGATTGCAAGCTAATAGTACTGTTTTAAAACAAATATTTAAATTCAAATATCGAGCTGATATGAACAAAAGAGAAGGTGTATGTAGGATGTGCGTGAAGCAGTAGCTTGCCTTTGAGCTGTGCAGGGACTGTAGGCAGAAGGGAGTGAATTGTCACTGTTTTGTAGTGGGGAACCCGTGCCTTGGCATACCAAGGCTTGCTTCTAAATCAAAATGTCCGTCTGCCTGATTAACCTCTTTGCCTGACAGAGACTGTCACCACAGGTGGTATCTTTAATATCTGCTATATCCCAATCATGGGAAGCTGCAGTGTAAGAAAACTGACCAGTGTTTCACAAAAGATGGGTCGTAAGGTTTTCATCTTGTGAGAGGAGGTAAGGAAGAGAAAAAAGTGCAGCTTGACGTAGTGAACAGAGACTGGGGCCAAGGGAAAGGAGCAGACATCAGCTATCTATTCTTCCCAGCAAGTTACCTGGCAGTCACTTGAAGTACCAAGCACCTGAGGAAGAAAGAGAAGCCTACTACTAGATTTAATTTGAAGCCTAAATTTAATTTGAAGTTCTAGCCAGTCTGGATAGACATTGGCAGCCTTGGTGTGTATCTGCTGCAAAAGTTTTAACATGCACTGTAAATACTGCTGAAATTCGGTTACTGCTGTTCTACATGACAGGGACTGACTGCATGGGTCAGGTAAAATGTTCGCCTAGTTGGGGATGCCTGGGAAAGGTATTGGATCTGGATAAGCAATAACGGTGCCTTGTGAATATACTCTCCCAGCCAGCAGCAATTTGGGGTTCGGAGTGTTGTGAGTCAGAGGCAGACACAACTGAGGCAAAACTATTCAAAACTGGCAGTGGCTGCGTCCTGGAGTTCCTGTTTTGCAGGTGAACTTTAGCACATCAAGTGCATTTATTTTCATTTGAGGTGAATAGCTGAAACACCCTGCAAACTAAGCTATGGTTTTTTTAGTCAATTCAAATAATTAGTTTTGTAAGGTGGTATGTCATAATTAAGCAGTCCTTAAAATGTAATGAAAGATTTTCTTCAAGTGTGTGGTAAAGTGCAAGAAACCTAATGAAGGGCTTATACACGCAGGTGTTCAACTGCTTGGTTTGTTGCCTTTTTTCCTCTCCCATTTACAACCAGCGGCAGCCTACTCCCATAAGCAGGGAATGACAAGGCAGTCCAGTGTTTTTTCCCTGTGAAGAACAGGGAACAGAGGAGTAAAATGGCTCAGGTGTGTTGGACTATATGAGGCCAGTAAACATTTTTGCTCACAAAAATAAAATTTAAAAGGCAGACCTTACTGAGAATTGATTTCTTGGCAAAGAGACTTCACTCCAAATTTCATGTGTTAAAATACAAGATGTTAAAATACATCTAGAGGTGTCTACAGAGACAGAGGGAATGGTGTGTGATGGGGATAGTTTATTCCTAATACAGAGTTGTGATCTTTTGTGTCTGCAGGGCAGATAATTTCTGGAATGCTGTCGTTGGTTTCACAGGCAGTAATTAGCTCCTTGGTTCTAGGAAAGCAGAAATTCACAGTGCAGGAAGAGAGCCCGAGGTGCTGTGTATTAGACTCTCCACCGTTTCTGGTAATTCAGTTTTCTTAAGGGAAATTCAGTAAGGTTGTTTCGTTCCCCTCCCCCCCCCTTTCTTTTGAACTTGTATTGTGCTCTGGTCTCCATCTTCACTGAAGTTCAAAAACACCGTGAAGGGCCTTATCTGTGGTCCTGTTTCCTACAGTTTCTGTCTCCTGCCGTAGCTTCTGCTGATGCTTAAAATCTTCACCAGTCTGCCCTTTCCTTCGGAATGATGGCGGATTTCTACAAATGTTGCGGGGCAACACACGGAGGGAAATGAGAAGGGATCTGAATGGGTACAGCCTGAGTAAAAGACTTCACTGCAAATAACATGAAACTACTTATTGTACTTCACCCAGATTCTGAGAGAGCAAGCACGCCAGTAGTTTTATATGTTTATCCGTGTGTCTATACGTGCATGTGTGTCTGTGCATGTGTACGTATAAACATATTGAGAATGAGATTACTGTATATGAATGTGGAAACAGTCTTTATCAGTTTACTGCGGTACAAAGTACACTGTATTAATTGTAAGTGTTCTCATTATTCATGGCCCATTTAAACAGAAAAGAAGTATTAGTTGGGGGAAAGAGCCAGTATTGCTTTGTGTCTTGAGCATCAGCTGAGAGAGGTGATGTACCGCTGTTGCACTATGCATCTCTCTGCCACTACTAACTTTGTTATCCGTTTAAGTGCTGCTCACAGAAGGTCTGGGTCGGCAGAGCTGTCGGTCGCTTTGTGAGCGAGCCATGCACTCAGCACTTGGGAAGTTCAGGTTGTACAGAGAATGGAGTTGTGTTCATTGAAAAATAACACCACACCTGAGGGACAACACCAGAACTTGGGGGGTCCTCAGTTCTATGACCTAGCGATATGAAAGCTCTTTCTTTTTCTTTTTCCACACTTTTGACCTTTCCTGCACTAGGCAATGTCAAATCTTTTCACTGGAAAGAGCCATACCAGGTATTGGATGTGACCTGATCTTGTGGCTTGGCCGGGTCTACTCGCTGCAGCTGAGCAGGTGAACAGCATTTGTGGTCCTTCCAAAGTTGACTGATGATGGAAGGCCCAAAGCTGCTTCCTGGCTGGCAATCTTCCACAGCAATTTTCAGTCTTTGCTCGCTGCTTTCGCCTTTTATCTGAACTAATAATCTAACTTGTTCAGGGGAATAGCAAGTAAGCTTCTACTGTTTTCCTTATATTCACTTTTAATTTACTGTGATCCCAAAGGCAAGCAAGCTGCAGTATTCCTATTTATGATCCTAAACGGCTCGCAGTGTTGTCCTCGCACTAGAAGGGACAAAAAAAAAGAAGAAAAGAAGGTAAATCTAGTGAAAATTGCAGCTGTGGGATACTGGATGGTGCCCTCATTGCCGTCGCAAGAGTGACGTACCCTTTGCCCTCTGGGTCTCCCCAGCGTGTCCTCAACCTGTCCATGCCACGGCAGGTCTATTGCCCATGACCAATGTCTGCAGTGATCAGACATGGTTACCTCTGACACCTGCTGTTTCCTTCCCTCTGAGAGCAATTGTGGCCATGGCCTCTTGTCAGACAGGGTCCTTGAAACACCAAATCACTTGGAGCAAATCCATTTCAAAGAAAATGGATGTAAAGCAGCTCCTGTGCTCAATGCTCTTGGAAAGAAACTAGTGCCAGTACAGCACAGTCAGACACTCTCCCTGACAACTCGATACTACCCTTCTTTAAAGAAAACCAAGAAAACTCTCCCTATCCCCCCTGTTCCATAAAAACCCCAGACTTTTTCCACTACCTATTACTATTTTCTGGTGTTCCTTGCATCTAGAGGTTATTGCAGTGGGTTCTGGATTGATCCTGAGGTCAGGAGAAAGATGCCTGATTCCTGCCTAGCTTCTTTTCTCTTTTTTCCTCCTTTCCTTTCTCTTTTCTCCGCCCTTTTTTTTTCCCCACAGAAAAAATGGGGAAATGATCATCTAACTCCCCTCCCCTAGGATTTGGCACACACAGGGCCATTGAGATCTGAATTGCTTATTTTTATAGCAACTGCCCCACACTTGAACGTTGCTTTCCCATCTCAGTGTGTGCCTGAGTTTTGCAAACTGAGATGGCGTGGTGTCGGTGGAGTGCTTCCTCTCTCCTTTTTCACATGCTTGACCTCACCATCACATACTAATTTCTTTGGTATCTTTGTGATGAAGTTGCTTGGGCGTCCTTGTTGCAATCAGGGCTCTGTATTACTTAAACTGTAACACACAGGTGAGAATACACAGTTTCTGCCCAGTAAAGGAGGAGGAAAAGATACATGTCCCACAGAGTGACGGGGACAATAGTAGGAACAAGGCACCTTCTCCCCAGCCCCTTCCTTTTAGCTATTTCTGCTCTTTTCACCTTTCATTGCAGATGACTTTGTTCATATTTAACACTCATGTTTGCAAGCCAAGGCATCTTCCAGCCACCCGCCATTTGTTTATCAACCTCCTCCTTGTCCTTTCTTAAGAGTAAAGCTAAACCCATCTCACTCACCTTTGGTTCTGAAGTACTGTCTCAACTGAAATCCCACCTGGCCTCCCTTGCTGGTGGGAAACTGCTCCAAGCAGTCGTGATGTGTGTTTCTTTACAGAAGACATCCCACTGAAGAGCTGCTGCGTCCATCAGTCCAGGGTGTTGTGAGGCAGGGTTGTTCAACGCTCTCCCAGCCCAGGGAGAGCCTGGATCTGCCTTAATGGATGTGAATACAACACAGCGAAGCATGCTGGAAAAATAAGCAGTCATGGCTTTTGATAGCCTTGGATGACTTGCATCAAACCACCCAATTTCCTTCCGTAGCAGAGTAATAGGTCTTGTAGATAAAAGGGAAGCTGTAGATGCCACGTTGCTTGATTTTTGTGAGGCTTCTGGCACTGTCCAATGCGATACTTTTCTTACGCAATCTGGAGAGCTTGGTTTGGTGAAACCATTAGCAGCTGGGCTGGCCCACAGTTGGGGTGTAGCAGCATGGAAGGACCCAGGGAGCAAGATCCTGCTGTGGTCTGTCCTCATTTGTGGGTCTGCCTGGGTCTGACTCATTTGTGTTTTCTTTAGTAGCATTTGTGTTGGGCAACTATGCTCATTAAATTCATAAATGGCATAAAATTAGGAGAGGCTGCAGGTGCACTTGAAGACAAGAACAGAATTCAAAATTAATTTAGAGGGTGAAATTAGAGAGACAAAACAGGAGGCGTTTCACCTGGGCTGTGGTAACAAACACCAGTGGCCAGACAGCAGTAGCAGCAAAGACTCTAAGGAGGAAAGGGAGATAGCTACAGTATATTGCTGTGAAAAAGGAATACGTTTTAAAGGGATGAATAAAAGTTTACAAAACGCTGTTGGAAAGAAGGTTAAGGAACAATCCGCGCTCCATGTTTGTGGCAGATAGGATGAGAAGCAGTGGGCTTAAACAGTAACCTCTTTGGTTGTAGTTAGATGCTAGGAAGAGCTTTTACTGGTAAGGGCTGCAAAGCACTGGGACAGCTTGGCTGGGGCACTGCTGGGTCTTCCCTGCAGAGACCTTTAGGAACAGAGTAGAGGGGAAGTGGGTTAGATGTCACCAAACTCCATTCAGCCCTGTTTTTCTGTGTTTAACCACAGTAAGGAACTGTTTGCTTGCTGCTGGTGTTAAGGCAATCCCCTACTGTTCCTTAGCTCCCTTCTTTAAGGGACATGGGGAATGTTCTTAGCTATTGGGGTAGGTTTGTCCCCGTCCTTAAACCTGTAGCACAGGAGGCTGAGGGGAGACCTCACCGCTCTCTACAACTACCTAAAAGGAGGTTGTAACAAGGTGGGTGTCAGTCTCTTTCCCCAAGTAACAAGTGATAGGATGAGATGGGACGGCCTCAAGTTGCACCAGGGGAGGTTTAGATTGGATATTAGGAAAAATTTCTTCACCAAAAGAGTTGGAACAGGCTGCCCAGGGAAGTGGTTGAGTCACCATCCCTGGAGGTATTTAAAAGATGTATAGATGTGGTGCTTAGGGACATGGTTTAGTGGTGGACTTGGCAGTGCAGGGTTTATAGTTGGACTTGATGATCTTAACAACCTAAATCATTCTATGGTTCTATGCTCCTGGGGCTGAGAGGCTCCCGAGAAGCCTCCTGATGAAACTGCATTTATTGCATCCTGGACTAGCTTTGTTTTCCTGGACTGGTATTGCTGAAGACAGCTTGATCTCCATGGTTATTGTCTAGGCTCATAAGTAAAAGCCAGGGATAGGTTCACATTGACCCTTCTTTGGGCTACCTTCCTGCAGAGCAGATACATCTGGGAGAAAGTTGCTTGCAGCAGTCCAAAACAGAAATGCAGTGATCTAAAAAGTAGTCAAGGTGGGCAATAAAGGGTTCTCCACCTGACTGGGTTTAGCAGGGCAGATGTTACGTTAGATCTCGCTTCTCTCCTGAAGCACATCCCTCCTTGTTTGAAAATGCTTCCTTGCTCCTAGCTGGCAGGGAAGCCCATTGCCGCTCTCAAATTTTCAGCCTCTTTGACAGCAGAAATTAAATTCCTTCAAGCCCTCTGAGACTGCTGCTCTCAAAAACAGTCTGCACTCTTTAATTACAGAGGATTTAAAGGGAGAGAGAACCATTTTGATGTAAAAAGAAAATAATGCAGAAACCGATGAGGAGAATGGGCTGGAACTGCGGCTGCATGACCCTTGGGTTTAGCTGCATCATATTTGGGTTGCTTTATCCAAACGTGTTACTGAAGTCTTTCCTGCTTTCCCAGCTCATGTTGCTCTGCTGTCCTTCACTGTGGGAAGCTGTGACCTTGGTCAAAGGGCTGCTGGCTCTGCCCGAGCCCTTCGCCTCTCCTGCCAGCCCCCTCTGGCCAGATAACCCTCGGACAGCACGGCTGCTGGGCTCAGGTTTCTCTCGTTTGAGTAGCGCATCTGGCAGCAGAGCATGGGCATGTTGCGTGCAAGCAAGAGCAGGGAGAACGTGACATCGTTTTCTATCAGCTAACAGTCCAAAAGGGGAGAGGTTTGCCTCCCCTTTTATATAGTCTACATTGCATTGCCCTGTGTTACCCGTTTGCTGTCTTGTTGCTTCGCATACTTCACACAGGCTACACGTCTGCCCATTTACATTGCTCCGAAAAGTGCAAGTCAGTTGGAAGTATGCTGGTTTTACTAGCCCTGGCCTGTAATTATGCAATTTAATCAGTATGATCGGTGTTAGCACAGCTTCTCATACCAGATCCGTAGGTTTCTGCATTTAAGGATTCTCACCGATTGACGTGCACACTGAAGGAGTTAAATTGGTCCAAACCTGCTGGAGCAGTGTGACTTTGTGTTTAACGTTGAGAAGTACCTTATAATTACCTCACTTGTTAGATTAATACACAGACACAACTTTATTTGAGGCTTTTATCTATTTTCATAGTTCATTTTCCTCCACCTTCACCACCTTTTCATGTCTTCTTTTAATTTGGACAAGTCCATATTTCACCATTCTGAGGAACTTTACCCATTTCAAGAGGGGCAGGGGATGCAGGACTTGGTGGTGGCCGATTAGTGGGGAGTCAGCCAAGTCTGGAGCTTTCTAATGCCATCAGGTGATACCTCCTGCCCAAAGCACGAGCTGACACCAAGTGTATGACAGTGATTCCTTGGAATAAGTGGATCTGCCTTGTTTTTCATCTGGATGCGTCCTGGAAAGTTAATGAAGTATTTGGCAGATGGAAACCAGGCTGCAGAGAAGACTTTTGACAGTCCTGTTCTGTACCTTGTGGGAGGTCTGTGCCATTGACCCACATCTGTTTGTAGGATCAGCCTGCTGGGAAGGTGGCCATCCTGCAGGCCCTGCATGCTGGGGTCCCACACCTCCTCCACCAGAAGGCTGCACGTGTCCTGCTTGCCAG
>RSEF01000001.1:193959240-193984585 GCA_003993805.1 Himantopus leucocephalus | reverse complement strand
ACTGGAACAGGCTGCCCGGGGGGGTCGTGGAGTCCCCTTCTCTAGAGATTTTCAAGACCCACCTGGATGCAGTCCTGAGTAATGTCCTCTAGGCAATCCTCCTTTGCAGGGGACTTGGACTAGATGATCTAGTCCCTTCCAACTCTGAAAATTCTGTGATTCCATAAATGACTTCTTACCAGGCCATCTCTGTCTCAGAGGGATATATATCATGCCAGAGGGGAACAGAGAGAGGACTGTGGTGACTTTTCTCCCTCACAGTGCAGCCCCAGTCTTGGGAGGACCTGGAAGACAGGGGCCCACCGTCTGACTGCAGATGAGGGAGCACGCATCTTTGTTGTGATACTGGAAGGATGAAAGCTAGGAATCAAAACCCACTGAGGCAGACGTGCATGAGGATGCTGGAATTCTCCACTGGCCTGGAAAACCAGGGCAAAAAGTTCAGTTCCTCAAAGAGCCAAATGTGCTGTTTTCTAGACAAAATTAATTTCTTGGCTGTCAGTGACAGCTCCTGTCTAGGAGGATCCTGTTTTGTAGCTGCAAATGAAAAAGAGCCCCTTGGCAGTTGGCCAGCAGCGCAGCTACTTAATTTACCAATGAAAACTTTGAGGAAATGGGGAAAGTTTGCCAGAAAGTAGGTCTGCAGTACAGCAGACTCTGTTTCTCCTTCACGTGACAGAAAGTCCAAGGAAAATTTGAAGGATCACAGAAATATATTTTGTGTACCCAGATTTACTGAGCCACAAAAGATCTAGCTGCTAGAGTCACAAGAGTACGCAGAGTAACTCTGCATTTACCTTAGTCCCTCCTATCCCGAGTGCCTTTACCCGTGACTGACAGCCCTTGGACCACCTTGGACCTCCTTGGTCCAAGGCAGTCAGGCTTTTGCCCTTTGTGTGAGGGTAGACTGGTTCTAGCCCACTATATCTGGAGCCCCGCCAAATAAATGTATAGATAAAAAGTAATTTCCTGAATGTGCCCTCCTGGGATGCATCTCATTGCCTGGAGAGTGAATGAAAAAAATCTTCCCTACAGCTGATCTTTAGTGGCTGGATGTAAGTGCACAAAGACACTGGTGCCAGCTGCAGGATGACGATTGCGGCCCTGTGGGCAAAGTGTCTGGGAGATAAAACCGGTCAGATCACGGCATTACTGGCCGGTCAGAGGCTGCATCAGCGCGACACTCACATCCAAGCAACTGGGAATAGACCATTTTATTAATGATGGTCCTAGCTGCTTTCTTTTGGAGAATCTCCTCATAAAAAATGCCCTTCATGCTGCCTGCTGACACCTGTCAGCTTTATGGGCTTTGCAATGAGTCAGCCACCGAACTGGGCTCAGAAATGTAAATTTTAATTGGGACAATAATCACTATGTGACTCCAATGACATACATCTTGGTCAGCAACCCTCCTTAAGCACAGGCTCATGGGGCACTCCATATCCTCCCAATCTACCTCAGTTTACTCCAGCTGGTAGAAGAAATAAAATCTGTGGGTTCCCCCCCATGCCAGCATTAGCCATGCGTGTTGTTTAATTACTGTTGATTTTGAAAATCCGGATGACCAAAGCTTGCACGCCACTCTCCTGCGCAGTCGCCTGTGCCTTACATCCCCAACAACTCCAGCTGTCTCCTCTTCACCCACACCAATACCCAGTGATTTCTCTAAAACTTCTCTAATGCCCTTTGGCATTTCTCGCCTGAGATTCTGCAGTAGAAGGAAAATTAAAATTTAGGGCAACATTAAGTTAATTAAACTTACCATCAAATTAATAACACAAGGAATACTGTGCCAACTGCATTATTCATTTTCATGTTTTATTCAGTAAAAACTCCATTTTTAATGCACTTAGTGTTACTACAGGATTTTTACCCTGCTCTGCTAGAGTTTCATGGAAACCTTTGGCACACAGGGTTCCTGAGGTCCTGTATATAAAGTCAATGTAATTTTCACCCAAGTGGTAGAAGATTCACAATTAATAAAAAAAATAAGAAATCTCTAGTTTCTGAGAAAGCAAAAAATAGTCAAACATGGGGAATCAAATTCCTATAAGGTTAAGTGAGTTATTTTTAATTCATCACCTTTCCTGTTGTCTCATTCCCTAGAACTCCTACTGTTCTTCCCACCACCAGTTTTGTCCATTGACAAAGTGCCAGTTCATCTCTTAAAGATTTTTCTAAAGATCTCAGTGCTGAAGCCTTGCTGCACCATCGTGGCAGATCCCAGCGTTATCTCAGCTCTGCTCCTGACCACGCTGCGGGAGGTCGTTATTTATGAGTAATGCAATGAAATACTACATGGTATGGGGTTAGGACTGCAAGGCTGTGTGCTCCTTCAGGTTGATTTTTTTCTTTAAGTGCAACCAAGCAATAGCTGAAGAACATGGTTCAAAGAGCTACGGCTCTTCCATTCCAAGGGGACCGTGGATTATGGTCCAAAAGATCTAGCACAAAATGAAATTATGGGCACAATAATCCAATGCATGCTCTGGAAAGAGGCAGTGGGAATGTAACTTCCCTTGGAGAAAGGAAGGAAATTAATGAAAACTGAAACCATGGCACAGGGACAGCATTATTAAGAAGGAAAGCACAAGGAAGGAATCATTAGGAAACGTGCAGCTATTGCTGCAATAGAGCGCAAGGGAGAGAGAGAGATCAAATGAGCATATTAGGTGCTTCCTTGCTTAATCGCTACTTCTATTAAAGATTGTTGTTGATACAGGAATGGGTAGACCTTCAAGGAAAAGCTGCTCCTGGATGACAATGCTGAGGTTCAAACTTAGTGCCTTGCCTGTTACAATGTGCAGATATGCAATCAAACCAGCAAAGCCGCCTTCTTTCTAAATCCCTCTCTGCTCAGAGGAAGAAGGGACCAGGTAGCTCAGTCTCTGTGGAAAAGCACCCACCCAAACTCCTCAGGATTGCTATATCTGCCTATGAGCCTTGAGAATTTCTTGAAGGTGAACCCTCATCCACTCATCCGAGTTTTTCTAGGTTTGACAGCAGGAGAAAAAAAAAATCAATCATTTAATAGTGCTAGAAATATTCCGATGCCTTACTATTAACGAGAAGTGTTATGAAAGACAGCACGCACATCCAACACGCTGAATCTCTGGCTCAGTGCTGAACCTGCTGGGGAAGAGGTGGCTGTGGAGAAAGATCCCCAGCGTCTGTGGTGGGTGAGGCTGGAAAAGGAGGAGAAATGCTGCAGTTGATGTGGTTGGCTTCCACCCACCCGGCTGCCTGTGCATTTGGGAAGCTGCGACTGGTGTCACTGCAGCTGAGGAACTGTGATGGCACCTAAAGAGTCTCGGGCGCGGTGGAGACCCTTCCCTACATCCTGTTCAAGCTGCAAAGCGAAGAGGGGCTCTTGCAATACCGTTCTTCTGCCTTCACTCTACTCACTCCACGGGGGCAAGAGCTCCCAGATTATGGGCCATTTTGTCTGTGGAGAAGAGCAAAGGTGCTGTGGACCAGCAGGGTTGAATGATTTTTAGGAGTGACACTGCATCAGGTGTTGGGTTTCCCAGAGCTGGAGAAGGGCTTTTTCCTGCAATACGTGTCCACGTGAGTGCTCATGCATGGAGTCTTCTGGATCCAGGACAAGAAGACATCATGTTCACCTCTACTCTTCATCTTTTTCTCCCTTCTTGCCTCCCTTACCTCCGTCTCCCACCTGCCCCCATTCGAGTTCAGCAAAGTATTTGCATTTACAGTATTATTTTCCTGACAGCTGAAAATAATGTTTAAAATCTTCATTTTTTAAAAAAAACGCAACATCAACCCAACCACCCAGGATTCCTAAGGGACTGCTTCTAAACCAGCTTCTTTATTTCCTTTTAAAGCAGAGTCTTTTCTAGTTCTCAGNAAAAAAAACGCAACATCAACCCAACCACCCAGGATTCTTAAGGGACTGCTTCTAAACCGGCTTCTTTATTTCCTTTTAAAGCAGAGTCTTTTCTAGTTCTCAGCCACTTCATGAATTTTTACCTTCTGTACTGGCATCCCTGTAGCGTGAGGGTTGATAGACCTTGCCAACATGCTTCAAGCCAGAAACCTGGGGAGCGTCTTTAGCATCAAAAGTAAAACTCTGTTCCTGTGGCTGTTCGAAGAAAGGTGCGAAAAGCGGACTTTCGTGGTGTGATATTCAAGTGCTGCAGTGCCCAGAGTGGAGCTGCTGTCTCCAGGAAAGGAATTCACAAGGCTGAGTGACACCTAACCAGTGAAGGAGGGAGAGCTGGGTGCCTCAAAGCAGGATTAGCATCCTTCATCAGTCTGTGTGGGGAAATGAGAAAGAACCAAGGGTATTCCTGAAATAACAGTCTACTTGCTACCCTGGTATTTATAACTGCTCCTTGATACGCAGCAGTTGGGGCCTTCTCTGCTTCTTCTTAAAAGAGAGGGTGTGAGAAAAGATTGAATTATTTCTGGTAACTTATTCAGTTTCTTGCTTAGGAAATAAGAGACTTGATTTCTAAGTTCTCTTTAACCTGAAAAGGCTTGAACTTATGTTGCCCCTTTCTCATTTTTGCTAAAACTTGTAGCAAACTTTCAATAACTGAAAAAAAATTTCCACTTGTGGCTAGCCATTTATCCCATGGAAAAAGCTGGCTCCAAAGGCTGCATTACGATAATGTTGCAACTATAAAGAGATTTCAGGAGGTGGAAACCGTGATCGCAGGAGACAGGCCCAGCAAGCTAGGAGGTGCCTTCAAGAGATCTCCCTTGTCTTGTATTCTCAGCCAAGTTCAGATCTTCCTCAACATCCACCTCCATCATGATGTTTAACCCAAGACCTGAAGGCTCTCAGTCCTAAGGGGATAGGACAGGATGACTAAGCCACAGAATATGGTACAGCGTACAGTTCTGGAATGAGGGTTTGGCTCAGGAGGTGCCGGGGGTCTGAGCAGGAGCTGTTGCCTTCCATGATTGCAAGCTGGACCCTTGCACAGAAGGAAGATACTGATGACAGCTGCTTGGAGGCGTTGACGCTGATGCAGGTACCTGCTGGGTTCAGGAAGGAGCAGGAGCTGGGAAGTTCTCCCATGTTTTGCAGCTCCTGTGCCCTTTGCTGGTTGCTCAGGTTTGCAAGGCTCCTATGTATAGGGCAACTCTTGTCTTTCCCAAGTAGAATCATAGAATCATCTAGGTTGGAAGGAACCTTTAAGATCTAGTCCAACCATCAACCTAACACTGACAAAACAACCGCTAAACCATGTCCCTAAGCACCATGTCTACCCATCTTTTAAATACCTCCAGGGATGGTGATTCCACCACTTCCCTGGGCAGCCTGTGCCAATGTTTGATAACCCTTTCAGGGAAGAAATTTTTCCTAATATCCAATCTAAACCTCCCCAAGTGTAACTTGAGGCCATTTCCTCTTGTCCTGTGGCCTGTTACTTGGGAGAAGAGATTGACCCCCACCTCGCTACAACCTCCTTTCAGGTAGTTGTAGAGAGCGATAAGGTCTCCCCTCAGCCTCCTTTTCTTCTGACTAAACAACCCCACTTCCCTCAGCCGCTCCTCATAAGACTTGTGCTCTAGACCCCTCACCAGCTTCGTTCTGAGCTCCCTCTGAGCAGAGCGCTCCAGCCAACATCCTGTGGCAAGAATATTTGCCTGAAAAGCAGCAACCTGGCTGTGGGTAATCCAAGGAAGTGGTGGCACAGTACGTGGCCATACACTGTCCTGCTTTGAGCACTTACACAGACAGAAAATTTGCCATTGAAAGGTAAAATGAATGTAGCTAATGACATACTGATGTAGTGTCCAGGGCTTCTCAGCATCTTGTGCTGAAAATTTCCATGACCATGCCTTCAAAACAGAGACATATTACAGAATGACAACTCAAAAGGATTATGAAACCATGTTTAGTTTACAGCGTGCTGTGGGGGTTCACTGACCCGTTACTCAGAGTGGTATTTTTCATTTACTGGCCATGTAGCACGCCTTGATTTACAAGGTGCAGCTTCAGATAGCAACCCTGCCAAAGAACGCAATCAGCGTGGAGTGGTCAGAAAAGCCACATCGCATGGCTAGAAAGTGGGTCTTTTTCTTTGGACAACAGCCCAGCAGTGCAGGTGGCTCATTGGAGGACCCAAACTCTCTCAGCTTCTGCGTGTTCATTCCTCAGCATGACTTCGTTGGGGGGGTGAGGGAGATCTGCACCTTCTGCATCCAGCCTGGAGGTGAGTCTCTTGCAACAGCAACTGCTTTGCCTTTTGCACTGTTGTCTGAGCACTGTCCTCGGGAGAAAATTCCAAATGGAGAGAGCTCGTGGTCATGAATTATACAATTCCCTGCCTTCACATTAGGACTCTACAGCAGCCATGGAAATCCAAGGCTGACAGTTCAAACCAACTCTCCTGTGTCTCTTTTGTTGCAAACATGGCAAGAGAGGCGATGTTATGTACTCCAATGAGCTGTTGAACTGAATAAATAGATACTTTTAGATGCAAAGTTCATACAATGGCATTTGAGGATGCTATTTAGTAATTAATTCTGTGAATAATAAGGCATTGCTGAAAGCATTCAGAAGTCTACATAGTAGCTCTAGATGAGGGCTTTGAGAGAGACTTGCAGCAATAATCATAAATGTCAGCACTGTTTTGGGGAGGCGGGCAGTGGACGAGTGCCAATTGGTAAGCTCTGGTTTAGTTTTTGTGATGTTTACCTTGTTTGTTTGGGTTGCCAGGCTGAAATTCAAGAATCAATCAGCAGGCTATAATGGATGTATTTTCATTATGGCACAAGGAGCCTCAAGTGTCTTTCGCTCATGTATTATTCACACAAACGGATGAACAAATAAATGATCTACCACAGCATGCAAATCCCAGGATATCTGCACAACTTAAAAATGCACTGAGGTCCAGGCAACGCCTCCATTGGCCACTAGGCAAGGCTAAAATTCTGGATTATTGGAGAAGTGTAACCACTTGCTGTGTTCTTTTTAACTCAAGCTCTAGGAGACTGCTGGACATCGAGGTGACAAATGTCGGTGTGCTGAAAGCCCTTTGAAATGTCTTCAGGGTGGACATTAAGATCCAGTCCATCTCTAAACAGTCCAGGGGACATAGTCTCGCTGTAAGGACTGAGCAGTCACCACTGAAAGAGAGAGGGTGCTTATATTTGTGTGCCAAAGAAAAGAAATACAGGTGTTATGCCAAAACCATCTGTATAACTGTGGTCTTGAGGCTAATGCTATATGAGGAACACAGGTAGAACTATTCTCAATTATTCACGTTTTCAAAATACGCGAGGTGTTTCCTAATATATGCTTTTAAAAGTTTATTCAACCAGAGAACTCTATATTTGCATTCACTGAAAGTCAGTTGGGAATGATTTTTACATATTTTCTAAGATTTAATGTATAAGAGCTTGAAGATGAGTTCTCTGCAATACTTTCTGAAAAGCCCGTAGAGACAGGAGTGTAAACTGCGTTTTGTGGGAGATGTTGGCTGGTGGGCAATGGGCAAAGCAGGGAGCGTGCAGGAAGAGCCCCAGCGCTTCCTTGGAGAGCTGGATCCTCTCCCTGCCTCTGCTATAAATGCAACTCATGAATGTTTTACAGTCGAGCATTTCCCTGCTCTCATGCTCCTTATTTTCTGGATAGCTGAACTGTGACTCAGAGCCTGCATGCTAAGAGCTGAAACTTTGGTTGGTGGGAGATGGTTTTTTTTGGGCTGTGCATGTAAAGTGCTATTTAATACCAACTACTCAAAGATCCGACTCAGGGTCTCCCAACCTGAGGACCTGGGATTTGTGGGTGTCCCTCAGCACCTTGTCTTGTCATTTCTCCTCCCACCTGTGAAATGGAAAATGCTCCCTTCACTCAAAGGGGCTTCATGCAAAGAAATCAATGTGATAATGATGGATCCAAACAAACATTTTGGTGGCCGGAGCAAGGCTTAAATACCGCACTATGCGTCAAGGGGTGAACTATGAGCAACAAGAAGAGAACAACGTGTTGACTTGCTGCTCATGAGCTAAGTGCCATCCAGGGTGTGCAGTGAATGAGGCGCGTGTCTTAAGACAAAAAAAAATCCATAAAATTATGTGATTAAATACTAACACGATACAAGTAAACAGAAGGGGTAAGACGGAGCCTGTACAGGGCTGCCTTTGCTGTGCTATTTGCCACAACTTCGCCGGGACGCTGCTGCCTGTTCCCTGGCTGTTCTGCCTCGGGGCAGCAACGGGCGCTTGAGGAAAGGGAGTATATCCTGAAAATTAGTTTCTGGGTTTATTTACTTTGTGTTGACTTCATCTCGTTCTTCTGGCTACAAATAGACTGGCATCTGACTGCATATGTGTCTTTGGTTTTTTTGGACCCATCCACATCTGAAAGTTTTTTTCCCCTTAAAACTGTCTAGAGGTCCGTTGTTTGTTTTTTGTTTGGTTTTTTTTTTTTAAGACTGTATATTTCTTCACATTGATGACTACTGTTACTCTTTCCTTTTCCCAGTAACCATGACAGCACAAGGGTAAATCCCACTGAATTATTGTTTTCTTTGTATTTTACAGCAAGATTCTTGACTCTCCAAATAAGGAGATGAAAAGGGAAGAGAGCTCATGGTTTCCATCTGTTGTAAAATTTTTCGCTAAAATTGCTGCCCTATAAGGCTGCACCGTCCTACAACTTGCTCTGAAACACTGCTTAAGAGAGGAGGAGGAAATGGACTACTTTTACAGATTGTCTTTAAAGTAAAGGGGAAAAAACGCAGAGGTAAAGATTTGACCCTGGTTAAGGATGGGGTGGAAGACTCCACAAGGTCCTATGCCCCAGCCCTTGAAGACTGCTGTCATTTTGAAATTGTTGCTCTGCAGTACACACTGACGTAGCTTACTTCAGAAATTACAAGTTTTCTTTCTATTTTAATGCTTTTTTTTTTAAGGTTACCAGAGTAACAGTGAATACTAATAAAAAAAAAAAAAGGAACACTTTAAGAATGTTTCATTTTGTTCTAGGAAAGAAACAACCTGGCTTTAAGCCATCATGCTCCCTGGGCAAGTGGAGGGCTGAGAACTGGAGTCGTCCCTTGACGTCACCAGCAAATCAGGACATGTCACTACTGCTGCCTGACCAGGCAGACCCACACTTGAATCCCAGGTGCCATTCTGGAATCCACATCTTTTCAAGAAGATGCTGAAAAAAGGTATCAGAAAAGAGTCTTCTCATGGGGTATCCACTTCACCAGCAACCAGTGAGCTCTGATTGCCACCAGATCAATTCAAGGGCAGATTGGACTGTCTAGGCAACCCACACTTAAAATGGACTTTCCTAACATAAATCTAAAAATAATCCAGGAGAAGAACAACAAGCTAAGAAAATACAAGTCCTAAGTCCTTTTCCGGCTTTCTGTCTGTTGCTTGTGGTGAGTAAGCATAGTGGTTGATGCATCCGTTGCTACTTGTAAGTATGCATCCACATGAGTCTGATAGTCTAAACTGGTATTCCTCAAACTTTTTGCAAGCCTAACATCCTTTGGACTGCAGCTGTCTTCGTGAGCTAACCCTTTACAGTTTTAGTTGTTGGCAGCAGCTCAGTTCCTCAAAGTGTGATAGGGGAGACAGTTGCAGAGGTGCACACTTGTTCCCTGCTCTGGAGGAATACAACCACTACTGGCGATCAGTCGTCATAGTTTGCTTTCCCTGGTTTTCTTCTCAAGGTTTTAATGACATAAGGAGAAATAATACTTTAATAGCTGACATGCATAAATTTTGATGACGTCTCAGAATTTTTTCTTATGATTTTTCTAATCTTCCGTGATTCCCCTTGAACTTCTTTTGTGGAGACCTTCAGGATCGCAAATCAGTGCTTCACTTTGCACACACAGGGCACCTACATTGCTTGGTGAGTCCCAGCCTCAGATGTTTGTTTCCATACTTCCTGAAACGTGCTCATGGTGTCCTTTCTGCATTCTTTGGCATAGCAGAGCATGGTGCATCCATCTCTTATAGGTAAAGCAGAGACAGACTTAGTAAAATAAGAGAAGTCATTCAAAATTTGATTTTTTTAAACTATTCTGGCTGCTCCAAAAGATCTCTATAGAAATATTTCAAAGAAAAGACTACAGCTGTTTTCCTCAGGCCACCTGTGGCATATGTGAGCCAGCCCAGCCAGTTTATTTTCAGTTATTTCATTTTGAAAGNAGCATGGTGCATCCATCTCTTATAGGCAAAGCAGAGACAGACTTAGTAAAATAAGAGAAGTCATTCAAAGTTTGATTTTTTTTAAACTATTCTGGCTGCTCCAAAAGATCACTATAGAAATATTTCAAAGAAAAGACTACAGCTGTTTTCCTCAGGCCACCTGTGGTATATGTGAGCCAGCCCAGCCAGTTTATTTTCAGTTATTTCATTTTGAAAGGTTTCTCACCAGCAGTATTCACAGAGGTGTTCATCCTTCTCAGATTGCCTGAAACCAATTCAGAAGCTACTTTGTTGTTTAAGAATAATTATTTAATTTTAAAACACATATTTACTCTCCAGTGGATCAACGTTAAACAAGTATAATGCAGCTTGAAGTAAAAGAGCAGCATGAAGCCCACAGTAAAGCCATACCAATTTTGTGGAATCATCTTTTTTTGGTTCAGGGGGATGGTTTGTGTTCAAACAAAGGTATCTTTATTATTTTCTCTTTTAAAAGCTGGTTCTTACTGAAATGCAATTCACTCTTCCTTTCTGGAAGATCAGTACTGCAGACCCCAGAGCAATGCCTTATTATGACAAAGCACTTGCCCTTCACTGGGAAATGTAGAGGTGTTGACGTAGGTGTCAANGTCTCCCTTCTCTCCCTTGACCCTTTTATCAGGCAGGGGACATAAGCTGCAAGTTGACCTAACCCTTGGAGATACGTGCCAATTGCTGAGAGCTCCAGGTCCTCTCCCTTAGCCTGGCTTAATTAGGCTCATCCATTTCCCTCTAGTTCTCCATTTGCACAGGAGAAGTGCAGTGGCAAGCCCTGTGCCTAGCAAGAGTTGCTGCTCTGACTTGATTTGAGGTGAATTTCCTTCATCCTGTGCCTCGTAACCATGTGAGTTGAGCAGAGGTATTACTAGGAACTATGCACAGGATCATAGATGTTGCAGGCTGGAAGGGACTTCAGGAGGTCTTTAGTCCAACCTCATTCTCAAAGCATGGTCAACATCGATTTGATATCAGACGTGGTGTAGCTTATTCTTAATATTTTCCTTCATTGATTATTCTTCAAAAAGAATTCCTTGTTACTGTTAAGACTGGTCATCTCCTCTGCATAAGTGTGGACAAGCATGCAAGACAGCAGAAATTGCCGTTCAGCAACTACTTCCATTGCACGGGTCTGGTTTCCCACCTGTGACCCGCTGGAGGGATTGACTTTTAAAGCAAAATGTTCGCATCAGAGCTGTAAGAAATGTCTCAAGTTGGCCATAAAGAACTGAGACAGCTGTGATAATTACTTGCTCTCGAAAATTTTGCGCATCTCTACAATAAAACCCCTATCCTCCAAGTTACTAGAGAAAAAATGTTGCAGGTTGCGTCAGGTCTTTTTTTTGTTTTACTCCCACACAGAGTGCTCAGAGGTGGATGGTAAATGGAGAGATAACTGTGTCTTACCAGGTACAGGTATAGATGGTAACTGTTCTGAGAACAGGTAGCTGATTGGATTTGGCCTCCTGAATGCTTCACAAATTGTACATCTGAGGTGAAGGACTCTTGCAAATCTGGTGGGAAGAAGCAGCTTTGATTATATATAGTCACGAACAGTGCCTAGTAAAAAAAGCAGTTTTGTTGTATTATGCTGTTTCTAGCAGGCAATCTATCTCTTACCATAACCCTAAGACATCTACGTAATGAGGCCCTCTTCGAGTGTATGACACTGTCAATTCTGCAAATAACTGACAAAATCCTGTGCACACTTCTGCTATATCTCTCTCAGTAAGGAGTGTTCCTGGTTTGATCAACCTAAGATGTAAGCACTATTATCTCTGAGACTATTGTACTATAGTTCATTGGGGATTTTTCATTATAGGTAGTAGGTAATTTTAAAAATAGACATTTTAAGCAAAAAATAAAAGTTTTCTCTCTTCCTCTCCCCCTGTAACTTTTTCAGAGAGCACGATCACGTCCTAACTATACAGTTACTTGCATTGAATCATCACCAAGAGAGATCTTGCCAAAGGATGTTGCATTTAGAACAAAAAAGAATTCAAGAGACTCCATATAAGACAATTCCATACTTTTTTGATCTATCAATCAGCTTTGAAAAAGAAAACCTTCCACTGAGCAATTCACCCTTTTCTCTCCACATCTGCTGAGGTTCAATAATTAAGGTGATTCAAACGAAGATGTTTTCTTTTTTGATTCAGAACCGGCTCCATTTCAAGTGCTCACATGCCCCTTCTCATGGTGTCTTGTTGGGTTTTCACTGACATTGATCCACTACTAAATTATACCAGAGGACAAATACGGTGATTTTTTGAGTAGGTGGGTAAATCTTCTTTGAAGCTGACTGCAGCTGTTGGCGCTGAATATCACCCTATGAGTTCACTTTGCTGTGCAGAACATCTCTTCTGGGTTTGCATTTAACTGATGTCCTGTCATGCTGGCCAGGTCCTTTCTGCTTCTGGAAAAATGGCACATCAAAACAACACTCTTGTAGCAAAGCCATGGTAGTCTTATGGCACTTTTTGAAACACTGGAAATGGCAATTGAGTTGTTTTGGACAAAGCCACATAGGTATGATTTCCCACTGTGGTCCCAGGTAGGTGCAATATCTCTTGTAACTCTAGTTGCATCTGCATGCTTGTATGCTACCGAGAGATTTTAGAAAGCAACCCTTCAGGTTGTATACATAAATACTAATTGTCTTTTTTCACCTAGTACCTGTTTTTATGCTAGTAGGTGGCCATGTTTTGCCTCCCAGCTGTTTGTGCCAGGCACCATACAGCAGCTCAAATATATCTTGTTCTGCCATCTTTGACCATTTGAGAACTCTCCTCATTTTCCGCTTGTTGCACAACCACCTCACCCCTTCCCACAAGAGCCCTTCACCAATTTTCCCTGAGGAACTCTGCAGGTCCTTTTACTGGTTTCTAACCTTTTCTACTTTGGAATATCCCTGATGCCTCTGCCCACCTGTGCATCCTCCCTGGCTTGCTGCCTGAAGGACAGGTCACAAGCCCTCCTCTCTTAGGTGCCCCCAAGAAAGTCCCCATGCTCCTCTCAGAGACTGTCCAGCAGGATCCAAACCTTCCCTGAGAAGCCTCCAGCCTGTCCCTGCCTAGTCGGAGCTCAACATGTCCTACACATTGTTCTCCTTCATTTAAGTGAAGATATATGCAAAGGTATTGAGGTCTTGTATTATTCTTCATTATTGACGCTTTGTGATATGTAGTCGAGAGAATGAGGGCGAAGAATAGCAGAAGGGTCTTTCTGTCAGACCAGTTAGTCCTGGAGTCGGAGAGAGGAGAGCAGTGCTGAGGTGATGAGCTTGATTTCTTGCTTACCAATCTGGGAAGCCAGAAGGCCAGAGAAATTGGAGAAAGCCAAAAGCTAGAAGGAATAGGGACAGCCCTGGTTAACTTGCTAGTTGGGTGCAGGCTGGGCTCCTGTGCTTTACCCCAATGGAGCCAAACATAACTAACAGTAGAGGTGTGATCTTGTAGCATTATATGCATCAAACACACATATAATGTCTCTATACAATAAATTCATGAGAGAAGAGGCATTGCTTCCTTTTCTCTTTACACAATAGCATATGGTTAGCACTACTGAGAACAAACATTTTTATATATACGAAATTCTTCTGGAGGAAACTTCCTGCACAAATTCACAATATTGCAACGGCTGGAGGAAGAGACGGAGTGTTTCAGAGCTCATCTGCATTGCTAACAAGTGACCTTCTTTGTTAGCTGGTTTAATAAGACCGACAAACCACAAGATTTTTATGCAACTTCCCTACTGATAAATGCATGGGAAAAATGTCAGTGGTTGATGTGCTGTGGCAAAATGTATTCATCTTCTTCATAAGCCTTGAGCTGCCAGTCTTTTTCACGCACAGCTTGCAAGAACAGATTTGATTAAGTGATCCGGAAGACTTGAGCCACTCTTATTAGTTTCTTTTTCATGAACTTTACTGAAGTCCCCCTGCTCAGGAATAAACAAAAAATAGTCAGTCTGCCTTTTGAAAGGCATGAATGGCTAGGGCCAAACGAGTGGTGTCAGACTACAAGAATACCAAAAAAAGTGTGAAAAGATGCAATTTATCAAAAACGTTGTAACCAGCCTCCTTGGATAGGCTCTCTTCAGCTTTAATTGTGAAAAGCTTTATTCTAACCAGGGATTGTCATTTTTCTACATTTAGGCTCCTCTTTTTCCTTTCCCCCCTCCTCTTTTTCCCTGAGAACAGAACACGCAGAAAGCACATTTATTTTCTATTTAATGTTTTTGCATGTTCCTGCCAGTGGGAATCTGTTAAAAGTGAACTGAAGACTTCTGTGAAAGTTTAGGTTCAGGACTTCATCACTTACCTCATGTGAGTGTCCCCATAGGATTCCCGGCTCCATTACATGAGGTGCTATGTAAAATCGAAGGAAGACAAAGTAGTCTTCCTAGTTTACAAAATAAAAACCTATGAGCAGCTTGTGAAGCAGTCTGGCTTTTGGGTACCTTGTGCACGTATTCACTTAGTTGTAATTACATTCCTCTAAACAGGCACCTTCCTCTCCCCTCCCCTCCCCACAAGTAACTTCTGGATGTTTCACAGTAGCTCAAGGTAGGACAGAGCACTGGAGGCAGGAAGACTTTTCAGGCAGGCCACTTGTGCAAAGTCACTCTGCTCTCTGTATGCCAAACAGAGGTTATACCAAAGTACTCTTGCAAAGGGATTGGAAAAGCCCCAAAGGTCAAGAAATATTTTAATCTGAGGATCTCCAGAGGGTATTACCTCTGCCTGATGTCAGTGCTGGGTAAGTCAGAGGTGGCCAGGCAGACTCATTTTCCTCTGAAGACCTTTGAGGACACCTGCCTCATACTCTGGGCTCTAGGTGGGGAGCTCTGGCACTTAATTTAGGGAGCTAGTTCAAGCACTTAAGATCTGGATGTGAAATGGATCCCTCCACTGCTTTTGTATTTATAGCCAAGGGCAGTAGGAATGAACCAGCTGAGTCATATCCCGGCAATTTGAACTCTGCTTCTACCTGGCAGGCTGTCTCGTTGCTATTTTGAAGCAGGTCAGATCCTCATGGAAGCATTTATATGGCACCAATCATCATGCAATTCTGCAAGCGAAGGCTCACAGAAAGCACTGTGATATTTCAACTACTGTGGGGGATTTCATCTCATGTCAAATATAAAATATACAGCTATTTAAACAAGCTGATAGCTTCTCAGTCTAATATGTGACCAATTTTTGTAAATCGTGTCTTATACAAGTCTGTGCTTTGATTTAATTTCCGTGCCTCATTAAGGATTTCAGACTTCAGTCCCAATAAGAACTGTTTGTTATTCTTTGAAATAAGAATAAGAAAGAAAATATTCAGCTCTTGCCGAGGAATTAGGAAAGAAAATAAACCATTTTCCTGTTTTCCTAGTTTGAATAGATGTTTAATTAAAGTGAAATGCCTTGGGCAAAACCTAATTAATACATCATCTCTCTATAACTAAAATGAATGGATGGCTTATGACTGCTGAGCTGCAGAAGGGACTGAAAATCTCTTTCCTGTCTTCTTACTCATTTTTCATCTGACCATCCATCATTTATTTTCTAATTGGAAGAAGGAAGCTTTTTTCCTGATCATTCAAATTTAATGCGTACTGATGGATAATTCCCTCCTAGTTCCGCTGCTCCGCCACCTTTTCCATTTTAATCGTTTCCGTTATGACTTGTAGCCTGAGCAAATGCTATGGTAAGGCTTTGCAGTGGAGGTAGTAAAGGTTCAGTTCACCCAGTGCATCCTCAGACAAATAGTTTTCTTTGTGGAAGGCTCATCTGTGGGTGTGCTGACCAGTGTGTGGGATGTGCTGCCTCCTGTCCTCTTCCAAAGTGGGATAAATTTGCTTTCTGCTGGTGTGGCTTCTTGGGTTAGGGAGTTTCCTGAGGAGTGCAGGGCATAAAGCTGCTGGGAACTGTAGGACCTCTCGGTAAGTTCATGGACATTGTCGATAGAGGTGTTACGCCCTCTCCTTGGGATGGGCTTATAATAAGTTGAGGGGGAAGGGAGAAGTGTACGTTCTTCTGGCAAACACAGTGGCTGTCTCATGGTGAGGCAAATGAACATGGACATTTTTACCCCCCCAATCACAAGCCCTTGTCGCTTCCCACTGTGGCATTGGAACCTGTAGCACGTGGTTAGTAATTAAGACAACAGAAAGTGTCACACCATCACCACTTTGTGTGAGGTAACACAGTAACTATTAACAGAGCCATACAGGACATGATGATGTGGACGAACCCTTTTTCCTGTGGGATAAACCTGGTCTAGACTTTCCCTTCCTTGCCTGCCTTTTTGAAAGCAACAGTTTTGAGATCTTCACCACCAGCAGGCCTGTCTCTGTCTTCTCCGTCCTCTTCCTGTTCCTCCTAACTCCTGTCCATTGTTACCATCTATATAATCAGCCTTTCTGCCATTCTTCCTTTGTTCCTGTGTGAGTGAGTTCATCTGTTTACAATGGTGAGAGCACTTTCTTGTCTCAGCTCCTTTGGTGCAATCTACTCTGTCAGGATGCCCATGTGTATCAAAACCCACTTATTTATTGAACTGACATATGTTGTCTTCTGTAGCATTGCTGCTCTGTCCCTTGGGTGCTTTGTTTCACCTTCTGCTCCTCAAAGTAGCCTGTAAANAGAGAAACAGGAGCTGAAGGTATTGACACAAGTCCAAGACCTGCCAGGATGAGGTTATCCCCACAGAGTGACCAGGTGTTGATGACGGATAGTTGAACTAGATTTGTTGTGTGCTGGTGCTCTGTAAGGATCCTGCATAAATGCATGTCCATAACGCCATGGAAGAAAGTCTTTGTGTGAGAAAGACTGGGTAGGAAGATGAGAAAAACAGGACATGAAATCAGCACCATGAAGAGGTCACGCTTGAGGGCGAATGACAGTGAGTGGAAAGGACACCATCACCATGCTGTGCATGAGGAGAACTTCTGGTTTCAACGGGGTGGCAGAAATGTGGGGGAAAATCCTAAGAGGCTTGTCCCCAACCTCAGATCTCATGGCATGACAGAAAAAGCCAAATTTCTCTAAACTTCTTTTGATAGTCCCCATGTAAGTGCCTTATTCCTTTTGTATATGAAAAAACCTGTTGTAGACATGGGTTCTGGGATTTCTGGGCATTAGGGGCAATGGCTGCGGAGAAACTTTCCTCACCTGTCAGCGCTGCATTCTGCACCTCTACCTGTAACTCGTGTTCCTTCTCCACATGTGTGCTTTATGGAAGGGGGATGTGCATTCCCTACTACACATGCCCAGAAATTGCTCCAAAAAGCCTTGTTCACAACGAAGATGGGTGTTTGTGCTGAGACCCTTGGCTTTCACAGCAAAAGGAAGGAGGGGAGGAGAGCAGCAAGTCTGATAACGTAGGAAATCGGTGAGGCATCTGGTGACAGAAATAAATGAGTGTCAGAAAGGAAGGGAGGGAAAAGGGGGAGGGAAAGGAGGGAGAAGAGCTTACAATCAAAAACAAAATCAGAAACAGAATGTAGGGATGTAAAAAATATTAAACATAAATATGCCGAGGGCTATTGTCGCTTCTCTTATTACTACATTTCTATTTCATGCTGACAGCAATACTTTGTAGTCAATTTGTTGGGTTGTTCCCAGACAATAGCTCCTAATCTATTGGCAGAGTTTTTATGAAACCCTGTGCTATTTCTGCCCCTCTAGAGACTGCAATTCGCTCCAGTGAAGATCTGGATTGTCCTCTAAAGAACCCCATGCCTTTCCATTAGCCTCCTAATTAAGGAGACTTCAGCAAGGTAGAATGAATTTGCACTGTAATGATGCTTCTCATTAAAGGAAGAAAATAAAGTTGAAGTTGGTGAATTCCCTCAGTTAGGATTTAGGATGTTTTGTAACTGGAATGAAGCATCACTGATGGGTTGCTCTAAAGCATCAGGTTGGGTATTTCAGGCAGTTTTATTCACTGGATGCTGTAAACCATCGTTATGTTCTCCTCCTGGAAGTGGTGTAATTTGCAATTAAATTTAGCTTTGCTGCCCCATAGGGCAATTGGAGTACTGTGTATAATGTGGGATTTCGGAAAGTTTAATATTAGTTTCACGTTTCTTTCCTGGCTCCCACGGCAGTCAAAGCAGGGCACTCTCGCGCTCCGGCTTCTGTGGCACACCAACTTTTTTGGGTAAAATTTTATATATGTGTAACATTTCTTAGTTCCTGGATCCCAGAATGGGTGTGAAACATTCAGCATATGGAGAAGCAGAATTATTAACACAGCAAAAGTGAGAGAAAGGTTTGTTACTCTTCAAAGCTTGCAGGATTAGGCAACCGGTGAAGTGAATACTGATCGACTCCAGGGCAGTTTCTGCAATCCAGAAGGCTGTAGACATATGGATGTGGTTGCGGGCATAGCAATTGTCTTTGCTGCTGCTCTCATCCTTCTTCCAGGATCACAGATGTGCTATCCTAACCCATCGCAGAGTGGCATGAGGTNTGCAGAGTGGCATGAGGTACTTCACACCCACAGCAATGCATAGATCTAGCTTCAGAAAGTGCTAACGAAGAACTTAACTATTTCTTCATACAAGTGTGACCAGGCAGCAAACTAGAAATGGTCTAAGAAAAGCCATTAGTGGTGAGATGGAGAAGAGGTGGTGAGTGGAGTGTGAGAAATGTGAGTGGGAGCACGTGGAGAGCCAGAGCAGGGAGAGGAGGAAAATGATTTCTTCAGCATCCCAGGGAGGAGGGATTTTCCTGGCCCCGCAGGCTGCATGCAGAGAGGCAAGGGGGAATTCAGCATCCCACAGACAGAGCTGTACCTCACTGTACTGCAGCAGTGAGCTCCTTGTGGGTATGGATTTGTGGATCTGCCTTCAACAGCCCCCAGGTTTATTTAACAGCCTTTGGCAGGAGCAGTAGGTTAGAACACTGAAAAAGACCTTTTTTTCCCCCAAGATAACGTCCAAAAGTCTTAAAGTTGCATTTATCAATGCTTATGACTGGATTTCCATTACAACATCAAACCTTTCCCCTCCCTGACCCCCCACACAGAAAGAACACATATTTCTCAGTTTGCGGCAGTTTGAGCCGTGTTCCTCAGTATACAGCTGCCAATATATCGCATGCCAGGAAGAGGGGAAACATACAACTACCTTAAAAACAAGATGCTGCCACTCACAGCAGACTCTGGCTGGGGTGCTGTGTTATGCATTGCAGCATATACTATCGCTGGAACAGCACTGCTTCTACAGGAAGGTGCAGTATTGGAAATGGAGGCGCAGCTGGCACATGGCCCCATAGTCCCTTACTGACCAGCGCACCTGAGTCAAGAGGCACAAGTTAACGTCACCAAAGCTCTTTACACTGTGTTGTCCCCAGTCTGCTTGGGATGGGGCATAAGGCGCTCTTCAGCGCTGCAGCTGCAAACAGGCCTTTGCGTCGTCATGCGTGGCCATGACCATGGCTGTGGTCAGACTAAGGTACCATGATTTCTGCAAGTTGTGAAGTTTTGCTGGCATGCAGGAAAGAGCTGATGACCGGTAAAGACAGGAACCAGCTCACCCAGCTTTACCTAAGGGTCAGGCATCTGCGTTACACCGGTTCCCTCAGTTTCCTCCATAATCCATGGCACAGATAAGCAGTTCCAGAGAGAGGTCATTCCACCTGCCTTGGGATATGAGATGAGGAATTCCTGTCTACGTAAACGTAGATGATTGGTGTAGACTGAACACCTGCTTTCCAGGTGGATAAAGATATGGGGAAATGATCTCCTCTGACTTTACTTTTTTGTTTGCAGACTGTCCATAGCTGGACTGACCTTTATAAATGCCTTGTTCAGTGTTCAGATTTTGTTCCAATTTACCCAAAAAGATTCCAAACTGTAACTGTTAGCAAAATCTTGCTTCTTTAGAGGACTTCTTGGAGGCTTTCTACTTATACCATGTTTTGACTTGCCGAATCAGTTAATACATAAACAAGTCGAGCAGATGCAATAACAAGCATCACTTCAGATATATCAGCTGAAATGAATCCCATTTAATGACTGGGCAAGTTTGTGCCAGTCACTGTGCGACTTTCTTATCCAATACAAATGCAACTCTCTGCACAGCTATATGACCTGGGACTGTCCTGCATGTGAGTGCACCCCTCAGGGCAACGGGGTCTGGGCGCGAGGACTGTTAATATCTGGATGAGTGCAGCTGACACTGCAGCTAGGAGAATGAACACCGCTGTGGTGCTGTGTTCTGTCTCTACGGGATTCAGCCGTCACTGTGTCTGGGATGGCTCTTCCTTGACAGGCAGGAGGAAACCTGAGCCACTGGCACTTTTTCTCCTCTGAATCCTGCTGGCTGCAGTCAGCATGGTGGAAACCTTTCCAGTGTCTCAGTCATTAAAGGTGATCCCACGGGACTGGGGCATGTGATCCCTTAGATTCAAACACATAAGCATGAATTCCCCAGTGAAATTAAACAAATAAAGGTGAGTTTGGCTGAGTTTTGACAATCTTATTCCCCACTTCCCAGCCTTGTCTCTGCTGCAGAGACAGCCATGGTGCTAAGACCAAATTCTGTGAAAACAACTAGTTCCCAGTCCCAGATATCCAGACACTGGGAATGTATTTCCACAAGCAACCAAAAAAAAAGGGGGGGGGGGGCACTTTCTGTGGGGCTTTGCCACTTGAAGCACACATCCTTACTCAGGACTTCCAACCAGGAAAGGATTTCTCAGTTTTTCATGGCAATTGGAGAGGGAAGGACTCCTTTTTGCCTAGCTGCTCTATATTGTAGGAAACAAGCCATTTGACTTTACATTTTCTGTCAAAGGGATTTGACTTTATTCCGTATATTGAGTCAATAACAAATCTTTGTATTTCATGATCACATCACAGAAAGAATGCAAAGTGCAGTAGGCTTCAGCCACGTAGGCTTTGAGCTCTACATGGATGAAGGCTCCAGGAGTTCAGAAGTCCGGCTTTCATGCAGAGGGTGAAGTCATCTGACAGACTTCACACAGGAGAGGACCTTTTCCATCCCCATTTGCCCAGTGCTTGCAGGATTTTTTTTTGATCATCAAGTTGTGCCCTTCAGAACTTTCGGAAAAATGAGCACTTGGATAACAGCAGAGGGGCTGCTACACGTCCTCACTAAAAGGAAGCTTTCAAGATCCTCTTGGCATATGAATCATCCAGTGCCTTTTCTGTTCAGATTGTCACCAGTCACAGTTTAGCAGGTGTAACAGAGGCTGTGCTATGAAGAGGAATGGGCATCAATGCTTCCTTGTGCTTATAGATACGCAAAGATGTCCCCTTCCTCCCCCTCCCTGACTTCCAGATTCTCTGGAAAATCAGTGATATGAAAGCACGGAAGATCACTTGTGAAGGCATGAGAGAAACACAACTGAAGGTGCTCCAAGCATTTTTTAAGGCATTTGCTGTAGATTCCACCCTGGTACTTTAATAACCAGTGCTGGAACATTGGCTCAGCCAGCGTTCTGTTGGTAAAGAGATGTCTGGCACCAGTGCCCTGAAACACTAGGAAAAAATCTAACTGTCTCAAACAGACAGTGCCAGAGGCAGAGGGCTGTAACAGAGGAGGCAGTGTGTTGACGATGTTATATTATTTCATAGACAACCTAATGTCATTTCTTTATGGCAGTGGTACCACTCGTCAGCCAGGCTTCAGCTTTTTCCTAGCGCTGGGTCTGAGCTACCTGTGGAAATGACTACTGGATGGTAGGTAACTAGGTATTTTGGCAGCATCTCTGCTACCCCATACTAGATTAATATTCTGGAGGAACGCATCACAGTCTGGAACATCTCCTCTGTGAACTGATATTTAGCGGAATTATGTTCTGTACCCACGCACAGCAACCCCTCCACTTGTGTTATGAGACACACGGCGTTCAAGGCTGAGCCATAACAGAGTGGGCTGAAATGTGTGTTTCCATGGGCTGAAATGTCTAGAAGAGGCTCTTATTCTGCTTTTGTACTGTTGAGAAGATGAAGGAAAGTGATGTAAAGACTTCTTCCTTTCAGACACAGGCTTGGTACTTGCTGCTGTGCTCCTAGGTTTGCCCAGGGACCAATCACCAAGTGATTACACCTCTGGGGTGGTGGTTTCATACCTTTCCAGAGAAACTTGTTCCCTGAATCGTGGCTGACATAGCACCTGGCTGGAAGTTACACACTCAAGCACCTGGCAATTGTCTCTGTTTTCACTTGGACCCAAAGCAGGGTCTGATCCCAGGAGCCGCATTCCCCAGCCGGGGAGCTGCTTACAGCTGGAAGAAGTGGCGCGGCTGGACACAGTCACCGAGCACGGGGTATGTTCCCATGTGCTCCTCCATGGTTGTTTGCAGCCTGATGCTGGTTTTCATTGCTGACTGTTTATTTTTTTCATGAAAAAAAAAACTTTTGCTGATGACCTCTCATTCCTGAAAGTGGGTCTGTATTCCTGCAGAACTTCTAATAGAGAAATTCTTCCCTGGCTAAGCGTAGTGAATGTCAGTAATTACTTTCTTTCATTTTACCACAGTTCTCAGGATTAAGATTAATAAAACACTGACTCTCAGCAAAGAAGCTTAAATAAAGGATGGGTACTTCAAGTTCAGCCTGCTATATTGATTAGATAGCTCCATTTATTTCCCCCTGTTCACCGAAATAGTTTGAGGCTGTTGCATAGCACAGGCAACTAACGTCAGCTGTGCTTGAGATGAAGGGTTTTTGACTCAAATGCCATTGAGAATAAATTTGAAGTGTTGTTATCTAGACATCACAGAAGGGAATAAAATCTAGAGTGTAAGCCCTAAAGTAATAGAGACAGATAGCTGCCAGACACGGAGTAAAGAAGGAGGGCTGGCACTCTAATGAAGCACGTCTGACTTGTGTTCAGCCTAGCCCCATGCCACCATAGGCTGGAGCGAGGCAGTTTGAAAGCAGAAGGAAAATGCAGGTGACAAGATTGCTAAACCACCAGAAGTGAGAAGCGAATACTGATGCCAAGGTGAACACGGCAGAGCCTCTGGCTCTATGAAAGAAATGGGTTCTGCAAAGCAATTAGGAGCTCATAAGGAGCAAATGAGTAGGACAGGACAGTGGAGAAGATGACCCAGCGATATACAGTGTTGGAAATAGCACAAGGATCTGACCTCCCATTAAGTGACACTTTTTTATTGACACAAACTGAGACTCTTCCTGATTGTTTCTCCTGCTGTATAATTTTTAGCAGTAACTGAAAATGTGTTTTCACCACCTTACCCATTTCTATCTCTGGTATTAGGGAGCAGCTGAAGTTGTTCCTCTGTTTCTCCGACCTTTTCTGACTTTCACACTTTTATTTAAAGAAGTTGTCTATTTTCTAAATCTCAGTAGCATCCACATTCAGCAGACATCAAGTGCACACCATGCAAGATTTATATACACGCTCTCTATTATCTCATGTCATCAACTCACAAGTAAAACAGCTTAGGCAAAAGCACGCAGATGCGAAGCATGACTTTACTCAGAATAACTGTTAAAATGTCCCTTGCTCTATGGTGTAGTTCAAAAAGATTGTTAAAAACCTGCCATGAAACGGTTTGCTGACATTTCTGTAAAAGACCATTCTGTGGACTGTGGGGCAGACATAGCATTTTATTCCAAGTTTACTCACCCAATAAATAGTAAAAATTGCTCTGTCCTGCCAAGGGTTCATCTTTGAGCACTTCATTTCATAAACAATATTGATCTCATGCCATCTTTTTTGCCACCTCCAAAACTGTTTTTCAGGTGTACTAATGTTGTCCCAAATCTGGGTTCTTTATCTGATGTGCAAGCCAATAACTCACAGAGCAGAGGTATTTCCATGTTTATCCCATTAATGCGCAGAAATGGGGTGCTCATCCCAAAACAGGAGCACACCTTAGTTTCAAAAATCTCCACTTTTATACACTGATTATTACATATTCAAACAATTAATACATAATCATTGTTATTCTCTTTAATGATTGGTCAAGATTTCTTCACTTCCTATGTAAATTAGTGCGCAGACTCTGTCTTCTTCTTCCATTGTTCTCTTTTGAGTAAGTGGTATCATTTTGGTAGGTGGTCAATGAGTCAGTGGTCATGATCTCCCTCTGATGAAATTACCTTTTACCCGCTTCTTCTCTGATCTTGGCAGTTCCAAGCGGTTTTCTTGGTTTACTGACCCGGCCTACAGTTCATCACTCCCTTGACAGGAATACCCTGCTTATCAACAATGCTACATTGTCTGGTGGTTAGTTCCTTAATTGAATAGTGGATAAATCATGCCTAGTTACTATTTCTCTATTTTAATATTCAGTAAATAATTAAATAGGGTTGGGGCAGTATAGAGGACTTGAGCAGCAGCAGGTTTCCTTGGTTGCTTCAATTACATTTTACATTTCATTTTCCTAGTTTATGTCAATTTTACTACAACACTAAGATTGTAGGTTATTCCTTGGTGACTTGCAAGGGAAAAGCAGAAACACTATAGCCCAGTATATGCCATACTAGACTAGTCCACAAGCTTCCTAAGGGAGGAGCGGAGGAGTGAAGGAAATGTTTTAACACAACTAGGTACACAGTATTTGATGCTTTCACCCAAAATTTATCATAACTTTTTGGTGTGAACAGCTAGATTTGTCTATAAGGCTGTTAAGATGTTTGTGAGAAAAGTTTTGAGATGCAAAAGTTCAGGGTTTTTTTTCAGTAGTGCTTACTTCCTTATAGGAGGGGATAATTTGGCTTATTCTTCCTATCTTCATTTAAAAGTGAGGTTTGAGAAAACAAAACATAATACACACGATGCTTTAAGACCTCTCACAGTCCTGTCCCCCGCTCCAGGGCCACAGCGGGAGCTCCCTGGCTTCAGCCAACCTCAGCTTCTTAGCACTGTGGAAGTGCAGAGCACGCGGTGCTGCTGGAGGTGACACCCAGGGGAATGAGGGAAAGTCTTTAGTTACGATGAAGTCATTAATTACCATCCACTGAACTGCTTTTGCACCACAAAATAATTGTGAATCTCCTAACCAGAAGAAATTCTGAACCTTCAGGGTTGGGAGCAGGTGTGAAGGCTGCATCTCATGCAGAGTTTGTTTGATGACACAAATCAAATGGTGGTGGCTGCTGTCAATCCGCTCTCCCCTCTTCCTTGTACCTGCAGCGGGAAGGCAATTTCCTGGCTC
>RSEF01000001.1:193945213-193959230 GCA_003993805.1 Himantopus leucocephalus | reverse complement strand
AAAGACTTTTCAAGAGCTGCCAGTCCACTATTTTAAGGGTCCACCCGGCTCCTGGTCACAGAAGTGGGGAACGTCCTGAGCTGAGAAATGGCTCGATGCAGGAGCCGTCAGGTGTGTGCTCTTGCTAACACGTGCAGCCTGTCAGCTCTCGTTCTGCCTCCCAGCTACTGCTGGTGCTTTTTCTAGCTGAATGACAGCTGATGTCTGAGAGGAGGAGGACGAGCTGTGTCACATTTCTCTCAGTGCTGCCTGCACACATAACTGAACGCCTCTCTCTTTGCCATATGACAGTTGTGCCAAAGCGTGCTGGGCATTGCACTGTCTGAAGTTTTAGAGCAGGGATGAAAGTGGAGAGACAGAGAGGATGAAGAAGATGAGGGAATAGTATTAGTTTGACAGGAGAATCTGGCGCTGGGAATTGAGTGCAAACCACCAGCTGGCAGGATGGTGCTTTCTATCATAACCCATGCATGCCAGCAAAGTGCTATTAAAAATGGTTGAGACCAGACATGGGGGACACGTACCATGTTGTTTCCCATTTCATTAAATGCTGCAGCATCTGTATTGTTATATTATTGGGAAAAAATTGAGAGGAAAGTGCTTTGCTTCCTCAGAAAGTTTATGTCTGAGCTTGGTCTCTAATTTTTCCTGAAGACAAAAGAGCACAGCAGGAAAGCAGCACCATAGATGAAAAGTAACTGTGTTATAAGAAAAAGAATTTAAACCAGAGGCTAACGGGGTTGGAAAAGATTTCATAACAGTCCCACTTTGGACATTGCATGTTATCCTTCTTGAGACTGGTCTAGCACAAATGCTTGCAAGTTGCTGCAGCTGTTCGATGCTGTCTTTGTCCCAGCTCTTCATAGTGCAGACCTGCTTAGAATATGCGCCTCTTTTCACCTATCTGATCCACCAAAAAGGCATATTTGAAATAGAGGTGCAATCCTGTCTGTGGCTCCAGTAAGACCAGCACTAACCCAAGGCTCTGACATGGCCAGCCCATAGGCAGGACAGATGTTTGCTCCCCAGCTCTGTGCAATGTCCCACTGCTCATCCATCCTTATTGCATTGCTGAGCAAGTACTTGTCCTGGTTTGGATTTCAGCAGTGCTGTTGAACTGTTTTATTGTGCTCCAAAATATATGCTTTGACTATAATGATCAAACCAGAAAATAACCTTCACCTATTATCCTGTTCCAATTTGCTTTCTCTTATAGTGAAACCTCATAGAACGCATTTAGGAGTGCCTCTTACGTATGGCTTTGGGGAGAAGAACGGACTGCCTCTGTTAGTAGACACAGAAAAGCCAGAAGCATCACAGTGTCCTGCCTGTCAGACAAAACTTGGCAAGTGCACATAATACACAAACAGGCTGACATTGTCAAGGCCTGTGTTGAGATGAATGAAGAAAAGCTGGTTTTGACTAAATTGTATTCCTCTAAGGAGTGAAGAGATCATAAAGGCGCTTTCTGCACAAGTTGAGGGAATGACATCTATGGGTTCCCTATGTGCGTGGACGGAGGAATAGTGAGCAGAAAACAGCAGACCAAAGAGAGGCAGTGCACGTTCAGAGAGGCAGTGCATGAAAGTCTGCCACGGACCAATAAGCCCTGGAGACTTGTGATGCCATGGGATCTGTGAGAACTGACTAACTCAGGACACCAAGGGTTGGCCAAATGTATACAAGGCCACCAGTGCATTTCCAGTTCATAGCTTGGACCACATCCAAGAAAACAGGGGCTGCTGTATGCAGAACACAGGATTACACATACATATCTGAGGAAGGAAAGGACACCTGGGGATTTCTGAACACCTACCTAGAAGCCACTGGCATATCAATGTGGCCATGGGTTCAACTTAAGCCAGGCGAGGTTTAGATTGGATGTTAGGGAAAAGTTTCTTCACTGAAAGGGTTATCCAACATTGGAATAGGCTGCCCAGGGAGGTGGTGGATTTGCCATCCCTGGAGGTGTTTAAAAAAAGGGTAGACGTGGTACTTCGGGATATGGTTTAGAAGTGGTTTTGTCAGATTAGGTTAATGGTTGGACTTGATGATCTTAAAGGTCCCTTCCAACCTTAAAATTCTATGATTCTATGATCAGCTTCTGAGTGAACCACCCAGGTGGGCCTCCCAAATGGTGCTCCAAATGAGGTACTAGTGTGCGTGTGTGTATTTATGAATGAGTGGACTGTGTGAAGACATAAGAGAATGTACTGAATTAACAGGTAGTTGTTATTAATAACACTTTGACTAATGAAAGTTTTTTAGTAAATATCAGTTGTGATCTGTATCTCCTCCTGACTTGATGCCCTGTAAGAGAAAAGATAATTTACAGCAAATAGACAACCTTTGTGGCTGCACTATGACAGCAGGAATGCTCCTGTCTACTGCTCTCCCCTCACCCACCAAAGTAGTCACCTCATCATAAAAGGTGACCAGGCTGCTCAGGCACTATTTCTCCTTCACATACCCATGCTGACCACTCCCAGTCACCTTTTTGTTCTTCTTATGTTTGAAAATATCTTCCAGGAGGATTTGCTCCATCACCTTCCTAGGAATCAAGGTGAGGCTGACTGATCTGTATTTCCCTGGATCCTCCTTGCCCTTCTTCAATATGGGAGTGACATTTGCTTTCTTCCAGTTTTCAGGAACCTTCCCCAGTCACCTTGACCTTTCGAAGATGATTAAGAGTGTCCTCGCAATGACATCAACTGGCACTTGTGGGTGCATCCCATCAGGTCCCATGGACTTATATATGTCCAGTTTGTTTAAAAGTTCCCGTACCTTATCCTCCTCCACTGAGGGTAAGTCCTCCTTCCTCCAGACTTTCCCACTCATCTTAGGGCCTGCAATTCCTGAGGCAGGTCTTACCAGTAAAGACTGAGGTGAAGAAGGAATTGAGTACCTCAGTCTTTTCCATGTCCTTTGTCACCAGGTCCTCTGCCACTTTCAGCAGCAGGCCCACCTTTTTCCTAGTCTTCCTTGTGCTGCTTATGCCCTTCTCATTGCCTTTCACATTCCTTGCCAGATTCACCTCCCAGTGGGCTTTGGCTTTCCTAATCACATTCCTGCATATTTGGGCAGTGTCTCTATATCCCTCCTGGGTGACCTGATCCTGCTTCCATCTCTTGTACACTTCCTTTTATCTTTGAGTTTTGCCAGAAGCTTCTTGTTCATCCATGTAGGCCTCCTGCCACCTTTGCTTGACTTCACGTAGATAGGGTGGACCACTCTTGAACCTGTAGGAGGTGATTCTTGAAATTCAATCAGCTCTCACGCACCACTTTTCTCTCCAGGATCATCTCCCATGCAATTCATCCAAGCAGGTCCCTGAACAGGAAAAACTCTGCTCCCCTGAAGGTCGGTGTTTTGGTCCTGCTATTTACCTTGTTCTCTCCTTTCACGAAATTAAACTCCATCATCTCATGGTCACTGAAGCCAAGGCTGCTGCCAATCTTCACATCCCTAATCAGTTCTTTCTTGTTTGTAAGTGTCAGGTCAAGCAAAGTACCTTACCTTGTTGGCTTTTCAATTATGTGTTTGGAATTCATCGTCAATGCATTCTAGACACCTCCTGGATTGCTCGTACCCTGCTGTGTTGTCACTCCAGCAGATATTGGGGTGGCTCAAGTCCCCTATGAGTACCTGGGCCTGCAAAACTGAGGATTTATCTGGCTGTCTGAAGAAAGCCTTATTTACTTCTTCTTGGTTAGACCATCTGTAGCACATGCTCATGACAACATTGCCCACGTTGGGCTGCTGTCTAATCCCAACCTTAAATGCTCAACTCATCTTCCATCCCTAGGTAGAGTTTCGCACATTCCTACTGTGTTCTCACATAAAGGGCAACTCCCCTTTCTCACCATCCCATACTTCATAAAGAGCCTATCCACTTACTGAAGCACTCCAGTCATGTGATCTATCCCACCACATCTCTGTGATTCCAAAGAGATCATAGCCCTGTAATATCACACAGATCTCTAATTCCTCCTGTTTGTTCCCCATGCTGTGTGCATTAGTGTACAGGCACTTCAGAGAGGCACTCAGTCGTTACAATCTCCTAGATGAGGTATGAGAGCCTTCCACATAATGCTGTCCTGTAGGCACTTCCTTATCTGTGTGTGTACAGTTGGGGTGGGTCCACTTCAGCCCTGTTTTGTTAGTTAGAAGGCCTCTTGTCTACATCACCCTGTACTCCTTGCTTGCTGTCCCAGTCCACCACTTCCTCAACTGACACTGGTCATCATGTCTCTCCCCTATTATTCCTGAGTTTGAAGCTCCTCACTGTGTTGGCCAGCCAGTTGACAAACATGCTTTTGCCCCGCTTAGTCAGGTGGTTCCCATCTCTTTGTAGCAGTCCTCGATTCTTAGCAGATGGGTGCCACTATCCCTTGCAGCAGGGAGTTTGCCATTGCTACCACTTGGTGTTTCCTCCTGGTGCTTTTGCAGGGCCCAGGCCCAGATGGCTCAAGTGCTTCGGTGGACATAGCTCCCAGTACACTCTGCTGCTAGAACTCTGAACCTATTCTGCAGTGCCTGATCTGCAGGTGGAGCAGAAGCCATCTCAGTGACGGCAGACATGAGCTTCCAGGCTTTGCTATCCTGTGAGTCTCCAATTCCCAGCTCAACAGGAACAGACTCTGCCTATGCTGCCTCCATTCATGGGAGTTTGCGCTCTTGTATCAGCAAGCTCTGGGAGAACATGTAGTCAGTCCCTTTCTCATATTCTCATATTCTCATATTCTGTGCAGGCTGTTGACCTCTTCTTGCATCTGTTACCTTGCACCTGGTGACACAGACCTTCCATCAGCTCCTGCAGGTGAGGAACCCATCAGTCTTGGCCCCAGCCTCAGTGTGAGGCCTCTGAAGTTATCCTCCCCTGGCAGCAGGCACCCTCAGGTTCCTTGGAGGTTTCCTGGGAATCCCCTGATGATCTCAGAAGTTCTCAGAACTTGAAGCTGAGACCAGAGACTGCTACACAAACTGCTGTATCTGTTGACCTTGTGTGCCACATAAAGTATCTCTAATACTACTTTGTAAATCGAATGTTGATCCAAGCCAAATACCACACCTAAACCTATGGCACTAATGCTGCTGCAACAATCAACCTTTTAATCTCATGTAAAATAGCATCAATGTGTTCAAAGGGGTCTTTTTTTTAAACTCATGTTGATTGCTAATAAATATATTTTCTTTTTTTTTTCCCCTGTATTATTTGAATTCATTACTAACTTTTCCCCCTACTATTTTGCTCAAGGTCAATGGCTGTCTGAAAACCCCGGACTGTCTGATTTTTCTCTTCTAGATTCCCTGGCACAGAACAAAAACATCTATTAACCGTCTCTGTCTTTTCTGCATTACTATTGACAGCATTATCACTTCATCTATCAATATCTCGACAGTACTACTGGGCTTTTAAAATTCCAGACATTTCAGTCTTCCCTTCCATTGCCAGTATTATGGAGTAGGTCACATTTATGCCCATGAAGAGGCAAACCCAATTTCTCAAAATTATGATCCATAACATTGGTGTTCAAACTTTCAGCTTTTCTGTAATACCTTGTGTCTTCATGAATGGTTTCAACATCTTGACTTTGTACTTGGTGAGTGCTTTTTGGACCTGGTATTCCTGTTGTTTGTAAGAATTCAGTGTCTACAGGATGACTTCAGCCAGCTTGCCCTGAAGAAGACTCATTCCCCTGTTAACAAAAGAGTCTCAGAGTGGGTGGGTAACCGTATAGCTTGTGCATCATTACCTGTTCTGCAAGTCATTGCATTCAGGGCTGCACATTAAAGGCAGAGTTCAAACAAACAGAGCTGCAGGATAATTCAAGTCGGAAGGCACCTTGGGAGGCATCTAGTCCAACCTCCTGCTCAAAGGAGGGCTAGCTTCAGAGCTAGATTGGAAACAAAGTGCTAGTTATGCTAAAAATAACACATTGCAGGTTTCAGTTAGGCAGCAATGAATGTAATTCTTAGTGGAGGCTGTGTTCATAAATTTTCAAAGGAAAAAAAAGGAGGAGGAAGCACTTTAGAAAATAACAGCTGTATTTGTCTCTTTCTTCATTTGAATTTATCTTTCTAAACCTGGCCTTGCCTTACCTAGGAATCTGGAGGCATCCTCAACTTGAAGAATGACAAGATCGGGATAAACCAGATGAACGGCCTGAAAGACAGGATAGTTCACTTGTTTCTTTGTAGACAGAGGAAAAGAAAACAATGGAAAAGGACCTGGAGGGAGGGTATTAAAAAACCCAGCTCAATGCAATGACATTATTTCAGTCATAGGTGAGTAGGGCTGCATCTTCTTCTCTCCAAAGAGAGGGTTCAGCAGTAGTCTTAAACCTTGCAGAGGGGGGAAAGCAAAGGTAATAATACAACCAATTTTTGTCTTTATGTGTGGGTAGGATGTGCATGTCTTACAATGTCCTTGATAGTTTTCTTCTGTGATAGGCTCCTTCTTCAAAGTATGCTTTGAGGGAAGCACCCTCTTGAGGGGAAGTGTGATTCGCCCAGCCCTCAGTTAGCAGATAAAGTGCTACAATGATTTATAACTTTATATAAGGTGGGATAATTTGGTATAGAAAGCAGTCAAGTGTGATTACAAGCAGTGTGGGGTAGTCAACTGGGCTGATTTTGACAAACTCATCTGTACGTGAAGGAAACTGGGTTTTTTTTGTTGCTGCAATATAGTCCACAACATGGAGAGTCATGGGTACTAGGGGCTTTGTCTGAGCTCAGATCACAGCTGATGTGAGAGGAACAACAATTCTCACAAGTTGCTGGAAAATTCCAGCTTGTAATATAGGACTGAAAAAATGTATTCTGAACAAAAAGAAGCCAAATTTTCAGGGTTTTAGTTTTGAACTCTATTGATTTTTATTTTTAATGCTCTGGATGTTAAATGGATGTTTACTTTATTATTTAATGTTCAACAAAATACTAACCATCCTTTTTGGAGGATAACACTTCAAGCTACAATAAAATGCAGTGTCTTTTCATCCCAATGAAACATACATATTTCTATTTCTGTATTTTATATATATATACAACTGACTTTAAAAAATATATCCTATTTTTGAAAGATACTTAGAGAAACATACATCAGCATTTTCTGTACCTTTAGTGGGATAGCTCTGGTTCTTAAATGCATATCCAGCAGCCACTTCCACACTCCTTGCCCAAGCAAACTAGTTGCCAGCCTTTGGAGATCAGTTCGTGCTTCACAATTCATCGGTTCACTGCCAGAGCCCAGATAATCTATGACTATGATGGCAGCAGTGGAAAATATGGCTGTGGCAAGACTTTAGATGTGAGTTAAACTTCAAATATGTTCCTGAACATTATTGAATTCAGCTCCTGGTTAGTTACATGGCTGAACCAAAACTTCAGCATATGCTCAAGTGCTTTCCTGAACGGAAGTCTCCAGCAGTCTCAATGTGAAGTTAACAGAGATCATTCTAGACCCCTTAATATATATACATATTTTTGGAAAGCTCTGAGTAGTCATAGCTAGCATATGTCATTGTATATGCATCTTTATACGTTGTCTTCCCAAAACGGAGTTTGGAGATGCCCTAGTCTCTTGAAGGGAACACACCTGAATCTCAAAACTCCAGCTGTGACTGATTCGTCAGTGTAGATCAAAATACCAACTCTTTCCTGGCATTTTAAATTTATCTAATTTTTCTCTAGTGAAAAAAGGGTTATTTTTTATTGCAAAATTAGGATAGTTAAATGATACAGTAAGCAATTACTGTGAGTTTATTATACCTGCTAAAGAAGAAATGTAGGACTTTTACATGCTTCAGAAAAACAACTAAAGCAGAAAATTTTCTCTGCCCTTGCTCCCCTAGATTTTACTTACCGCTAAAACCTGATTACTTGTACACAAGAAGGCATAGTGCAATAAAGGATGTTAAAGGAAGAAGCAAACTGTTGGAGCGGCGTGTAAGTTGTAAATGCACTTGCCTTTCACTTTGCTGACAGGCACCGGAGCTAAATTTTAGCCTGAGTCTGGTCATTTTCTGAACAATTTGTAGCAATTCCCAGCTGCTGCTCCACTCTGGGTAATGGAGCAGTTTTACGTGCAGCTGTCCGGGTGAATTGTTTTAATGTCTTACTGAAATTACTATCTTTCACTTCACTGAATCAAGGGATATAATTACACACTTTATAACTAGCTGTGTAGCAAGTGAAAATTACAGTAAACATTTGAATATTTTAAGTGATGTTGTCAAGAGTTAGGCCAATTCCAGGTCCGTTCCCTACACTTTGTACCTAGGAGACACCGTAACTTTATCCAAGGCAAACAAGAAAGCTGACAAAGGTGCTGATTGCTGTTTTTGATGTGCCCTTCTGGTGCGATTTCAGACAGAGGATTTCCACGTGAAAACATTTCCAAAGTAGGTCACTTCTCCACCTATAGCTACACCGACAGCATTCACTGAACTACAACACACCAAGCACCACCCAACATTAATATTACATTTCATAATTCCAGCTTAAACTCCTGGAGCCTGGTCAACTTGCTGAAGACTATTTCCCAGTCCACTTCTTTTTCCTATGAATTTTAAAACACCACTAAAGTAAAAAGTTTACTTTCTATAGGTTTTGTAATTCTGAATGTTGTTCATGCTCTGTAGTGGGTCTGTGTGTTGCAACTACTAATCAAATCCTATTGTGTACCAAAAAGATGTCAACGACATTTTAAATTTGCACACCTCTTTGTCTTAAATGTCTAATTATTTTAATAAGGGAAATGTTCAGGGGGGTGCTAATGCAGTAAAGCAATTTTCTATCTCTGTAATTTCCCCAGCCTGCTTTTTGGCAACGTACATTGTTTCAAGTGCCTTGCAAGATAAACAACTTTTCATAGTAAAATACTGTTAGGTACTGTAGAGGGTTTTTGAGCTGGGCATGCAAGATCTTCTATGAACAGTTACAACCGTTCTATGAAAGGTTACAATAAAAGGCCTCCTTCCCAACATCTTCTTGTTATTGATTAAATAAAATTGCGCTGTTGTTGGCGGTGTCTGTGTGCTTTATGGATTTCTTTTGACACAGCTAAGCCATGGTTGCTTTTCCTATTTAATCGTAAATACCAGTTTTAATCGCTTCCCATCATTTCTTGATTGAAAGGGCTGATATTAATAACTCCACATAGTAAAGAATGACAGGTATATATCAATTACACCATGATTATTCCTATCTGCCCTTTCTCTTTGTTAAAAACAAGCAGGACTTTGTGTGTCCACAGGCAGTGTTGCTAGGCTACTGCTGTGCTGGCTGCCACGCGTGGGCAGCATCATTCAGCTGTGAGGATCAACTGTACCTGAGCCGCCAGCACGTGTGGCCATCTCCTTCGTGTACGTGGCTGAGGTGACATAACACTGGGGTCTCAGAATGATGTAAAAGGGACGGAAGGGTAAGAACGGTAAAAACCCAAATTAGGTACTGCTGTTATCAAAGAAGTAGGCTCTGTGCGTTGCCCTGTCCTATGTTCCCAAAGGCAAAGTGCTTAGACTACAATAATCTTGCATGGTTAGTGAACGGTCCCCCTTCCCAGTACTGGGACAAGCTGATCACACAGCAAGTGAAAGACTGTGCCTCTTCACCCCGTCACCAAACTTCCCAAACACAAAAGCCACTGAAGATCTTAGACACCCCAAGTGGTACCTGGGCAATGTTTTTGTGCCTGAATCTAAACCCATGTGTCCCCGGTGCCCAGACTGAAGCAGCCCTTTGCCGATGGTGTCTGTGGGTACTGCTGAGGCTCCCCAGTGGCCCCTGAGCCCATGGGGTGGGGCCATGTATGGTACCAGCTGGTGCCCAAGCCAGCCACAACCTGGCATGGAGCTGCTCATCCACTGTGGGAAATCCAGAGCAATCTCCCTCCTGCCCAGCTAAGCAGCCCCAGCCTCTGTCCTGGAGCTGTACGTGCAATAAACACCCCAAAACCACAGCAAACCTTGCACAGAGCTACTCTAGCTGAATACGTCATTTAAACAGTACCTCAGTGGTGGAAACCTTGCTTTGGTGGCTGTAGCCCCACATTTGGGGCAGCGTTGTTACCAGTTAAAGACAAGGGTGAGCTAAGCTTGGAGTAACCTAATGTGACCCTTCTGAAAGAGAAGCAGCATGACTGCTATTGACTATGTTGTAAATGGTCTTAACTGAACAGATTTCAGGCCATGAAATCCACTTGGAGAATGTTTGGTGTTGGCTGACAACTCATGTTTCAGAATACAAACTAATTAACCTAGTACTAACCGAGGCACGATCATTTGAATGCAACTTTTCTTTAATTGTTGAGAGGTCTCATTAGCAAGTTTAAATCCTCAAGGAAGGCATCTCAGGTGCTTTTGTGTGTCTTAATCACTAATCATGATAACTCAAGATAGCAGCAAATGCAAGTAATTTCATTACAAAGGGCAGAGTATTCTCTATATTTAATGTGCTTTTAATCTGATATGCAGGAGAATACAGACACATCCACAGCTGTCCTCAGCTCAGTTCCCAGGCACAGGATCTCACCGGCCTGCTTGCGAGTGTCCTGGCACCTTGGGTACCTGGGATCCCTGTACTCCAGAGCCATGTGCACATTCAGCTGCTTTTTGTGGCAAGGGTTCACAGACTTTTGTCCACAGTTTACAGTGCTTCCAGTTCCTTGAGGTTTGTTGGGGTTGCAATTCTTTCCCAACCTGTCACACTTCTTGCTTTATCTTTCCACACATGCTTTCCTCAACTGTTTTTTGTCTCCTGCTCTGCCCTAAATTACGTAGAGGGAGCTCCTTTTTCTGTTGCTAATTTTTGGTAGTGGAGAGCATCTGTCGTTCTGTCTGAGTGGTCAGTCTGGCCCAAACCATGACAATCACTTATGCTAAGTGTTGCTGATACCTGCGACAGGCTGGTTGTCTACTGGAGAAAGACTTGAACTTTCTTCCACCTTGTCCCAAATATGGAAGCAGAGTTATCAGCCTCAAATGCACATTTCCAAAGCTGTTATGCATTCTTCTACAGTAGCTGGGGTAGCTTAAACTAGTGAGATGAGAATGCCAGTGCTGCGGTAGATAAGGACCTCATCGGAGACCTGGCTTGAAGCATAGCTCTCTATCCAGGTGTCAGCCTGCGATTAGGTGCATCTTCCTTTTTTTAGTGCTAAGGGGAATGAAGGCACACTGCTCTGAGCATGTAACTTCAGCTGATGGTTTGCACTTGGTCACTTAGCACTATTTTAAGGCACATCTGAGTGCTCCTAAAATGCTTGCCATGCAACTGCTCCTATCGACCCCCTTTCAAACAACCTTCTAAGAGTCCTAGGAGCCAACACCACTGCTTTGTCAGATCACAAGGAAATTATCCATGTTTCCTTTGTCAGCTTCCCAAAAATCCTTGCTGAACTGAGGCTAACGTTTATTTCCATGCACTTGACTGAGATACACATGGCACTTTATAACCAATGAAGCTTCTTCCCTGTGTGCCCAAAGTACAGGTGCATCAAGACAACTGACTCTGCAGTCTGAAGAGGAGGTTTGGTGCTTTTGGTATATAATCAGCCAAGACACTTAGGGAAACCACAGCAGAAACAGGAACAACTCTTTTATTCCCTTTTCTGTCTCCAGTTCTACAACGAAAATGTGTTTTAAAAAATTTATCAGACAATGTAAGAGCACAGCTTGCATGTGTAGGTTAAAAATACTTAACCTACATCCAAATTTCCCTTGAAGTGGGAGATTTAAACAGAGAAAACATGTAACTTTGGCTCTCAGTAGATGCTTTGATTAACTGCCTAGGTTACTTCATTACCCTTTAGACATGATATTTCAGCTTCGTCAGTCATTTTGGAAAGGGATCTGAGGATAAAGCCCCAGGATCTGCCATTGTAATAACACCATTTTTTCTCTGCTGCGAAAGACAGATTTGTCAGTGAAAGGGGGCGCGCTGTTGTGATTAAGCTGGTAAGCTATGGCTTAAGACCTTGGACTCTATTTCAGTTTTGCTGGAGGCTTTATTTATGTCATCGGGAACATCACCAAATTTTTGGGTCCCTGTTCTCTGTTATACATGAGATGTCCTTTCACTGTTGCTCTGTCTGCTTCATATATCTGAATTTTCCCTAATGTTTGTACTCCAGTATGTTTCACAAGGGTCTCTTCTCTCAGCAGGGACTTTTAAACATCCCTATATACAGCAACAATAAAACAGAAGCAGAACATAAACAACCTGGGAAGAGAAGTTACAAAGCTGAAGTATGTATTCTGCTCAAGGCGCTGGGCAAAAGTGTACGGTATATCATAAGAGCTCCTCTCTTTCCATTGTCTGTCTACCTCTGTCTCAGATTTACATCCCTGTGAGTAATTTCTTACTCCTAAAAAGCACCGGATTGATAAAAAATAAATTAATTTGCGTGCTTGCCTGCACATGTCTTTTGGAGGGGAGTTTCAAGAATAGCTCCATGTCTGAGTGCGTATTCCCCAGTAAGAATAAACCTGGTTACATTAGCGAAAAGCATACAAAGTTTTACCTCAGAATTGCCCTGTTCTCTCTGAGACTTCATGAACAAAACCTGTGACCATGTCTGCTGTAGATAACCTTGAACTAGCCAGCTCACATCCCCGTGATTGCGGCACAGGGCTCAGGGGGGACACCGAAATAAGCACAGGGGGAGTCCAGCTGCCCCAAGTGCCCCACTCCCAGAGGTTATGCTGCTGTTTGTACCTGCTCTAGCTGGCTTCAAAATAAGGGGGCTGCTTTTGTAAGACTTTACTTCGTCCTGCAGAAATACCCAAATCCTGCTGTAAAATGGCTCACTGATGGCTGCAAGGAGGCTTCATGGTTTTACCATTGAGCAGTGCTCTGAGCGCAGCTCCCCCTCTGTGTCTATGAAATACACCACATTTGGCCAAACATCCTAAGGGTCTCAGTAAGTAACATTTGAGCAGCCTTCTCTGTAGCTAAGAAAAAGTGTAAGATGGAGACCCATCCTCATTGGACCCTTTTGTACCAGCCCCATAGAGGGGCCTTTGAAGGGCACCGCTCTTCAAGCAAGAGTGTGTCCAAAAATGAGTCTTTCTTGGTAGCTTTAAGAGCAGCTGATAAATAGCTAAATAAAAGCTTGGAGTGTAAAGCACTGGACTGAATGTGTCTATTTGGTTTTCATGAGCATTAATCCTGTGGATTTCCACCATCCTCTGGCGGATGAAGGAAGTAACAATGATCAGTATGGGACTGAGAGTCTCTTCACAACAGGCTACCAGTAAACTCAGCTGGTTATTTATTGTACAGCTGGAAAAAAAAGATTGTTTTCCTTAACATGTGTTTTTTCCCTGCAGTTGTCATAAACAGAAGAACAAGCACTCAGGGTTTTTTGCAAATGTAAAAAAAAAATCCCTAACTAAAAAAATTTCAAATATAAACTTAAGTAAGTAAAGCTGGTGTGGATTTCAAACCACAACAAAAATTCAGCTGAAATATTCTTGCTAACATGAGATATTGTGAAGGCCCATTTTGCTTCAATTCAGAATTATACATTGAAATCAAAATTGCATTAAGTAGAAGGGCTGATTGTACAGGATTGATGGAATTGTCTGACTGAACCACAGCATCGCTTGGAGCATTTCTAGACATATGCGTTGTGAAGGGAATGTCTTTTTGGGTGGAGCACTAGCATCTCCAAAGTATTCCTCTCTTCCAGATTACTTTAAGAAAGATGGCTGTATGGATTACTGATAGTGATATTTTCCATATTTCCTTTTCTTAAGACCTCCAGCCCAAATACTTCTGCAAGCACATACTGCACTGACTTGAAAAGTCAAACATCAGCTTGAATCAAACCCAAGATGCATGCAAAGAACAAATTCTGACTTAGAGCCTGATTTTATTACAAATAGTTGGGGAAGTCTTCATGTGAGCAAGTAGTGGAGGACAGCATGTTGTTTCCATCTCTGTACAGCACACTAGGTGAGAAAATCCTGCAGAGGAGGGCCACAAAGATGATCAGAGGGCTGGAGCACCT
>RSEF01000001.1:193931943-193945203 GCA_003993805.1 Himantopus leucocephalus | reverse complement strand
AAACCTTTGGATTGTATAAGAAAAGCCTGAAGGAATTGTCTTTTTTTTTCTAGAAAAAGTCAGTGAGCAGGCATGACAATAATTTTCACTGTTTAAACTGATTGATACAACTAGAGCGGTGATCATTATTCTCTGTAACTGGGTGGTAGGATAGGAACTAATCAGCTTAACTAGCAAAAAAGAGGTTCAGATGTGAACTGGAAGAGACCACTTTGGGAATTTGTTGGATCATTGTCTTTGGACAGTATTATAGGTAGTTCAGGACAGTGCCTATTAGAGAGGTTTTCCTGGTGATTGGTTATACCTATGAGAGATCAGAGGAAGGTGTTGAGTAACACAACGTACAGAGCATCATGCAGCCCCCTTTTTGAATGATTTTGTTGATTAACATTACCTCATGTTAATACTCTGGTGAGAAGGAGATTTTTAAAGATATGTTAATGGCCTTCTTATCACTCAAGGACTGATGGACTGAGCAGAAGAAGGTGCTGGCAGGTGAAGACCTTAGTGCATAACATCGCATAGTACCTGCTGTTTGGAACGGCTGGCTGCACAAAGGCATCAGTGTGCACTGCTCTTGTCTGTCCGTCTCAAGACTGGCACTATCTCTGAGAAGCGAGAAATTGCTTTGTCTCTGCAAATTCTATATTTTAACTGGGATAGTGTTCTTGCTCGGGTTTTAAATTGAGTGACTAGAATTGGCCTGTGTGGAAGGAAGAAATTTTTTGTCACAGAAAGTAATCCTTGCGAAGCTCCTCAGCTAAAGATACTCAGAAATAAAATAAAAAGTTCCGTCAGCAGACTGGCATTGTCAGTTGCTGTCAGGAATGCCTGCAAGGAGAAATATATTCTTTACCTGGTATGCTTTTACAACCTGTGCTGAACTGCATCCCCTCCTACCGTTTGCGTCTGTGAAAATGTAGAACAGTTTTTCTTTCCTTTGGGGAGGTTTCCTTACCAGATAGGTAATGCCAGACACATAGGGATACCCCAGATACCTAATAATCAGGAAAGAAAGTAATAATTCGCAGGTAATAGTGGCAGACAGTTGGTTTTAATGTTGTCAAAGCCTGAGGCTAGTATTTGATGATAATGACTTACCTGAGACTGCAGTCCTGCCTTGCATTACGCCTGATGCAGTGGTCTTTTCTGCTGCCTGGAAGCGTAACAAATTCCTGTCCAAAATAATTTCAGAACTTGGGCTCATTAACCTTGAGATCAAGCCAAAGTTTAGTACCCTGGGGTATAACTGCCTTACACATTGGGTCAGAGATGACTTGTGAATGTTGTTGGCAGGCAGCAGAGAAAATCAGTTTTGGGGCTGAAGTGTTGCAAGCTCATAAATCTGAGATGTCTTAACATTGTTGCCTGCAAGGTAAAAGTGAGTAGAAGCGAGTTCTCTCACAATTCCTTTTCTTTGAGATGGTCTGTGAACAGCCATAAAATCTCTTAGGATGCATCCTGGATTTATGTGCGGAAAATATGGACTTGCCCTGTTTCAGCTTCTACTGTATTTAGTTTGAGGGCAGGAGGAGATTTAGCCAGCCAAGTCAATGGGTATTCCCTTTCATCCTTATCATCGTAGGGTGCTTTCTGTACTAAGGCTGTAATCCTGTGATCTGTTGGTGAAAACTTTGTGCCCTTTTCTGCTATACAGGACTAGGGCTGAGGGGCTGAACGTTGGTTTGGTACGTTTTAATCAACAGACCATTTCTGGAGGAAAAGTTTGCATAAACCTTATATGTGAACATGTCCTAAAATAAAGTCACTTTCAGGGCTAGACCTGTACTTTTTCACACTGGCTTTAGGTTTCTCTCCAGACCAATTAACTAAGAGTTCAGTTTAATGTCCACTGATAAAAGTAATAGTATTTGCCAATACTGAAACTTTGGCTTGTCTCCTTGACAGGGATTTTTTTTAACAGAAAATTATCACTTGATTATTTACTATATTTTCTGTATTGTGAATCAATTTGATGGATAAGCTGCTGTGTGAATATATATAACAATAATATTGAATACAAGTGAGCTCAGAGAGTACAGCAAAACAAAGTAAGCCCTGAGGGCGTACTGAAAAAAAGATTGCTTCTTACTTTAATGTAGATTTTTATGGGTTTGTGTTGAACAAATGTAGTTATACATATCCCAAATTCTGGAACAGGTAGAGGATCCATCTGTAACTGAACTCCAGTAAATGCTTGATTTAGACAGTGTCAAAATCACCAGATAAAGCATCAGACAAAAATACTTTTCCAAGGAGCAGCTTAAAATTATCCGTACTGTGTATATGCCTTGATTTCAGACAAGTCTTTTTAGTGCAGATTTGCCTTCAGATTGTGAGGACGCACAAGATCACTACAAATTTTCCAGCTTCTGCTGAATGGGAAATCCTGCGATCTCCTAGAAAACCATGTAATCTGTGCAGCAGGGTCTTTGAGGCTGTCCTTAAGTTCTTGCTTGCAGTTGTACCAGGGTCAAAGGGATTTTTTGAAATGAGAAGATCCCTTCAAGGAAAACTCCTCAGCATGCGCAGAAACATATCCCTACTCAGGAGAGTACTGAAGTGTGTACTTTAGGTTAAGTAGATGTATTGGTAATCCCTGCTTCAGTGGGACATCAGATTATGCTTGATGTTAAGGAAATGACATAAGCATGTGTTCAATATGTCTATTTTGATGTGGGACTTATGGAAAGACTTCAGGATTTTGTTTCATGCGAAGCCTGTCATTTTGGGAGAGCTGGGAAGAGCCTCTCCTCCTTTTAAACACATTTGCAAACACAGAAGACCAAGTCCATCCTGCTGAGCCTGTACGGGAATATGGAGAATAAAGCATCTACAAAATGATTAAGCAAGGAAACAAGAAACAGATCAACAGCAGACAGAGGGAAGAAGGAACAACTCCATGAGAAGCAACAGGGGTTTCTCACTCCTGCTAACTCTGCAAATCCCCAGTCCGCATGAAAATTTGTCCTGACAGCCTCCAAAGTTGATGGCTGACGTTTGAACTCTGCTGAAGAGTGAGTTGCTGAGTATAAGGAATGANGCAGAGGAAAGAAGGAACAACTCCATGAGAAGCGACAGGGGTTTCTCACTCCTGCTAACTCTGCAAACCCCCAGTCCGCATGAAAATTTGTCCTGACTGCCGCCAAAGTTGATGGCTGATGTTTGAACTCTGCTGAAGAGTGAGTTGCTGAGTATAAGGAATGAAATTGAAGTCATTAGAAGGAAATTAACAGACTTAGATGAAACAAACAGGTGCTGAAAAACATTGCCATGTCTCTTCCTTGGATAAAAATGTGGATGAACACCAGGAAGCATGAAATTATCCCATAAATAGATAATATGGAATGTTTTAATTAAACTGTTAAAACTGACAAGTAAGAAAGAGATTAAACCTGAAACTGGTTAATTAAATAGTGAATTGCTGTATTTTTAATAACTAAAGATGAGGAACTTTAATGAAAATATTGTCCTTTTAAGTGAATCTTTGACATTAATGAAAACGTTTTAGCGTGCAGAACAGCTTATGTTCTAAAAAGGTCTTATAGATGATCTTCAAATGTTGCATTGTCTTCCTTTACCTTCACCCCTTTGCCTTTCTTTCCTTTTGTTCAGCCATTTGATGTAATTTGTGTCATTCTTCTTTCTTAATTCTTCCTCTGGGTCTCTGTGGTTTGTTGTCCCATCAGTCAGAGGTGCCCGTGCTCCCCTGTGCATGGAAAGCAGAGCTTAGGAGGACAAAGAGCCTGGAAATTAGGGACTTGCCTTAGTGTTGATTTACTGGTGTCAGCTTGCATCACTGTGTATTTTGGTTTGTGCACTGGTGCTTTGGAGCATCTACTACTGAGTCACCAAGTAGAACCATTGTCCTAGCTAAACTCTCTCTGTTTCAGTGCTTAGGCTGTTTCATCAATGGTGCAACAGATAATGACACTGTTGTCTGAGCTGCCAGGATTTGGGCCTTAGAGAAGCTGGAGAAAGAATTCTGTAAAATATTTCTTCTGTTTTCCCCCCTCTAAGCTGAAATACTAGTAATTTCCAACAACCTTTAGCAAATACTTACTCAGCATCTCTTAACTGTTTATTTGTAGGGTTGTAAATGCTTACATTTCCATTTGCAGTGTTCCTTCTCTCTCTCTACCTCATCTTTGAAAAATCTGCTAAGGCAGCTTTGAAAGTCATCCTTCAAAATATATTTGGAATGTCTTTTACTTTCAGTTTTACCTTCATTCTCTTTTCTATCTTTTCCATCCTTTTAAAAAATAATAATTTCTGAACTCTTGATTTGTTTTTCTTCAGAAACTGTCTGAAGGTTGTATAATGAAGCTCAAATGAATCTGTTTCAAATCCTTCCATCATTCTCCCTTCCCTTTGGAATCTTATGACTGTTGTATTCACTCCTAAAACATCTGAATCTAAGATGGAAGAAGGTTTCCAAACAGTAATTCATCTAAATGTGTCCTGCTCTATAATTTCTGTGTTCGTGCTTGTCTCTGCCTTGTACAGTTTACACGAGGGACAACTGGGTAATAAATCTGGAAGCAAAAGACAGATTTTTTCTTCACAAAAATTTAATATTGTACTCAGTACCTTCTGTACTTTCTGTAATACCTAAATTAACATTTAATTTAAATTACGCAGAAGCTAGTGAAATCTAGGAGTAAACCCCCTGCACTTGCTAAAACAATGACAATGCAAGTTATTTCTTCCTAATATTGAGGCAATAAAAGTAATAATGATGGATTATTTTGCAGCGCTTTGCAGATACACAGCATGCATAAAGTATTATAACTATTGTTTTTGCTGTTGATTTGAATACAGATAAGAAGTTGTCACTCTTCTTAGCATCCTCCTTACTTTAAAAAAGTATTTGTGGAAGACTATAATCATTCTGAAATGCACATGGGAAAAGTTTACCCTCCCCCAGTTTTTCACTATGAACTTATAGATCAAGAAAAAATGCTGAGTTACAAAATGCAGTAAGAAAGGAAAAAGTATGAAGGTGAAAAATTCACTTTTTGGTAATGAACTGTTTTTTCTTTGTCTTCTAATTTCAAAAATAGCTCTGGAAGTCTGAAGATTTTGTTCTCAATCAGCAGTTCAACGTCCTCCCAACAATGAGTATAAGTGACATAGTTTCCTGGGAGAGGTTTTCATTGTTGTTCAGCAGCCACCAAGCCTGAGCTGGTACCTCTCTGCCAAAGCTGAACTTTCAAGCCTGGTGCAGCTCCTAGTGGAAAGGAAAGAGGCAGGATAAAGTTATCAGGCCAGTCATGGGATTTGCAAATAAAGACCTTTAAAGTGATTTAGCTTATTAGGCAGGCAGTGGAAAGTATGAAGTACATCTTTAATTTATTACTTTGATGTTATTTTTTGTTGAGCAGCAATGTATGTCTATGTCATATGTGTTTCAGGAAGGTCTTCATCACACATCCACTGGGAGGCTTCCAGTATTTTAATCTGAAGGCAGTTTGCTCGGTCCTTGCCTATTATTAATGCTGTGGTTTATCAGAGGTGTCAGAGTTTATCATGTGTTGTTCCTGGCAGTTCAGGAGCTTAGAAGAGAGCAGAATGATTATCCCATATCCCATAACGCTTTCTTTTTTCAGGAAAGCAGAAGCATCTTTGATGTTTGTCATTCAGATGTGATCTCTGCATGAGTTGGGGTGTATCTGGGTGTCTGTGGTTTTATATGTGGTTTTGCTTTGCTCAGCCAGTGAGCTACATGGGGTAAGACACAGTATACTGACTGCAAGAGATGGAGCTTTGGGCCTTCACCGTACAGGTCTTCATCATCAGTCCCTTGCCCAGAAGCTGCCCACCTATGTTAGGTATGAACGATGATAGCCCTGAGCTCTGTGGGATGCCCCCGAATCCCTCTATGCTTTGGGGTTATGAATCATTATCTGCTTCCTTCCCTTTGACATCACTTGGGAAGGGAAGAGCAGGATCAGCTAAATGAACCTGGTCTTCTGCTTCCAGGCAGTTCAGTCAGCTTAGCAGACAGTGATGGAGGCTGCTGCCAGCTCTGATGGTGTTCACCATGGCAAGTTCAAGTTTAGATGAAACCTGGAAAGCAGCTTGTTCAAAGCAATTTCCTCTTACCAAAGAGAACACTGTCAGCCGGAATACACAGCTAAAGTACATCACAACTTTACATCTGTTTATTCCAAATAACCCTGGTCTGCATCTATGTTCCATCCTTTCCTCAAGAAAAAGTCACAGAGGAATCTTCCTGATATTTTGGGAACACACACATCAATCCGTCTGTCAGCGACTCTGATCAACGTGACAGAATGGAAAGAACAGCATGAAGTGGAAGCAGCATAGACAAAATAAGTGTTAGTCTGAAGGGCATGAGTGGTACATCCCCATAGAAACATTTTTACATCACTTGCCATCTGAAGCAAAGAAGTGTGTTTTTTCTAAAAGCCAGCTGTTATTTTGTAAAACAGAGTGGTCGTGATGGGAATTCCCATACCTATTTCAGGTCTATACAGTAGCCAAAATAGGGTGATACACAAGGGATTCTGCACTGGCCCCTTTTTTACGTATTTTGTAGTAAATAGGATGAAGAGGTTCCAAAGTCAGATACCTGGCTCAGACAGGTCTGAAAAATATTCAGCAGAATATCAGTAGCCATGGAAATGGACTAGAGGGAAGCTTGTAAGTCTTGTGGAAAAGCATTCAGAGAACAGACTAGCAGGCAGGAGGTCTGCAGTCTTTCAAAGGACCAACAAAAGCGTATCCAAGCTTTTGTGCTTTGCACATTGCTATTGTGTGGCAAGAAAACACACCGGGAAATGTCTGAATATGACATTCAAAGATGTTTTGCATGAACTGTGACGTATGCTGAGATTGCTAGTGCCTAGACACATGACAGAAGGTGATATCCCATAGGAAAATGCGTGATAGTTGTACCCTGTGGATTATCAGCTTCTGTCTAATGAGCTTGTTAGAGAACACACAAAGGGGAGCTGTGGCTTGGGCCTTTTGGATTCACGCAAGTAGGTCCTGCTGGGACTTTTTTGTCACCAATATGCAGTGACATGCTGTGACATGCTCTTTGGTCTTGACACCCTGTTGGAATAGAAGACTGTACGTGACAGTCTGTTTTGAAGGGACACTTTGACTGAGAATATTGGAGGGAGCTGGGGTGGTGGGAGAGGCAGATCCTGGAACAGTCACCACAAATATTCATCCGCAGATGGAGGACGACCTGGTGGCAATCCCTGTAGAGCAAGTAGTGGCCTCTGAAAGATGCAGGCACTAGAAAGAGAAAGCAGCCAGCAGCTAATTGAAATCATTTGCTCCTGGAGCTTCCCTGGTGGAAGGATGCTGGACAGCAGGGTATCTTCCCTTAGTTTCACAATATTGATAAACTGTCAAGACTGGTTCCCAGCAGAGTCCACAGCACGGTGCTGATAACAATTCGACATGAACAGATCTTCTACAGTCTGGGAATCCCCAGGACCTCTAGGAATTCAAATGTAGGGACTCCATCTCTGAACTTCATCTGATAATTATATGGAAAATAAATGGCAACAGCTTCAAGACTGTAAAAAACCTGCTTCCCTGTTTTTTCTTATCAGGTAACTATGGCTGTGATCCAATACAGTACCAGTAGATTAACACTAAGGCAAGTCCACAGCTTCCCAGGCTTCCATTATTTTATTTAAAGTTTTGCTCCTAATCTGGGTCAGATTCTGCAAAGCACCACCCTGACAGAAGAGTTCTGCTGGAGCAGTGCCATGCAGGGGACAAGGGAGGAAGCTGGGGTAGCTCCAAAGATGATGCAAGGCTCTGGGAAACCAGGTTTTATTAACTCTGCTGGGCATGAAACTGCTGTGTTTCTTAAATGTCACCATTGGCGACATTGGAGGAGGAAATCTCATGTGTTTTTCTGGATCAGAAGTGATAATACCTTCCTCTGGTTAGAAAAAAAAAAGATTGCACAGTTTTCAAAGAAAAATGTGAGAGCTTCTGAGGACACACAGCAAGTTCTGGTTTTCTCTCAGATGCAAAAGCAAATGACATTTGTCCCTCAACTGTGGCTGTACACAGAAGAGAGTCAAATATGTTGGAGGTCCTGCATTTCCCCTTTTCAGTGGAAAAATATGGATGTCATGTCATCTGCCCATTCATGTGGAACAAAACTCTGCTCTCTTGCTCTGAAGGGATGGGGCTGGTCCCCATTGCCTTTTAGAGGCATGCACTCTCCTTGAGACACCTGAATATGCTGTGACAATGATGCATGCTCTGAACTTCCTAGAGCTCTTTGCGAAGAAAAGGCTGCAGCTAACTTAGGTTTGGATTAATTGGAGGTTTCAGTACAGCGGCTGCTCTCCCAGGCTGGCTGCATTCGGTCCATGGGGATTTCAGAGAAGTTGTAAAAGGGAAGAACTTTCCATGAAACTAATGGGCCAAAAGATCTCCAGGTCCTCTCTGGAAATATTTGGGCTCCTTTGACAATAGAAATACCATGTCCTTTTCCTCCTCGGTGGCACTGTTTGTACAGACAGCTCACCCAAGAAGTAGTTATTTACACTGCATTGACGTACAATTTACAGTACAGTTAGGATTACTTTTCCACCCTGTGGGAGGAATGTCAAAGGGCGTCTTTCAGAGTGGGATTAACGGGTTTAGAGCTCATGGCACAGAGCAACTTGTGACTGGAAAGATAATGGCCCAGGGACCTGCTGCAAAGGAAGGACATAAACGGAGAGCCTGTGTGAGGCCACATCCTGCCGGTAGAGATAGGAGACTCTATGCATAGAGCCTACATGTAGAGGCTACAGACACACATCCTCCATTGGCTGAGGTAAGAGCCAGGTAGTCATTTTTTTTCTTGGGCAGAAGGGGTGGGAAAGTGGGAGGAAGGGACAGTAACTGTGGTCAGTGACACTGGATGGGCGTGGAGTCTGAGATGAGCTTTAATTGCATACAATTTATTATTTTTCTTAAAATTTGCCAGCTTTTCTCCTAGCTACTTGCCTTTATTTCTCCGTTTTCCTTCACGCTTTACATGTGTATGTCAGATGTGTGTTAGGCTTCGTGCATGAACTGTAGACAGCTCAAGTGGAACGAGAAGAATCCCACTCATGTATCTATGGCTTAAATAAAAAAAAAAAAGCATCTTAAGTCCTTAATTGATTACTTGCATTATCAAAGCCTCTATTCGGTCGTTATGTAACTCTTAATGTCCCTTTTACCCACATGTAACTTTCTCCAGGTACCTCCTTGTCTACGTCTGATCAGATCTACCTATGTCATTTCCAGAGATTTTTTCCTTTTGCAGAGAAATTTTCAGGACTAATGTTGCATTTTCCAGGTTAAATCCTTTTGGAAACTGCATAAGGTTTCAAGAATTTTTCTCCATGTATTGCCAGTTTCCATAATCCTATTTCCTTCAGTAGCAAAAAACCACAATTAAAATGAATTAAATGAAAGAGTTTCTACATTCTGGTCAATCGCATTTTACATCCTTTTAAAAGACAGCTATTAATACTGAAGCAATTTAAATTTAGCAAAACATATTCAAATGGGTTGGCATTCATGAACTTTTCATTCTTTGTGCTGGTTTAAATATCACCCTTATCATTTTACATATAATAGTTACAAATGAGATAATGTTGTATATTAATATTTGAACATCCTTTTCAATATTTACATTTGCTTTATTTTACTGACCCTGAAATTTCAGAGGATGCTTGCTACCTCTTATCTCTGTTGTTTTCTGCTTATCTCTACATTTGCACATTTTCTGCTTCGGTGTTACAGATGAGGGAGTCAGACTGAAAAGCCTATGTACTGAAGACATACTCTTGCATTGAATTTCCAACTTCCACAAACCACCAGGAATCATTGCCAACTACTTACAAATAAGTGTTAAAATCCATGCAGGAATTTTTCTAAGACAGGTGATTGCAGTTAGGATCCTAACTGCATATTTGAATACCCAAATAGCTCGTCCAGGTTTCAGAAGCAGGTATGGGCACCTATCCACCTTACCAACCAAAGCTACTGGAAGTAACTGGGGTGCTTCTCTGCGGTATGTCAGTGCTGTCTACCGAAAGCAAGACATTATCCAGTTGTACCCCAGAAGAGTGTACAACTGCAGTGCAAGGACACATCTACCTGCCTCCTCCTTATTAGCTTTTTGGTGCTCCCTGTAGTTGTTCTCTGGCAGCAGGTACAGAGTCAGGGTCTTCCCCACACCTACCATCTTTGTGCAAGTGCTTCAGAAATGGTGACTCCCAAATAGGGACTGCACTTGTTTAATTTTTTAGGGGTATCCTACAACAATCATCTGACTCAGATGATGTTAAATGAGATTGCGTTGATCTACAAGAGAAAGGAATTTGGTATCACAAATGGAACAAAAGAAAATAACTGATTTCAAAAGCATGCAAATTTCTCTTAAATAGCATCTACCTTGTAATTTCTCCCTATTTCCAATAGAAAGAGGTAAGCAATCCCCAGGGTGAGCTAAGGTTTGTATGTGAAAGAAGCCATTTGGCTGGGGATATACCCTACCCATGCATACCTTGGGATGAGGTGGCTCATTCTTGTGGAGACGTCTATTTTTCTCCATCAGTTCCAGGGAGCCAAGGGTGACTAGCTGAGGTTTACACATCTCATTTTTAGCTACCACGAGCTAGATGATAAGTATTTTAATGTCTGTTTATGTCTTTCTCACTGATAAAAGGCAGTCTTACAATAAAATTCTCTTCTTTGCTGCGTCTTCCTTTTTTGCACATTCAGATCAAACGGGTAGGCACTATATTCCATGCAGTCCTTTTATTAAACTTATTATCACAACTGATCTTATATTTTTAGCATGAATAAATGTTCCCCTCATAAAAAGTCTTTGAGTGAAACACCGAATGCTGTAGAGCTCAGTGATAAGTTTTGTTTACCATTCTCCTTGAAAAGTTGTTGATGAAAACTTAGGTAAAAATACCTCAGAACAGCAAAATAGTAAATGATGCAGAATGGAAAATGAATCTGCCTTGAATCTAGTGATAGAAATAGCTTTGGGCAAGGCAGAAATGCAGTTGTTTTGCATACCATTTCCCATCTCACCTCTTCTGTCATAGTCCTAGGAATACCTACACCTCTGTGCGTAGTGACATTTCTTTCCGCCCTGGTTTCTGCTCTCCCCTCCTCGTTCATTCATGTCATCAAGGTTTTCTATATATGTGTAAACATGCACACACTTGGACCCCCAACTGGTTGTTTAAGTATAGTCCTCATCATAATTACAGTAGGAAAAATAGCTGTAGGAACATTTCCCATAGGCGTCGAGGATGTAAAACACCTTTGTTGCAGGAATTTTGGGTGCATCCCTGCCCTACAGTGTCAAAGCCAAAAAGTGACAGTTCAGTGAATTGTTTAATTGCACACTTGGGTTTAAGCACCTGAAAGTCCCATCAGAAACACTGGCACTTGGGTCTAATAACCCAAGTTCGTACATGAGTGCACGGAGGGGCTGGGGTCCTCTGCTGCTGTAAATACAGAGCAACTTCACTGAGTTACGGAGTTATGTTGATTGTCACCACTGGGACAGAGAACAGTCGTGGAGAGTTTGGATATTGAGGTCAGTGGGAATGGCAAAAAGCAGCAAACTGCTTTGGAAAGAAAGAGCTTGACTTGCACTTCCACATACGGATGGAGCGAGCTATGGTTGGGAGGCTCCATAAATCACTTTGTCCTTGCATCCTATTCACTATATTGTGCGACTTTAATCTTACCTTTATGGCCCAAAGCTGTTTATTTCTATTTATTATCTCAGAAATCTGAAGGCTCTTTCCAAGTCAGCTTTCTGTGCTTGTTCTGTCTCTAGTCAGAGCCTCCTGGTATTGATTAGTAAGAGTTTGCTAAAGCAAATGAAAATCGTGGTTGCAGTGAGGTGGGGACAGACCGTACGCCATGGTCGTCCAAGGAGAGGACCTCCTTTTCTGCAACTCCTAGCATCTCCTGTGGGCTCTTGGAAACTGCAGGCTGGTTTGGGGACAGAGGCAAAGGGGAGATGTTGGACACATTGAACTTCTCTCCATAGTGTGTCAAGAGAGGCTGTGTGGGTTGGAACAAAGGTTTCTGCTGTGGCTTGCTTTCTGTAACAAAGCTCCTGTTGGCAGTGGGTTTCCAGGGAAGCCCTGGGCAGTGGGAAGGGGTCCTCTGGCATGCAGAGAGGAGGGCTGTGGGATGACTTTGGGTCTGAAAGGAGTATACAGACAAATTCATCCTGCTGCAGCCCCGCAAGCTTTTTGGAGGTCTGTGTTAATTATAACATATCTCAATAAAGTTCAGGTGTCTAAAAAAAAAAAAAAAGGAATTTCCTGTATGTAAGTCCAGGAAGTTTCTTTTCTAAATCTCCAGGAGAGAATTTCCTCACAAAACATCAGTTTTTGGTTTGTTTCTTTTTCAGTGTTCAGCCTTGTGTGCTCTTGAACAAGTTCGAGCTAAAATGAGCAGAAGGAGAAATAATTGGCAGAGAACAATTCTTTTGTTATATTTCTGTCTGTCTTCTGCTTGAGAGCTGTCTTTGCACAAATTATAATATTAACAGGTCTGTTCCTTGTACATCTGGATGAATGTGTGTGCAAATACATTTTACCCTTTAGCAGCTTCTGGACTAATTATGACTACTAAATCAAGACTTTGCCATTAGGTTTGGGGGAAATTGACGTCAGTGAAGTAGCTATTTTCAGAAAGAATATATTTATANAGTGTGTGCAAATACATTTTACCCTTTAGCAGCTTCTGGACTGATTATGACTACTAAATCAAGACTTCGCCATTAGGTTTGGGGGAAACTTGACGTCAGTGAAGTAGCTATTTTCAGAAAGAATATATTTATAATATATTTAAAATATTTTTGTGACTGAGTTTAGAAATATCTCACATTTAAAAAAAGAGCATTTCTGGAGGTGCACAACAATTCATGCAAACTTTCTTGAAGATCAGTCACGCAAATACGTGAATAAGACCGCAATTAACACATTTTTGGTTTAACAAACACACTTTCTTTGATTTGGAGTGACTCCTTATCTCTCCTTCCTACAACAAATACATGATTTGCCTTAAAATTAATATGGGTCTTTTTGCCAGGAATTAAACATTAGTCTTACAATCATAGGAAGAGCAAAATAATAAAATACACATTTAAGAAACATGCAGGCTTAGCAAAACTAACTCCTCCATCTTCTTGAAAAGACACATCTTAGGGCAACAAAGATGACTGAGGGATTGGAGTAT
>RSEF01000001.1:193908763-193925184 GCA_003993805.1 Himantopus leucocephalus | reverse complement strand
GAAAAAACAAGTGTAAATTTTAAAGAGTTGTCTCCATGCAATCATCTACATTTGCTTCAATTGCTATCACAAGAAGGATGCAAAGGTCAGACAAGAAAAATTGGCATCCCTTTGTTAGAGCGCTCTGTGTCATAGAGATCACTCCTACAAATTTGACTCTATGCTTACGGCCCAATTGCACTGCTAAAAAGGTGATCTTTCATAAAAGAATGAGAGCATTTACTTTCTTTTTTCCTACTGGGAAAATGGGCCTGCAGTTTGAAAAGTAGAGCACCGCAACTATTTTAATTACCAGCTGTGTTTAGTTCCCTTGTCAAAGACACATGTTTGGAAGAAGACACTTAACTTTCCTGCCCAGCCATGAAGCTCAACTATGAAAGAAAGAGTGATTATTTTCCACCAGTTTTTGTGAATATTAGAAAACAAAAATAGGACCAAATGTGATTTGCACTCTGAAAAACTGTTCAAGTTTTAAAACAGTTACCATAAAAAAGTAAGTCTCTGGTCATAATACTTATATCTGGACACACTCTCATAAATGCAGTGGAATCATGGCATCATGTGAGACTGCTGATCTTGAGGGATAATGATGACATGCCACAGTGTAGTACAGAGCTACAGTTTCTCTTAATGCAACCTGATTGCTAGGGATGATAAGAAGCCTCATGGGAGCAATGATATGGTTTTGAAATCTCATGCTATGGTCTGTAAACACCAGGAACTCAATTCAGTTATCTAAATGTCATTTGAGGCATCCAGGAATAGACTGGCAGGGAGGGCTCTGGTGAATAGGATGCAGGAGCTATGGGAGACCTGTGACCTGGGCTAGCAGCTGATGACAAGAAAAACTATCCTTGGGCACATCAAATCACTTACATGTCTCTGTATGGGCAATTGTATCTTTCTGTATCTAGGGGATGGGCTGGACCTCCACCATATTCACCAAGTGTCAACTTGGTGAGAATCACATAATGTCTGTCTTTTGGAAGGAAGTTCATTCTCCCAGCGCTGCCTCTATCACAGACAGCTCTAAGCTGTATCTGGCAGGCTGTAGCCCTCAAGGCTGTGTGCCATGTAGCGAATGTAAGATAAATGCACAGGACATATGATTTCTGAGATCTGCCCCTCGATAGTAGCTTAAGATACATTACCTTGCATTTTTTCCACAGGTCAAGCGAACTGGTGATGTCCCAGCTGGTGCTACTGGCACAGATGGGCTGGGATTCAACTGCACCGTGAAGGCATGTCAGTTCAGGCATCTAAATGTAGATGTGTCCTGTTATAGTCAGTGGAGGTTCATTTCCCTACACGCAGCCACCTGGTGCTCTTTGAAATGCCCTTGGATATCTGATACTTCTTCAAAGAACTAGGACATATGACATGGGNTCTAGGACATATGACATGGGATCTGCTGGAAGTGGGGTCTTGAAGGTCAAGTCAAGTGGGGTCTCCAAGGACATCTCAAAAGGTGCTACACTCTTAAGTGTAGGGAACTGGTCTGAGCTTGCAGGACAGCTTACAGTACAATTCAGNACTAGGACATATGACATGGGAACTGCTGGAAGTGGGGTCTCCAAGGACATCTCAAATGGTGCTACACTCTTAAGTGCGGGGAACTGGTCTGAGCTTGCAGGACAGCTTACAGTACAATTCAGCTCAATCTAAAGTAGACATACATGTAGTCATTGGTTCACAAACTCCACTGACTGCATTCCTCTTACATGACAAGGTCAGTACAGACGTTAAACAGTAATTCACCCACGGCTCTTCCCACTTCTGAAGGAAACGCCTGCAGGTTTTGGTACTGGAAAGAATAAGGGGCTCCTGAAAAAGATAGCACGGATTGGGGTCAGATAATGATGCTGAACTCCACGAACTGAAGAAAATCTAGTCCTCTTTGTCACTTGGGGCAGCAGTTGTCTGTTCAGCTGCCTGCTGAGCCTGTGCTCCTACAGCTTGGAGACACAGGCACAGATTGACGTGAGACGCTGTTCTGCAGCACGCATGAGGGTTGTGTGTTATGTTTCACATGCGAAGAACTAGACTAAAGAAACCAAGACACTCAAAGTGTCCAAAAGGAAGCTGGATGAGCTTTTTCACTTCAAGCAGCTATTCCTTGAGATACCTTTCTATTGAGAGATTAGCAGCACAGACATCTATACAACTGCCCAGAGATGAATGAGATTTCTTTATTTTTCCCATGGGTTTCTTTTCTTGCTGACATGTAAAGCCAGAAAAGGCTCGAGTGCCTCACCAGCAGGCCCACTGAACAAAGATGGCTTTTGCCCTTGAGTTTGGGTCGTCACCAAAATGATAGGACTTAAAATACTATTAAAGACCAAATCAGTTCAAAAGACTCCTGAGTTGAGAGTTTGAGTTTCCTAGAGAGAGATAAAAAGCCTCTTCTGTTAGGAAAATTGACTGTGGGCTTTCCTTTTTGGCTTGAAAGCTAGCCTATGATCCTTGAAGAGCTTTCTACAATTTTTAGGAAAAATGAATGTGGCCTATGTTTAGTTTCAAAGCTCGTATCTATTCCATTTAGGAATCATACAGATATTGTCTCAGTCTGTGTTTCCACCATAAAAACAATGTAACATCAAGTCCAATTTTTGAGAAAAGCTTTTTCCACTAGTAAATGTCAATGCCACTCACCGTGTTAAATATTTTGCTTTATTTACCTGCTCTTTTCCTTCAATTTGGAACATTTACCTCCAAGGCACATAATGTACAGTGACTCAGTGTCATGTAGGGGACAGACAATAGCAAATGGATCTTCAGTTAAATTCAATTGCTCTTCAAGGGCTGCTGCCCTAGTTTGAACAGAATGCATGGGTGAGAGTTTGACGTACTGCAAATGCATGTTTTTAGATCTGTGATTAATCTCAGTTAAAAGTTTTGACTCCTCTCCCCCGTCTCCCTCCCCTACTACATCTCTCTGGGGTTTGGAGAACTTCCTATGTTCTGTGTGCCACAGAATAACATGTCTCTGGCTGGCTTGGAGCTGCCTATGGGAAGTAAGAGTATTAGAAAGCAAATGGAGTGAGAGCACCACACTTTCAGAAAAGTATGTTATGTTTCGCTGTTGATTGAATGAGATAGATAGATACTTACCTTCTCTGCACGTCATGATAGGTCTCAGGTCCACAAATGATATTTCTAGTCCCTGGCTATGAATGCTTGTATGGTTCACTGCAAAGCATTAACTGGAGGGCTAGCTGTCAGTCCATTACTACACTACCATAGCAGAAATCAAAATCTCTCCAAAATGTCAGCCCCTTTCAAAGCAATGCAAAGAAATGTCAAAGTTTTGCAGAATTTCTACTGTCTAAAGCAAATACCATTAATTCTAAAAAATAAGCCAGGTCAAGCAAAATCTGGCTTCGTGTTAAAAAAAAGATTGTTCCAAAATAAAAAAGTGATTATGTAAAATAAGATACAATCAAAATGCACTTTACAAGGTAGGAAGTCATTCTGGGCTACTCCAGCAAATGTTTTTATTGTCAGCCCTTCACATGATTGTAACCTTAAAGTCAATAAAGTGCATAGAATGACAAATACTTCTGGTGAGCCCTCTCTCAGCAACACTATTGAAATGTTCAACCCATGAAATATTTTAATGAAAGGCAAACGACTTTTGTCAGATTAGGCTAATTCTCCATGAGAAATAATGTTGTTTCAGGAGCCAGAAGAGACAAGTTGGAGATCAAAGGAAATGCTTAATGAAGCAAGATGGCTGAACGGTGACAAGAATCAGTTATACATCTACATGTTTTGTTAACTCCGTGCTGCNAGTGACAAGAATCAGTTAAACATCTAAATGTTTTGTTAACTCCATGCTGCAGAAAATGTGCGTTGGAAGATATACTTTTTAGTTCTCAAGAGGCGGCAACCTGCCACCAAACTGCAAAGATAAAGTGGGTAAACAACTTAGAGGAGCAAACAAATGTCCAGTTGCTCTAACTGTGGGCACTACATTTGGCCCAGTCTTCATTGTGTGAAATCTTGAGAAAATGTCTTTCCTTCACTTTTGAATCAAAGCTTAGTACAACTCAGATGTTCAGAAAGATGAGCAAAAGTTCTGTGGCTGTTTAAGAGAACTGGGAAGGTTATAGGAGGTATCCAGGCAGGTTTAGTTCAGCCTTTTCTCCACATCGAGTAAGGACAGGGAGAATGTTCTAGTAGTCACAGGTATGACTCCTCTATTTCTCATCACATAGCATGAGTGGCATATGCTGAGATAGTACTGCGTGGCTTATTTGCAAGCTTCTGTGCATAACCTCACTAAATATTGCCTAGTGATGTCAGAAATTAGTGGGAGATCATAGAAAAACTCCTTTCCTGGATTTTAGCTTACATCTTGCCTTCCAGTATTCCCCACCTCCTCCTTGTCCTCCAGGTTTGGCTCACCCCATTGTGTATTATTATGAAGTCTCCAGAAAGGATGTCAAAATACCTGTAAAAAGCTAAAAAAATAGAAATCTTCATTTATAAGAAAGAAATGAGATTTGACAGCCTGTGAGGTCATAGAGAGCGGATGAAGCAAAATTTTTGTACTGAATGTTGCTCACATTTTTCCACCTTATTCTCAGTAATATTTTTCCTTGGTTATTTTAAGATAGTGGTATTGCTCAGCTAGGAGAACTAGGACTTAAATGTGAATTGGGATGAAGTTACCTGCCATACACGTTCATAACTCACAGAGAAGAGTGAATGATATAGAGATTATCCATCNGGGATTTAAATGTGAATTGGGATGAAGTTACCTGCCATACACTTTCATAACTCACAGAAAAGAGTGAATGATATAGAGATTATCCATCTCCAGACTGGTTGGGGATTAGTCCTGGTTAGCCAGACTTGAGGATTTCTGTCATCTTGGNAGGACTTAAATGTGAATTGGGATGAAGTTACCTGCCATACACGTTCATAACTCACAGAGAAGAGTGAATGATATAGAGATTATCCATCTCCAGACTGGTTGGAGATTAGTCCTGGTTAGCCAGACTTGAGGATTTCTGTCATCTTGGTGAATGTAGTTGGAGTATGGATCCAGCTCACCAGCTGTATAATTCCAGCCAGCCTTCTTGGCTGGAGACAGGAGATGTGTTGCCAGTTCCATAATTTCTGCAATTGCTTGAATGGAACCTGTTATGTCCTGGCAGTTGTTTTTGCGTCCCTTCTTCATTTTGGGTGCATCTCACCATTAGAGGTTCAGTAACGAGGCCAGAGGAATAGATTGGGATTGGTTATTGCTTTCACAAAAACAGGATGACATGTGCAATTACTTTTAGCGCAATACCAGCACCTCTCATCTTCATTACTTGGCTCTTTGTTAAATCCTGTCATGGGTAGGAGATGAGGCATGTCACATATCCAGAAAGCACTCTGTATTCTGCATTGATGATGGCAGTGTTTACGAGTTGTACTTTTTTATAAATTATTTCCAAGATGCATTCTAACTTCTTCAAGTCTTTCACACACAGTTTGTTATGGGGCAGCACATCATATTTTTCGTCTCACATTTTAGTTAAAAAAATAAATCCGTCAGTCATCATTAGACACACTGAACCAGATTTTGCAGCATGGCAGAGGAGTGCTCAGCGCAAGGGGAAGGTTCGTTAACCCATGCAGAGTGGTGACAATAGTTGTTTGACTTCACTGACATGAGTCCCGTGAGACCTACAGTGAAGAGATGGACAGATGAGCAAACTCTGCAGGTTTGCTGCAGAGGAGGTGGAGTCTTTTAGAGAGGCTGCCTGAAGAGAGATAGCAGTGGGCTCCTTGCTCAGGGGCTCTGAATCATGCTGTATGTAAGGGCCTCAAATCAGACAATGTGAATACCTTGGTATGGGAGTATGGAGGAGACACCAGAGCATGGAGGAGACACCAGAGTGACTTCGCGGCACCAGCAAAGCCTCAGCTTAAGGGAGACCTTGCAGAAGCTGGGTTGAGAGGTTGGCTTTAGGCCAAATGCACATCTCTAAAGCCTTCAGGAGTAACCGATGATTGTATCCCGTGCCTGTAAAATTGTGGCCATCCTACCCTAAAACGTTTTAAGCAAAATAAATAAAAAAAAATAGTGCCTTTTATGATGTGTTTCTTCATAGAATTATGGAATAGCCTAGGTTGGAAGGGACCTGAAAGATCATCTGGTCCAACCTGTCATGGGAAAGGGAGCCTAGATGAGATTATATAGCACTCTGTCCAATCGCACCTTGAAAACCTCCAGTGACAGGGACTTTACCACATCCCTGGGAAGGTTGTTCCAGCAACTGATGGTTCTCACTGTAAAAAAATTCTTTCTTATATTGAGATGAAGCGTCTCCAGTGTGACTTGTACCCATTGCCCCTTGTCTTCTCCATGAGGCTCCTTGTGCAGAGAGAGCCTCCCCCCTCTTTGTAGCTGCCCTTTAAGTGCTGGAGCACTGTGATGAGGTCCCCCCGAGCCTTCTCTTCTCCGGGGAGAAGAGACCCAACTCCTTCAGTCTTTCTTCATAGGGCAGGTTCTCCAGCCCTTCAGTCACCTTCACGGCCCTCCTTTGGACCCCCTCCAGTCTACCTGCATCTTTCTTGAACTGTGGGGACAGAACTGGATGCAGTACTCCAGGTGTGGCCTGACAAGAGCTGAGTAGAGTGGGATGATCACATCTCTATCTCTGCTAGTAAAGCGCCTGCATTCTTCCTTTCTTTCTTACTGGAACTTGTATTTTTTGGAGTGATTGTGTCCAGATAGACACAAATCATCAGCGGAAATTGCAAAAGTTGATGAAAGAATCTCCCAGCCTTGTGTTGCAACCTTTCACACTACACATTACTTTTAATTTCATGTCCCTGAGGGATCTCAGGAATTTATCTTAATAAACATATAATTTGCCAGTGAGATTTCGTTTTTCTTTTTAAGTTAACCTAAAGTGACTTGAAAAATTCATTTGCTGAATCTAAACCTCAATGCTGATCTGGAATTTTTTGGAATTGATAATCAGACAGTGGCTGAATAATGATGATAATGGATAATTAGCAAAAGCATATGGCTTCCTTCAATCTCGTTATTCATGCCAGAAAAATCACTGAGCAAACAGTGTTAGTACAATATATTCTCTGAACGCTGAGTAAGTGAAACATAGTTAAATCCTGTGCATTGCTCAGACCGGATAAAGAGTGGGAGGAGTAAAGATCCCCCCCAAAATGGCACCAATTTGACTTCTTAGGAAATAGCAGTGAACTTTTCTTATTATTATCTACTACACCCACTCTCCAGCAAAACCCCGAGATCTGGTTAGCTATGCAAAACTCTTCATCATGACATTGATTCCTTGTGTGCTAAACGTGTTGGATTTCAGTGGAGACATTCTTTCTGTGACATTGGGTGTCTCAAGCGGATGACTAGACAGACAATAGGCTACATTTGGGCTGTGAAGGACCAACACATAGCTTGGTGTTAAAGAGACTAAAAGTAGGAGGAATGGACAGAATAACTTGCAGTTTCTCACTATATCTGAAATCTGCATTGTTGCAATATGTCAAAATGTCATGAGATTCAGAAATACGAATTTTGCTCTCCTGTAAGGCAGTGGGGATAACATCTCTGAGATCACCTTAGTTATCCTATTTAGGTCGTTGGACTTCTTAAACGTTAAAGGAGTGCTGAAATCATGCTTAGTATCAAGATGCAGGGCACTGTATTTATCCTTATCTGCTCTCGGCCCTCTTAGCTCACCAGATGACACATGCGTGTGCTTCACTGCTAAGCAGATGTGTAACATTTGTTATAAATCTTCCTAGACTGATCTCATTTTAGAAATGTTCATCAGTTGGGTCCCCATTTCTCCACTGTTATTTATTTGTGTATTTACCATTTTCTCTTAAGCTTTTTATTAACTATAGTTGTTAGTCACCATATTAGTAACTGAGAAAGTTTCTGAGAAGTTGTTATCAATGTTTGCTATTTGATAGTCTTCCTTTCTCTTTTTGATGTTCAGTGTCAGCTTCTGATCACCTACAACATGCAGCTGATTGCGTTGGACTTTTCAAACGTATATGGGCTTCTGCAATTTTGTCTTCTGGAGAAGAGATTACAAATGAACCTACCAGTGCCATTCCCATACTATTTGGGAATATATACATACTATAATGGGAGTCAGCTGCTCATTTTAATAATGATGTACTGAGATACAGGCTACACTATGACTAATTTCAGTGTGATTGACTCTCCAGGGTGGGTTAATCACCAGAGACTTGTTAATGGAACATCTTCCAAGACTGTTTCTCTGTCATGTGGTCTCCTCAACCTGTGAGAAAGGTTTGGCAACGTTTAACAGCTGTCTCTTATTCCCTGTTAGTGTAGTGGTATGTGGTATGTTTGTGGTCCAGTTCTGTGCAAAGCAATGCAGAGTTGACCAAAGCAGTGTATCAAGAATCAGGCTTAACAACATCTGCATTTCTCCCTTTCCCTTTTAATTTTTTTGAATAGGAAGATCCAGTAGTAAAGGTCATCCAGCAGTTTTTCAGTCACATAAGTGGACTTTCATGAAGCCTTTTATCCCTGATCTCACAAAGTTTGTAACAAAATAAACTTAAAACTGAGTGATTCTTTTCCATTTGGAATAAATACTCAACTTTAGGTGCAATGATAACAGGTCCTTGGGCAGGACAAATAGCAATGACTGGGACATAGGTACTCATAATTAGCATTCAGCTGTATTTAGTGGATGCTAGAAAACAACTTACAACAACAACAAAAAAAAGCTTTGGTATGAGTGCAAATTGCCAGTGGTGGAAAGGGCACAAGGGGAGTCTAACATATTTATACACTGTATATCAAAAACAGTTAATAAATTATATGTAGAAGGCCTCTCCAGCTTAGTGGAAAACCTCACAGTTTTCAGGATGACTGTCATTTTTGTCTTCCCCTTCTTCCTTTTTTTTTTTTTAATTCTAGTGATTTTCAAGAGCATCTGATATCTAAGGAAAATGAAAAACTGCAAAGAAATCTAAAAATCCACATCTTTAAAAAATGAGAAAGAAATAGCTTATGGATGCATGAACTAAGTGTGTCAAATAGCACATGTTGCTGAGCAAATTGAAAAAAGTTAATCAACACCCTTTGAGTATAAGCCCAACACAATTCACAACCCACAGCTGTGACTCAGAAGGAAAATTCTCTATTAAAATGTCAGCCTTGTCATTTATTCCTTTTGCCATTTACTTAATTCTTTGAGGAAAACTTTGTTCATTAATGCTGTTCTTTATTCTTGGTAGCAGTCGTGCTCTGGTGAGCAGTTCTATTTGCATTCAGTCCTGAAATTTGGACTCTCTTATGAGAAGTTTACATATGGTCCTGCGCTGCATGTAGCGTTTGACGCTATGCAGTTTTGTGTGTGTAAATAGCTACAGCACCACACAGCAAATAATTAAAAATAAACACTGGGTCAAGATCTTACCATCACCAGGATGAAGAGGAGAGCAGAAGACAATGAAATGAGCTTGGACCTTACTTTCCTTCTAAGAGAGTCTTTAGGAACACGTGCATTCAGGGCTTGAATTTAATACGACAAGGCTGGAAAGGTTTATGTATTAACACTGGAGTACACGCTATTTTCAAATTGACCAGGGAACTGGCAATGAGGAGAGATAAAGCCAGGGAGAGAAAGTTACTAAAAATTCCCTTTTCTCTTTCCAAGAGAGCCTCTGGTTGCACGGAAAAGCTGTACAGGGACTATTGAATGCTCAGTACAGCTATTCATAGCTGGGGGGTGTGTGTGTCCTCAGATCATTTTGCTGCCTTCTCAGAGAGCCAAAGCAGAGATTGGTGGTCGTGTGGTAGGCACAGACCCCTCAGGATTCATGGACATAAAAGAAACAAATTTGAATTGTTCCCTGTAGTAGCAAATTGCATTACAAAAGATATGGTGATTCTCACATTATTATTTTTTCCCAAACTTCCTTACAAAGAAATTGCCATGGGCCTGGGTGGTATGAACTACTGTACTTTGACAACCTTTGCATCTAAAAAATTATAAGAGTATGGTTCCTGGGAGGAACAAACACTGTGATTATACTTCTGTTATCTGAATTTGACAAGAAATGTCATGCTCAAAGGTATAGTGCATTGTTTCTATAAGCCTGATTTGAGTGACACCCACTAGCCACCTTTCAGATGAGCAGATAATTGGAAATGTGCTCTTCTATCATCTCTGGCTGGGTCTCTCAGGAAATCTCTATTATCTCTTTATTATGTCCTTTAGGGAGAATGAAGCTGCTTCTTTAATATGCTTTCTCCAACTTCCAGCCACTGTGATGAGCTACTGACTCTGTGCTGCTTTACTCTGTGGATGACCTCTGCTTCAGTCCTTGGACCTACTGGCAGAGTGAGGGGCTGCTCTGTGTAAGCAGCAGTTTCATAGTCTGCCCCATAATATTTTCCTGGGACACACGAAAGCTATTGTAAATTAACGTCACTCCACTGACTCCATTGTGCAATGGACCTGCAGTGGTTGGCATCAGTCTGTCCTAACCTCTGTGTACATCCTCCACCGTGCCCTGGACCACTGTTCCCTTGGGGCTCATTTATCTGCCTTCCTCCACTACACATCCCCTCCTTTGTTGTTGTCTTTCCCAGAGGTTGCCATCCCTCTTCTCCACATTCTGCCATCCTGGACCACTGTCAGTGCCTTTTTACCTGCATCCTGGCCAGCTCTTAGCCCTGGTGGTGCCTGTGAAAAGCCTGTGGTAACCGGCATAGCTCGACCCAGTTGACTGTGCTGGGACATTGCAGAGGTTACCTCGCTCCCTATCTCATCCGTGTATGAAAAGTGTCAACGATTGGGAGCTGGGAGTTCATGACACCTGGGAAGAGGTTGAGCGCAAGCTTCTCAGAGTGCCCGCAAGAGAGCAGAGCTAACTCTGCTCCCTGTTCCTGTGAGGTTTCCACAACTGCCACCTGGCAGCTGGGCTGTACACTGCTTTCCTGTGGAGAGAACCCCTCCTGGGAGACCTCATTTGCCCCTGCTTTGGTCCTGATTTACACCAAGTTGAAGGCAGTAGTCATATGCACATGAAAGTGAGACTCAGATGCCTTAAAGTGAGGGCTGGGTGGCTTACACAGGACAAAAGTGAAACCATATTAATCTCCAGTTTCTCACGGCCACCCTGGGTGCTGAGATGGGTATCTTCATTTCGTAATTACAACTCATTGGTTTTGCGAGGTATGTGTAAACTCTGAAGTGTCAGCATGTATTGACAGCATTACAGGGTTACCCTTCATACTGGACAAACTCGAGGGAAGCAAATGTACTTCATGTGTTTGCAGGTTTTCAGTAAGTAGGATGTTTAAGACATTACTTTGCACCTCAGTAGCAGTTTATAATCTGAACCAGGTACTCGTCCACTTATACGTGAAAAACAATCTCTTCCTTTGACTCCAAGAAATATCCCTGTGCTAATACCTTTTTAACAGATATATCCTGCTCCGTTTTTTTTTTTTTTTTTAACAAAAAGGGCTGGTGAGAAGAAACACAGACTGACTTTCATCTAACTGACTTCCAAAAATCTTCCCACAGACTAATCTATATTTCATTAGATGAAGTACGTAAGGGGCTCTATCCCTCTTGATTTATGAGCAAAAGTTTTATGAGAAATATGAACTGTATAATGTAGCTGATCCATCATTCAGAGATAAGTATTAGTAACCCCAGCCAAAATCAAAATTCTCCTGGGCCGCTATCCAGTGATTATATGAGATAATTTTCCAGAGGTTCAGAACACTACAGCATAGGTAAATTGGCCTTCAGACCAAGTGCTACGCTAGAATATGTAATTTCTTGAAAAAGGATCATTAATCTCAATTTTGGCCTGAATTAATATACTCCAAGTATGACAACACACTTTGGCTTGAGATTTGTGTACAGCAACAGAGAAGAAGAGAGGGACTTAAAAAGACCTGATGAAGGTTTTGTGTTCCTGCATGCAGTAATTGGTCTAATAGAAGAAGTCACTTCTCCCTAACCCTTTCAGATATTTAGACCACTATGGTTACAGCAATGCACTTGCTATTCCCAGATATGCACAGATTGTAAGGGAACTCCGCCCATTGCTGAGGGCTGGGTTAAGACCCTGGATATGGGTTCAGGCTGAGAACGTCTCTGTCTGCTGGACAAGCTCAGTGAGGCTGCTTGTGCATCTCCTATGTGTGGCAAACAGAGCATGTCTCACTGTTTTTGGGTAGGCCTGTGAGGAGAACCACATCCGGGATGGATGGATCTGTGCCATGGGTCCCAGCTGCAGTGATGATTCTGGGTTGCGGTGGTGGGATTTGATATTCTAACCTCCAGTTCCATGGGGACTTTCTGCAGACAAGGCAAAGCTATGACTTACCTCAGTAGCATTCCTGGTTTCAGTCCTTGTGTCTCATCCAATGTACAAGTTTGTCCATGGATACTTTCACACAGGGTGCACAGCTGGAGCTGGAGCCTCAGACATCCCCTCTGCACAGGGACACTGAAATTGCTGGTCCACAGGGTGAGACTCTGATGTGCTGTCACCTTCCAGCGCTAGACGTGTCATGTTTCTATACCACAGGCAAAAATGAAGGATGCTATCTTCCTCCCCTGCTTGCTTCCAGCTCTGTGCCTAAGGCACTGTTATGGAAAGAGAAATACAGGAATCTGCACTGTTTCATGGTGGTACCATGGCCCATTTCTTCCCAGGCAAGGGGGAATTAATTCCTGTCCTTTATGGAAATGGCAAGGACTCTCCCTCCAGCCTCTTCTAAAAGACTGAAGCAGTTGTCAGCCCCTGCCCCAAAGAGATTCCTTTGTGTGGGTGCTTGATGGGGATCCTGACTTCATGTAGGTGCCTGTGTCTGATGGAGGATGCTCCTTCGCCTTCGGAGTTCCCTACTAGGTGATTTTGTACCCTGCCCCAAAACTTGGTGTGCTGACTACTGTGAATCTTCTTTTGAGGTACTGCATTCTAGTGTTTTAGGTGCCAAAATCCCTTTCGTGGGTTTGGCCCAAGGTGGCTTTCCAGAGTCTCACATGACGCATGCAAGGGGGAGACACACTTGTCCCAACATGCGGCCACCCCTCTAACCCATGGACTTCAGGCTTCCTCTTCCCATCCACTGTGTTCTGTATTTGGCTGTTGCTCAGGCTTTTGTCACCCTTCCTATCACCACAGGATCCTCCACATCCCCCAGAAAGCCTAGAGGACTGCTCCTCCTCTCCAGTGGCTCCAGGACTGCAGCTATTCCCAATGAGCGGGACAACAGGGACTTCTTTCACAAGTCTATTGGTACTGTGCTGAAGCTGATGTTGCAGAGCAGGTCACCCTCGTGCAGATATCTCAGAAATCCCAGGGCATCCCAAATGGTGCTAGGCAGTCAGGTTTATTGAGCTACTTTCTGCAATTGCTGTCTACATCCTACTGCTGAATCTCAGCTCTAAAACTAGATGAGATAAACCTCACCCAGCCCAAGGGCCACATGGCAGCTCTACCATTTTCTGTGTGTAACACCAACCTTATCTCCTCATATCTTTAAAGTTCTCATATTGTTAGCAAATTAGTCCTCAATACTAACTGTGGTTTTAATTTCTTTTCCTCGTGCTTGATTTTCAAATAGGAAAAGGAAAACCTGGGATTATCATCCTGGAAGAAGAGTGAGAGACACTCCTGAATCTCAGTCCCACCTGATGGGTCGTGACGATATTGGTTTCTCTTGTAGCACTGAGCAGGAAACTTAATCTCTATATATGTCAGAGATTGGTAGCAGCATCTGTAAAATGGTGATGACAATGGTCCCAAGGGTTTTTCCAGGAAAGAAGTGATTAAAGAAAGCTTGTAAGAGCAGTTAAAGACTGTAAAGTGGGATCTGACCGGTAAATTGCTATTTAATGATGATGCTAATTGCACGGAGCTTCAAGAATGGCGAGAAAAAGCAGAGTATGGGCAGATAGGATTGACTGGCAGAATAAGGTGAAGGTGAACTTGTGGCTTTTGCATGGATTCGTTGTAAAAAACAGAGAGGACTGAGATGCTTTGACTCATGAGGGCTCTGTGAGGACCTGGGTTTGCTCAGTTCAAAATCTCCCACCGCAGCCAGATGGTCCAAACCTAATGATCTGAAAATACACCAGTCTTCCAGCCTCTGATCTCTCTTGCATAGAGGACATGGACCTGTCATACCATCTGTTCTGAATACACTTTAAAAAATCCTGCTGGATCTTCATAACGCTGCTTCTTGACAGACTTCCACATTGCATTGTTTCTGCTTTCTCATTGCACCCAAACTTACAGAACATGGTTCAGTTTTATTATGTCTTCATATATAATGAATTTCATCCATTTGCAGCAAGACTTCTGAGAGGATGATTTAACTGCTGAACAATATATATAGCTATGTATTTAGCAGAGATCTTCTATGTCCATCGACTATGAAAGTTTTTCTTCTAACTGTAAAAGAATATCAAGGTTTAAATGTCACTGTAGGTGTTGAAAAGAGCTTGCAGGAGATTATTTCTGTATTACTTCTGGTTGCATCTGGAGAATCAGCTAGTTGGAGGCAATACTTAGGTATTCATTTTTGCCTTTTCTGAATGTTGAGCATAATTGTTCATTTATGTTCAGTTAAAATCCTCTTTAGTATTCTTGAAAAAGATAAAGCTCAGAGAAAACAGTAGCTTTCAAAAATAATTTTAAGAAATGAACAATTTTTCCATGTTGCCAAGTATCATGCTAGTCACTAAAGCCACTATTTCTCATGCCATCTCTGTGTAGTTAGTATTGCAATTTTTATTATTTATCTAGGTCACCATATTCACAAAATATGTATAAGTATTGCTTTTTACACATAATACTTCATTTTTGGAAGAATAAAAGCAAAGGCATCAAAGCAAGTCTGTGATAGACATAGTTTTTCCAATTCAATAACACGTCCTGTTAAAATCACAGCTTAGCCCTGAACCACCTTGAAGTTTGTTCTAGAAAGCTTATCTTTCTGCTGCAGCTATTTCTTCTTCCAGACACTTTGCCTACCGGATTTCTCCTTATTTCCCTGGATGTCCACTCAGATTTGCCTTGGCAGTCCTTGCTGTTGGCTCTGCCATCCCAAGAAGTCACTACCTTGACATTAAACTCAAAGTAAAGGAAAAAAAAGGGGGGAGGGGGATGTGCAGAAGGGGGTTGTGAGTTTTATAGTGTTTCTCCAAGTATCCTGAACTCTTCTTCCCCCCATGATATGATGATTTGGCACTTAGAGAGCTGCTCCCACCTACAAGACATGAACTTGCACAGAAAACGGAAGAAAGAATGTTACAATGACAAGAAATATGAAGGTGAGGAGCGCAGAAAAATATGAGCACCATCTTAAGTGTAAATGGTGACCAGAAAAGCATACACTTTCTATCTTGCGGACACTTCAGTTTTGAAAATAAATCAATTCCGCAAAGTCTGGTGTGTTGCACACAGCCTCTAGTGTCTATATACATCAAGTGGTCTTCATCTGACAGAAATAAAGAAATTTAAAATATAGCTGTTCGTATTCAAACTACTTGTCTGGGGTCTCTTTATAGCCAGGATATGATTATAATTTTAGGATGTGATTCATCTCATTTTAAAATAATCTTCTGTCGTTGATCACATGACTTGTGTCCCAGAAGTACCTGTTTGCCTTTGCTGTGTGTAAAAGAAGCTGGGGAGAGTAGTTCAGGCACAGACATCTCTGCGTTGCAGACTTCGGAGAGTTTGGTTCCTACCAACACAACTTTTGAAGGGATAAACTCAAACTGCCTTCCTAATCAAAACTGACCCCAGGCTGAGTGACCTGTCTACCAGATGCTTCAGATGGTTTTGGTATTATTTTATGCTTCCAGACCTAAGCAGTTTTGTGTTATTGCTGTTGTGCTGTTAATAATTGTTATCAACCAGATACTTACACAAGAGGCAGCTCCATTTCAATGCTGGGTAAAGTGACCTCTCTCAATTAGTTTCCCTGTTATGCTGCAAAATGTTGTGGGTTCCCTTGGGCTGAGAAGCATTAGATACATACAAGCTATTATAGCTTCATTACCATTTTTTTTCTCATCATTCTCAGTTTTTCCACAGGTTTCCTCATTTTGATATTTGTCCTAGTCACTTCTGAGCAGCTGTTTTCAGTGCGGGTTCCAGCCTTGATTATCCTTGCCTATTATCATTCAGAATGGGTTAACTAGGGTGTATCTCTCTGGTCTTCGATGCTGATTTAATCAGAACTGTGTTCTATCCCACTGTGTTTCACAGTGATACAACAGACAATAGGTCAGGACAGATATGCTCTCTCCCAGTGGAGTGGTCAGGTCCATTTCTGCACTTCTGCTGCTCTTTGGTGTCTGCTCATTGTGATCTTTGGGGTTTGGGGGTTTTGTTTGTTTGTTGTTTTTTTTTTTTTT
>RSEF01000001.1:193882300-193898700 GCA_003993805.1 Himantopus leucocephalus | reverse complement strand
GTCACAATCATGTTTAACAGTGAGAAGAGATTTGCAGTAAACACGTGAGCGTAGTTGTCATAGTGTATTTAAAATGAAAGTTTTCCCTTTAAGCTGGCGGCGTTGATTAACAAACCAAAATATTTTATGGCTCATTAATCCCAGGTAGACAAGTTCCTTATACAAATAACAACCCTTTAATCCTTTGCCCCAAACAAACCTCCTCTGAGATGATAAAATACTTTAAATAACTGAGTCGTTACTTTTAATCTCTGTGCACTAGTTGGGATCTAGAGCAAACTTAGCAAGCGTACGGTGTTTTCCAGAAGACCACTAGTCAATGTTACATGCAAGTTCACTTTCCTGAGATTTCCAACCAGTTTTGCAGGCTTGGGCGTGTGGGTACATGCTGCAGAACTTCTGGCTGTACAGCTCCATGAAAGCTGAATGCCACAGCTCTGTCATTCTCTCTAATATTGATGGTATTTGGGAAAATGTAGTCCAGGCAGGTGAGTCATATATTTCCAAAGTGAGCTATAACATAGTAGAAACAACAGCCTTTTCTCTCAGACTCTTTAAAANTGAGATTTCCAACCAGTTTTGCAGGCTTGGGTGTGCAAAACCTAAATAATTAGGTTTTATTTTCTAATATTTTATTCACAAAGGTTTAACATTTACCTGCTGCTGGTATGTCACTAATTAAATTCAAGATAGAAATATTATTAACCTTTTCCCCCTGTAGTCAGGAACTTTCTACAGGCAGTTTGATACAGTTTTTGGACAGGCATGCAAAATGTGTTCACTTGCCAGAACACATACAAAAAGACTCACCTTCCAGTAACATGAAGGAGTTTTTTCCTCTCTTGTAAGCAAAGGTGACTGTGAAATAGTTTTTGTGCCTTGTTCAAGAAGTCTCTTTGGACAACACACTTGAATTATTCTTTAAAGATGCCATCCCTCAGTGGGATATGAGACTGCCTTGCACGTGGCAGGGCAGGCAATAATTCCTCCTCTGTCAGCCACAGGGTAAAGTGGAACAGGGTCCTGAAGGGAAAAAGAGACCCGGCCAAACCCTGTAATTTAACGCTGACTTTTGAAACAGACTTCTCTTCCACTTCTGATGGCAGGCAAGAAGAGTGGCATATCAGTCAAATGTATTTTGTCCCTGGTTAGCCTCAATTTAACCAGCATATTAAAATACAGCTTGTTCCCACCCCTGTGCCATTCATAGACGCAAAGGAAATCAGTACCTTGTAGTCTTCTTCAAGCAGGAGTCTCTTTGCCCAGCTTTGGAGTTATTTTGTGCCATCCTAAAAGTCCTAAATTAGTGTGATGAGGTGGAAACATGTAGCACTATAACTGTGATTCACCTCACACTAACAGCAAACTTCCATCTAGCACAGCAAAAAAAAAAAGGACTTTCAGTGACTAGAAGAGCAAGCGCTCACTAGATTTGGACTAGAAATCTATTTAAGGAAAATGTGCCGTTAGGNTGTAGCACTATAACTGTGATTCACCTCACACTAACAGCAAACTTCCATCTAGCACAGCAAAAAAAAAAAAGGACTTTCAGTGACTAGAAGACCAAGCACTCACTAGATTTGGACTAGAAATCTATTTAAGGAAAACGTGCCATTAGANTAAGGAAAATGTGCCGTTAGGAGACAACTGCAATACACCAGGTAGATTATTCCAAACCGGGAGCAGATATGAAGACTGCACCAGATATCTCTAAGCAGTTGCTCTCTCCAAGCAGCCCTTGCTCAGCACTAGCCTGAACCAGAAGCAGAGGACTGCAGTGGGATGAGCATCAGTGCTGCAGCATGTTGCCCTGACTCTTCTCTCCTATTCCATTCCTGGCAGGGTGATGGAAAGCCCAAAGAGGCAACTGAGCAGCATGAGTGGGATGCAAATGGAAACTTTGTGAAGAGATATGTTGGCAAATATGTGTAGCACAGAACAAGGCCCTTGCTACTTCTTAAAGATGTGTATGCACCAGCTGAAGTTTAGGATTTCTGTCTTTGTAGAATCATCAACCAGAAATCAGAAATCAGAGGTATGCAATGGAGCTGAATCCCTCAGACTCACAGAAATTTGAATTTGGACTACGTTGAAAATCCAGAGCCGTTACTGCCCAGAACTCCAAATGCTTCTCCTTCACCTACAAATATAGCCAAGGATAAAAGACAGCTTAACACCCAACATGCAAAGAAGTCAAGAGCTGATAATCATTTGTTTGCAGACAAGTGCTTTAGCAGAGGCAATGCAGGGGACATGCAGGACTGCTGCAGGACCTATGTCATGTGAAGCTGAGCAAACATGCACCTGGCACACGTTTACGTGTCTCCAAGGCAAGCACTGAACCGATGCCTTGAGCCGTACGGGGGCAGCACAGTCGTGCAGTCATGAAGCAGCTCATTGCTTCTCGTGTACCCTCACAGCAAACCAGCACTCTGGAAGCGGGAGAAGGTGCCTTATCACTACATCATCCATGGCAGATGTGTTTCAGCCCATGTGGAGACAAAAATGTTGTTTGAGAAGAAAGCTACGTCTTTCAGCACAGCAGGAGATAAAATAAGATGTTAACAGGCTCCTTACCTCAGCTACCCAGCAACTATAAAAGATTAGATCTTTTCTGAAAATCTTCCTGATAACAGCACCTGCTGAGATTTGGAAATTCCTGGCTTTTAGCTCATTCAAATGCAGACACAGCCTGTTTCTGCATCCTGATTTACAGTTGCAGTACAAAGGGGCCAATCTCACAGCCTTTAATCATGCACGTAATCCTTTTGCTGCAAGAATAACAACTTCATAACCAATCCACGGGGGCTAAAATTTAACCTGAAATGATTGCTCAGGATAGAGAGCCCTTGAAGCTTGCTGGACAGAAATGAAGGAGCCTCCACAAATGAGTAGAAGACTGTGCAAGTGGAGCATAGTTGCAGGATTTCAGCTAAAATTGTCCTTTGTGATTGACAATATAAAGCTTGCTTCCTCAAGTGATCTCAGAGTCTCACAGCAGTGAGCTGCTAGATATATGGATGCCTGAACATTACTTTCCAGCCTGTCTGAAGACAACTTCCAGCTTATATTACTCAGGAGTTTAGACTACATGATCACAGCTGTCCCTCTGGTCTTAAAAATCTAGGAAAGCTGCTTCAACTAGAAAGTTAATATTCTTCTGTTTCTTTGATTGTAAATGTGACTATATGGTTTGTATCACATGAAGTGAGAACTGTCTCTATTGTAAGTGTCACTTCATATTAACAATCTGGTACAGGAGCCACATGAATGGTGTTATAACATTTCCATCCTTGGGGATACTGAAAACCTGACAGGAGAAGGACCTGAGCAACCTACTCGTTATTCTGATACAAGGGGTTTCAGTTTTGTTTGTATAAACTTCTGTGCCTGCTGTTTTTATTATGCAGGCTGAACACTCTCCCTCACCCCTTCCCCCAAAGGACCAACGTGCCTGAGCTGTATTTTGTGGATTGAAAATTTTAAGATCTTAATTCTTAGAGTCTTCAGCTCGCTCTCATGGGGTTAGGACTCACTGCCATGCGTAGACCCATTGAACCAGTTGAACTAACAGTGCTTGCTCTCAGCTGTGTATGAACTTCATCTCTATCCAGGGGATGAGCGCAAATTCCATGTACTCCGAGTGACTACCTGTGCTGCCCATGTGCGCTGCAGAAATACTAAAACAAACCTGCAAATATCTAAGGCAGACAGTCTTACAGGGATGCTGAATGAGAGCTGAAAGATCTGGTTATGGGAGATAGATATGTGTGTAGCAAAACTCACATAGTTATCCAAGAATCACTACAAAGTAGTCATATTAGTGAACTTTATCTTACTGTTCAGGGAAAGTAAGCTTTTTCTGGACATGAATTTTGGTAGTGATCCTGTTAATGTCAATTCAGCCTGTGTCCATTTTTCTGAATAACTATATCTACCGGTTACCAAAACGTGCTTTAAAGCTAGACTTGCTGATCATTTCAACTGTTGCTTTGCAATTTAAAGGTCAATTAAAAACAAATCACTGTCACGTTTTACTACTTACATACACTGATTTAGACTGGATGCATTCCAGAGCCTGAACACATACTCTGAATGTATTTAATCTGCTTTCTAATTTCACCTGATATTTTACCGGTCATGGGAACCTTCTGGCAAATTATGAGTATGCATTCTCCTTCTGTATTATACTACAAAAAATTTAACCCAAATCAGATATAAACACTCATGCTTTAGGATCTGCATTGCTATGGGCTATATATCACTCACACACAAAATGAGAAGCCTGATGGCTGAATGGAGCAGCAGTGTGCTCCAGCAAACACATTAGAAACAAATTTTCTCTAGGGATTTTATGGGGGTTACAGCATGCTCAAATTGCTGCCTCTCTGTAAGGGATGATGTATTCCCTCTACAAGCAGTTCCTCCCAGTTGTTTTGGGTGCTGCAGTGGACAGGGTAAAAATCTTACCCAGTCTTTCCCAACTTCTTGGTGCTAGAGAAAGAAAATGTTGTTTGGGCAAGTTCTTAGACAGTGTGACTCAAATTCACAAGGATTTTCATGCTCAATCCCCCATATTTTGGTGTGCTTGATTTCCCTGTGAATTCTCCCTCTGCACACCTGCAGAGTGACCAGAATCTAGCAGCGAATGGGCCAGGGATGTTATTGCTTTGTTTTTCCTTAGTTTCTGATGGCATCACCTGGCACCAGATCATTGTCAAACCTCATTACATCTCTGAGCTGCCTGTGACCTGCTTCCACACCTTACCCTCCCAGGGAAGCTGCCACCTTCCCATTTGAGCAGCATTAAACTGTGCTCATCCATACCCCTAGCGTGTTTAATGTTATTTCTTACTGTCAGGAAAACGTAAGTTGAACTTTGACAATGTAGCCTGTGAATTTCAGCTTGCTCCTTCATTTGAAAGGAATCCAAAATCTCAGGGGAAAATCGCAGTCTGATCCCATACCCAAGTCCATCAGGCTTTTGTGTCAATCAGAAACTGTCTCTGGTCTACCTTTAAGTTGCCCAGGAACTGCTCTCAATGCTTTGTGAATGTACTGTGAGCTTGTTTGGACCGAGAGGCATGTAAGGTTTCAAGCATGGTCTGAAAGAAAGAAATGGGCATTATTGCTCCTCACAAAGCTAAGCGGTGTCATGTGTTACACTCCATTTTCCAGAGCTGCGTTTTCCTAGGGTACAACTCATAAATGCTGTTTTCCCTTCTATGCTGCAGATCCTGGGGGTGGCGGGTCGGAAAAGCTGCACCTGGAGGGCCAGAAGATTCTCTTTTTCTACAGAAATTTCAGGCAGGATGGGAGATAGGAAGAACACAAAACTGCCTTTTTTTTTTTTTCCCCATGAGAACAAAGGGGAGATTCATAAAGGCAGAAGGAACAACCTATGGAAATCTAGTCTTGGTTTGGAAGAGCTTAGTATTTTCTTTTTCTTTATGTAGATACTATTTTTTTTTTTAACCTACAGCTACTGAACAACGGTCCTACAACTTTAAGTAGGTTGTTTCAGGAGACACAGTACAGGTGTGAGGAGCTGTCAACCCAGAGATATGTGAGTGCATGCACATGTGCATACAATACTTCCATACGTACACAGTGTGGTTGCAATAACCTTCTTCATGATGTTATCATACTTTTCCTTTCACTGTGTTGTAATTCACTTTTTGTTCAGGTCTTCATCCATTGTGCCCATTTCTAGAATTGAATGAACAGTGCCACATTGAAGAAAGACTGTTAAAGAGCCTGTACCTCACATCAGGCAGGACTGCCTGAGCTCAAAAAATCTTGTGAGTGGCAAGGATTTTACCATTATCACTTTGCACTTCTCCATCATGACATGTGCCAGATGTTTCTTTTTCCAGAAGCAGTCATTAGAACTTTTTAATAAAGGGGCAGAAGGAAATGGAGGCCACTCAAAGTGGCTAAAAAACTCCATCATAATCATTACTTATTCCCTATAGGGGAAGGATGGGAGAAACATGCTTTTTCCCAGCTCATATAGCTGGGAAGATACTTCATTCCAAGTTAATCCAGGCATACCACAGAAATATCTCCGTTGGTGATTGTTCTGCATAGATGCCATTCTTGATTTGTGAATACCGAGCACCAGGGACTGGGAAAGTGTCTCATATTGACTCATGCATTCCTTCATGGGTTATTCATAAATAAGCGGTGCTATCTAATTCTAGCTAACAAAAATGCCTTATGTAAAATTAATAGAAACAAAACCCAGAGGGATCTTTCTGCATTAGGAATCTGTCCCTCAAAAGCAGTCATCTGATAAAGCTTAAAAAGTCACGTTCCTGACTGCTCAGGGTGCCTGCTAACGGAAAGTGCTGGGCACCCACAAGTGTGAGCTACTAACCTTCCATTCTTTGTTACTGAGCACGGAAGAAACAATACTCCAAGCAGTAAGATTCAGAACATTTTTTTCCACTGTCTGTATACAATATATCAGCTACTGAGACACTACAACGTTTGCTTCTTTTTACTTTTATGTGGTTTACAGGAAACATTAAAACACCCAGAATCCCAGTGAGCTTTGTCTTATATTAACAATACAGATATTCAGTGCACCTCTGAGCAAAGCTGAGGGAAAACAGTCAGGGTGAATCAGACTTTGCGTAATACTAAAACTGGCACATTTCTAGGTCAAAGAGAATGGATTTCAAAATCGCAGCCCTAGTGTGGGGATCGTCTTGACAGCACCTCTCACGTTTGAAAATCAACTCAAACCAAAACAAGGTATCTGCTCCAGATACAGGTAGTCCACTGATTGTAAAGGGACCCCAATGAGAGCGACCTCTGTGACTGATGTTAGCCTTCAAGACTACTTCTGTGACTGGTTAGGACTTGTTTACAAAGAAAAGAGCCCCAAAACCAGAGACTGGAAAAAGCTTCTTAGAGGATGCTGAAGGCAGATACCTCATCTCTCTGGGGTGTGGGAGCCCTTGGTTGCTGTCAAAGTGTTTATTAGACAGAAAGGACACAAACTTAGGTCCTTCACACCCTGAAGAGGTGTCTTCGCCACTAGATGAGGGGCGGATTGTCTCTTCTGTAGTTTTGTGAACTGAACTCATGTCCCATCCCTAGCCTTGTACACTGCTTTTACTAAAATGCTCAGGAAGATGAATGCAACACACAACTTACAACTCTTTTTATCTTTGGTTTCACTTAAAACTCCAGGAAGGTTTGGTTGTGAGCTAACGCATGCATGTATACACACACAGAGATTATTTTTTCATTCTGCAGTTGGGATGAAAAACAAATGATTAAGACAGCCATTGTACAGATCATTTCCATAGCCAGTCAAGTTTCTGCAAAGCATGTGGATTAATTGCAGCTGAGGCAACAAGGGGCCCTGAATGGCCAACACCTGAAGAAGACATTCCAGGTACCATTGCCATGAATTCTTTACCAGGCTGAACCTGAGTGCAGCTGGCAACCTGTGAAGGTTCCTTCTGGTCTCCATGGCCTTATGTTACTAATAAACTGGGTGAACTCCATGAACAATATTCATAGGAAAGTTAATCCACTGATGGACAAAGGCAAAGGGAGAGCCGTACCAGAGTATCTCTCTGAAGGTCCCACCATCCCTTCACTGAGACCTCACCATGACAAGCAGAAATTCCCTTGCGATCGCTGTGGCTGGGACAAAACAGTCAGCCTTCCCTGCCCAGCCCCTGACCCAGCACCAGATGAACCAGGAGCAGCAGCCCACTGGGGCGCCTGTGGTCTGTGATGGGCAGCCATAAATTCTTGATCTGTCTCATAAAAACCCACCAACAACACTGCCTTACTGAGTGATTGCAGAAGTCATTCAATGCCATCAGCATTAGTGTCTGCAGCAGCACATTTTTGGGGAACCGTTGCAGTTTCTAGTGCAGCTGAGTGAGTGATGTGTGCTAACGCTGCTCTCTCCTGAACTCCAGATGACCACTTGCAGATAAAATCCTGTTCAGTGCCAGGGTGCTGAGCATCCCTCTCCTGCCGATTTGGCTGCTGGGTGCTCAGGGCCAGCCCAGAGACAGCACAGAGCAGGGATCTCCACTTCTGACTGGTGGTCATGGGGAAAGTCTTCCAAACGTGCAGGGGGAGGGGAGCCGTGGCCAGGGCTAACTCCCATCCTGTCGGAGCTGCTTTCAGCTGAGCTTCTCCCATTTGGTCCCTGCCTGGTCCCACTGTGTTGGGCTGTGGAGCCCTTCATGTGCTCCCGGTTGCTATGGCGAGCAGAGAGACCAGTAAGTACCCGGTCCCAGGTACCACCTGGTGCTGTCCCCCACACCCCACCTGTGCTGTTGTACGGCTTTCTTGCCCCAGTTCCAGCAGCCATGGTGTTTGGATCACCTTCTCCAGCTTGTGTTTCCTCAGTAATGACTCCAAGTGCACTACAGAGCAGATCCAGAGATCTCTGAGTGTTACCCTATAACACCGCTTGTTTTGTCACATATTTGGCATTTGTACACTCCTAGGTTTTGACCACACCATACTCTGTGTCTCCGTCAAGCTAAGCTGCAAAGCACTAAGGGAACCAAATGCTATTCCTGTTTTATAACATCCTCCAATGGTAAAGAAGGCCAGTTCAAGCCTGCCCCAAGTTTTTTTGGCCCCCGTGGGAAAAGTAAACTTATCTGCATCCTATTCTCCATACCTGGGGTCCAAATTCAAGGATGAGTCCTACATGATTTTAATCAACCGTGCAATGGCTCATACCCATCAGTCAAAAACCAGTATTCTCAGTTAGTAAAAGGAAATACTCATGCTTGAAAGAAAAAAAAAAGACCTACCTAATATGCCCACTAATATATTGGTTTAGCACAAGTATTTCAGACAAGAGTACACAAAAGAGCTGTAGAAACAGGGGTTTATTTTTCGGGAAGGTGGGGAAAGTCAAGGGGAAAATCGCGTGATGTCATACATTTGAATAAAAACATAATATTTACAGGGAATAGACTTTAAAACAGTGCTGTCTTACAGCAATGACAGAACACGCCAGCCACTCCTTTTGATGAATTACATGTTGTATCTATTTTTTCAGTGTATATACGTGCATCTGTGGACCGTACCCTGGGTGATAAAAAAAGAAGTTTAAAGCAAATAGTTTCTTAATTAATTCCATTCACTAATGATGTATAACTGGAAAAAAAAATAGACTCATCAACCTTTTCACTCATCACCTAAATAATCTCCCCTTATTAGGCAAGGTCTGAAGCAACAAGCCATTTGCTGAGCCCCGATGGACAAACTCAGAACTGCTGTGACTCTTCCTCAGAGTTGAATTCCCCATGAAAGGCAATTACATCCTGGTCTCCGTGCATGCAAATAAGGTGAATGAAGGTAAAATCAACTCATCTTTCCCAGCAGCACAGTCGCACAACACTACATCTCAGATTTCATCTACAATAAGAAAACCACCTACCATTTGACGCTGTCAGCATGAAGAGCGCTAGAGGTAACTATACTTAACAGTGCCAGATGAAAAGGCATAGGGAAGGCCAAACCATATTCATTACTGCTTCAGAAACTACTTTTAGGCCCATTTCAAAACACGGGTCTGATGGCATCTTCCAAAAGGATCTAAAACTCAGTCTGTTCTGATTTAAACTTCTGTGATGGTGTTCTGCACCATAACTCCCATAATTGTTGTTTCTAGAGGGTAATTTTTCAAGGCTCCAGGATAGGACGTGTGCAAACAATTGATTTTTTTCAGCTCTTCAGCTAACCTGAAAAATTGAGATTGAAATGAGTTGCAGTCTCTGTCAAATGGCAACTTTTCTTTTTTTTTTCTTTTCATTTAAAAAATAGACAAAATAATTGCAGAGCAAAATCCATTTCAGGATTCAAATCTTTGTCCAATCCAAAATGCAATGTTTTCTTTTGGTTTGGGGATTTTAATTTGTTAGAAAAGCTTTAAAATTAAGTTTTTAATGTTTTTATCTGTCTCTTTCCCTCCTGGGAATGAAACTACTTGCTGAATTTTACTCCTATGTGCAAATAGCTATGTTCCCCCTTATCCTTTTGCCCTAGTTGCGTTTTCAGAGTAGAGGAATGCTTCTTTCCTCTCCCCTCGCCAAGTTGCCTGTTCTCTTCAGGGTGGCCAGAAGCCCATCACACAAGGCTGTGGTTCTCTCCATAGTATGAATCTAATCCCGATCTCCTTGTTTTGTCCTCTAAGCATGTCTCTCCTAACCCCTCTTTGGGAGAGGGAAGATGCCAGAGAGCATGGCTAGCACAGTTAGCAACGTAATATCTTCATAGCAGCCTTCATCTAAGGAAGGGACAGCCTTGGATATAGATAGCTGAGGAAGATGTTTTCTGGTGAGCTAGGTCTGATGGAGTTTGTCTCTGGGTTAGCTTAGCAAACAGGCTGAAGCAGTGCCTGAATGAGTCCATTATCAGTGACAGCTCCTGTACAGTGGGTGAGGGTCCAGAAGGCTGGAAAAGGACATATGTGGGGCCTATCTTGAAAAAGAAGGGCAAAGGAACCCAGTTAGCTTAATTCAATTCTTGGAAAAACTCTGGAACAAAACAAGCAAAAAAGAAACTGTAAGCCTCTAAGGAGAGACCGAGTGACTGTCAGTGTGTATTAGTCAGGAGCAAAGTATTTGAAACCAGTGCACTTAATGAACTAAGGAAACATTGATATAACACTGGGTGGGCAACCTTTCTAAAAAAAAAGAAACTGTTGATGGTTCATTGTCAGAAAGGAAGAGGTTCTTTGAAGACTTTCATCGAGTCTGAGATAACCTCAGTGCTGTTTCTGTTGCCTGTTTCTTGGATGGTAGAGGAGGACGCAGGTATTAAGCTGGCCTATAAAACAAGTTGTAAGAGACTGTGAGACAGGCTCAGACTCCAAAATAAACTTGACAAATTAAAAAAGTGGTCTGGGGAAGAAAAAAAAAGGATGTAATTTAATAAGGAGAAGTGCAAGATACCATACAGGTAGAAATGTTTAAGTGCATACATAATAGAGGGCAACTGAGTGGGTCAATGGAGTTATGATGTTTTACATCTCTGGATGTGACCTTTTAATGACACTGAACCCATGGAAAAATCACATACACAGATGTGAGTATGCAAGGGGTGCACAGGAGGAGTTGGTATAAGTCATTATGTTTCTATTGGATTCAAAGACTGTAATTCCAACAACAGTAAGATGCTGACACTTCAGCCAGATTGCAGATGGACCCGCTTTCAGCATTGATACCGCAATATAGCAGGAAATGCTGCAAATGTTGAACTGACAGAGGTAGCATTTATTTTGATGCCTGCAGATTTCCATGGGGAATGAAATGTCACCACATTAATTTTGTGGATTTTTGCTCTCCGCTCTATTCAAGCCAAGTGAAAAGGAAGCTTGCCAGCTGCCAGCATGCAGGGGAACTTGCAGTCTGGACTGCTGCGAAGTTTATTCCCCTGCCCCGTGATTGTGAAAGAGAGCAGCCCGTGTGGCAGTGACTCCATCCTCACCAGTGGCTGTGGGAATGTGGAGGATCAGATGTGCAGTGGTTGCGGGACCATGGAGGATCGGATGTGCACCTCTCCCTCTGCCCCTGCAGCTGGTGGGAAATGCCTGTCAGCGGAGGAGCAGAGCAGACATTTGTATTAGTAATATCTTGAACCAGATGAGTTTAACTACAGCTGCCGCAATATACTATTACACAGCCTGCATGAGAGGGAGACCCCTTTGCTGTGGTAGTAGAGAGTACTACACCTTCTAAAATACGGCTCCACATACTGGTTTTTCTCCCCACTTCACTCAGTGGTAACCTTCACCTTGCAAAGCCCAGCTGCCTGCTTTGTGGCTGCAGTGGCAGGATGGATGCCACCCTTTGTCCCCAGATGTCCGCCACCCTAAGCAATTACCTACATTGCCTGGACATGAAGGTACTCTTGGCTATTCTGAGGTGTTCTCTGAATTTCTCGGTGTCCAAGGCTAGCATAGCTTGTCCCTATGCAGAAATGCTGCCTAAATACTTTACCGAGAGATACACATCCATCATGGGGAATACTGCAATCAAAATTGATAACGTGAAACAAGTAGAAACGCCTGAGAGCAATAGACTTCATTTACTGACGATAGACTAGATGATAAAATACAGAAGAAGTAATGAAAAGCAAAGAATGCAAAGAAGGAGATAATAGCTAGTTAAAGGTACTGGTGAGAAAACGGCAAATGAAGTTGTGCTGCGTGGTAGCTGGTGGTAAAGGATTCTAGCAGTACCTAGGGGTTTTAGGAAAAGGTGGCACATGCTAAATAATGTGCAATAGGTTAATGCAATGGACAAACCCCACTGCATTTAGATATCTGCCAGACTTCTCTAAGTCTTTTGAAGAATTTCTCAGTATCTCTCCCCTTACTCTGACCTGTTACTCTTGGTTGGTGCTCTCCACTACAGGAACACACGCGGGAAACCCAGGGTTGCATACTGGATAATTTCCAGAGGAAGGATTTGTTCATCTTTTCTCATCCTTGCTGAAAAGGTCAGGAAAAATGACTTTGTGGGAAGACTGGTAACACAGTAAAGTTTCCTGGTGTTGTAGGAAACCCTATATAAAGTATGTCTCAAGACTGAAAGTTGCTGGATCAACGCAGTCCTAGGTGAAAGGGCAGCTAGAATTGCAGGCTGTTGTGCTTGGGACTTCTTTTTGCCAGGCCACACCAGGGCAGATAGAGGGCTTTCTGCTGCTGCCTCAGCAGAAGTTACTCTCGATTCAGGGACTCTACAGACTTAGTTAAATGACCACAGGTCTAGAAATAACAATTAGTTAAATAATGAATAGCAAAGGAATTTTGCAGGTGGTAGCAAGTAGTGTTTGGAGGGGAAGAGGTGTGTAGAAGAAAAAATTTTGGACAAATACCTTCCAGACGCTGCAGCTTTTGCATTTCTGTCATGTGAGAGAGCACCTGTGAACACTAGTGTTTGGTCTCATCCAGCAAAGACTATGTGCTGTGCTGCCTAACTCTGGGCAAGGCAGAAGGAGGCACTGCTAGAAGTTTCTTCAGCTGCTGCATTCAGAGTCTTGATAAAATCCGTCCAAGCCTGGCAATCGGGAGCCTCACAGAGGCTGTCAGGCGGGAGCCTGACAGTGCTCCCACTAATTAAACCAGTCAGTCATTTTCAGCAGAACTCGCTGCCATCAACATTTTGCACGCAACCTCCCTCTTCCCCTCACTGCATTACGGCACGGAGACAGAGCCTGCCTTCGGTGAGGCAGCGCTCTTCCTCTTTGCCTTCATTTTACTTGAGAGAGCTGTTTGCAGAAGCTGAGGACATTCTCAACCTGCCGCTCCTCTACATTTTCAGAGGAAGGAGCAAGTTGTTTGGTGGTGCTGCCTGACAGCTGCTTCCCTTAGTGGGAAGGCCCCCAGAGCATCCCTTGGGAAGGCAGCTCACGCTGGAGTTAGCGTCTGAATGCAAATGCAGAATGTTAAACCCATGCCATTGCTCTTCTGAACCTGAAACTTGAGTGTTTGGGGGACTGATGGCATCCATGCACTAAAAGAGGCAAATCAGAATTTTGTAACTGAGACCCATGCCATTCTTGGCTGATAAGTGATTTTGGAACATCACTTGCAGCAATGAAAATCAGAGTGAAGTTCAGGCTTTAGCCCAGGGCAATGCTCTCTCTGACTTCACCGGAGACAGGCTTATGTCCTCAGGGGAACACGATAAAGGGAGTAAACACAGACATGTAAGTTGATGCACGGTCTTATTTGTAAGACAATTTTTCTACTTTTTTTTTTTTAAAGTGGATATTTAAAAGAAATTGCCAATTACCCAGCATGACAGTAAATGAGGCTGCCTGCCCACTGACTGCAGAAATATGTTACTAGCCCAGTGACAAAAGGCAGTTGAGCCATGAAATAATGGAGCACACAAAGAGCTAAGCGAAAGGGGCAAAATGGTAGTTGCAGAAATATTAGCTACACAATGACAGGGTGAGGTATGTGAACTGGAGCAAATAGAGCTGGAGGATATGTTTGTGGGACTATTATTTTTAATGCAATGCAAAATATCCAATGACAAGGAAGGAAGCTACACTTCAATGCAATAGAAGATGATTCAGACAGTACCAAAGGTCAGATGAGGAGAATCTGGGAAAAGCTATTAAGACAGATGCCTATATAATGTCTTTTATCAAGTTCTTTGTTGGCTCCGAACAAAAAAAATGAAGAAAAAGGAGCATCTGCTCTTGGAGTATGTGGTTTGAAAGGTTACCTAGACTAGTCTAAATCTGAAACTGATGGTTAGGAGGAAAAAAAAGACACTTGCTGTGACATTTAAACTTTTAATGATTATAGGCCGATTTCAGCTTAATGACTATTTCTAATCAAAGTAGCAAGTCTAGATCTAGAATTCATCCCAGNAAAAGACACTTGCTGTGACATTTAAACTTTTAATGATTATAGGCTGATTTCAGCTTAATGACTATATCTAATCAAAGTAGCAAGTCTAGATCTAGAATTCATCCCAGCCAACTAAGGTGTCTAAAACACAATTTGTCCAGATGACATTAGGATTTTAAGATTGTTTAATAGCAGTCTGACTTAAATGAGTGTCCACAGGCACTGAGGGATTAGGCCTCCAAGACAAAAGCCCCTGGCACACTCCAGAGTTATCCTCTGCGGGCAAGTCAGAAATAGTGTCCAAAAACGAGCATGTGGAGCTTTAAGAAGTGCTTTCTTGTAAGCATTGAGAGTGGTGTTCCTGCACCTGCCACATAAGCAGAAGAAAAATAGTCCATAGAAACATGAGGAGAAGATAAAATGAAATAAAGGAAATGCAGCGTACGTTTAGACTCTATTCTAACTCTGCTCCAAGGCCTGATGTCAGTTAATTTCATACAAGTCTTTCACTCGACAGTACGATCAAATCACATGGGGCAAAATACATGTCACTTCTAAAATGTTTTTTGTTGCTGTCTTCCTTATCTTTTCAAGCCTGAGCTTTTGTATTTTATGTAGTGTCTGATTTAGGACTCAGGAGCAAGCACTTCAGGATTTCTTTGTCCTTCTCCTTCATTTTTTTTGTATACAATAGGAAATTTGGCTTGTGAAACTATGTCTACTTTATCTTATTCCAGCTGTCAGGTGAAGGCTGTCCAGCTTTACCAGGTGTTGCAGAAAATGGACAGCTCTGGCTCCTGGAAGGCATGAGGGGCAGCCATAACATTAGAATTTTTGCTTGAATGACAATGCCAGCATTTGGTGTTCACCTATTGGATGGACGTGCCTACAGAAAAACAGAGCACTTTTTTTCTCTAGAGAGGGAAATTGGAGACACAGGAATTGTCAAGGAGTAAATGTTTTAGAGGGTCCAAGCACCCACTTTTTGCAATAGTAAATTAGACTCACAGTTTTCCATTCGCAGGTTGAAATATTAGTTGTAAATCCAAGTGTTTTTGTCTCTCATTGCATGAAGCATGTTGTAATGATGTTACCGGCCATACAAGTTCCTCAAATGTCTCTGTAGCTGGGATGTTTGGGCAAATTTGGGGTGCAAAGGAAAAGAAAATGGGGCCATTCTCTTTGTGATCTCTCTGCAGGTACTGCCATTTAAATGAATAGGTGACAAATACAAGGTCAGGATGCTTTGGTTCCAGCTCTCCCAATTGGAGTATCAGTGACTACCACCACAGTAATTCAGTGCTGAATAAACGCTGCTTGGCAAACTTGGAGTCACTCCACCTTTCTGAGCTCCAGCTTTGCCATCTCTGAAGGAATCATGTTTTTACAGAATGTTTTTACGTATTGTATACTAAGCTGGAGATGGAAAATCCACATTAGAGATAAGATCTTTGATGTGAGGACTTGCTGGTACTATACTAAACTTGCCCGACGTTTCTGTTTCTAATGGTAAGATTCACATGGAGCAGCCACTCTAAAGTTCCATTGTAATTAGTGAGAAAGAAGTAGATTAATTTAGGCTGCCAACCACATCATCTTATTAAAGACATCTACAATGGATCAGAGAAATCCCACCTTTAAAATGCTGGTGATGGCTATGAAGGCAATTTGGGGTGACTAGCTCAGACACAGACAGCACAGGTTGTGACAGCAAAGTTACCCTCAAACTGACACTCACAGAAAAAGACTCAACAGCTTTGTGGGCTTCACATCAAAGAATCCTTCCATTTTTTCCCAGCATTCAAGACCAGAGGCATCTGACAAGCTGGAAATTAACCATCAAAAATGTAATAAGGTTTAGACTCAGGATTAGAACAGTGCATGTATTCAGTGCCAGAGAATAAAAGAAACACCTGGAGAGAAATATCTTTTGAGTCGTAGTTGGAGTGAGGAGAAAATGGTGGATGAGGATGGCAATGAGAAATGGACTGAATCTACCTGGATTTTAGCAAAGCTTTTGACACCATTTCCCACA
>RSEF01000001.1:193818848-193840309 GCA_003993805.1 Himantopus leucocephalus | reverse complement strand
GACCCAAAACTGACCAACAGGGTATTCCATCCCATCTGTATCACGCTCAGTATAAAAGCTGAGAGATCAACAGGTCAGCCCTTGTTCTTCAGTGGCTGATGTCTGAGGAGGACTCTGTNAGGTCAGCCCTTGTTCTTCAGTGGCTGATGTCTGAGGAGGACTCTGTCTGCCTTTGATCCCGACCCTGAATCCAGATCTGGAATCCAGTTCCTGTCCATCAATGGGACTTCCCCAGTGCCAGTCAGTGACGCAATTGTCATCCTGGGTGCTTGATATGGTTTTATATGTATTTCGTTATTTTCTTTTATTTTATTATTAATATTTCATTGAAGTAGTTTAGTTCCTTCTAAACTCATAAGTGTCTCTCTCTCTCTCTCTTACCTCTTTCTTTGAAAAGAGGTAGAGGGGAGCATCTGTCATTCGCCCAATGGCTGGTTCAGCCCAAACCACAACACTCTCTTAAATGAGACACTGATCGAGTTGTTTTCCTTTTTCCCCCCCATGATAAACTACCTATTGCTTTGGCCACCTGAACAGTGCTGCTCTACGTCTGTTTAAATCTCAACTCAAATTCTTGTATATTGATGACCAGAATTTTACCCAGCTCTCCAGTCTTTTGTACAATACTCCTAGCATCTTTTTATGTCCTTCTCCATTAAGAAGTAGTTAGCTCCAAGTGAACAGCAGAAATATTTGCCATTAGTCACTATATAGATCTTTTCAGCAACAGGTGATATAATTAGTTTCCTTCATTTCTAATAATGTTCTGTCTTTGGTGAAGAACTTGCAGACCTACTTTCCCATGCTTTTCCATTTAATATAAATTCAGCTTCTTAGTCTTTGGGATTTTATTTTTAATGATCAAATCTTCAAAAATTATTTCAGCAATTACAAGACCAATAAAAATAGCATACAGTCTGTTGGGTTTTTTGGCTATTTGGTGGAGAAATCTGCCACCCATCCCATCTAGAAGTAACTTACCCTGCTATTACTCATCACACTTATTCTACATTCTTTATCTAGGACATTGAAGTGTCCCTTAACAAAGTGATTATTAGTAAAGCTCTCTTTCTAATAACATTACCTAAATATCTATAACAGACAGAGCTTACCATGAAATTATATGGTGATTACTCAGCCCAGTAAAATATCTTTTTCTTTTTTTTCCCAGTGAGATTGAGACAGATAGTGTTTTGCCCATGCCGTTGTTTCTACCTTTACACTTTTATGCTCAGTTCCTTTGTCGATGCACCCCACTGCCTTTATCTTCATCTCTGTCTTTCTGCAGACTGCTTTTCCTCGATACATCTGCTCTAAATGTGGTTGTTATTTTACCACATGCTGTTATCCCTTATAGTGTCTGATTTCACATCCTGTTCCAATAGTTTGACCTTGCCCAGTCCGTTTGCCAGGCCTCCTGCATTAGCGCACAATGAGGAAGCAGTTTCTTACCAGCCACACTCAGTAACCCAGCTGGGAGAGAAACAGTCCCTTTCAGCTACTTGACTTTAGTTCCTATCAGTACACGTTTCCTTCCTCATGCTCCATCAGCTGTTGCCATATATTTTGTTACCTCATTTGTTATTCCTGAGAACTAAAACCATGCCCAGTTTCCCCCTTCATTTTTTTTCTAGTCTGAAGTCCTTTCTATGAGCCATGCCAACTCTCTTTTGTAGGAATTCAAGCTGCATCCTCTTTCCATGACTCCCTGCAGCTAGATTCTCCCAAATGTTCTCAGATCTGTTTTCTCAGTCTTTACTTTGCAACAAAACCATGAAACCTGGTAGACTGAACCTAAAGGTGTCCCACTTTGCAGATAATGCAGTAAGAGTTTGGAGTTCAGTATGGAAATGTTAACAAAAAGTGATATGATTATCTCAAACACCATGTGACAAACTATAGCAAAATCCCTTTTGTGCAACAGCCACATCAGTGGAAGTTCATTTTTCCAGAAACGTCTTTTATCCAGATTATTTATTTTAGTCCCCAACCTACCAACATTCAACACAAATTTGGCTTCTCTTTGTACTGTTGAAAATTGTTGCTTATAAAATGACAGTCATTTATATTAAGGACATGTCATCACTGAAGAGCGCGCACACATGAAATTCTAGTTGTGCTGCTTTGTTCACTTCAGTGCTGCATAAACCTGTGTCTTAGGTTGAACTCTTGGCTCTGCTTACAAGCTGTGCCAGTGCAAGATTACACTGGTATTGTTGGAAAACCTGTTTGGAAGTGCTATTACTATTCCAGTTTAGTAAACTGAGCCAACAACTGGAAGGGATATGCTGTCGTGGCAGTGAATGAAAGTCATGCTCCGGGAAAAAAGGATGCTGATGGCATTTTGCATTGATACAGAAGCACGTCTTCTTATGGAAATGCGGGCAGCAAAGACAATCAACAAAATCCCCTGGAGTTGGTCAGTTGTTATTTTGCAAGGCAGCCATGAGCCCAGACTGGCATTACCACACAGTAAATTGAGAATAATCATCAGTAATTCATCAGAAGCAGTATCAGACAGACACTACTGATCTGTCAAGTGCCAAGCTGCCTTCTTTGGTCATCCTGAACACAGTGTTCAGTATTTTATTCATTTCCCATGCTGAGGCTTCTCTTTTGGGAGTCCTTTTGTTGTTGTCTGCTTAGAAATTTCAGTTTCTGATTTCCGGGGTCTTCCAAAATTACGAGTCTTACTGAACTCCTACCAAAAGCCTAGTGCAGGCAAGGTCAGGTCCAGGCATGAAGTTCCTGTTCAAATGTGGCACAAGGATGGGAGAAAAACAACACAGCAATGGGAAGGAATTTGTCTTTAAGTGCTCAAACGATCTAGGTAAATTCCAGTGCTGAAAGGAGGAGTTAAGGGGGCAAGAAAACAGGGCCCTTCTATGAATCTGCAGGACAGGGTGGCAGTTGTTGAATTCAGTTGCAAGGCAGAAATCTGCCAGTCCAGACCATATCGAAAGAAAATCTTGAATCTGGTTGAAGCTGGTTTTGCTTCAGCCACCTGATATGGGATTTCTCTCCTATGTGCGTGGGAGAGGAAACCAGTCTTCGAGCAAGAATCCAGACTAACCCCGCAGCAAAGACCCACCCTAAAGCAGCAGGGGATAGGGAGACGTTGTGAGCAGAAGACATGAAGGTGAGTTTGCAGACCTGGAGCTGGAATCATGAACAAGAAACTCGAAAAATAACTCTCTTAAGATAGCACTCCTGCAGAATATTGAAGTGATGTATTGATGTTTTGTTCCCCATATTGGGCATTATTACCCACTGTAGCTGGGTGAGAGGTGTTATTTAGGTGCACCAGTAACACTGTGTGTTTGGGGAGCCAGTGAAGGTACACACCAGACTGATGTCAGAACAAGAGAGGGGTAATGTGAGTTTGCACTTCGCTCACTTGCTCAGCGCACCAAACACGGTTGAACTTTAAGGCGCAGGTAACAGCAGTGGAGGTGATGGAACAGGGTCCACTTAGACTCTTAAAGAGGTTTCATCCTACAGGTCCTCTGTAAAAGAATATACGTCAACCAGCCCTGAGATTCAGGCCAAAGTCCCTGTGGAGGACTTGCACTCAACTTTCTTTTTGGAAGAATAAGTGCCTCAAATGCTGCTCAGGGTACAGTGAACAAATTAGCAAAGTTGATTCAAGGCAGTATTGCAGCTGGTCAGAAACTAAAAAGCTTCAGACAAGCTATTTCTGTTTCCAGTGCACTGTACTGGGCCAGGAGGATGTAGTCAGGCCATCTTGAATCATCCAGGTCAGGTGTGGGAAGAACGGTGGATTATTCTTTATCAGTCATAAACTGAGGGTACTATGGTGCTGCTTTGCTCCCCATACTTACAAGATTGCACTATATTTTTCTGCCATCACAAAGGTCTTTCTTTCTCTGGCTAAGTGGGAAAAAAATAGAAGTTTATGCTTGATATAAAAATGTCTGTTATTCAGGTCTTTCTTCATAAGTAGGAATACTTTTAATGCCATTCAGCTACCTTAACTTCAGGTGCCTAAATTTAGATATCAGAGTTTGAATTAGTCCCATGGACATCCTTTGTTTCAGATGCAGAGAGGGGGCACATCTGGATGTGGTTTGTCTTACTGCTGGAGATGATAGTCTTCTGATAAGACTGATACAGACAGCTCTTTTCTGGATAATGGTGAGATCTATACTCACTAGAAACTTACTAACCTCCCTAAAATCTTTGTCATTCTCTCTTAATAACATCATTTAGTGGTGGCATAATGCAAGGGGAGTAACTACCAACCTCGCAGAAGCTTGCTCCAGCACATACAAACCTGTTAAAGCAACATGTAAAAATAGATAACAAGTTTCCATAGTTTGGTGCTTTTCTTTNTTTTTTTTTTTTTTTTTTTTTTTTTTTTTTGTAAATATATATACTAATGTTTAAATCTGATACAGGGTACTTACAAATTTGCACTTCTCTAGAGTAGGCTTTGGTGGATCTTTCAGTGCTTGCTTGCCAAGCTTGCAGAGACCTGCATGCGGCAACTCCTCAGGCCAAACATGAAAATTGGAGTCTAGGAGAACATTACAAGGTGAAGGTGATTTTTTGTGTGTTCCCGTGTACTGTCCTTATCTTCTTAATTACCTTGATAATTAATAAATAGATAATATGTCAACCTGTCATTAAATTTCTTTTCCAACTGGTTTAAGAAGTGAAGAAGGTTTTATTTGCAGCTCTTGCTTCACTGTTAAGTGGGGACACTTCCAAGCATCTTAGAGTCTATCACTATATTTCAACAGTTACAGTATGTTGGATGGTAACAAGGTGTTACCTGGAGCTGTGAAGGGGAAAATCCTAACACTGATACATGACTAAACTACATGACAGTTCATAAACTGCATCCCAAACTGATTATTATGTGCACCTCCAAAATGTTATGATATGTGCATGAATCTTAAGCTTTCCTAAGCACTTAGAAATGAATCTCAGTTTATAGCAAGTATTAGTTGACGGGACTCAAGCTTTTCCCAGCAGGCCGGGAGCAGCCTGGTGCCCTGCTGCACAGCTGTCCCATGGGTCCCTTCCCCAGTCTTTACACTGGCAGCATAATTTCATCATTTTATTCTCTTTCAGTGACTCAGATACACTCACTAGGTTTGACAATCTCTACAGGTTTCCTGTTGGCACCACGGTCCCTGCAAAGGGAGGCAGCATGTAACAGATTTCAGCGTAGCAAGTCCTGGTTTAAAAGCAAGGAAATCCTGATAGCCCATGGCTGATATGTTGGATTATTTTGATAGACCTGGTTCTCAGAAATGCAACAGAACTAATACATAAATAATTAGTGCATGAAATTACCTGGAATTCATTCATGGTTACTTGTGAGTACTAGCATCTAATCAGACATTGCTCCAGGGACACGTGTGCGTTGGTACTTCCAATTAGGAAGTCATCACAAAATGTGCACGTATATTTCTGAAAAACTCAGTTCTGCATTAAGTGGAGTTGGCATTGCGTGTTGGCATTGCACGCAAAGCTGTTTGGAAAAAAGCTAATTGCATTGTGCTTTGAATACGTGAACTGATGAGGTTCATTAACGAAAGTGCCTAAGCTCATCGCTTTACTAATATTAGTATTTTCTATTAATGACACTGTTTACAGCTGTTTCTGCAATACAGCCCTGTTTTTCACAATATATGCTTAACTGCTATTTGGTTTCAGTGACGCTTAAGCAGACACTTACATGTAAACTGTTCCAAAAGTGCGGGGCATCACTGTGAACAAAATGAATACGCAAGGACGTTTCAGGGCATTCAAACCATCCTGAAGCAAAGCACTGGGGAGGTGACTTTGCTGGAGCAATGCAAGACTTTGTTGTAGGGAAGGTTTACTAGCCCACACTCAGTGTTTTGAGAGGTTGCAGACACCAACTTTGGGTGTGTTTGTTTTCTGTGGAATGTAGCGCTTCTTCTCTGTATTCACACCGCTGGAAACCACCGGGACTCTGGTTTTCTGCAGGCTGAGCCAGGCTGGCAGACCTCAAAGTGAAGAAAGCAGATCCCTTATGAGTCAAAGCTTTGTGGGAAAACATGTGTCCTGGTTTCAGCTGGGGTAAAGTTAATTTTCTTTCTAGTGGCTGCTGTGTTTCAGATCTGGTATGAAAGGAATGTCGATAATGCATATTGTTTTAGTTGTGATGTTTATACTAGTCAAGGACTTTTTTCAGCTTGCCNAACATGTGTCCTGGTTTCAGCTGGGGTAAAGTTAATTTTCTTTCCAGTGGCTGCTGTGTCTCAGATCTGGTATGAAAGGAATGTCGATAACGCATATTGTTTTAGTTCTGATGTTTATACTAGTCAAGGACTTTTTTCAGCTTGCCATAGAAGCTGAAAGGGAGCATAGACAGAACAAGCTGCCTAGTGCAATATTCCATACCGTACACATCATGCTCAGTATATAAACAGGGGTTGGCTGGGGGGCAGCGATCACGATCTCTGCTTAGGACGGGCTGGGCAACCTGTCACCAGGTGGTGAGGGCAACTTGGCATGTATTACTCTATTTTGTATATTCTTTTACCATTATTATTATTATTGTTATTTTCCCTTTCCATTATTGTTCTATTAAACTGTCTTTATCTCAGCCCACAAGGTTTTTCTCTTTCCACTCCTTTTGTCCCTCTTCTCCCTGCTCTTCTGAAGGGGGAGGGGGAGAAGTGAGCCAGCAGCTGCATGGCCCTAGTTGCTGACTAGGGTTAAATCATGACAACATGTTTTGGACAATTTTAGCCTCCACAAAAGGAGTTAGCATAACTAACCGAGAAACCAGTCTAGTGTGCTGAGGGATTAATGTTAGAGTCCCTTGATGTTTGCAGAATAAATTGATGAGGAGGCAGATGAGGAAAATGAACTGCAGTGTTCAAGTCTAGTACTCTGTGAAAGCACTGGGCAGTTTCCAATACAGTTTTCAAACCATCCAAGACAAAGAGACAGTTGATGCTATCATTTTGTCCTCATATCTTTAGCCTGAAGCTCAGACATTTATGTGATATTGTCTTTGTCTCTTTTTCTTTAGCCCATTGATTTTGAACTCTTATCGAAAGTTCTCTATTTGGGACTGATCTCTCCCAGCATTTGGCTTCCTGAATATTTGATCGTGATGCTAGATTAAAAAAATCTTAATTGATGCTTGCCTGTACCTGGGATGCTGCTATTTCAGTGCAGCATTCAGGGGTTCATGTGCCAGTAGATTTGATATATAAGAAGCATTTGTCCATTTAGCTTCCTGTGTTTCATAAGGCTATGGATTTCTTTGTTACATGTAGGAGCTGTCATGCTGAATCAGAGCTGTGGTGATTCATTGGCTTAATGCTACCGGAACCAGAAGCAACATTCCCATGAGAATTTCAATTAAAAATCAGAAGAGAGGTAAGATATACACTTCTAACAAGGAGAGTGATTCATCATTGGGAAAGAACTAGCCTTGGAAGCAGAGAATTTTTCATTTGTGTTTGCAAATTAGCACTGGAGGTCTTTCTGAAAGACATGCTGTAGCCAAAAACAAGTTACTGGGTTCAGTACAAGGATAACTGAGTGAAATTAGATGACATATGATAGAAGAATGAGATACATGAAAAGACAGTCTTTTTAGTTCATTTGTCCGACATGCACTAGAATGAAGTCCCTCGGAACAGAAAGGACTGGCTTTCTCAGGAGAAAGGACAAGGGCTACCTCTGACTTGTTCTCCTCCCCCAGTCATCTGAAGCTGAGAAGGCTTCGTGTTGCTGGCTTGGTGCCTGCCTTTGACAGAAACCATTGGCACAGCACTGATTCAGCGCTGAAGCTGCGCGTTTTCAAGGCAGGGCTGGCTTCAGAAAATAGGAGGCCTTCTGCAAAATCAGCGTATGTTTTGCATGGGAGAAAAACGATGTGGCAGAGTGTGTGTGTGAGGAGGAAGGCGGCTAGGAAGATCAAATTCATCATTTTCTGTTCCTAGCTACTGGGAAATGTAATCACCTGGGATTTTTTTTGCAGCTTTGAAATGTTCAGTAAATTTGAAATAAATTGTGAATATGCTTTAGTACATGCTTATGTGTAGGGGCTACAAGTAGCACATATTTGGTTTCATTGGCATGGATTGTTTATGTCTCTGAATTTGTTATTCATGCAGGCCAGATCCCAGTAGGTGTTTTTGTCTACAGTCTCTTTTTTAGGACCATTGCAATCTCCTGTTGTTTTCTATCCTGGAAAGGGCCATATTTCATCTGTGGCAGTAAAACAAATTCATATGTTAGTCAGGGCTTGGGTCAGACCTCACTGAACTGCAGAGGGACAACATCTAGAAGGTGATGTTCCTTCATGTTCTTATTTTTTTGTTTGGATGGTATAGACACTTTCATTTTGGTATCATTTTCCTTTTACGTTTCCTGGTCCTTCCTCTAATTTATCCTTTAAGATTTACACTCCTGGATGGCCACCAGTAGAGATCAAACTGGAAAGAGAAATCCCACAGTCCTCCACGTGCTCTAGAGTTCATGTCTCTTATAATTAGCAGATTTATGGGAACTGAAGAAAGGTTCAGGTGTTCACAGCAGCTAGAAGCACATACAGTTGCAAAAGTAATAGCTCTTGTCTACATTATTTACAGGCTTTGGCCAAAGCAGTAAAAGTTAGCTGCCAAAACTTCAGTTGCAAAATCAGCCTATAAAAGTATGCTACCAAAAGTGTTGTGTTTCTCGAAGTTACTGAGTGTTCTCCCACTAGGATTCAGAGTGGCTGTAGGGCTGTAAAGGATGTGAAAGATTGCTTTGGCTGAAAGCGAGGATGCTGTGTTGTCTAACTTTACTGTGCCAGATCCTAGGAGTGAAATCCAGCAATGTGTGTTCATGGGTCATGTGCTGCACATGAAGAGGCTGAGGGCATGTCGATATTACATTACCTCGTGGCTCTGTTTTGAACGATGCCAGTGAGTCCTCTTCAAGGCAGCATTGCTGCTGGGGATGATTCACTCCAAGCACCCCTTTCTGCATGCAGCGGGTATGAGGTATAGCCCTTTCAAAGGAACTCCAACAGCTTTACCCCCCAGCACTCACAGCTACCTTTGTGCCACACATGACCTGCTACAAACACCTTTAGCTGCATTCTGTAGCAACACCACTCAGCTGGGCTGCATTTTCAACATTTCAGATACTTCGCACTGTCAAAATGCACGTAAACAACAATTTTGTCTGAGTGTCCCTGGGGTGGGACATGAAGACCAGCTATGTGCTGCGTTAGGTCATTGTGGTCATTTTGCTCTACAGAGGACTGCATGGATCAAGGATCCTTCTCTGGTCCTTCTAAATAAGTTTTATAGACATAGACTAAGATGTGTCAGGAGAAGAGCCAAAATAGCAGCATGTTCAGCAGAAGCTCTGTCATTGCAGAATGCCTGGGATGGAGTTAGAGGACATCTCAGGAAATGCTGAGACAGGACATGGCCTGAAATTGTACACCTGTCTGGAGCTTGGACATCTGACATAAAGCATCAAGGAAGCACTTCTGCCAGACTGGTGGCCACAGGTCTGATAGGTGACAGTATCCTTGTTTATAAGATGATGTGATGCTCATGCTCTTCCCTCAAGATGATGAGACAAGCTGGTGCTGCTTCTTTTGACTAACATGGTGAGATATCAAGCCACTAGGCTATAGCTGAAGTCCCAGGTTCAGTTCTGGCCTTGGCCTTTCAAGGTTCAAAGAGAGCCCTGGGAAGGGAAGGAGTGTTCTCTACCTCGCCTCCTGAAGCTATTCCACTGTGCAGCAAAGACATGCTTGATGTTTAGAACTTTTCCTTAGACTTATCCTAAGCCAAGGGGTCACTAACAGGACAGGAAAAAGTCCTGTGCTGTATGTCAAACAAAGTCTGTAAGCAAACCGGAAAGCTGGGACCATGAATTTCAATCTGCAGGTGAGCCACCCCTGCAGTGCACCCGCATGGGCTCTTTCTACCTTTAGCCTCATGGAAGGAGGATGTGAGTGCACACTGTCTGTACCCTGTTAGCCTGTAGCCTGGTATTAAAGCGATAACCTTCTACAAGATATGGCTTTGAACCACCTCAGGTTTTCAAGGCTGGCCCGATGCTCTAATGCTAAATGGTGGGTATATAACAGGTAGAAGCTGCCCAAACCGCTCCCACTACCTTCTGGCTTTTGATAGAGGGAAAGTAGCAGATAATTCATTTCATAACAAACCTGATGCTGGCTGTCTGGCAGGTTTTGAGAGTGGTAGCCTTGTGGGACATATGTCATGGGAGGGGATCTTGATGTGGCTCAGTTCCTGGGCTGTGTAGGCCTAGGCTCACTCCAAACATGAATTAAAGCTGTAGGTACTATGAACTTTATTAAAAACAAGACACAGTTGGAAGTTAAATGTCAGTGGGATACTCCATCTCCATGTAAGTGCTTTAAGCACAGAAGTCCTCTTGGGTCTTGGCCCTAAGTAGCCACTTGTCTGTACTGATTTCCTGTAGAGAGAAAAGTGTTTGAGCTATGGGCTTACCTTTCACTGTGGTGTTGTCCTGAGCACAACTCAGACTGCCTGCTTGCACTGAAAAATCAGTGCTTAATACCTGGGCATTTTGAGTGAGAGTAAAGTCTGTTCAGCACTAAGGGTGTTAAACCATGAGGGATGAGACCGAAATCTAGCTAAGGTGATAGAATGACACGTTCAAGATGATGAACTCTGAATAGTTCTGTGTTCATGAAAAGGAAGACTACGTAAAAAAGCCCTGTTGCTAATCCCTCTGTCTCACTGTTTTCCAGGAGGACTGAACATGGCAGTTCTCTCCACTGCATTTCCTTCACACCAGCATTGGTCCATGCATGTATGATTTTTGAAGACAGTGGCTCTTATTGAATTACTGACCCAGTCTATCAGACAATATCCTGACTTCATTGGAATTTCACATCCTGAGTTTGATGGTTGTGTTATCTTCTTTTATATTTTTCATAAGGCTGTCATGGCAACAAAGGGATAGTGAGATTTTCTTTCAAATCCTGCCTGTTTGTTATCCAGATGAAGTGATGGTGTGCCTCTGATTATTAAATGTAACTGCCCTTATTAAACACCTTCCACACGGGCATGTCTAAGCAGGTATTTTCTCAACTTCACTGTCTCCTCTTTTTTCACCCTTTCTGTGGACAAGTGTGAAAAGGGTGTTTGTTTCAAATAATCACAACTCTGTAATAATAGCTGACTCCACTACCTGTTTTGTCACAGGGTATTTCCACCCTCTTGGTGGAGGTTACCTCTGCCAAATTCTCCTTCTATCCTACCTAGGGCAGGGTCAGCCAAGGGCTCCAGCATCCCTAGCATGGTGAAACACCAAAACAGCAGTCCTTCCTCCACATGCTCTGCAGCGTGGACATCAACACCTCACCTCCTGCATGAAACCCTCTTTGTCCCACTTGCTGCCATTGCTGTCCTGAGCTACAGGAACTGCCAGCAGTAAAGGAAACGTGGTTTAAGTATGAATGGATAAATTGCTGCAGACTCAGGTCTGGAATATGCCAAATTAAAAAAGAGAGATAAACCACCTCTGCTGCCAAGCGGTGCAGCATAGTCGTCTGTGAGATTATGTCTTTGCTCGTATTTTGTTTGTGCCAATATTGGCAGCTTATTCTTAGAGACTTCACAGTCAGCTGCTTTATCGCTGATACTTATATTTTATTTTCCACTGCTTAATTTCTTCTCTTAACTTCTAACTTTTGCCTCCTGTGTGGCTGAAGTAATGCCTTTCCCTCTCTCATAGCTAAACCCAAGGTATTTGGGTTGATGTTAGATGTTCATTGTACTAGCAAAGTCGACCAGAAGTTTCCCTGTGAGTTATTTAAAAATGATCACAACCTTCATTTCCTCTCCCAGACACTCTTTTTCTAGGATATGAACTTTAAAACCTACTTAATGATTTGCTATAACCATGAGACAAGGATCTGGCTATTGTGGTGTTCAATTTATTTTAAGATTTCACATTACTAGTCAGGAAACATAGGTGCAGATCATGAACTAGAAATTCCATCTTGCATTCTGATGGTCCCAAGAGGTTGCTTTTCTTTGTTGTATGCTTGGTTGTATTTGAAAGGCATTTTGAAAGCTCATGCATAGAAAAATTTTCCATTATCCTGGGGTAATTCGGATGCAGCAAAGGATGTAAAATATGTCGATAACACATGAAAATTGCACCAAATTAATTCATGCTAAAGCTAACTGTAATTCCCAATGTATTGCTAGACAAACATCATTACAGTAATGTGAACTGAATTTATTAAGAATGTCATCACCGTGGATTTCTCTGTTAAGAAAGGAGGTACTTGCAAAGAGTGTGTTTCTTTTGCACATGCAAAAGCAAACACACAACACTTGAAAAGTCACATTTTCCTTTTAAGGAAACTTCAGAAGTTTGTCTATAAGTCTATTTTTTATTTTGCAATAAACTGGTAATGCCCTAGGGCCCTTCCAGAATATTTATGCAAAACAGATAATCAGCCAACCAGGAATTTAGTTCTCTTTAACAATTACTTGCAGCCATTACAAGAACAAATTTGCATCCTTTGCCTACAGATGCTGTTTTTTAATAACTTTAGTTTTCCTTTGTTTTCTTGAGCTTCTGATATTCAGGAGTAAAGCTTGTTTCATATTTTGAATTCTCTTTTACCTTAATTTCGTTAAACAAATACTCAGCAGTAATGCTTGCTCAATGATTTGGATTTCCTTTCACAAGTCATTTAATTTATATCGGCTCTTCAACCATTGACAACTGCTTTCTATGAAAATACCTTGGAATAATGTCTAGTATCACCTCAATCTAGTATCAGGTTTTAATATTCCTGTTAGCGCCTTCCACTGCCACTGTCCTGCAGAGTTTCTGTGCCGTTTCTCTCTCAGAGCCGTGACTCGTCTCTCGCTCCATGTCCCTAAGTACCAAATGGATCAGGGTGGAGAAAAGGTGTGACTCGGAGCTGGGAGGATGAGTGCTGTATGGGATGATGGCTTAAATGTGTTTCAGCCTTCCTCCTACTCTCACCATGTCTTAAGGCCACAGAGGAACTAAGTCAGCTCCTCTTGTTTACATCATGACATCCACTCATGCGCGTGTATGTTGGGGTGAAATTCAGAAATCCGTGTCCTGCAGAGTAGGGGCGCAAGAATAGCAGTCCTTTTTACTCCACTTAAACTTGTGAGTTTTGGTGCTCTGGATCATGAATTGATACCATGAATTGATGCCAATTTGTCCACAAATCCCAAATTAAATGAAAGCCACCCTGCCACACTGGAGTGTGCAAATCACAAGTGTGTTCACACTGACACCACTCCACAGTGCAACTTCACTCTGCAGTAAGTGACGTCCCTCACTATGCCCGAAAGGATAATCAAGGCTTTAAAAAAATAGTAGGGGTTTTGTACTGTGGGCAGCCAGCCATGATCATCGCAGGCTGGGCACTCCGAAGTGGAAACGTTGAAAGTCCTTGAGCACTTCTGAACTTTTTGTCTCAAACGCCTCTGGATTTAAGCTCTGCCTTCCCTACTTTCACCGTAATCTGACGTAGCCAATGGGACTCAATGCTTCACGTGCCCTGCTTGATGAGATCACATCCAAGCAGAGCAGGGAGAGATGGAAATGACATAAAGTTAAAATTGAAAGGAAGGGTGAATTATGGCACAGTCAGGAAAGTCAAGGCACAATATTGATTAAAGGCATGGGACTAAAGCACTGATGAAGAAACAGCAGAGGGAAGAAACGCCTATTTCTGAAAACAACAGAAAGAGAATAATCCCATGGGATTTTGTCTTTCCAGACAATAAGGTCAGCAGCAGCCCAGTTTGCTGTCTGCGGAGAAGGCATGTTGGCAGAGGGAAAGCATGACAACTGTTTTGTCATATCCCCCTGCGAGCAGAGCCACAAATGTGCTTCTAAAATCTTATCAATGCAAAGCATTGCGAGAGTATGACAAGGTGGGAGAGTGGCATTCCCGGTCTCCTAACAATATGTGCTGTGAATGAGCGACAGATGGAGCTTCCAGCATCACCAGCCTTTTCAGGCAGGCTTGCTCACATTGCAGGCTTGTTAGGTATTTGAAACTGTGGGAAAGGCTCTGATGATGAGGTTCCTAGCACCCATATGTAGCCTAAATCCTCTTAAATTGAAAGGGATGCCTAAGTACCACTAACCATTTCCCCAGAGCATTGAGTGTTTGTCCTTTCATGGCCTCTCCTAATGCTGCATACATTCTTCATCTTGCTACATACAAGGGATTTTGGGGGAAAGGATGGATGAAACACCGGAATACATGGTGCTACTTGATAAATTTTGATATGCCACATACACCAAGTTTCAACTAGAGCAGCGTGTCTGACTGTGACTGGAATCTGCGCCCTGGTGCCGAACGAGAGCTCTGAGTTGACTGTCCAGCTAATGTTTAAAATCCAGCAGCAAGTATCTGTCATCCTTACTGCAATTGTTTCTGTAGCGCAACAGACAGTAACCAGGTGAGAGTATGGAAGCTGAATCTGTGCAGAAAATTCCACCTGCTCCCAAATTACAGATGACAGGTAGGTGGAAAGCAGAGACGTTAAGCTCCTCCGAGCTCTCTGGCAGAGCTGCTCCTCCTACACTTGATGATTTGCCCCCTTTCCCAATAGAAGGAGAAATAAAGGCCTTACGGTTTGTGCCGCCTCATTTTGAGCCTGAGGAAAGGATAATTTTGGCTAATGTGTTGCTCTTTTTTTTCTTTCTTTCTTGTTTGTTTTACAGGTTTCAAGGTTTAGAATTTTGATTGATTTATTGGCTGGCTTAAAATTTATACTTCCTTTATTTCCCAGATGGAATGTCATGGCTGATGGCTAGGATGATATTTTAATGAGCTATCAGTTCTGAAATACCCCAAATATATGCCATAATTAAGCATAAACATGATGCAGGGTGGGGAAATTGTTCTGTGAAGGAAGAGGACTGCCTCTAATGCAATTATCTTTTCCCCCAGTACAGTATAACAGAAAGCTGTTCCCCAGGAATATTAAGGAGACAGCTACTGCCCACAAGACATCTGCTGAAGGCAACAGTAATAACAAAAATCATGCACATTTGTGCTTTTACAGTTTCAGTGAGTTGTGAGACAAATAACCAGACCACCCTCTGACTTGCAGTGTGCGACTCGGTGGCTGCTGAACGGGGCTGGCAGGACTTGGCTGTGCTGCTGCCAGTGGGACCTGCTCACCCAAACGCTTGGGGGCTCACCGTCAGCATATTGCTGTGCCACGGGTGTCACCAGGCTGTGTGTTTCTACAGCTATTCTCTTGCTTTTTTTTCCTTTGCAAATGAGCTCTGCTGTTCCAAACAAAACAGAAGGAATAATGAGTTTGAAGTGTATGCCTAAACCCGAATATTCTTGCTGGGACCGAAGTGGCAGGAGTGGGACAGGCAGCAGCATGTTGTCATTCAAGAGTAGTGACTTTCATCACATACCTGTGATTGGCCTGGAGACTCGTGCTAGCCTGTAGGAATTCACAGTCTTCAAAAATATTTTGTAGATCAGTTCTGGTTCAGAGATGTTCTTGATGTGATGTGTTAGTCTTTACATAGCATGGAAATTATCTGAGAAGAGCCCAGAGTCCTTCTTAGGGAGTAGAAAAGGAGGCTGTCTCACGAGAGGAAGAATCAGGAAATAAGGATTGAAGGCTTCACCTGGGTGTGCGGAAATTAAATGACAATTGGAAGGGAGGGCATTTGCACATGGGGTGCAGCTGCCTCGTCCACTCTGGAAGTCCATCCTGTCCCTGGGGCAACTCTCCCCCATGTCAGCTCTGCTTTTTCCCAGGAAATCAGATTGTGGGGAAGGGAAGGGTGAGAGTGTAGGGGTGGTAGCATGAAAAGTAACATCCCCTGAAGTTACAGTTTGGTCAGTATGGAAAAAATCATTCTTTGACTACAAAATTCCTGTCCTCTTACACTGTCCTGTATGTGCACATGCTCTGTGTGTGTCAGCTCTTGCTTTGATACGTCTATATCTGAACCTGTCACTCTGGCATCCTGCTATGGCCAGTAGAAAGGTGAAGGTACCTCCAGAGGAATGTTTTTCTTGTGCAAGGACAAATGTTGAAGAAAAGTCAGAGGAGTAGCATTTACTGAAATTTAAACTAGAGGAATTGCATTCGTCATTCCTCAGTTATACAAAACCAAGGAACTTTTATTCCTCCTCTCTACACCATGTGATTGGTACGTTCCCCAGCAAATACCCTAGATGTTTGGAACATGCCTTTGAGTTCAGACAATGGACATTATTTTGAGGTTTATTGTTCAGGTTCCCAGGCTGTGTGTCCCTGGGCCATTTGGAGTGACAGAGTGTGTCAGGGGAGAAGCTCACCCTTGTCAGACTTGCATCCTTTTCGGATGAAGTTTTGTAAGTCCCCAGGCTGTCCCCGTGGAGAATGCAGTTATTACAGCAGCTCTAGGTCAGCTTGTTTAACCTGTAGACTCATTGCTTCTGGCACTTCTGGGCTTGAATGGATAGAAAAAGAAGTGATGTTTTCAGATGAATTTAATTTAAGTAAGAAAAAAGGTGAGGAAACCCCATTTTTCGTTGTCTGTACCATTCTGTACTGGCAAAACTAAATTCTGGAAAGGGGACAATAAGTGTCTTGGAAAGAAAGAAAAATGGTTCCTCATCTCTTTGCAGAGGATTGAATTTTTGTCACTTCTCTGTGACAAAGGTCTTCAAAGGCAGTGTGAATATCTATGAAGAACTGAAAAGTCAATGCAAAAAAAAAAAAAAAGAAGTCACAGCCTCTCCCATTTCTCAATGTACTGCCGTCTCTGTCATGGTGGAGTGTGCTGGGCACCACAGTGGCAGGACCCATGCTCCTACAAGGTTTTGCTTTGCAGCCCTGGAGAAATTTGAACATCCTCATGTACCTCCCTTGGACGGTCCAGGCTCTTTGATTCCAGTTTGTAAACCCACATGCTAAGTGGTTCAACTCACGGTAATCAGGACAAAAAGCTGGTAGCCCAGAGGCTTGCCCAGGCCATCTTTCTCATATTCTTTGTGTAATAACATAATTCTTCTAATGGCAGCTTGACTATGTGACCTGTGGTTCTGAGCCCAGTAAGACAGTAGATGTGCTTCGGTGTGCTTCCCCACTCTAAAGATGGTTTCCTTCCGTACACTAAAGACTACATGTAAACTACCATATTATGTTCATATTAGTATCAAGGTTCTCTCTATTATATAGTTTTTTTCCTTGGTGGTTCTCAGCAGCGAGCGGTGCTGGGCACCACGCTCCCTTTGCTCTCTGTTCTGATTACGGGGACTGCATGGTGGAGTTGTCTGGGGAAGAGGCAGAAAGGGAGACACATCTTCATCTCCTGGTTGACATTGCCTGCTACGGTGTGTCCCACCTGCATGCCGCCTCGATGCAGCCCCATCCAGCTGTGAGTGACACCAGTTTCTGCACTATTATGCCAGAACTGGCTCAGCTATTTCCTAGTCTCACATAAAAAAAATAAATAAATGGGGTCCTTATGGCTGGATCCTGACTTTCGCGGGCAGAGGCACGAAAACGAAGGGAGGAGGAAGCATTCTCCACAGCCCGCCAGCTGCCTTCTGTGCAATATCTCTTTATTGACTAGGAATAAAAAGAACAGGGCCCAGATGGGCTACTTATGATTGACAGGCGTCAGGATGTGCGTACAGCTCTGTCAGTCAAGTTGCTCCATGTCAACCGAACAACTAAATGGTTTGGGGCTCCACTTGTTTTCCCAATCTGAAATGCTCACTAAAAGCACGTATAGAAGATATACATTTCAGTATTAACATTTTTAACCAGAGCTATTTTCTGTGTCATAGAAATTTGCCCAGATTCTCAGCAAACGCTCTGGTGTACAGTTTGCGTTTATCTGTGTGAACAAGGATATCAGGGCAAAGTGTATTCACTAACTGCATGGGTATCATTCAGCATTTTTATTGTTTCTGCAGGTGATTCAGGAAAAAGAAAAGCATTTTCAGAGTGCACATGCCTTTCCAAAACCTACATAAACAAATATAGCAGTACAGCTCTGACTGCAGATTTGTTATGATTGCCACTTTGAGAATAACAACCGTTGTAACTTTTCACTTAGACAGACAAAGATGTCATTTTCGCAAGTGTTACTCAATCCTTGTTTGAAACTGTTTATCTCTAGCTGTACCAACAAACATGTTCTGTTAGCTATGTCAGGTTTTTTTGATGTTTTTTTAATTATCGTTCATTATTCCTCTCTTTTAGAAAAAGGAGTTTTCCAGGTATGTAACAGAATAATGTCATATATATGTGATATATCACATTAGAAAGGGTGATCAGTGAATTCAGGTAATTATTTGTAAAGTCTACACAGACTCTATCTAACTTTGATAAACTCATTAGGAGATACTCACAAATAATTTCCCACAAATAGCCAGTGGATTTCCCTGTGTACCACATTCACTGGGACCATTTTTTTTTTTCACCCTAGGTGTCTCTGTTGTATTTTTGCAGATTGCTTTTTTGTTAATTCCTTCCATGAAGTGAACAAAACACTCTAGCTGCAAACTTGAGACAAAGCTGTTTTCTAGAAAGGAAGCACAGGGATTATCTGTATAGTCTCGGAAGGTCTCTTGCTGTCCATATTCTCCAGTTTTGTGCCGCTATGTATGTTTTTGGTAGATTTTGCTTGTGCTCAGCAAGGTAAATAAAATGATGGCAAAACATCACCTCTGTTGTATTAAGAACTTGTTTCTTCACTCAAGTCTCAAGGCAGAAAAAAAAACCCCAAACCCAACATTATTTGTCTTGTATGCAGCCAGTTCACAGGAACTCCCCTGAGAAAACACGCGCGTATACTTGAAGGCTAGAGGATACATGCTCTGACTCAGAGTCCTAAGAAATAAGCGGTTGTTGTTCCCACAACAGGCACCTGCTGCCTTACAGCTCAGACAGGCTCTGTTGCCTCCATCAGTTCCCTGCCAGACACACGTACAAACCATCTTCTGTCTCATATCCTAGGCTTTGTTTTTCTCTAACGATTTGTTTTTGCTAGTTATGTGTTTATTCCGTGACTAGGAGAAAGCCGCGGTTCCTTCACCAGGGGTGACACAGCTTGCACAATTACCGACATATCTCATTTTACTCTCAGTGTCTTCTCCTTTCAATTCTGTGCAGAAAGGTAGCAGCTTAATACACAGACTCTTTTTCTTTTTTGCAAAGAGAGAGAAGGACTCAGTGAACATGGGTGTGACTGAATTCTTTCACTTGATAGTACAAATCAGGCTTTATAATGTGTTCAGCTAAATGTCACATTTTCCTCTGGTATTTCTTGATAATTTTCTTCTGGCTCTGGTGTTTCTTGGCATACCATCATTGTCCAAAGCATTTTAGTTTTATGTTGATCACTCATTCATTTCAGGAACAGAGACAAGCACAATAACCATAGATCTCATATGCAAAACTGAGTCAGTTACTGAAAAGGCATGTATAAAGCTTAAAAGCTGTTCCTAATTGCATTGCAGTTCAAGAAAAGCATCATCCAAAGCCTTCCTCTTCACAAAAAAAAACCCACCCAAAAACATAAAGTAACAACCAGCAGAGAGTTCTTTGTTCCTTGTAATTACCACCATACTCAGCTCCAAGTTGACAAGGTCTAATAATAAAGACAGGTTAATGTCATCTTGCAGTTGGGAAGCCCTTTTGCTATAATAAAAGATTAATTAGGTCAGCTCATCCACAATATTAAATTTCAGCAACCTGTACAAGTTTTCAGAAAGACTGGGTAACAAGCACGCTACTTCTGTTTGACCTGTAAGAAAAATACTTTTAAACCATGGTTTACCTCTCTTTTGGTGAGATAAGTGGTATGCTTCCAAAACCCCCCTTGTCTATGCAGCGTTTACCTCCTGCTGTTCTTCTTTAAGTTATTTCCATAAGCATGTGCAACTTCACCTTTTTTCTTACATAAAAGAATAGTGATATCCAGGAGTTTCCCAACTATTTTATTTCATGGAAAGTGATTTTTTTCAACACAGACATTTTTATACCAAAAATTTAACTCTTGTTGATTAGATTTACGTTTTATGTGGGAATTTAAAAAAACCCGACAAAACAAAACAGGAATTTTTTTTGAAAGATCAACCCAAATCCACGCATTTCAGCTTTCTGAATCAATCAGCTCTTTCCATTTTGGTCAACAGAGTGTTTATGTGTATTTGCATGAGATCCTGCAATGCCTCACAAAACTAATAGACCATGTTCTCTGAGACCCTTAGTGATTTTTCTTCTTGGCTGGGCTATTCCTCCAGGACAAAGCATTTCGTACACGTTATTTGACCATCCTTAGTACAACATCATTAGTGATCTGGTTTAAAGATGACTTGAAACCTTTAGGAAGAATAGGAGACTCAGATGCCTGAGTTACAGTCTGCATGGAGTTTGTCATAGCTTAAAATGGACATAGACGATACCGACTTGAAACACACTGTTTTCACACAGAAAACTATAAGGAAATAGGGCACTCTGAGAAAAATAAATGCTGTAGAATTCAGTGTAATGCTTCAGTGTCAAAAACAACTGCTTAAATATCTGAATTTCCCATGAGATGAAAATTTTGATGTTTCTATTGACCCCATAAAAATGCAGGAGTTTGAAGCTCGCTTGGGAGAAAAAATTCCAGACAAAGTATATTAAAAATACAAACTATATTTTCTGAAACTATGTAACTTTCATCAGCTCTGAAACTATATAACTTTCTTCAGGGGTTTTTGGTACATTTGAAAGTGAAACCACTTTTATAGGCACCAAATTTATGCTCAGAGGTCTAGAAGGAAATATCCAGTTTTGGAAGACTTGCTTATTACACTTTATAATGTTCCAATCTCATGAAAAGCCATGAAGCCTTCTGTAATAATGAGACACTCCGTTACTCTGAAGATGGTGAAGTTTGTTTCTGAGTTACGCAGTACATGGAACCGCTCAAAGATCCCGTATATCACCCAGCTGGGATCATTTGGCTGTGTGAGTCCTGCCCTAGCACATCCCCAAAATCTTCAGCTCCATCCTTATTCCTAAATGCATTTTAGGATGGGCTAGATATTGTGTATCTGAAATAAGGATGGCAGCAGCACAGCCTGATAAGTCTTATCTGTGTGTCCAGTAGTATCACACAAGACTTGTCAATAGAAACTGTGTAATGCTAAGTTTCAAATTTGCCCTAGTTCAGCAAAATATAGGGAAAAAGTATAGACCAAAGAGCATGCTGAAGATTAGGCTGGTATTTGAAAAGTTTTGCAGAAATGGGGCTTGCAATGTTGACTCCAGTCACAATCATGTTTAACAGTGAGAAGAGATTTGCAGTAAACATGTGAGCGTAGTTGTCATAGTGTATTTAAAACGGAGGTTTTCCCTTTAAGCTGGCGGCATTGATTAACAAACCAAAATATTTTATGGCTCATTAATCCCAGG